>CM076846.1:159126004-159758504 GCA_039519185.1 Astragalus membranaceus | reverse complement strand
GAATTTAAGTCAAAATAGGCTTTGGAATGATGATTTTTCATTAAGCATTAAAAGAGAAAAGTGACTTGTAAGTTAGCAACTTTACATGTGAATTCTACACACACTCCCTTTAGGCATAGGTTCAGTATTTTGCTTATAACCTTATATGTAGAACTCCTTTTTGAATGATTTCTATCTTGTTGTAAACTAGACTTGTTATGCTCCAGTTTTGGCACAATACTAGACAGAATTTAAGTCAAAATAGGCTTTGGAATGATGATTTTTCATTAAGTATTAAAAGAGAAAAGTGACTTGTAAGTTAGCAACTTTACATGTGAATTCTGCACACACTGTTGTAAATTTTGTGATATTTCAAAACTTCTAAGTGAATTTCGACAAACAAATATTTTCGACTCAAAACAAATATATTTCGACACAGACAAACATTTCGACACAGAATATTCTTCCCAGTTTTGGTCGAAATGGGTTGCAGATGTTCTTCCAAGTTTTGGTCGAAAAATGAAATTTAATTTCCTTTATTTTGTAACTGTTATTTTCATTTAACAACTATTTTCATTTAAACCAATCCATTCCGTAACTGCAAAAATAAACTGGCTATTAAATGGCTGGAGCCTATGCTTCAAACGGCTATCTCTGAAAGCCTATATAAGCGTTCTCCATTGGCCTTGAAGAAAAAGATAGGAGAGCCATTTTTCACTCCTTCTAAATATCACTCTCCTGGGTTCATATGCTGATTCCATATCATGTTACTCTTGCTAGTTCGGATACCTCTTTCGCTACTGCGATTGAGAAGAGCCGGTTGTACCTCGGGGAATTTGCGCTGTAGAGGCGGATAAATTCTTCAGGGCAGTCAAAAGACGCCTCCGGTTATTTTCTAACTCTTCTTTGTTTGCAGGTTTGGTTCGCAGCATCTCACTGCAGATTCGACCGCCTCCATCGCTGCAGGTTCGACTGCCTCAGATGCCTCCGGTTCGACTGCCTCCGTCGCTGCAGGTTCGACTGCCTCCATCTATGCAGCTGTCTCTGCAGATTTGAACACAACTGTCATTGTAAATTCTACTACAACTGCAATTCGACTGGTGCTGCAATTCGACCACAGCAGAATTTCGACTTCTGCAGCCCTTGCACCTTCGACTACTTCAGCAACCTTTGCATTATTCGACTACTGCTGCACTTACAATTTCGACTACTGCTGTCTCTGTGAAATTCGACAGTATCTGTATTTGAATATACGACAACAATCTGAAGAATTTATCTCTGCTAGTTTTGTCTGAAGTACCGTGACTGCAAGGTCTTTCGTGGAAGATAAGTCTCCTTAACTATGCTTGTTGTGTTGTTTTCAATTCTTGATAAGTTGTTGGTCATATGAGTCGATTGGACACTACTAAAACAATATATTCTGAATATCTAGTTATATTGTTGTTATCATCAGTGTGTGATTTCCATCTGAAAAGACTCAATATATCTTGCAATCAATTAAAAGGGTTTCTAATTCACTTCGAATATTTTTTGGAATGAAGTACAATTCTGTTGTAGAGTGGAACAAAACCATTTATTTAATTTTGTTCGAAAGGCACCACAGATAAATACTGTTGCTTGCAGAATTATTACTTCATTCTTATACTAAAGTATATTAGAATTCATATATTACCCATTTATCATTGTTTGCTTTCTTCGGTTCCAAAATTTGAGTTTATTATAATTGCTATATCGTACATGGTTCAAATGAAATGATTCCCAAAATATTGTTCTAAGCATTTCATTAATTTTTCTGACTTTGTTGTGCTCCCCAAAATCTGTGCCAATTTTTATACCAGACTTTAAAGAGAAAAGTTACAAAGAGAATGAACGAGAAGAATGATGATGACGGGGTGAATTCTTCGTCCTTAAGGTATCAAACGTCGATGACGACACCAGGTTCTCATCTTTCTTCATGTTCTTTCTTTGCACTTTTGTTTGGCTAGGTTTACGATCAAAAGTGGCACCATGACTTTACATTAGGAGCTAAGAAAATTAATTGTGAAATTAAATATTTGCATTTGTTCATAAGAGTTCGACTGATGCTTACTTAAAAGGATTCTTATTTTTGATTGAAATGATTGATTAATTGATTGACTCTAGTGCATAAATTTTATTGTGATGTCCTTGTCCACCAAGTACAATGTCTTGGTTTTGGTGACTTATAGGTTATTAGTCAGAATTTTCTTTATCAACACTCTAGACTGAAGCACCTGATAGTGCCTTTGAATTCATCTTATGCATTTTGGTTGTATGACATATAGAGTTCGACTACACCTTTACCTGGAACTTTCGACTGCTACAGCCCTCACACTTTCGACTGCATCTGTATATTCGATTACATCTGTTTTAGCAGTTTCGACAGAATCTATCTTTGCATCAGTTTTCGACAAAACCACTTTGGTGTGTCAATTTTTCCTTTTATTGAAATAGCTTCATTGTGTGCCATGAAGAATTTATTTAGAGAGAGTTATAGATATACAATTTCTTATATGACTTGATAGTTCTGTTTATCATTACTGGAACTTATATATGCATAGCATGAAGATAGAACCTTCGACCCCTATGATAGAACCTTCGACCACAATATGCTAAAACTTGATAAGAGATATTGTGCACTTTTGTGATGTATAGAGCTCAAAACAGATACCTACTGTTAGTAGAAAGTAATTAGATATTGCACCTTCTTGCTGAGCATAATTGCATTTGTCAAATTTAAATAATTGATATTTCATTGATAATTTCTCATTGCTAATGTGTCAATGTATATATCAATGAAGTAATTATTCATATTAAATAATTTTTCTAAACTTTGATGTGAAAGTCACACTATGAATAAGTGTAATTTGCGATACCAGACCATAAGGAAGTATGGTTGTATAACTCTATCACCAAAAACTTATTCTGATATACCTTAGAAGTTTAGATACCTTGAAATTAAATATCCTTTATAACTCTAACAATTAGTCAAAAGGAAATAGAAACAAACCTACTACATTATCTGAGAACGTATACCAATTTTATTGGAAGGTTTTTGTTTATTGAGTTTAATGTAAGCATGTTGTGTGTATTATGAAATGTGAACTATTTTTGCAATTACTAAATTGTCATTTATATCATATTGGTACAATAATGTGAAACTGAAGTAGATCCTATCAAAGGAATTATATGCACACAAATCTGCTAACGATTTGAACTCAATATAATGCGAATTGTTTATATAGAGGTTCAATTTGCAAGTAATATTTTCATTTTATTAATATATGGTATATTACTTTTGATTTTGATTGTTAAGTTGTGTGAGGCATTGTGGGGGTTGATCTTCGATTCATGCTTCATGTGAAAATGAATTTTTTTTTTTTAAGAGTTCCCTTGTTATGCTATGCCTGGTAACTACATTATTTAGTCTCATGAGAAAGTGCATTAGAGACATGTAGCAGGTGTGACAAGGTTTAACCGTTAATGCAAATCACCTTTGACATGTTCAAATGCAGACTATAACAAGTCTTTTAGATTAAATAAAAGACATGGATAATTATCAGTTATAGGAATCTCGTTTAGATATATGTAATATACATACTTTTGAGACCATTTACTGATATTTGAATATATGAGACATCAATAACATACTTGTGAAAATCCATAAATAGTTTATGGAAATGTTGTCGCTTAAAATTCAACTAAGCAGACCTGTATGTATAAGTATGTTATGAAAGTGATGTAGCTTAGAAATTACTAAAGCATGTTTGATAATTATCTATTGAGGCATCATAGGCTATGTCACTACATACAGTATCCATTGTATTTCGATGACACTATGATGATAGCCATGTTTGATAATTATCTATTGATGCATCATAGGCTATGTCACTATATATAGTGAATACCCATTGTATTTCAATGATACTATGATGATAGCCATGTTTGATTCACAAGAAAATAAATCTAAAAGTGGATTTATTTATGAATGGTTGTCACTTAGAAATTTTCTAAGTAGATCTATACTATGGTTGTCACTTAGAGATTTTCTAAGTAGACCTGCATAAATTACCTTATTGAAATTAAGGTTATTACTCAAAGCTTGACTAAGAGACGTCTTGGTCAATATTCATTTATGGAAGAAATAGTGTCTTCCATAAGTTGTGTAAAGTAGCTACAGAAATGAGAAGGATTACATCCTTAATTTATGCAAAATCAGAAGTGAATTTTATCAATCTTCTGAAAAATCCCTAGGGAAGAAATGGGCTTGTGATACACCGAGGGAAATGGGACTAAAGCCAATTGATATTAAGAAGTGATGGTAACCCAACCTTTGTGATTGGAGATCCCATGAATAAGGTTCAATGTGGTAAAAACAAGTTACTTCTTGATAGTTCTAGCACCGGAAATTAATTCAAGTAATTAATTTCATTAATTGTCCCTTCCTATGGTGATATTGTGATAGTGCTAGACTGCAGGGTTAAAAGGATAAGCTTAAAGCTTTTAATGATTTTCATAGCCCTTATGGGTGGTGTATGACTTGCAGCATACACTTGATGAAATCACCTATATGAGTGTCAAGTGAGGCCGCTTGCATGAGATCCTGGCGAGGTCTCTAGAGCACTCATGAATACCGAGCACGCGCAGGGCCTAGTAGCGCACCACCGCGGAAATAGCAAGAATTGTGGGGGTGTAATGTGATAGTGAAACCTCTAACATATAATATGTGTCTTGGGTTCCATAGCTTGCTAAACCAATTCACTGTATGTTATGTTTTATCTGTCTAGGACTGGTTCCATAGCTTGCTATACAGCTCTGATGCATTACATCTACAATGTTAAACCCAGGAAACTTCTTTCTCTTTATTCACTTCTAAACTTTTGAAATATGTGGGGGATTGTTGTAAATTTTGTGATATTTCAAAACTTCTAAGTGAATTTCGACAAACAAATATTTTCGACTCAAAACAAATATATTTCGACACAGACAAACATTTCGACACAGAATATTCTTCCCAGTTTTGGTCGAAATGGGTTGCAGATGTTCTTCCAAGTTTTGGTCGAAAAATGAAATTTAATTTCCTTTATTTTGTAACTGTTATTTTCATTTAACAACTATTTTCATTTAAACCAATCCATTCCGTAACTGCAAAAATAAACTGGCTATTAAATGGCTGGAGCCTATGCTTCAAACGGCTATCTCTGAAAGCCTATATAAACGTTCTCCATTGGCCTTGAAGAAAAAGATAGGAGAGCCATTTTTCACTCCTTCTAAATATCACTCTCCTGGGTTCATATCCTGATTCCATATCATGTTACTCTTGCTAGTTCGGATACCTCTTTCGCTACTGCGATTGAGAAGAGCCGGTTGTACCTCGGGGAATTTGCGCTGTAGAGGCGGATAAATTCTTCAGGGCAGTCAAAAGACGCCTCCGGTTATTTTCTAACTCTTCTTTGTTTGCAGGTTTGGTTCGCAGCATCTCACTGCAGATTCGACCGCCTCCATCGCTGCAGGTTCGACTGCCTCAGACGCCTCCGGTTCGACTGTCCCGTCGCTGCAGGTTCGACTGCCTCCATCTATGTAGCTGTCTCTGCAGATTTGAACACAACTGTCATTGTAAATTCTACTACAACTGCAATTCGACTGGTGCTGCAATTCGACCACAGCAGAATTTCGACTTCTGCAGCCCTTGCACCTTCGACTACTTCAGCAACCTTTGCATTATTCGACTACTGCTGCACTTACAATTTCGACTACTGCTGTCTCTGTGAAATTCGACAGTATCTGTATTTGAATATACGACAACACACACTCCCTTTAGGCATAGGTTCAGTATTTTGCTTATAACCTTATATGTAGAACTCCTTTTTGAATGATTTCTATCTTGTTGCTTATAACCTTACTTAAGAAGAACTAAAGACCAATTCCTCGTATACGGTGATTCAGAATTAAAACTGAAGGGTTATACTGATGCAAGTTTTGCGTCAGACAAAGATGATAGCAAATCTACCTCGGGTTATGTTTTCACTTTGAATGGCGGTGCAGTAAGTTGGAAAAGTTCCAAGCAGTCTACAGTTGCAGATTCAACAACTGAAGCAGAGTATATAGCAGCAAGTGAGGCAGCTAAAGAAGCTGTTTGGACGAAGAAATTCATATCTGAGCTTGGTGTGGTCCCTTCAATAAAGGAATCAGTTCCATTATTATGTGACAACAATGGAGCTATTGCTCAAGCAAAGGAGCCAAGATCACATCTGAAATCTAAACATATTTTGCGAAGATATCACTTAATAAGAGAAATCATTGAACGTGGTGACGTCAAGATTGAAAAGGTAGATGGAAAAAAGAATGCAGCTGATCCATTTACCAAGGCACTTGGTATAAAGGAGTTTGATAAGCACAAGTGGGAAGTAGGAATGAAATACATGACTGATTGGGTCTAGTGCAAGTGGGAGATTGTTGGAGAATAATTAGTTATGCCCAAGATCCAATCTATCATGTAAATCATTTCTTAGAAATAATAAAGTATTATTTATTTACTATCATATCAATGTCCTTGATTAAAACTTATAGACTAACTATCATGATAGAGATTATGATATTGAGAAGCTAGTCTTTTGTGAGTTTTTAACTAAATCGTTCTTGATCATAGAATTATTTTGAATGAGATATAAATAATTCGGATAGATCAATATATATGTAAATGTCTTTATTGGATAAAGGTTAATAGTTCTCATTTATTAATTACATATATAAATGATGCATATGTTGATATGGTCATTGAACTGACTCAATTGAGAATTTCTAATGGTTTATATTACCTTTAACTGTCAATAGAAATATTCTCAAGAAGAAATGTAATTATTTTCTTTGACCTGAGATTATCATAGTAATTAACAAATAGTTTATTGTATTTTAATTCCGGACACCTAAGGCCTTAGGGCACTAGTTGAATGGATATTGGATACGATTAAATATTTGTATAATGAATGATTAATCAAGATGGAATCCATCAACTCTCGGTAATGAGTTTGAGCTCTACAGTAAAACTAATATCCTGGCCAGGAAAATCAAATGATAGAAGAAATGAGTTTCTTAAAGTCATATGTTAACTTATTAGAGTTTGACAAGAATACCATACTCTAGAGTTAACTTAGAGCTGTAAGGATGGAAGAAAAATATTACATCATTCTTCAAATGGTTCTTGTAAGTAAAACATTTTATTACTACTTCATACTATCCGGATGTTAAGGAGTGTTGCTAGATGTCTACCTTGATTAGTAAATTAATTTGATTAACTTACTACCGGTTTAGTACTGAACCTACGGGGTCACACACTAACGAGTGTCTTAATCTTTGCTAAAGAAATATTTTATTATTTGATAATTAAATTGTAGAATTTATTTTATCAAATGAATAGAATTTTTTCCTAAGTGGAATATTATAATATTCTTTGCTAGCACTTAGAATAAAATAATATATATAAAGTGAATTGTTTGCTTTTCACTTTCGGTTACTTGTGGTGATTGAAATGGCATTCAATTAAGATAATGTATTGATGTGAAATAAGGTGGAAGGTTAATGTTATTTACTTGGTAACGTTTTTTCCATTAAGCCATTCATGATTCATAATTCATGGAGTAACGTACACATGTATTGAAGTGGGAAATAAATATTGAAAGAAGAGAAAAAGAAAATCAGTTTTCTTTCTATTTAATTGGTTGATGATTAGCCTATGACTATAAATAGGCATATCACACAAGATGAAAATATGACTTCTACTCTCTATTTCCACTTCAAATAATCTGTTCCACTAATCAAAAAGTTGATAGCAAAGGTTAGTCTCGGTGTGGATACACGTGGAGCCTTCACACTACTTGAAGGAAATTTTATGATCCAAGAGCTGATTGTCAGGTACACATTTAGATTTTTATCTGATTCATTATAATTTAAACACAAAGTAGATCCTTTTTATTCCGCTGTGACTGTTATGAACACGTATTCTCACTTCAATTGGTATCAGAGCCAAGGGTCTTTTGTGCTTAAAATTATTTTATTGGAATAGCTGTAATAATATACGCTTGTAGAGTATCTGTATATGCTATATGAGGCTGCAACAGTTGCAGGTGTTGAGTATTGTGATACCATTTAATGATTTGTTACTTCTGTTTATCATTAGCTTTAAGACATATATTGTAACACCCCTGTATTTCTTTAACAAAGAAATACCTAAATATACAATTTGGTACAAATCAGAGTATAAAAATTCCTGTTCAGATATACATCTTTACAAGAAACAGCGGAAACTATAAAAACAATATTTTACAACTTCGGGTCATACGACTGAATACAGATACAACTACAAAAGAACAAGGACAATAATAAATGAATCAATCTTCAATCTTCTCATCGAACCCGACAACCAACTGTGCCGCCTGCTGTCCTTATAACCTGTTCTCTGTAAAAACAACAAATATGGATTGGGTGAGACAACTTGTCTCAGTGAGTCCTACCGTGCCTCAGTGAGTCCTACCGTGCCCCCTCACTGACACTCGGTTCAATTTATTAAACCGTTACAACCAAAGTTGACATAACAATTTCTTATTTATTAATCGAATTTCCGACTGCACAACGACTGCTAATCCCGGCGATTCGTGTTCTTAAACTTTTAATCGAATTGCCGACTGCACAACGACTGCTAATCCCGGCAAATTAGTGTTTTTTAAACTTAGCACAAAGTCTTATTTATTAATCGAATTGCCGACTGCACAACGACTGCTAATCCCGGCAAACTCGTGTTCTTAAACTCTTAATCGAATTGCCGACTGCACAACGACTGCTAATCCCAGCAAATTCGTGTTTAACCTTAGCACAAACCGGCTGCACAACGCCTGCTAATCCCGGTAACCCGTGAATTGACCACGCCAAAACATATTCAGGGCCTAGGGTGAGGGCTCATGACTTCCCTTCCTAGTATGCTACTTGTCGGGTCGTCACCCAACGCGATACATATGACAATACGCATCAAATTCTCGAGAGTTAGATAATTTATATCTTTTTCGATCACCAAAGGATCAGTCATAAAAGTTCATTAGATAATTTATATCTTTTCGATCACCAAAGGATCGTTCGCATAGCAATTGGACAAACAATATCCATATCGATCTATAATTCGTTTTGAGGAATTCATAAATTAGACCTCCGGCATTATAATCTTGTTCAATTGACATATATAAATATATATATATATATATATATATATATATATATATATATATATATATATATTCAGTCATTCCATCAGATGGTGTTCCCACACGTATACCAGGGTTTCGGTTTTTCAATCAATTATGCTTTCGAAGCTCTTTTCAAAAACATGAGCTGAACAAGTTCAAAATACGGTTGTCAGTAAGGCAATATCCTTAAAATTGGTTGGGAAGGAGATTAGAAGTGATTCGGGGTCGAAAGGAGCGACGAAATGAGAAATCGGAGTCCGGTAACAGCAGCTTACGCACTGTCCGTGCCCAGGGCGCACGACCCGTGCGTGATTTACCAAAACCACACAGCCAACCCGAAGAGGGCGCACGGTCCGTGCCCAGGGGCGCACGACCCGTGCGGCCTGTTCTGTTACCGAATTCTAGTTTCTCATTCCGCTTTCCATTTCTCGCCCAAATCGAATTCCGATCGTTCTCCAACCTGAAAACAGATTTAATAAACATTCCAGACCATATTCTAGTGAAAGCACTTAAAATCACAATTTCGTAAATTGTTCAACAATTCAATAAAAACCGTAAAAACGCGATATTGCTCAAAACGGTTTTCGATTCAAAAATCTTTCGAAAATTGATAATTGCCTTATGACTCAACCCGATATAATTTCAAGACACGAAAAAGTACATATGACAATACGCATCAAATTCTCGAGAGTTAGATAATTTATATCTTTTTCGATCACCAAAGGATCAGTCATAAAAGTTCATTAGACAATTTATATCTTTTCGATCAACAAAGGATCGTTCGCATAGCAATTGGACAAACAATATCCATATCGATCTATAATCCGTTTTGAGGAATTCATAAATTAGACCTCCGGCATTATAATCTTGTTCAATTGACATAGATATATATATATATATATATATATATATATTCAGTCAGTCCATCAGACGGTGTACCCACACGTATACTAGGGTTTCGGTTTTTCAATCAATTATGCTTTCGAAGCTCTTTTCAAAAACATGAGCTGAACAAGTTCAAAATACGGTTGTCAGTAAGGCAATATCCTTAAAATTGGTTGGGAAGGAGATTAGAAGTGATTCGGGGTCGAAAGGAGCGACGAAATGAGAAATCGGAGTCCGGTAACAGCAGCTCACGCACGGTCCGTGCCCAGGGCGCACGACCCGTGCGTGATTTACCAAAACCACACAGCCAACCCGAAGAGGGCGCACGGTCCGTGCCCAGGGGCGCACGACCCTTGCGGCCTGTTCTGTTACCGAATTCTAGTTTCTCATTCCGCTTTCCATTTCTCGCCCAAATCAAATTCTGATCGTTCTCCAACCTGAAAACGGATTTAATAAACAACATTCCAGACCATATTCCAGTGAAAGCACTTAAAATCACAATTTCGTAAATTGTTCAACAATTCAATAAAAACCGTAAAAACGCGATATTGCTCAAAACGGTTTTCGATTCAAAAATCTTTCGAAAATTGATAATTGCCTTATGACTCAACCCGATATAATTTCAAGACACGAAAAATATCCCTATCCGTGAGTAGAACTCACCCGGTTGACGATCCCGCGAGAAATCACGCCGGAGCACGAACGACCGGACCGTAACCACTCGAACAATCCTCGTAGTCTCGTACACGCTCCTAGTGCCTCCGCATCTGACTTGATGGGTCCCACTTGCACAACCAGTAACTAAGTCAATCATCCTCGCTACTGGACCCCACTTCAGTATATTGAACTGATGGCGCTCGAGACTTTGGCGAATCGAACTCAAATTTGACGAACGAGCATACTAGCTTCCATTTCCATTTCCCAGAATCAGGACCCAGTTTTGCAATAAGCATAAGTTGGTCAATCCGTGACCAAATCTACTCAAATCAGTGTCCATTGTGAAGATAATTTCGTCTACTTTCAAATGGAAGAAGTTTCACGCGCATGAATCCAGTAGATTGAGAGATATTAACAAAACAAGGTGACTGGTCCAGGACAGTGTTTGATTCTGAAACCGTAACTTGGGGACATGATATCTCCTTCATTTCTCCATGAAATCATACGGTTCTTGTGCCCAAAATGAAGATCTTTTTGTCTAGTTTCCAGAGGGACAAGAACCACGATCATCGGAGTTGTGTTCAGGGAGATACAATGAAATCACTGAAGGTAGGTAAAACGGTTTCCCAGCTGGATTCTTGATGAATCTTGAATCATCAACCTTAACTACTTGCAAACCACGAATTTGAGCTCAAGAGTTCCAGAAATGGTGAGTTGCAATTGGAATAGAATGAGGTGATGAAAATTAGTTGGTTAGAAAGAGAATGAGCAGCTGAATTGAAGTGTCAAGACATTGCTTACATGCAATGAGGTTTGAGTGGAGTTTCAACTCCTTCTCCCTTCTTCCTTCTCTCCCACACTCGAGTCTCTCCCTCCCTTTCTATATTCTGAACTCCACTTTTGCTGAGTGTTGTGGCAAGTGAGGGGAAATCAGAATTAGTAATGGTTGAGGTGTTGTAAAACAATAGGAAATCACCATATTGCCCTTAGACCAACTTTTCACTTAACTTCTCATCAACTCTCCTTTCTTTCACTTTCTAATTCTGAATCTTGATAAATGAGATGATATGGAAGGGGGAAATTGTTTTGACCAGCTGAAGGTTTAATGAGGTCAAATTACCAAAATGCCCTTGGCCCATTAAGTCTTGGTTTTGAGGCTAAAACCCCAATACTCTTATGGCTTTCCGCTCGGCATAGGTTTCTCGGCTAATCCTCATTCGTTTCGAGATTAATTTCTCACTCAATTGATACGTCTTCGATGTGAGGCAAAATGACGACCTTCAGCTGAATTGTTCATTTAATTTATGACTAAGCCACAATTAAATGTAGAGTAGGATTTCTTTGGACTTTTCCTCGACTATTAATCCCCGAGACACGACCAATTATTCCCACAAATAATTACTCGATCTTAGGTATCATAGTACGAGTCTTTAAAAATTAGGGATGTTACAATCACCCCAACTTTTAAAAATTTTGTCCTCAAAATTGACAAGACGAACCTTATGCAAAAGGATACTGATATCAGGTCATCATGTCCTCTTCCAATTCCCGAGTAGCCTCTTCGGCTGAGAAGCCTTCCCAGACTATCGTGATAATCGGAATAGTCATTGACCTCAATGTCTTCACGCCACGCCCTAGGATATGACTAGGATAAGGTTGGAATGATAAATCCGGTCGAAGATCGATCGTTTCAAAGCTCAAATGCTGAAGTGGATCGGGAATACATTTTCTCAACTGAGACACGTGAAAGACATCATGAAGATACAGACTTTCTTCAGGAATTAACTATTCCGACCTCTTGAAAGCTGACACTAATTGTTATAGACAATAGAATGCCTACAACCTGTTGAGGATACGAACTCATAGTTATGGTATCCACGCATCCTGCACTATCGAAGTCAGGAACTCGGAAGGTTTCGGCCTAGCCGTAGCTTGAATTGGAACGAAACGATGACTTAAGAGAATTTCTTTGGAATCAAACCATACAGTATCCAGAAGGAAAGTTTTCTTCTCTTCCCGAGTTACGCTCACATAAGCGCTTGACTCATTTTACTAAAAATCTTGGCGGAAGCAGGCAGAATCATTTTATAAAACAGATTGACTCTCTGTCCAATTGAATGTAGAAAAATAATTTTTCTTGTAACCTGACCAATAAAACTATAAAATAGTGGTGATATATTCTTTCATTAAATCAGTTCCAAAACTTGAAAGTACAATAGTTTCATTTGAATGAAAATTCATTTCAATGGGGTTTCTAATGACGATAGTTTGGAAATACGACTATCCCAAAAGGTTAATTCACCCCAACTATAGATGACCTTACTCAATGCACGGCGCTCCAACAAAGCGGAATCTCATTCTCTGATATTTAAAAGTTACGAGTTTGAAAGTGAGAGTAGAAGTGTTATTTTGTCGGAACCAGCCATTTGTGCGATCAAGATCTCACAAACTTCTATTATCGTGCTTGAGTTCGGCTCCGTTAAGACAAAACAATTGGGTTCGTTCGAGGAAGGAATCGGGAAGGACATTGAGCCGAAAGGGAAAGCGGGTATTTGTTTTAAAATTTTCCCAAGCCGTTATTCTATTCGATTCAATTCATTTCCCTTCAATTCCTTTCTCGAATCAGTTCAAGATAAAACTTCGAGGTTATAACAAAGGCTTGTATTTCGTGACAAAAATAGACACGACTCAATTGTCTCAAGAGACTACACAAAGGTTGTAGGATGCACTATCAAGGACTCATGTGTCATACATTCACTGTCCAATCATTTAGTCGCAGGCTGACATACAGTTCATCCTCAGACATTCTTCCATCATACGGGTGTAGTGGGTGAAAAGGGAAAAGTGCTTCACGTACCCAACTTATCGGATTCTTAGAAAGCCTTGTGTACTGGCTAAATCAGGCAACTCTGAATTCAGTACATACTTGCTTTATTTACATCTTGCCGATAGATTATTAGAATGGTGAAACTAGCTTCGATCCATCCGATGGATCAAAGTCATAACAACTTACTGTCAACCATAACGGGATCCGGATTAACGATTGGAGTTTCACTCCAGTAGCGGAAGCTTGAGCACTAGAAATGTCGAAAGATGATTGCCCTAACGTGGCTTGATACTTCTCCGACTAGCTATTATATTCACGTGTTACCTAGCCTTCCATTACTTCTGAGCAAACGTTTGAGTAACCCACGTCTTCGGTTATCTTAGAAACATTTCTAGCATCTTAGGTAGTTACCGGTACAACCGATGTTTTAACTAACCCAAAATAATGATAAGGGCGCGTTATTCAGGATTGTCTAAGTTAACGACTTATCCAATCACAGTTGTCTTTCTAGATCAACTAGGCTTTGAATTTTGATACCTATCTTTCATAGATATTGATTACTCGGACCTTAAGGAGGTGCGAATTTCGATATTAGGAATCTTACTAGAATGACATAAGGTTTTCTTTAGAAGTTACAATTTAGTGCCATCCTATTCAAATCCTTGGTTTCTCGATTAACTGTAATGTAGTAATTATTCTCGGATTAGTCACGAAATTGAAATTGCGGTTGCACCAGGGGATTTTGAAAACAAAAGTTATTTCGGGAATCACACGAGCACACCATGAGTGTCTCCGTATTGATTCGTTGAAATTGGATTTATCCTTTAAAATTTTCCTTGGCCCAGCTTCTTTCCGAATTTCCGCGACTATCCAGACATAATTATTACATTATATTAATCAATATAGCTTCAGAACGGGTTCTCGGAGTCTAAACTGACTGATTGGAGATCCTTTCTACCAATTTCCCGTACAACAGGGAGGTCCACATTCCACGAATGCTTAGAGTTTACGGTTCAGATTTAAAACAGAGGTACACTTCAAAATACAATTGAAGATACGGTTCACAACCCATTCATCGGTGTAGATATTTTCGTTAGCTTTCCAACGCCTCTCGGAACATAAAAATCGGAGTTCCGGAGCAGGAGTTACGAACAAATGAGTCGGAAGACTAACAAGAATTTCTCACAGACCGTGATCGGAATGCTTCCAGCAGCGGATTGAAATAAGGTTACTTCTACTGATTACACATACTGATTTGCTTTGAAGGACTTGATTCACAATTCCTGATCGGGACTTAACCTGATCGGCATATTATGACTCTGCTAGTCAATACTGGCAACGGAGTATCTTTACTCAGTTAGCTTTATCATCTGTCACATTGTGACTCGGAAGAAGAAGAATCGGGATATGTACTTGAAATTTTCTGGAGGGACTTCCTCAACTGATACCTAAACTGGGATTGACTTACTCCAGAAGGTGAGCTTTATCATCTGTCACATTGTGACTCGGAAGAAGAAGAATCGGGATCTGTACTTGAAATTTTCTGGAGGGACTTCCTCAACTGATACCTAAACTGGGATTGACTTACTCCAGAAGGTGAGATTTATGATGAAAACGATATTTCAAAAACTGATACGTTGACTAAATAAAGGTCAGGGTTTCAGGTGTTAACTAATCTGACAGATTTCAGTACACTGACGTTACTGCCGCACAATGGCTTCGCTTGATTTGTACTTCTCGATAAGATCTAAGACGTATCATCCCGCGACTCACTAGCCGCATCCGATTTATTTACTGAACAGCCGCCCACAGTTTCCTCGAACCATCGCGGGTGCCCATCCTTGTTTCCAAATGTAATATGTAGCCCTCTGCTGCCGCTGCACGTTCTGATGGAACGAGAAGGCTGAGAATCCTATGGTGTAGGGTCTCGGACATTTTCGGGGCTGAGGCAACTATCTGTCATAGTTTTTCAGTAACTTACATGAAACATTGAGTGGATCCTGACTCAATACGTCACATAATATACTAAAAAGGTCCGACATATAATTGTCTAAGTCCCTAGCTGACTCGATCCTATGTTCTCGACCCGAAGGTCACTACGTCCGACAAGGCCGAACCGCTCTGATACCAAATGTAACACCCCTGTATTTCTTTAACAAAGAAATACCTAAATATACAATTTGGTACAAATCAGAGTATAAAAATTCCTGTTCAGATATACATCTTTACAAGAAACAGCGGAAACTATAAAAATAATATTTTACAACTTCGGGTCATACGACCGAATACAGATACAACTACAAAAGAACAAGGACAATAATAAATGAATCAATCTTCAATCTTCTCATCGAACCCGACAACCAACTGTGCCGCCTGCTGTCCTTATAACCCGTTCTCTGTAAAAACAACAAATATGGATTGGGTGAGACAACTTGTCTCAGTGAGTCCTACCGTGCCCCCTCACTGACACTCGGTTCAATTTATTAAACCGTTACAACCAAATTTGACATAATAATGTCTTATTTATTAATCGAATTGCCGACTGCACAACGACTGCTAATCCCGGCGATTCGTGTTCTTAAACTTTTAATCGAATTGCCGACTGCACAACGACTGCTAATCCCGACAAATTTGTGTTTTTTAAACTTAGCACAAAGTCTTATTTATTAATCGAATTGCCGACTGCACAATGACTGCTAATCCCGGCAAATTCGTGTTCTTAAACTCTTAATCAAATTGCCGACTGCACAACGACTGCTAATCCCGGCAAATTCGTGTTTAACCTTAGCACAAACCGGCTGCACAACGCCTGCTAATCCCGGTAACCCGTGAATTGACCACGCCAAAACACATTCAGGGCCTAGGGTGAGGGCTCATGACTTCCCTTCCTAGTATGCTACTTGTCGGGTCGTCACCCAACGCGATACATATGACAATACGCATCAAATTCTCGAGAGTTAGATAATTTATATCTTTTTCGATCACCAAAGGATCAGTCATAAAAGTTCATTAGATAATTTATATCTTTTCGATCATCAAAGGATCGTTCGCATAGCAATTGGACAAACAATATCCATATCGATCTATAATCCGTTTTGAGGAATTCATAAATTAGACCTCCGGCATTATAATCTTGTTCAATTGACATATATATATATATATATATATATATATATATATATATATATATATATATATATATATATATATATATATATATATATTCAGTCAGTCCATCAGACGGTGTACCCACACGTATACTAGGGTTTCGGTTTTTCAATCAATTATGCTTTCGAAGCTCTTTTCAAAAACATGAGCTGAACAAGTTCAAAATACGGTTGCCAGTAAGGCAATATCCTTAAAATTGGTTGGGAAGGAGATTAGAAGTGATTCGGGGTCGAAAGGAGCGACGAAATGAGAAATCGGAGTCCGGTAACAGCATCTCACGCACGATCCGTGCCCAGGGCGCACGACCCGTGCGTGATTTACCAAAACCACACAACCAACCCGAAGAGGGCGCACGGTCCGTGCCCAGGGGCGCACGACCCGTGCGGCCTGTTCTGTTACCGAATTCTAGTTTCTCATTCCGCTTTCCATTTCCCGCCCAAATCAAATTCCGATCGTTCTCCAACCTGAAAACGGATTTAATAAACAACATTCCAGACCATATTCCAGTGAAAGGACTTAAAATCACAATTTCGTAAATTGTTCAACAATTCAATAAAAACCGTAAAAACGCGATATTGCTCAAAACGGTTTTCGATTCAAAAATCTTTCAAAAATTGATAATTCCCTTATGACTCAACCCGATATAATTTCAAGACATGAAAAATATCCCTATCCGTGGTTACGAACGACCGGACCGTAACCACTCGAACAATCCTCGTTGTCTCGTACACGCTCCTAGTGCCTCCGCATCTGACTTGATGGGTCCCACTTGCACAACCAGTATCTAAGTCAATCGTCCTCGCTACTGGACCCCACTTCAGTATATCGAACTGATGGCGCTCGAGACTTTGGCGAATCGAACTCAAATTTGACGAACGGGCATACTAGCTTCCATTTCCAATTTCCCAGAATCAGGACCCAGTTTTGCAATAAGCATAAGTTGGTCAATCCGTGACCAAATCTACTCAAATCAGTGTCCATTGTGAAGATAATTTCGTCTACTTTCAAATGGAAGAAGTTTCACGCGCATGAATCCAGTAGATTGAGAGATATTAACAAAACAAGGTGACTGGTCCAGGACAGTGTTTGGTTCTGAAACCGTAACTTGGGGACATGATATCTCCTTCATTTCTCCATGAAATCATACGGTTCTTGTGCCCAAAATGAAGAGCTTTTTGTCTAGTTCCAGAGGGACAAGAATCACGATCATCGGAGTTGTGTGCAGGGAGATACAATGAAATCACTGAAGGTAGGTAAAACGGTTTCCCACCTGGATTCTTGATGAATCTTGAATCATCAACCTTAACTACTTGCAAACCACGAATTTGAGCTCAAGAGTTCCAGAAATGGTGAGTTGCAATTGGAATAGAATGAGGTGATGAAAATTAGTTGGTTAGAAAGAGAATGAGCAGCTGAATTGAAGTGTCAAGACAATGCTTACATGCAATGAGGTTTGAGTGGAGTTTCAACTCCTTCTCCCTTCTTCCTTCTCTCCCACACTCGAGTCTCTCCTTCCCTTTCTATATTCTGAACTCCACTTTTGCTGAGTGTTGTGGCAAGTGAGGGGAAATCAGAATTAGTAATGGTTGAGGTGTTGTAAAACAATAGGAAATCACCATATTGCCCTTAGACCAACTTTTCACTTAACTTCTCATCAACTCTCCTTTCTTTCACTTTCTAATTCTGAATCTTGATAAATGAGATGATATGGAAGGGGGAAATTGTTTTGACCAGCTGAAGGTTTAATGAGGTCAAATTACCAAAATGCCCTTGGCCCATTAAGTCTTGGTTTTGAGGCTAAAACCCCAATACTCTTATGGCTTTCCGCTCGGCATAGGTTTCTCGGCTAATCCTCATTCGTTTCGAGATTAATTTCTCACTCAATTAATACGTCTTCGATGTGAGGCAAAATGACGATTTTACCCTTCAGCTGAATTGTTCATTTAATTTATGACTAAGCCACAATTAAATGTAGAGTAGGATTTCTTTGGACTTTTCCTCGACTATTAATCCCCGAGACACGACCAATTATTCCCACAAATAATTACTCGATCTTAGGTATCATAGTACGAGTCTTTAAAAATTAGGGATGTTACAATCACCCCAACTTTTAAAAATTTTGTCCTCAAAATTGACAAGACGAACCTTATGCAAAAGGATACTGATATCAGGTCATCATGTCCTCTTCCAATTCCCGAGTAGCCTCTTCGGCTGAGAAGCCTTCCCAGACTATCGTGATAATCGGAATAGTCTTTGACCTCAATGTCTTCACGCCACGCCCTAGGATATGACTAGGATAAGGTTGGAATGATAAATCCGGTCGAAGATCGATCGTTTCAAAGCTCAAATGCTGAAGTGGATCGGGAATACATTTTCTCAACTGAGACACGTGAAAGACATCATGAAGATACAGACTTTCTTCAGGAATTAACTATTCCGACCTCTTGAAAGCTGACACTAATTGTTATAGACAATAGAATGCCTACAACCTGTTGAGGATACGAACTCATAGTTATGGTATCCACGCATCCTGCACTATCGAAGTCAGGAACTCGGAAGGTTTCGGCCTAGCCGTAGCTTGAATTGGAACGAAACGATGACTTAAGAGAATTTCTTTGGAATCAAACCATACAGTATCCAGAAGGAAAGTTTTCTTCTCTTCCCGAGTTACGCTCACATAAGCGCTTGACTCATTTTACTAAAAATCTTGGCGGAAGCAGGCAGAATCATTTTATAAAACAGATTGACTCTCTGTCCAATTGAATGTAGAAAAATAATTTTTCTTGTAACCTGACCAATAAAACTATAAAATAGTGGTGATATATTCTTTCATTAAATCAGTTCCAAAACTTGAAAGTACAATAGTTTCATTTGAATGAAAATTCATTTCAATGGGGTTTCTAATGACGATAGTTTGGAAATACGACTATCCCAATAGGATTTCTTTGGACTTTTCCTCGACTATTAATCCCCGAGACACGACCAATTATTCCCACAAATAATTACTCGGTCTTAGGCATCATAGTACGAGTCTTTAAAAATTAGGGATGTTACATATATGTTTCGAATATATATGTTTTCTTTCCTCTGTGAAAGTATTGAATCATCATGATAGATTGATAAGTTAAATTATTTTAAACGGTTCCGCTCATGTGTACCCTCCAATCGTTTATTTTTATATAGGTTACTGTTTTTGATAAGTAAGATTTTAATATCTTGATACATATTCTTTAGTCCATGTCATTGTGATATACATAGAGATGATTGTATATTAATACATATATAAATATGTATCTGCGTTCATGACAGAAAAGAAAACTTGGATTATTTATATTGACAGCTTTTGTGTGTTTATCATGAGATGATACTTTCGGCTGATATAGATACAACTCTATTTTTATTGATATTTGATATATAGTAAAAGTTGAGTTGTGTATTAGTTATAGTATAAGATACTATTCTTAATACATATGTATGATTAATTGTTAACAACAAGAAGTGATCTGATAACCAGGGGACTTGTAGTTAATAAATTAATTATATTATATGATATGATATAATTTTGTAATCATAGCATATGATGCATATTTTTGAAATTAATTGTATACTGATCACTTGGACTACCCGAGGAAGTATTGGAATTAATCTAGAGATACTGATAAGAGTGGCCTGACAACCAGGAACTTATGTGGTATGATAAATTTTGTGACTATTTTTTTTGTATGTGTGATACATTTTATCTTAGAATATGTATAAGAAACAACTTGACAACCAAGTGGCTTGTATATATGTTTAAGATTTTTCCCATGCTAATTTGTTGGTTATTGTGCAAAATATGTTCTGACATTATAACTAATTTTAAAAAATTGTCAGCATGTCTTCTTTATCACTTCGTGGCATACTTGAATCTGGAAAATTGGTTGGAGCCAATTACGATGACTGGTACCGTAATCTGAGAATTGTTCTCATGCATGAGAAGCTTATCGATACTATTGATAAGCCTGCTTTAACTGCACCAGCTGACCCAGAAGATGAGGATGCAACCAAGACTTATTTGGAGTACTTGGAAAAATGCCTTACTGCTAAGTGCATCATCCTGGCATCAATGAGTTCTGAACTTCAGAGACAACATCAGAATATGGACCCACTTGAAATCATCGAGCATCTTAAGAAGATGTACGGTGGACAGAGCAGGACTGCTAGATATCAGTTATCTAAGACTTTATTTAGGTCCTCATTGAATGCACAAGATCAAGTTGGACCCCATGTTCTGAAGATGATTGATCTTATTGAACAACTTGAAAAAATGGGGTGCACTATTGGGAAAGAGCTTTCTCAAGATTTGATTATGCAATCACTTCCTGACTCTTTTTCACAATTTGTTGTGAATTTCAACATGAATAAGATGAGTTGTGACTTGCATGAGATGCTTAACTTGTTGATTGATTATGAGAATCAAGTTTCTTCTGAAAAGAAGAAAGGAACTGTGATGGTGGCTGCTGGTAAGACCTTTAAGAAAAAAGGTAAAGGTAAGCCAAAAAGGAAACCTGTTGCTCCTAAGGGAGGTGTGACCAAACCCAAAAAGGTTAACACTAATCAAGTTGATGCTGAATGTTTCTTCGGTAAGGAGAAAGGACACTGGAAGAGAAACTGCAAGAAATATCTTGATTCTCTTAAACAAAAGAAACAAGGTGAGACTTTAATGAAAAATGTTTTCATGATTTCTTTAACTGTT
Source organism: Astragalus membranaceus (assembly GCA_039519185.1). Classification (NCBI taxonomy): domain Eukaryota; kingdom Viridiplantae; phylum Streptophyta; class Magnoliopsida; order Fabales; family Fabaceae; genus Astragalus; species Astragalus membranaceus. Next base: position 159,737,002 of record CM076846.1, on the reverse strand, counting down.
AGTGATTCTTCGATGTGGGTATTGGATACTGGCAGTAGTTTTAACATCTGCAATACGTTGCAGGGTCTGAGAATAACTAGACGGTTGAATAGAGGAGAAATCAACCTTCAAGTAGGGAATGGAGCAAATGTTTCCGCCTTAGCTGTTGGAACAATTTCTTTAATAATGCCTACTGGCAAAGTACTAGTGTTAGAGGAATGTTATTATGTTCCGAAATTTGTTTCAAACATAATTTCTATTTCTATGTTGGACAAACGTGGTTTTCGTATTATTTTTATATGTGAATGGTTTTCTCCAACGCGGCATTTATGTTTTACCCGATGTAAATTATAGTCCAATTTTACATGTTTCTTCTAGTTCTAAAAGAGAAAGAGATAACCAAATAAATAAAACATATCTTTGGCATTGTAGGCTTGGTCACATTGGTGAGAAAAGAATTAACAAGTTACACAAGGAAGGTTACCTTGACAATTATGATTATGAATCATATGAAACTTGTGAATCTTGTCTCAAAGGAAAAATGACTAAATCTCCATTTATTGGAAGTGGAGAACGAGCTTCTGAGTTATTGGGACTAATTCATACAGATGTTTGTGGACCCATGAAAATTCAAGCCAAAGGAGGATATTCTTATTTTATCACTTTTACTGATGATATGTCTAGATATGGATTTTTGTATCTTATGAAACATAAATCTGAATCATTTGAAATGTTCAAAAGATTCCGCGGTGAAGTTGAAAAGCAAACTGGTAAGAGTATCAAAATGCTTAGATCCGAAGAGGAGGAGAATATCTTAGTGATAATTTCATTGACTATCTAAAAGAGAACGGGATTCTCTCACAGTGGACACCTCCAGGAACACCACAACACAATGGTGTGTCTGAAAGAAGAAATCGAACCTTATTAGATATGGTTAGATCTATGATGGGGTTCACTGATCTTCCAATGAATTTATGGGGTTATGCTTTGGAAGCTGCAGCTTATCTTCTAAATAAAGTTCCTTCAAAATCAGTCTCTACAAATCCATATCAGATATGGAAAGGACGTAAACCAAATCTCAAACATATCAGAGTTTGGGGTTGCCTAGCTTATGTCAAGAGATTACAAACAGATAAACTTGATGCAAAGTCTACTAAGTGTAGGTTCACCGGTTACCCCAACGAAACAATGGGGTATTATTTCTACCATTCTTCTGACCAAAAAGTGTTTGTGGCTAGAGGAGGAACCTTTCTCGAAAGGGAGTTTCTCGCAGAAGGAAGTCATGGTAACGAAATAGAGCTTGATGAAGCTCAAGAACATGATGAAACACCAAAGGGCCAAGAACTTGAGAATGAAGCTGAGAGCTCATTCATCGATGTTCTAAAATTAACACAAAGGTTGCCAACCTCAACGGTTGCAGCCCAAGAACCCACTATAGTTCAAGAACAAGTTAATGAACCAATGTTGGAACAGATTCAAGAACCTCTGAATCAATTGCAAGAGCCTCCTAGAAGGTCTAGTCGAGTACATCGCGCACCAGAAAGATTAAACTTAATGGTGCAAGATGACATGACGGATAAGGATTATCATAATGATGAGGATCCTCGGACCTATGAAGAGGCTATGCGAAGCTTGGACTGTAATAAGTGGCAAGAAGCCATGGAATCTGAAATGGATTCAATGAAGATCAACAAAGTATGGACTTTAGTTGAAGCTTCAAAGGATATAAAACCTATTGGTTGTAAATGGGTTTACAAGAAAAAGATTGGAGCAGATGGAAAGGTTGAAACCTATAAAGCTCGTCTTGTTGCTAAAGGATATCGTCAAAAAGAAGGAATAGATTATGACGAGACTTTTTCTCCTGTGGCAATGATCAAATCAATTCGGATTCTACTTGCCATAGCAGCGTACTATGATTATGAAATATGGCAAATGGATGTGAAAACAGCTTTTCTTAAAGGGGGGCTAAAAGAGGATGTGTACATGACACAACCTGAAGGGTTCACATTTATGTCTGATCATAAAAAAGTTTGCAAGTTACAACGATCCATTTATGGATTGAAGCAGGCTTCTAGAAGTTGGAATATTCGCTTTAACAATACTATCGAAAAGTTTGGTTTTGTTAAATGTGAAGAAGAGCCTTGTGTTTACAAAAAGGTCAGTGGGAGCACAATCATTTTCTTAGTGTTATATGTAGATGACATATTACTTATTGGAAATGATGTGCCATCTATGCAAGGTGCAAAGATTTGGCTATCTGAACAGTTCTCTATGAAAGATTTGGGAGAAGCAACTTATATTCTAGGAATAAAGATTTATAGAGATAGATCTAAAAGGTTGCTTGGACTCTCCCAATCAATGTACATTGATACCATCTTAAAGAGGTATAACATGGAAAATTCTAAACGAGGCTATTTACCAATAGGAGTTGGTATTACTCTTAGTAGGGATAATTGTCCTAAAAGTCTTGAAGAGAGAGAACGCCTGGATAGAGTGCCATACTCTAGTGCAGTGGGAGCTATCATGTACACGATGACTTGTACACGTCTTGATGTCGCCTATGCACTAGGTGTAACTAGTCGATATCAGGCAAACCCTGGTGAGGAACATTGGAAAGTGGTCAAGACCATTCTTAAGTACTTAAGAAGAACTAAAGACCAATTCCTCGTATACGGTGATTCAGAATTAAAGCTGAAGGGTTATACTGATGCAAGTTTTGCGTCAGACAAAGATGATAGCAAATCTACCTCGGGTTATGTTTTCACTTTGAATGGCGGTGCAGTAAGTTGGAAAAGTTCCAAGCAGTCTACAGTTGCAGATTCAACAACTGAAGCAGAGTATATAGCAGCAAGTGAGGCAGCTAAAGAAGCTGTTTGGATGAAGAAATTCATATCTGAGCTTGGTGTGGTCCCTTCAATAAAGGAATCAGTTCCATTATTATGTGACAACAATGGAGCTGTTGCTCAAGCAAAGGAGCCAAGATCACATCAAAAATCTAAACCTATTTTGCGAAGATATCACTTAATAAGAGAAATCATTGAACGTGGTGACGTCAAGATTGAAAAGGTAGATGGAAAAAAGAATGCAGCTGATCCATTTACCAAGGCACTTGGTATAAAGGAGTTTGATAAGCACAAGTGGGAAGTAGGAATGAAATACATGACTGATTGGGTCTAGTGCAAGTGGGAGATTGTTGGAGAATAATTAGTTATGCCCAAGATCCAATCTATCATGTAAATCATTTCTTAGAAATAATAAAGTATTATTTATTTACTATCATATCAATGTCCTTGATTAAAACTTATAGACTAACTATCATGATAGAGATTATGATATTGAGAAGCTAGTCTTTTGTGAGTTTTTAACTAAATCGCTCTTGATCATAGAATTATTTTGAATGAGATATAAATAATTCGGATAGATCAATATATATGTAAATGTCTTTATTGGATAAAGATTAATAGTTCTCATTTATTAATTACATATATAAATGATGCATATGTTGATATGGTCATTGAACTGACTCAATTGAGAATTTCTAATGGTTTATATTACCTTTAACTGTCAATAGAAATATTCTCAAAAAGAAATGTAATTATTTTCTTTGACCTGAGATTATCATAGTAATTAACAAATAGTTTATTGTATTTTAATTCCGGACACCTAAGGCCTTAGGGCACTAGTTGAATAGATATTGGATACGATTAAATATTTGTATAATGAATGATTAATCAAGATGGAATCCATCAACTCTCGGTAATGAGTTTGAGCTCTACAGTAAAACTAATATCCTGGCCAGGAAAATCAAATGATAGAAGAAATGAGTTTCTTAAAGTCATATGTTAACTTATTAGAGTTTGACAAGAATACCATACTCTAGAGTTAACTTAGAGCTGTAAGGATGGAAGAAAAATATTACATCATTCTTCAAATGGTTCTTGTAAGTAAAACATTTTATTACTACTTCATACTATCCGGATGTTAAGGAGTGTTGCTAGATGTCTACCTTGATTAATAAATTAATTTGATTAACTTACTACCGGTTTAGTACTGAACCTACGGGGTCACACACTAAGGTGGAAGGTTAATGTTATTTACTTGGTAACGTTTTTTCCATTAAGCCATTCATGATTCATAATTCATGGAGTAACGTACACCTGTATTGAAGTGGGAAATAAATATTGAAAGAAGAGGAAAAGAAAATCAGTTTTCTTTCTATTTAATTGGTTGATGATTAGCCTATGACTATAAATAGGCATATCACACAAGATGAAAATATGACTTCTACTCTCTATTTCCACTTCAAATAATCTGTTCCACTAATCAAAAAGTTGATAGCAAAGGTTAGTCTCGGTGTGGATACACGTGGAGCCTTCACACTACTTGAAGGAAATTTTATGATCCAAGAGCTGATTGTCAGGTACACATTTAGATTTTTATCTGATTCATTATAATTTAAACACAAAGTAGATCCTTTTTATTCCGCTGTGATTGTTATGAACACGTATTCTCACTTCAGTTTGGTTGCTGGATTTTTGTTCCCAAGAGGTGATAGTCAAGTTTCTAAGTCACTTGGTATGTTTGTGATTTAAAAGAGGATTGATATGTTTCAGTTAAAGTTTTGAGGACATAAACCACTTCAAACTACACAAGAGATGGTAGTTTATATCTGTTTGAAGGGTGTGATTTGAGTTGGGAAAGATTAGAGATCAATTGGATTGAAAGGCAAAACACAAAAAAAAGCAAAACAGGGCACCTGATGGACTGGCACAGTCCATGGCAGCCACCACGGCCGCCCGTGTCAGCTTCGGTTTGGGCAAATCGTTTTGCAAACCAGCTGACATGGCTCATGTTGTCTACCACACGCACCTTTGTAAACATCAGTTTGGCCACTCAATTTCTCACTATTTTGCACTCAAATCCATTGTTTCTCAAGCCTAATCCAACCCATATCACGTGGAATGCCAATTACAATTGTTTGAACCCCTTTTTCTTGATTGTGAGATATTTAGAGGTCACAGTTAAACGATTTTGTGTCGTGTCAAAGATTCTATAGATGAAAGGTTTTTGGGATACTTGAGTGATGTTCTTTTGTTAGTTATTTTGGGTCAAATTAAGCCTTCTTCTAAATTCACATGTTGTATTCATACGTGTAAGGTAAAACCTTGGATGTTTTGAGTACCGAATAACGGTATAGTAGGTTAAAGGCTTAGTTTAAGTTTCAGTCCCCTTGAAAAGCTAAGAAGTACTATAGTACTATAGTACTAGCAACCAATTGATTTGACTTATGTGAACCTTTTTCCTTTGATATAGAAAATTTTCAAGTTGGGCTGAGACCCTCGCCCCTCCATCTCCAAGTTGCTTGAAGTTTGAAAGGGAAACGATGGTTTTTGATAGTTAGTAAATATGGATTTCACTAGTTTTCTTATTTTATGGTAAATAAAACTTGAACAATTTTTGGGGACAAAACTTTTCAAGTTGAGGTATAATGTAACACCCAAAGTAAATTTTTATTTACTTTGATTGTTACATGATTTAATTCTTGCTCGACTTGTTGAATTGGATTAATTGCATTTGTTTTCGAGAATTTAAATTATTAAGTGCATTATTGTGGATATTATTTCTTTGATGCATTAATCAAGAGGGAATAATTGGGTGAGTAGTGTGGCATTGAGAATATGTTTTATGGAATTACATGTGAGTGATGAATGAAAAAGCGTATTGTTAAAATGTGATGTGGTATGATATAGTGTAGTATATAAGGGGGCGGGTGCAAACAAAAAACAGAATTGTGTTCTCACTAAACCCAACCCATTTTGTTTTAAAAACCAAACTCTATTTCAGCTGAAACCAAAATACCCACTTTAACCTTCATTAACGCTTTGTTTGGATGCAAAGAGAAATACAAAAGAGAGAAATAGGAGAGAAGAGATATAGCAAAGAAATAGAAGAGAAATTCCCAGTGGTTTGGATGAATATATTTAGTAAAGAAAGAAATATAGAAAGAAATAACTACAAATAGTAAAAGACAAATTTATCCTCATTAGTAGAATTTAAATTTTTAAATAGTTAATATATATTTTTAATTGGTTCAATCTAATATATGTTCTATTTTTGTTTGTTAAAAAAAAGAACATATATTTTTTAATATGGTCAAAATAATAAAGAGAACTACAGTTAGAAAAAATAAACAAACAAAAGTCGAAAAGCAAAGGTAACCAATTATTATCATAAAAGTTGGTCAAAAAAATTATTATCATAAAAATATTTCGTAACTTAATTAATAATTAATAATAACATACAAACTATTGGGTTTGTTTGCATATGACAATGAGAAGCGATGCAAAGAAAAAAATAGTAAGAAGCGGTGGATAAAAAAATATAGGCAGAATAGCACTTTTGGTCCTTTATGTTTGCTCCAGATTTCACTTTGGTCCTTTATCTTTTTTTTGGTCCGTCTTGGTCCTTTATGTTTCATTTTCGTTTCATTTTGGTCCCTCACGTATTATTATATTCAATTAAAACATTAAAAACATTAAAACAATTAAAATAATTAAAACAATTACAAAAATAAAACATAAACCCATCCCCCCACCGTCCACCACCACCCACCACCACCCACCACCGTCAACCACCACCCACCACCTCCCCCCACCGTCCACCCCTCCCCCCACTGTCCCCCCTCCCCCCACCGCTGCGCTGCGCACCCCCTCCCCCACCGTTCCCCCTCTCCCCACCCCCAGCGCTGCGCACCCCCTCCCCCACCGTTCCCCCCCCACTGTTCCCCCTCTCCCCACCCCCAGCGCTGCGCACCCCCCTCCCCCACCGTTCCCCCCCCCCCCCCCCCGCTGTTCCCCCCTCCCCCCACCCCCAGCGCTGCGCACCCCCTCCCCCACCCCCCAGCGCTGCGCACCCCCTCCCCCCACCCCCCACCGCTGCGTACCCCTTCCCCCCTCTCCCACGACCCGTCTTCTTCCTCTCCACGACCCGACCCGACCCGTCTTCTTCCTCTCACACGTTCTCACTCCTCTCTCTGCGATTGGACCCCAAACTCCACCTTTCAACTCGAAATTTCTCCCTGAGTTCGATTATGGCGTCAATTTGAACAATTACAGGCCCTACCTCGTGGGAGAACTCCATAACCGTGAGAAAGGGGAGAGAGGGGGTGCGCAGCGGTGGGGGAGGGGGAGGGGTTCACGGTGGGGGAGGGGGGACGGGTTCACGGTGAGAGAGAGAGACAGATCTGGTGGTGGGTGGTGGTTGGCGGTGGGGGGTGGTGGTGGGTGGTGGTGGACGGTGGGGGGTGGTGGTGGGTGGTGGTGGACGGTGGGGGGAGGGTTTTATGTTTTATTTTTGTAATTGTTTTAATTATTTTAATTGTTTTAATGTTTTTAATGTTTTAATTGAATATAATAATACGTGAGGGACCAAAATGAAACGAAAATGAAACATGAGGGACCAAAACGGACCAAAAAAAAGATAAAGGACCAAAGTGAAATCTGGAGCAAACATAAAGGACCAAAAGTGCTATTCTGCCAAAAATATATGAAGGAACGTGGTGGACTGGCGGTTAATACAAGGGGTAGATGTGGAAAAACCAGATCATTCCTCTCCTTTCCAGAAAGTTTCGCCTATTTAGGAGAGAATTATTGTAACACCCTAATATTTCTAACAAGTAGAAATACTAAAATGCACAACTTAGTATACATCAGAGTAAAATTCCTGTATTTGGATATTGAACAAAATTAAAAACTTAATATAACTCATCAAGTGATCGATCTTATTCCCTATTATTCAATATCGAAAACAGCAATAGCGAAAACGATTTACAACTTCTAATACATGTACAAGTCATAATATCGAAATTACATCAAAACTAGGAGAAACAAAATGAAGACAAGAGCTAAGTCTTCGGGCTCTCCATAAGGCCTCATCTAACCATGCTTTCTCGCTTTGTTCTTTCCCTGCGTATCTGTAAAACATCAACACATAAAGGGTGAGATTACAAATCTCAGTGAGTTCTATCGAGACCCCTTACTACACACTCGCGGTTCCTTTATTTATTGTTCATTTAATCGTAGTCCATATAGAGCCTACGTGCATATATCTTTTCCTTTCATGCCATACTATATCTTCGATAATGACCACGCCTTTACCTTCGAACCTCTCCACTAGCTTACGCTAGCTTCAAACCTTCTGAGGCCTAGGTTCTGGGGCTCATGACTTTCCCTCCCCTAGTATCCTAATCTACTGGGTCGTCACCCATCCTTTTGATATAATTTATGTACCCACCCGCTTTGGGCCGTCTTTTTATATAATACCCGCATTAGGCCGTCTTCTGTATTCGATATAATTTATATATTTGAACCTCAACAGTCTTTGAAGAAAATATTTATTCATCCATTTTCATTACATGTCATTCATGTTAATACATAAACATAAACTTGATTGAACTGAGTTTCTTGATGGTAAATATAACCCCTGTCCGCTCGCGTGTACTACTTTTTGGTTTTTGAAACATTTATAGGTTTGAAGGTAATTTTCAAAACCATCTTTGAACATGTCAAAAACAATGTCTTAAAAGTGAAAAATCATCACAAATGGTTGGAAAGAAGATTAGAAGAGGTTTGGAATCAAAAGGAGCGACTAAATGAGAATTCGGTGTGCGGTAACAGAAGCTCACGCACGGTCCGTGTGCCCTAGGCGCACGACCCGTGCGCACTGAACATTTTTTTAAAATTATTTGCGAAGCTGGCACACGATCTGTGTGCCATAGGCGCACGACTCGTGCGCTTCTGTCAGTACACCAATTCGTTCCGTTTTTCTCGTTTTCGCAATTCCGTTCGAGTCCAATCCGTATTCCGATCAAAATCCAACATAAACACAGACAATATTCCAGTAAATCCAGTCCAAACAATAGAAATCAATCACAATGCATCAATCAATCAATCGTTCATAACTAAACACATTTTCGCAATTATGGTTTTCGCAAAACAACGACTTTCAACAAAATCGAACGAAACTATATTCTCATGTTGTGCGAGAAAAGTAGATGTGTAAGTATACACAATCGCAACAAGTAATATATTGATAAGTAAAGATCGTTCCCACGGAGATTGTTGAGTTTACTTCTATATTTAAGTTAGTAGTTAAGCTAGTGAGAAAACAAGTAACAATAACAAGTTGTCAACAAGTATTGTGAGTAACATAAATGTAAATAAACAAGTAAAGAAAGCTCAAGAGTTGATAAAGTGAGTTGGACTGCTCTTTGCTAAGTAATTTCTCAGTAGTGAAGCGCTAGAACGTTAGACGCTGTAGCGTTAAGCGCTGTAGCATATGCTGTTGTGCCTTTCGGTCACTGACGCCAGGGTTTTGTTACAAGACTCCTATGTCTAGGTTCTAAATAAGTCCACCCCTGTATAATGAAGAACCCACAGTATTCACCTTATGAACTATTGCTCCCCTATGTCTAGAGTTAAGCACAAGTTGTCTAAATGTCTTTAAACAACCTTTCATTCATATCAATCCTTGATTTCGAATCATGGACCATGTCTGTACCCACGAATCTACTCATTTCAGTTGATCAATCCCAAAACAAGTTTGAAAGCATTAAAATACAAGGCTTGAAACACAAACATCATAACGTTATATTAACAATACTAAAGAGTCATTACAAAGCTTAAAACAATCCAACTACTAAGTGTTTAGCTCATGATGAGCATCATTGTTGTGCGAAAAGGTGATGTGCAAGTATACACAATCGCAACAAGTAATATATTGATAAGTAAAGTTCGTTCCCACAGGGATTGGAATTAATCTAAGAAGTTTAAGTGATTAGAACCTTAGTGAAAAGAATTAAGTAACAAGTAAAGGTAAAGAGTTGTAAACATCATAAGTTGTGATAAAACAGTATTAAGTTTGAAGTAATTAAAGGTGAGTTGGATAGCTCAATAGTATGTAAGTTCCCAAGAGTAATGTTCATATAATATTAGACGCTGTAGCGTTAAGCGTTGTAGCGCTTCAGAATCCGTAGACGCTGTAGCGCCTTGGTGGCGTGCCTTTCAGTCACTTTCGTCAGGGTTATGTTACAAGACTCCTATGTCTATGCTCTAAATAAGTTTTACCCCTGTATATTAAGCTCTTACAACATTTGCCTTATGAACTATTACTCCTCTATGTCTAGAGTTAAGTAGTGCTTCCTTTAAATGTCTTTAAAGGGTTTTCATTCATATCATTCTTTGAGTTCTCTTTGTGAACCATGTCTGTACCCACAAAGTTACCTTGTTTTAGTTGATCATTCCCAAACCAAGATTGAAAGTATTATGACACAAGGAATAAAACACAAACATCATAATATTATACAAAAGTTACTCAAGGTTCATTACACACCAAGAACAATCCAACTACAACAAAGTTAGCTCATCACAAGTTCCATCAACATAATACAACTAGAGAGTATGTATTACCGTATGAAGACAAGAGAAGAGTGGTTGCAAAAGATACACTCCAATGATCCCAAGTTGCATACAAGAGATGAAGTTGGGGCGTGAGCAAAACCTTGAATGAAGACTAGAAAACTATGCTATAAATAAAAGCTTGAAAGTAGTGTATCAATGGAGAGTGGCTACCATCTATTGTGTAGTTCTTTCTTCAAAGTTACAATTACTTGTCTACGTAAGTTACCTCCTAGAGAAGCAATCTTAATTAATCCAATTAATATCTAAGTCTTAATAGAATAATAATATTACATGATGATTATTAGACTTAGATATTATCCTTAAAGTACTTTACAAAAAGTGGTAATGATGGAATACAACAACTATCACATGAGTTCCATTTAGGAGGCGCCAAGTGTAATTTAGCATCCACTTGAAAGTCAAAATATCCAGCTGAGAGGAAGAGATAAGGGTGGTGACTCATCATATCCTCAAGTGGCCACACAAATATCTCAATGGTCAGCCGTCATATAACGCTGTAGCGTCTCCTAGATAGCATACCGCTGCAGCGCTAAAGCAAAACATCAAACATATTCACAAAGGCATTGACTATGCCCAAGGTTCAGGGAATTAACTTATAACCTATATTTATTCTAATACTCATATATTCACATATTTAAGCACTAGAATTACTTGAGAAATGAGTTTTGACTTAAGTATTAGGAGCATAAATAACCTATATAAAATAAGGTTATCACACCCCCAAACTTAAACCATTGCTTGTCCCCAAGTAATGACACTTGAACAAGACAAAAATGCTCATATAACTAGCTGCAGCTTTTAAATTAAACAGGATTTATACATAAGCTAATTCTTATCATTTTCACACACCATAGTGGTCCACAATTCAAATAGAATCATTACTGCTCAGTTGTGAGTGTGTGATATCAAAGCTTAACTTAGTTCCTAGTTAATTTCAGAATTTCTCCAAGGTTTGGGAAGAATGGATTTCTTTTGGGTTAGGCAAAGAATGTTTTCAAAAAGAAGAGTGGAATAACAATTTCACACAAGATTTGAGGGGCTTCAAAGCACAGCAAAGGGCTTTAATTAGGCATTTTTCAGACTATTGGTCAGTGCATAAACTTTTGGTCTGGTGATCAAACGTTGTAGCGCTTCAAAGTCCGTAGACGCTGTAGCGCTAGATTTTGATGATTAAAACTAGATGCTATCTTCATTACTGAGCTCCTTATTTGCATTTTCTTTTTATGCTTTTTGGAACAACTCAGCAATTTATTTAAGATATTTTGCAACTTTTTTCAAGACCACATTCATTTTTATTTTTCATTTTGCAAAGACCAATTTATCATCTTTTGATCCTAGCCTTAACATAACCGATGCTCCCCCAAACTTAGCTTTTAAAACAACTCTCAATTTTTAATGAAAACTTGACTAACCCTTTGGTTATCCAAAACTTAACTTTATCCTTAGATTACTCCTAGCTAACTAGGTTCTTCACTAAGCTTGGATTTTGTGTAAAAGCAGCAATAACATCATTTCATTGTTTACACAATGCTGCCTTACTCAAAAAAATTTATTTATATTTGGCTATATGAATCGGCTTTTGCTTACTAAGAAATTTAAAACATGCAGCTAATCATACTTCCCATTCAAGCATACAAAATATTCAAAAACATGCAACACATGCAAAACATGGCATAATTATACTAAATATTTAAAAGCATCATTGAACTTAATTTAAAACACTTTTAACCATAAGGTCCTCCCCAAGAAATTAAATTTGGCAGTGTCCTCACTGCTTGCTTGACAAGAAAGGGAGAGGCCTTAGAACAACAACAAAATAAAGTTCAAAGTACATAAGAAGCCAACAAATCTTGCCTTATTAGGCCTTCTTGAGCCTCTTACTGGCTCTTGAAGGTGTTGGGGCTCCTTTTGTTGCCTTCTTCTTCTTTGGCTGAGGTGGAGTAGTCTTTTCAGCCGCTACAGCGGTTGGTGGCGCTGTAGCGCTTGCTTCCTGTACTGCTGCCGCTGCAGCGTCTAATTCCTGCACTTCTTCTTCCTCTTCTGTTTTCTCTTGCTCCTGCTCTTGCTCCTGGCCTTCCAGCACTGGCTCTGTTTCATCCTGCATATTCACTAGCTCCTCAGCAGCCTCCTTTTCAGTTTCCTCCTCTGTCAGAATTACCTCAGGCAATGGGCCACTAGGTACTGCAGACATAGTTGCTGCAGCACCTATTGGCTGAATACCTTCTTCTGGGTACTCAGCCAGTTTGACACCTGGGTTTCTTCTAGCCTTTGTGTATGACTGATAAATTTTCTTCAGCTGCTCAGTGGGTTTTTCTTTTGTTGCTGGTTGTTTTGGTTCAGGCTTCTTTGGTGTTACTTGCTTGGCAAGTGTTTTCTTGGGTGTTAATTTGGTTGGTTCAGGGATGGAGGTGGGGGTTGATGGTGGATTGACTGTTTTGGCAGGGGGGTTTTTGGTTTCTTTGGGCTTGGGGTTGGGTCACACTGTATTTCTTCTTCTTGCTCATCTTCTTCAGTCTCAGATTCTTCTTCAGTATCACTCTCCTCTCCTGATGATTCTTCATCATCCTGCTTTTCCATCTCTTTCATAACTGCAATTGTTTCTTCTTCATCTTCCTCACTTATGTTTTCAATGTCATCAGAATCCAGACTTTCCTCCTCTACTACAGCTTTTTGTACTTTCTTGGCTGGGCTAGGCTTTGTTTTCTTTGCTGGGCTAGCCACAGCCTTTTTCTGTTCTGCCCTAATTCCCTTTTTCTCTTGTTTTTTAATTGGCTCTTCTTCCAGTAGCCAATCAGGGAATTGAGGAGGGGGAATTGAAGTTTTTCCTTTGGATATCTGGGCATACATTGCTTTTTCCCAGTCAAATTTTTCTTTCACAAATTTGCAGAGGACCTGCTGCTTCAGCTCTAAGCGCTGTAGCGCTTGAGAGTCAGAAGACGCTGCAGCGGCAGGTTTCTGCTTAACTTTGAAAATGCAAGGAAATGCCCCAAGAGGGGATCTTCTTTCTTCTTTTATTTCTACCTCTACATCAGCTTCCAAACACAACTCAGTAATTAAACAAGGAAAATATAAATTACCTCCCTTTTTAACTCTGCACTTCTCTATCTCTCTTGATATCAATCTTCCCACGTCTATCTTTTCTCCAGCCATTATAGCATCAATGACGATGAGTCTTTCTTTTTCCACAAATGTTGTGTGAGATGTAGGCAGCAGGGAGTGTTTGATGAAACTACACCACAGATTTGCTTCTTCACACAGATAGGCTTTTTTAATTTTGTATTCAGCTCCAAATTTGTCCCAAGTTGCTCCTTCCACACAAATCCTTCTTCTAACAGCCTCCATCTCTTCATCTCCCCAGTTCAGAACTTTAGTTTCCAGCGCTTTTCCATGATAGCCCAGATGGAAGATATCATTGATTGTTCTGGAGTTGAAGTTTACAGTTTCTCCTCTCACCAGTGAATGGGTTTGAGGTTTTCCCTCCTTAGGTTCTTCAATGCCAGAGTAGAACTCCCTTACCAAAGACGTCATGTAGTCCTTTCGATGCTTATTGAAGCCCTCCCATCCCAACGCTGTGACAGCGGTTGAAAACGCATCAGGAGCACTTTCTGTCTTGAATCCTCTTTCGGCTATGAAATCCATCTTCCAAAACCTCTGAGGATCTTGAGTTGCCTTCGCCATGGTGTTTTTGGTAGGATTTGAGGGTTCTGGTTTCCTAGTAGCTCCCTTACCAGATCGTTTGAGGGCGGCTTGCTTTTTGGTCATGGTTGGTTAAGAGCTTGCGTATTTGTTTCTGGGTGTTTTGGGAAATGTTGGTGTGTGTTGGGACGAAGGAAGAAGAAGGAATGGAGGTTATGAGTGGTGAGTGTAACGGTTGGAAGCAGTTTCAGAGATCAAGGAAAGAGAAAGAGAAAAGAAAATGGTAGCGTGGGGAGTTGTAGATATTAAAGTTACGGTTTTGTGAGTGAAGTGGGAGAGAGAAGAAGAAACTGTTGATTTGACAATTGCAGGGGAGTAGGTGCACGTGCTGGTCAGGCTAGGGATGAGGGTACAGTTCCAGCTCACCCTGAGCAAGATCTTTTTATTTTTTTTGTTTGACCACACCCAGCCCTGATTTTAAGACAAGCGCTACAGCGCTTTTGTGATAAGCAACCGCTACAGCGTTTATCCTAATTTCCTGCATAGAAAATGAACATAGAAATTTTGTTAGAATCCTTGGGGTGCCTCCCAATAGCGCTTGCTTTTAAAGTCTGCAGCCAGACTTTCTCTTTTAAATTAGAGATCTTTAAGCTCAATTGTGGTTTTGTCCCTTACCACATTTTCACCAAAATATTGTTTAACCCTTTGGCCATTCACTTTGAAGGTGGTATTGGTTGTTATATCATAGAGGTCCACAGCCCCATGGCTATATATTTTTATCAATTGAAAAGGGCCTGACCACCTAGATTTTAACTTTCCAGGAAACAATCTTAACCTGGAGTTGTAAAGCAATACCTGTCCTCCTTCAGTGAGATCTCTTTTTATCAGTTTTTGATCATGCCATACTTTGGTTTTTTCTTTATAGATTGCTGCATTCTCATAAGCAAAATGCCTAAGTTCTTCCAATTCATTCAGTTGCAGCAATCTAGCATCTCCTGCTTTCTTGTAGTCAAAATTGAGTTTTTTTAGAGCCCAATGGGCCTTGTGTTGAAGTTCAATTGGTAGGTGACAGGACTTCCCATAAACCAACCTATAGGGAGACATCCCCAGAGGTGTTTTATAAGCTGTTCTGTAGGCCCATAAAGCATCATCTAGATGTATTGACCATTCTTTCCTTGAAGGCCCTACCATCTTTTCCAACATTCTTTTTATTTCTCTATTTGACAATTCAGTTTGACCACTAGTTTGTGGATGATAAGCAGTTGCTATTTTATGTTTGACTCCATATTTAGCCAATAGGGTCTCAATTAATTTATTACAAAAATGAGATCCCTCATCACTTATGATGGCTCTAGGAGTTCCAAAACGAGTGAAAATGTTTTTCAATAAAAATTTGCTCACAGACCTTGCATCATTGTTGGGTAAAGCAACAGCTTCTACCCATTTTGAAACATAGTCTATAGCTACTAAAATGTATAGGTTTCCATGAGAAGGGGGAAAAGGTCCCATGAAATCCATTCCCCAAACATCAAAGAGTTCAACCTCTAGAATGTTTGTTAAATGCATTTCATGTTTGTTTGAAATATTCCCTGTTTTTTGGCACCTATCACATTTTTTAACAAAGTCTTGAGCATCTTTGAAGAGTGAAGGCCAAAAGTAGCCAGATTGCAATACCTTTGCAGTAGTTCTAACACCACCAAAATGCCCACCACATGGTGCAGAATGGCAGTGCTGTAGCACTTGAATTTGTTCTTCCTCTGTTAGGCATCTCCTCATTAACTGGTCTTGACACTTCTTGTATAGAAAAGGTTCATCCCAATAATATTGTTTCATTGTGTGGAAGAACCTTCTCCTTTGCTGATAAGTCATCTCAGGAGGTACCACCTTGCTAACCAGAAAGTTCACTATGTCAGCATACCAAGGTGTTGCAGGTTCAGCCGCTGCAGCGTCAAGTGTTGTTACACTGGCCGCTACAGCGGTTGATGAGTCATCAGTCATTGCCAACAGCTGCTCATCTGGAAAGTATTCCTTGATCTCCCCACCTGCTGTACCTACAATGTCTCTTTCCAATCTAGAAAGATGATCAGCAACTTGGTTCTCCACTCCCTTTTTATCTCTTATTTCTAAATCAAATTCTTGGAGTAGGAGAACCCACCTAATTAGCCTAGGCTTTGCATCTTTTTTTGTTATCAAATATTTAATGGCTGAATGGTCTGTGAAGACAATTACCTTGGTACCAACCAAATATGATCTAAATTTATCAAATGCAAAGACTACAGCTAATAGTTCTTTTTCAGTGACTGTGTAATTCAATTGAGCTTCTACAAGTGTTTTGCTAGCATAATATATAGAGTGAAAAATTTTTTCATACCTTTGCCCAAGAACAGCTCCAATGGCAAAGTCACTAGCATCACACATAAGCTCAAAAGGCTTACTCCAATCAGTAGCTATAATAACTGGTGCTGTTATTAAGGCTTTCTTTAATTTATCAAAGGCTAATATGCATGGTTCATCAAATAAAAAGGGGTTATCATGCTGTAACAGTTGGCACAAAGGTTTGGAGATTTTTGAAAAGTCTTTTATGAATCTCCTATAGAATCCAGCATGCCCCAAAAAGCTTCTAATACCTTTGATGTGGGTTGGTGGAGATAGCTTCTCAATGACCTCTATTTTAGCCTTGTCCACTTCCAATCCTTTTTTGGGTATCTTATGCCCCAAAACTATACCTTCTTGCACCATAAAATGGCATTTCTCCCAGTTCAGCACAAGGTTAGTTTCTTCACATCTAATCAAGATTTCTTCCAAATTGGATAGGCATAGATGGAATGTTTCTCCAAACACAGAGAAATCATCCATGAAGACTTCCATGGATCTTTCAATGTAATCAGAGAAAATTGCCATCATACATCTTTGAAAAGTGGCAGGTGCATTACACAGGCCAAATGGCATCCTTCTAAAAGCAAAGGTGGCATATGGACAAGTGAATGTAGTCTTCTGCTGATCTTTAGGTAATATTGCAATCTGGTTATAACCTGAATAACCATCAAGAAAGCAATAAAATTCTTTACCTGCTAGCCTGTCCAGCATCTGGTCAATGAAAGGCAATGGAAAATGGTCCTTTCTTGTTGCCTTATTCAACCTCCTGTAATCCATGCATATTCTCCAGCCTGTTATTTTTCTGGTTGGAAGCAGCTCATTCATCTCATTTGTTATTACTGTTACCCCTCCCTTCTTTGGTACACATTGCACAGGACTAACCCATGCACTGTCAGAAATGGGGTATACAATACCTGCATCCAACCACTTAATGATTTCCTTCTTCACCACCTCTTTCATAATTGGATTCAACCTCCTCTGCCCTTCAATGCAATTTTTGGAATCTTCTTCTAACACTATTCTGTGCATGCAAATGGTTGGGCTGATACCTTTTATGTCTGACATTTGCCAACCAATTGCCTTTTTATGACGCTGTAGCGTCTAAATCAGATCCTGTTCCTGCTTTTCAGAAAGGTCAGCAGCAATTATAACAGGCAAAGTACTATTGTTACCTAGATAAGCATATTTGAGGTGTGAAGGCAACTCTTTAAGTTCTAGAGTTGGTGGTTGTTCGGTGGAGGGGAGATCCTTTCTTATTTCTGAATTCTCCTGCTCCAAAGATTCATATTTCTTAGCCCAAATTTCTTTGGCTGTCAGTTCCTCCTCTCCTGTAGCTTCTGTATCCGACCCTGCATCTTCACTGCTGTCCAGTAATTGCCTCAGATGATCTGTGCTTTTCTGGAAGTGATCCTGAACTACTCTGTCAATAACAGACACAAAGGAGCACTCTTCAAGATTGGGTGGAAATTTCATAGCATTGAGAATGTTGAACTTGACTTCTTGGTCATTGACCCTCATGATCAATTCTCCTCTCTGCACATCTATCAAAGTTCTTCCAGTGGCCAAGAATGGTCTTCCCAATATGATGGGTACTTCTTTATCTGCATCAAAGTCCAAGATTACAAAATCAACAGGAAATACAAATTTGTCTACCTTTATTAGAACATCTTCCAGAATTCCTTCTGGATAGGAAAGAGTTCTATCAGCTGGCTGCAGTGTAAGTGAGGTAGGTCTGGCAGTTCCCACTCCTAGCTGTGTATATATGGACTTGGGCATAAGGTTTATGCTGGCTCCCAAATCACATAGAGCACGGCCAGAGTAAAAATTTCCAATTGAGCATGGTATAGTAAAACTGCCAGGATCCTTTGATTTGGGTGGGAGCTTGTTTTGCATCAACATGCTGCATTCCCCAGTCATTGCCACTGTTTCAAACTCCCCTAGTCTCCTCCTCTTAGTAAGCACATCCTTCATAAACTTTGCATAGTTAGGCATTTGTTGGAGAGCCTCCACCAAAGGAACATTAATGTGCAACTGTTTAAGGACTTCTAGGAATTTGTTAAATTGCTTGTCTTCATGAGCCTTTCGAAGTCTTTGAGGATATGGAGGATTTGGGTATATTGGGATAATTTTGGGTGATGGTGGTGTTTTTTCAACAACAGGCGCTGCAGCGGTAGGTTCAGCCGCTGTAGCGCTTGTTGTAGGTTCTTTTTGTTTTTCAGAATTTTTGTTTTTTTCATCATCTGAAACAGTTGATGATCCTATCAAATCTCTCCCACTCCTTAAAGTTATAGCTTTTACATGCTCCTTCCCTGTAGTACTTGAAGTTGAAGCTTCTGTAGTGGATGGTAATGATCCACTAATTCTTTGGGAAAGGACATTAGCCATCTGCCCCATCTGTACTTCTAGATTTTTAATGGAAGCTTCATGAGTTTTCAGGGCTGTCTTGCAATCACTCATGAAACCTTTCATCAATCCTTCTAATGAATTATCTATCACAGGGGCATTCTGTCTTTGGTAGTTCTGAGCAGGGAATCCTGGTGGATTTGCTGGAGCACTATAATTAGGTGCTGTTGCATTGTTGGCTCCCCATCTGAAATTGGGGTGGTTCTTCCAACCAGGATTATATGTATTTGAATAGGGATTATTGTTTTTATTGAAACCCACAAAATTCACAGAGACAGGATTACCAGGACATTCTTCATACAAATGCTCTCCTCCACAGTATACACAGCTTACTGACCCTGGAGAGGCTTGCTCAATAACAGCTACTGTAGGTTCATGTACCGCTGCAGCGGTAACCGCTACAGCATTTGATGTGCTCATAGATTTTATCATGTTAGTAAGAGAGCCAACCTGTGCAGATAGAGCAGAAACTTCACTTACTTCATGCACACCAGCTACCTTCTTTTGCTGAGCTAACCTTTCTGTAGGCCATTGATAGCTATTTGTGGCAATGTCATCAATCAGTTCACATGCCTCATTATAGGAGGTTTTCAACAACACACCCCCTGAAGAAGCATCTAACATTTGTCTGGTTGTTGGATCTAGTCCACTGTAGAAGGTTTCCATTTGGATAATCACAGGTATACCATGATGAGGGCACTTTCTCAACAGCTCCTTCCATCTCTCCCATGCCTCAAACAGTGTTTCAGCATCTCTTTGTCTGAATGCAGTAACCTCATTCCTCATTCTTGCATTCTTACTTGGAGGAAAGTATTTTGCTAAGAATTTCTCAGCCATTTCATTCCAAGTATGGATAGAGTTAGGCTCAAGAGAAGTTAACCAGGCATTTGCTCTATCCTTCAAGGAATAAGGAAAATTTTTTAATCTGAATGCATCATCACTTACCCCTGGAATGATGAAGTTACTGCAGACTTCCAAAAATTGCTTTAAGTGTAAATATGGGTCCTCTTGAGGAGCACCACCAAACTGTCCCACTGTTTGCAACATTTGGAACATCATAGGTTTGAATTCAAACTGAGCTGTATTGAGAGTAGGTCTTGCTATGCTTGTCTCCATGGTTTGTGGATCAAACACAGCATAGTCCCTCATTGGTCTATCTCTGTCATTTACCATTTGAGCAGGTCCTTCATTTATGAATTGATGTCTGTACCAGTCCTCTTGGTCATGTAAGGTTGGAGTGGGTGGCTGCTGATGTCTACCTCTACCCCTTCCACCTGGTTCAGTCCCTCCTCTACCAGAGCTAGTTCAGCCATGTAGAGTGTTAGCTCTACCAGAATTGGTCCTATGGCTGTGTTCTGACATGGTGGGTCTGAGCCTGTGAAGATGTCTTAGCTTCCTGAACCTTCTCTCTGGTTCTGAGTATGGTTCAAATTCTGGTGGTTGAGACCTGGGCATACGATGTAGCGCTTACTGCTGCAGCAACAAGAAACAACACACCAGTGTAAAATAGGCACTAAGTTTACTAAAAACTTAAACAATGAAAATTAAATGCAATCCCCGGCAACGGCGCCAAAAACTTGTTGTGCGAAAAGGTGATGTGCAAGTATACACAATCGCAACAAGTAATATATTGATAAGTAAAGTTCGTTCCCACAGGGATTGGAATTAATCTAAGAAGTTTAAGTGATTAGAACCTTAGTGAAAAGAATTAAGTAACAAGTAAAGGTAAAGAGTTGTAAACATCATAAGTTGTGATAAAACAGTATTAAGTTTGAAGTAATTAAAGGTGAGTTGGATAGCTCAATAGTATGTAAGTTCCCAAGAGTAATGTTCATATAATATTAGACGCTGTAGCGTTAAGCGTTGTAGCGCTTCAGAATCCGTAGACGCTGTAGCGCCTTGCTGGCGTGCCTTTCAGTCACTTTCGTCAGAGCTATGTTACAAGACTCCTATGTCTAGGCTCTAAATAAGTTTTACCCCTGTATATTAAGCTCTTACAACATTTGCCTTATGAACTATTACTCCCCTATGTCTAGAGTTAAGTAGTGCTTCCTTTAAATGTCTTTAAAGGGTTTTCATTCATATCATTCCTTGAGTTCTCTTTGTGAACCATGTCTGTACCCACAAAGTTACCTTGTTTTAGTTGATCATTCCCAAACCAAGATTGAAAGTATTATGACACAAGGAATAAAACACAAACATCATAATATTATACAAAAGTTACTCAAGGTTCATTACATACCAAGAACAATCCAACTACAACAAAGTTAGCTCATCACAAGTTCCATCAACATAATACAACTAGAGAGTATGTATTACCGTATGAAGACAAGAGAAGAGTGGTTGCAAAAGATACACTCCAATGATCCCAAGTTGCATACAAGAGATGAAGTTGAGGCGTGAGCAAAACCTTGAATGAAGACTAGAAAACTATGCTATAAATAAAAGCTTGAAAGTAGTGTATCAATGGAGAGTGGCTACCATCTATTGTGTAGTTCTTTCTTCAAAGTTACAATTACTTGTCTACGTAAGTTACCTCCTAGAGAAGCAATCTTAATTAATCCAATTAATATCTAAGTCTTAATAGAATAATAATATTACATGATGATTATTAGACTTAGATATTATCCTTAAAGTACTTTACAAAAAGTGGTAATGATGGAATACAACAACTATCACATGGATTCCATTTAGGAGGCGCCAAGTGTAATTTAGCATCCACTTGAAAGTCAAAATATCCAGCTGAGAGGAAGAGATAAGGGTGGTGACTCATCATATCCTCAAGTGGCCACACAAATATCTCAATGGTCAGCCGTCATATAACGCTGTAGCGTCTCCTAGATAGCATACCGCTGCAGCGCTAAAGCAAAACATCAAACATATTCACAAATGCATTGACTATGCCCAAGGTTCAGGGAATTAACTTATAACCTATATTTATTCTAATACTCATATATTCACATATTTAAGCACTAGAATTACTTGAGAAATGAGCTTTGACTTAAGTATTAGGAGCATAAATAACCTATATATAAAATAAGGTTATCAATCATCAACACAATACAAACTAAAAAGCTCATATTACCGAAAATGAAAAGAAGAAGCAAGGTTGCAAAAGATGCACGTAGTGGCCTCCTTCTCATGTGATGGGTTGCTGACGCTACAGCACAGCTTCACATCGCTGGAAATGATGATCTTCTCTTGAAAAATAAAAGCTTGAAGTGGAGGATTAATGGAGGAGAAGGGTGTCAAGTTTTTCTCTCCAAAAACTCTCCTTATTTCGAAATCTATGTGTGAGGAAGAAGAAGTGTTAGATATTATCCTAACCTCATAAAGTAGCTTTACAAAAAGGGCAAGGATTACAATCATCACCAACTATCAAATAAGCTTCAATTAGGAGGCGCCAAGTGTCTTATTGAATCCACTTGGAGGCTTCAATGTCAGGCTGAGAAGAAGATCAGAATGATGACTCATCAATTAGCAAGTGGCTTCATAAATATCCAAGTGACCAACCGTCATATAGCGCTATAGCGCTTACCGCTAGAGCACTTTGCAAAACATTAAAATACTCAAAAAGGCACCAAATGTGTCAAATGATAACAAACAAGCTCCTGACCCTTATTTCCTCTAAATAACTAATATTTACCTAATAAAAAATGAATATTACTTGAGAACTTGTGTTGATTTAAGTGATAAGAGCATAAATAACTCATATAAATATGAGTTATCATTTGACACAATAAAATTGAAAACCCTAAGCGAGTATAGAACTCACCTTTGGCGATGAAACCGCACACAACGACAACAACGAGACTTTGACAATCGCAGGGAACCGCACGAACAATCCCCGTACTCGAATTTCTTGCTTCCACGAACATCAAATTGACCCCTTACGGATCCCCAAACGTGTCCAGTTACTGAAGCTTCCCTAAATGCATCTCGAATCCACAATGTAGTCCCATTTTTACACCGATATCTAACCCCAACTTCTAGAACGCGTCAACTAACTCCAAAGACCGGTTTGGCAGCATCTGAGAGCTGTTTTGCAACAAACATAACTAATGTGTAGATAATTTTGTCTACTTTCATATGGTTCAAGTCCCACACTGATATGATGAGTATTCATGGAGTTATGGCTAAAACACTGACTGGTTCAAAACTGACACCGATTCAAAAGTAAAACTTGTAAATCATTTTTCTCCCACAATACTCAGTCAAATTAAGTGGTTCTTGTGCCTAAACTGAAGGATTTCGTGTCTATTTTCTGGAGAAACGAAAATTACATTCAACTGATAACTATGGAGGGAGTTTCGAAGGGTTTACCAAAGGCTGCTCAAACATGATTTTCTGCAGAATATTGTTATGAGTTTGCATCTTCAACCCCACCACAAAGTACCACGAATTTGAGATAATCTTCTAACCATGACTTCAATCTACTAGCTTACATCTTCTTCTAACTTCCTCTGAGTCACCAAGTCACCATTCAACTCCTAACTAGGGCATGCAAAGCCTCTAAAGGCTTAAAACTCCATTGTTGTCCAAGTTGAGCTTTGAAGCTTGATAATGGTAGGATGAGAAAGAAGGAGAATGAGCTAATGAAATTAGTGTCTATGAAAAGAGCACGAAAAATGGAAGAGAATGGTTTCAAAAATTACCTACATGCAACCAAGGATTTGAGAGCTCTCCCCTCTTCTTCCTCCCTCCCCTCTCTCGCGACCCTCTCCTTTCTCCCTACTCTCATTTTCTCTTTTCTCTTGTTCTGAATTCTGAATGTTTGGCTTGGGTGTGAGTGTGTTCTTTTCTAATAAACAGATCTGAAGGTTTACTAAAAAGGAAAATGACCAAAATGCCCCTTTTCCTAATTCTCGCTTAAAACTCCTATTTAACAAACAATCACTAATGCACATACTCCTATTATAGGTAATTATATTAGCCATCACACTATATATAAATGCTATAATACTTAGATTAACTAAGTAATTTAGTTATAACCGCTTGCTAGGCAAAATGGCCGTTTTGCCCTTTAAACTATAATTTCTACTTAAACCTCAAATCTAATCAAATAATACACAATAATTCATGACTAAAGGAATAGTGCATGTAAATCATATAATTGAGCAATTTAATATTGCTTTCCCGACATAAACTTAGCCACGATTCGACTTATCATTTAATTGACGATAAATCGCAAGTTAATTTCGTTCTGCGAAATTAACCGAACTAGGGATGTTACAATTATTTTCGGTGGGTCCCACCCAACCCCCCCGCTCTCTCTCTCTCTCTCTCTCTCTCTATCTCTCTCTCTCTCTCTCTCTCTCTCTCTATTTCTCCCCTCTTCCAAACACTAGAAGTGACTTATTTATCTCCTATCTTTCTCTTTGCTAAATCTAGCGAAACAAACACGGTGTAAAACTCCTCTATAAAAGGCAAAGACACACTCACTCCCAAAGAAAACACAACACTCAAACCAGAAAATTTTCAGAAAATAGAGAGAGTGAGAGTGAGGGTTTCAAGAGGAGGGAAAAAGGGGAGAGAACCACTCTCTCATTCAAACTTTCACCCCTTACCAAAGTGAAATCATCTTCACTCTAGTTCACAACAACTCAGTAGCTCAAGGTTTTGATAGCAAAAGGGACATCAATTTTGAATTCCTCTTCATCTCCATCTCTTGAGTCTTCCTCCTTTTTGCTTGAGAAATTTTGAAGTTCAAATGTATGTTTGGGGGCTTGCATGTTTGTTTTTCTTCAAAATGGGAGCAAGGGAAACCTTTAAGAAGCTGGAATTTCATCCCATTGAGGTTATAGAAGCCTACATTGTCATTTTGAAGCTTGCATCTCTCTTTAGAGTCTCAAGGAGTCAAGAGGAGGGTCATTTCATAGTCTTTGAAGTATCAAATTCAAGTTTTTGAAGTTGCTTGTTTGGATGCTCTTCAACCAAGTGAGTACTTCCTTCCCTTTTTCCTAATTTTCGTTTAGTGTTTAAGTATCAATTGATACTCAGCCCTGTTCATGTGTTTGTTAGGATTTCCTTGAGTTGGAATATCAACTTTGGTGACATTGGATTGTAGTGTTGATGCTTGATTGTGTTTGGAATTCCGTGAGAATGAAAGTAGTAATGGTTCTTGTTTGAGTTGTAATTGCATGAATTGTGATGTTTGAAGTGATGGTATGATGGTTAGGGTAGGTTAGGAGCCATTGAAATGGATATTAGAACACAAAATCAGATTTTCTGCATACTGTTAAGCTGCCACGGGTCGTGGTGTCCACCACGGGCACCCGTGTTGGCTTCGATTTGCCAGCAACATTTTTGCAGCCTTCCAACTTATTTTATCCGTAACTTTTGGTCCCGAACTCCGATTCGAGTGATCTTTGATACATTGGAAAGCTAACGAAAATATATACACATATAAATGAATTTTGGAATGTGTTTTTATCTTGATTCCAAAAATACTCCTACTTTAACCCAAGCCCTTATGCTCTAAGTGCTCGTTTGGTAGTACCAATGACTCTATTTGATTTATTAATGGAATGGTTTGTTTGTGTGCCAATTGGTGAAGGAATAATTATCCAACTTGTGATGGTTGAATCCTTGTTTGATTGAGAAACCGAGAGCAAAGAGCTATTTAATACATACATGAGTACATTTGTAAATGAATTAATGAATGGAGAATGTACTTGGGGTGGTGTCATGAACCATCTCAAGGCCCATGAGGTTTAGTTTAAGGATAATGTATTGAAGGTGGGTTCCCCACAGTGTATGTAATAGCTTTTATATTATGTAAGTCTATTGCGTTAGGGGGATGCATTCTAGGTAATACAATTAAAAGACATCGTGAGTATATGTATGGTGAGGTACCGCCTGAAGAACTCACTGAGATTTCAATGAAATCTCACTCTTTATTCATTGTGGTATTTAGATAAACAGAGACAATCGAAGTATTCACTACAACATTTTGGGCTCATGGTTGAAAAAGTGAAAGATTATTTATTATACATTTGGAGAAATATGTATATGATGTACTAGGTACTTTGAGTATTTGTATAGTAAGAATTGAAATGTTTTGATGAATGGAAAGGTTTATTTGTACTAAAGAGGATATTTAAGTTTCTATGGTGAATTTTCTATAGAAATAGGGATATTAAAGTGTGGTAAAAGTTGAATGGATATTTCCTCTACCATTGTAAATTTTTAAAAGGAAGGACATACATTTCTATTATGTATTATTACTAAGTTAGTAGAAAGATATTTTTGAAGATCAAAGGATTATTTGTTATCATGTGATTTTATTGTACCAAGGAGCTCTTATAAATTAAATATAGTAAGGGGCTATGATTTGGGAATCATTGGATTTTAAAATTATGTTTTGAAAATTGTAATTATATAGTTTTACGGTATTTTCACTCCAAAGTTAATAGCAAAGATAACTTTACTAGTATAAATTGTATTGGAAACTTTATAATTGTATTTTAGTACCACTGTGTGTTAGAACGAGATCTATTCTCTAATACTGTGGATTTGGATAACTTTTATAATGTATTTCAAGCTATATTTCTCAAAGACGGTTGGTATTTGGCAAATCAAAGACTAAAAGAAGTTTTTAAATTATTATTTCCTATATAGATTTCTCTATCTATGAAAAGTTTTACGGATATGCTTGATGGTGACTATTTTATATTTATATGTAAGGGGACCTAATGACTCCTACGATCTCCTGAAAAGGATTTCTAGTTTAGTATCGCAAGGATACTTATGGTTGTTTTGGTGGAGTCCTTTGATAGTCGAATTTAATTCGCTCGGTCTAAAAACGCTTACGCGTTCTCTGATATTCAGAAAAAGGTAAATACTAATCTTTGAAGTTGACTAAAAGATTAGGGATGTTATATTTTGGTATTAGAGCAGTTTGAGCCTATAGGACTGTGGAGGTTAACCTATATTGTAGAGGGACTTTGGGAGTTAATTGTCAGAAATTCTAAGTTTGCTATTGCGGGATATTGAGTCCGGCCAACTCATTCATCGCAATAAGGTACTAAGGACTATGACGGTTGGATCCCTTAGCCCTGAACCCCTTGACCCTACCTTTTTTTATTGTTGGCCCCTTTATTTTCAGAGTGTGCAGCGGTAGTAAGTGGATCGATGAGAAAGGTTGTACTTGTATGAGGAACCTGAGTACCTAAGTGCTTTTATTCATTTTCATTGATAAATGAGAATAGTTGATTTTAATGTCATTCATTGACTATGTAGTAGTATGTTTCTTATGTTGTACTAGAAGTAAGTGTGGAGATCCTCTCCATTTCTCAAAAGAAATGGATGGTCCATTACCTAAGTTTTGAGTGCATAAAATATATAAATGTCTAATATATATTTTCTCTTTTAGGAATGTGTGTATTCATACACCAAAAACTTAGGTAATGGACCATCAATTTCTTTTGAGAAACAGAGAAGATTCCAACCCAGAAGTAGTAAATTTGGTACTAACAATCTACCAATAATTGTTGTTGCTTTCCCTAATTCGAAAAAACTACCATTAATTACTCTGATATTATCCTCTTAACGACAAAGAATAATTCGACTTATTTATAATAGTATTTTAATTGATTAATTTTCATATAAGTATTGCATTAATTATGGGGCTTTATGTTTTTTTAGGAAAATACAATATATAGTTTCCTATGTGATTTATTTATGTTTGCATTGTATACAGATAAATGTATAGAGATTTTAATTTTAATATACATATTCAAGCCAAATTTAATATTCTAAAGCCAATTAGGAAAAGGGAAAAATGAAGGAAAAAAATTTTTAAGACCGAATTTTCACTAATAACCGACTTTAAAACCACTATATTGTGAGTTTTTTAAGCGTTTAAAATGATTGTGTTTACGCCGGTTGTTAAAAGATTCAACGTTAAAAGTTCAATTTACTACACCAGTGGAAACTACACCGCTCTATAATCGGTGTAAGTCCAATCGGTGCATTGTATATCTTTCCTGTACTACGTTTATTTAAGTGGTGTAATTAAAGATGATATCGTTAATTAGGAGTATAAATCATCATTTTTTGAAATTTATTTTTTTTGAAAAAATGGTTTTGGGAAGAAGTTAAACATGTATGATGTAGCCTTATTAAATAATAAGAGTTGATTTCAATGTAATTCCTTTATCATGTAGAAGTTTGTTTCTTATATTGTAGATCAGAAATAGTATAACTTACTTATTTCAAATATTGCGGTAATAAAATTGGCAGGTAATCTACCATTAATTGTTGGTATTTTTCTAATTCGAAATAATCTACCATTAGTTACTCTGATATTATTGACAAAAAAATAATTCGACTTATTCATAATAATTCTTTAATTAATTAATTTCCATATAAGTATTGCATTAACTATGCGGCTTTATGTTTTCCATTAGAATGCTATGTATAGTAAACTCCCTTCGTTGAATTATTTATGTTTGCATTGTATATAAATCGATAAGTAGATATAGGAATATTTTAAGATGCGTATTAAAGCCAATTTAATATGTTGAAGTTTTCAATATTACTTCAAAATACTATTTGAATTGGGAATTATTATTTCCTAACATAATGAATAAAATCATTAAATTTAATGAATTCGGTTGTGCTCGAAAATAGGAAGATAAGTGTTATTAAGTTATTTTTCTTTCATTAATTGATTTGTAACATAATATAATTTATTTATTTTAAATATTATGGTAATAATTCTGATACATAATAATTTACCAATAATAATGTTGACATTGTTGTTGTCAAAAAAAAAAATGTTGACATTGTTGCTAAATTGGGAATAGTCTACTATTGATTATTTTGATATTATCCTACTGTTAATGACAAAAAGTAATTCCACTTGTTTATAATAGTATGATTTTTATTATTTTAATTTCCATATACACCGCTCTTTAATCGATATAAAAAGTCCAATCGGTGCATTGTATCTCTTTCATGTACTAGGGTTATTTAAGTGGTGTTGTAACACCCCGGTATTTCTAATTAGTAGGAATACCTAAGTGTACCATCGCTAATACATCAGATATATTATTTCTTGCTTAGATACTGAACACCACTATATATTTTTCGCTGAATAATACCAAAACAGTTTTAAACATAGTTAAAACCACAACGGTTCCCTGACCATCAACATCAGCAAGATACAATGTTCAATATCATACAAGAAAGCGCGGAAACAAATACATAACTTTTACAAGAGTTAAAGTCATAATGTCGTGATACAAGACAACAAAGGAAACATGCATAAGCTTAATCATAAAAGCTAAATCTTCAACAACCATCCAAGTACAACCTACTCGTGCCTCTTGGATCTCCTCCTTCCCCGTGTCTCTGTAAAACAACAACATATAAACAATGGGATACAATCTCAGTGAGTTCTACCGAGACCCTATCTACGCTCTCGGTCCAATTAAGAATCCTTTTAACTTATAGGACTCTCTTTCATTCGTGGTTTAATTTATAACCACGTGCATTTTAATTCAACACGACACCGACTGCAAATCCAGTGCCAATCCCGGTGAACTGTGTTATGACTCAGTACGACACCGACTGCAAATCTTGTGCTAATCCCGGTGTATCGTACAGTACGACACCGACTGCAAATCCTGTGCTAATCCCGGTGAACCGTACAACAAAACTTTTAACACAACACCGACTGCAAATCCTGTGCTAATTTCGGCGAACCCCCTTACCAATAGTACTTTCCCTAATGGTATACGGGCCTAGGGTAAGGGATCATGACTTCCCCGCCTAGTATGTTAACCTCGTGCATTGGGCCGTCTCCTAAACTCGATATAATTTATATATCTAACTATCACTTGAACATTTAGTTATTTATCGTAAACATTTCACGGGTTCACTCACGTACACTATTTCACGATTTTTTGAATTAAACATAACTTTGCAAACCATTATTAAAAACCTTTGAAGACGTACGTACTCAAAATCATGGCATTATAAGTCTAATATCATTGGACAAGGGTTAGGAAAGAATTAGAAAAGGATTGGAATCGAACGAGATCATTTCGGGCAAGTTTTTAAAATTTTGACAGAACACTGCGCACGGTCCGTGCTCCCATACGCATGGGTCGTGCGCCCTGTAAGTCATTTCTGAAAATAGAAACAGAACGAGACGCACGGTCCGTGCGCCTGGGACGCACGGGTCGTGCGCTTTTGACAGCGCTGAGTTTTTATCCCGTTTTTGCATTTTTCGTCGTTCCGACCAATTCCGATACTTGTTCGAGTCCAGTCCAAACATAAAAACAGTCCAAAAACATATTTAAACAACATTGATCACCATCAAATCATCGTTCAGCAATCACAAACACAAATGTAAACAATTTTATCGTTTATGTCAAAATACGTTAATTTTTCAAATAACAGTTTTCAAGACTCAAATTCGACACTTCGAAATTTTCAATCAAAACCTAAACGTGAGTAAAACTCACCTATCGTGATGAAAATCACGAAACACCGAGACTTTCCTCAAAATTGCATTTCTGACATAACCACACAAACGTTCCCCGAATCAACTCCACGTTCCAACGACGCCCAAATCCGCTTCCAAAGCTTTCCGTTCAACCATGAGGCATCTTTGACGCACTCGCGTGTAGTCCAGCTTGAACACATATCGCGCGAGAACCCTCGTCTTGGACTATCGTATCACCTAGGCACCAACAATTTGCTCTTAGGGCTTCAAGCTCCTCACAAAATTTACTATTCATCATCTTCAAGCTCCAAATGAGCTCAAACACATAAACTCCCATTTTGACCTAAAATCCTAACTCATCAACCCATCTATCAAAAACCTAAAATCTTGACTCCTACTCCACCCAATGATGACAAATTCGAACATATCAAGAAGAGGAGTAGTGGGTTGTGTTCTTGGTGAGCTAAAACTCCATTTAAACCTTTGAGCATAAAAATGGTGAAAAGAGAAATAGTGGGTTATTGGGTTTGATCTTAGTATCAAAATGAAGAGGAATGTGATGTGATTCTAATGGAGCCAAGAGAATGAAATAAACTTCAAATATGGTTCCTCTTCTTCCTCTTCTCACTCACGCCAAACTCTCTCTCTTTTTCCCCATTTTCCTTCTTTTCTTTCTTTTCTTAATTTTTTTCTTTCTTCCTTTCATATATTCATATATATTAATAATATGTTTGGGTGAAAACCCTTAAATGCCCTCACCCTTTCCCCTAATTCCCAATGGGTCCTATTTACTAAACAACTCTTTATCAATTCCAACTAATTTTCTCAAAATATCAATTATCAATTAATTATAAATAATTAATTCACTCGACTTCAAAATAATTTCGATAATTATTTTGGGGATGTTACAGGTGTGATTAAAGGTGATATCATTAATTAGGAGTACAAATCAATGAAAAAATGGTTTTGGAAAGAAGTTAAAGGTTTAGCCTTATTAAATGAGAATAGTTGATTTCAATCTAATTTCTTTATCATATAAGAGTTGTTTATTATCTACCGTTAATTACTCTGATATTATCCTGACAAAGAATAACTTGACCTATTCATAATAATACTTTAATTAATTATTATTTGAACCCTGTATCTCCTTGTTGCAATTTCTTCACGTCCCTTCGCTCGCCAACTGAGCTATCTTCCTAGGACAGTAATGAACTTGGTAGTGCTCAAAAATAGGAGCATAAGTGCTATTAACTTATTTTCCTGCCATTAATCGATTTGTAACCAAAATATAATTTATTTATTTTAAATATTAAGGTAATAATTTTGGTAGATAATAATTTACCAATAATAATGTTGATATTGTTGTTAAATTGGGAATAGTCTACTATTGATTATCTTGGTATTATCATATTATTAATGGCAAAAAATAATTCCACTTGCTTATAATAGTGTGATTTTTATTATTTTAATTTCCATGTAAGTATTGCGTTAATTATGTGGCTTTATGTTTTTAAAAGAATGCAATATATGTTAAATATTATTTTTTTAACTTATTTATATTTGTATTCTATATA
This sequence comes from Astragalus membranaceus, assembly GCA_039519185.1. Classification (NCBI taxonomy): domain Eukaryota; kingdom Viridiplantae; phylum Streptophyta; class Magnoliopsida; order Fabales; family Fabaceae; genus Astragalus; species Astragalus membranaceus. The sequence goes on along the minus strand of CM076846.1, from coordinate 159,705,101 downwards.
AAATATACGTATAGACACAGACTTGATAGTGTATTGAGTGAGAACTCATGTTTATTATGTAAATGATTTTATAGGAGATTATATGAGACCTTATAATTAAAAATTAGGATGAGAACTGTTATTTTTAAAAAGGAAAACAATTTCTGTCAAAAAAAGAGAAAATAATATATGAGTTCTTATAATTAAAAGTTCTCATTTCTTATAATAAATTTAAGTTTTTACCTCATAAATTTCCTATAGTTGTAGATGATTTTCATAAGGAGCAATTGTACTTTTTTTGGTATAAACCGAGTATAATTCTAAAATATAAACAACTTGAAAATAAATATTAAGTGGCTGTTATGATTTGAATTTAATAAAGTTATATTTATTATTAAATAGTTGTGGTTATTTAAGTCAATGTCTTAAATGCTTAAGTCAATATCTTAAATGCATTCAATGTTTTTTCAAAGGTGTAATTTTATATTAAAAGAATACCACTATAAAATTACAGTTTTGAAAAAACATTAAATGCATTAAATACATTGAATGCATTTAAGACATTGCATAAAAATAAAAATAAAAATAAAAATCATTTAATAATACATCTACCGAGACATTGATTACAAAAATAAAATGAAAACACCAACATCATGTGTCACAAGTGGTGGATATTTGGATCCCTTAACCATGTGATTTTGGTGTAAAAAAACTATTTTATGATAAATAAATCATTTATGACATTTTTGTTATAAAAATCATTTATGACATTTAAATTACAACAATTTATTTATTTTTGACAAGAAATCACAACAATTTATTACATTGACAAAATCTATTTTTATGACAAACTAACTTAATGTTTATTTAAATGATTTTTTTTTTGAATGCATATAAGACATTGACTTATATAAAAAAATGTAAGAAACACCAAAAAAAGTATAAAAAATTAAATCATTTAATAATAAAAAAAATGTTTGTTGAGTCAAACAAATATTTATTATTTTTTGTCTGGAACTAAAATATTTATTACGTTAAAAGTACAACATTCATTTTATATTTTAAAAAAATATTATATCGACAATAAATCCATTTTATAAATTGAATAAGAAATCCATTTTTTGACTGTATAAACATTTTTACAAAACATGTACACCCCATTAAACCCCTAATAAATATGACCAAAAAAAAAAAAAAAACCCCTAATAATAATTAAAATGAATTCTCCCGAATAAGGCACTTCAAAGAAGGAGCTAGCCCAAAATAGCAATTTTTGTTCCTGAAACTAGCTTCAAAGTAGGCCAACACAAAAATCCAGACGCTTCATAGAGAAATTTAAAAAACAGATTCTACCAAATTGAGGTTTGAAGTTCGAATCAAAGATGAGGATTTTGAGAAACCCCAACTTGAAATTCGCAATCGATTCCAGTAATTCATGTTATTTGGTGAAACTCGACGCGAATTGGGAACCTAGAAAAGCAATGCACTACTCTGACACCGGGAGAATCAAAGCGATCCACTTTTTTTCTTGCACTTTCTCAGCAGCCAAACAGGAAACGGAAAACATGTTACTGATGGGGAAAAACTCAAGCCACGGGTATGAAAGCTTAGAGAAAGGGTTGACGTTGAATCCATCAAAATGTTTTCAACATTACATTCCAATAACCTAGGCGGTGGAACCAAACAACAATGTGAAATGGTAAAGCTGTTTAATTTTGTATAATTATTTTGTCATTTTTATTTTGAAATTTTGAGTAGGATTAGTGCCATGGTTTGTAAATTGTAATATGAGCTTTTGTTAATTGTACTCTTGTTATGATTTTAAGATAATTTCTTTCATTAGCTAATTGTGTTTTGGAGAACCTGACAAGCAGCAATATGTCTCCATATGAAATGAAATGCACTTATTTAAAATTAAAACATGGTTTCTTCATATATGGTTGATTTAAAGCAATGTCTGATTTTCCTTAGTCTAGTTAGTTAGTAGACTAGTAGTTAGGCACTTACTATGACAAACTTGCTGGAAAGTTTGAAAGAAGGACTACATTCTGATCAAATTGTAGTCAGTGTTATAGCTTGTAAGCACTACAACTAAATTTAGTATGGGTATGAAAATGGTCTAAAAGGAGTCTTTCTATTTTTGTAATTTATCAATAAATCCTTCTTTTTGGGGAAAAATGAAGCAATGTTTAAATGAAAGGCCACATTCTAATCAAACTGTTAAGTTGTTCTACTCAGGTTGCATTTTATTGAATGAAGTGCTAAAAATTCTGCATGAGATTTAAATTACTCAACAAGAGGTTCTCATGGGCATACCCATTACATTGTCATATAGTAGAACACAAACTTCATTTCACAATTTCAATAAGCCTATCTACCTTGGCAGACAGAGGAATGTAACAAAACAAAATGTTTTTTTTTTACATGGCATTCTTGGTTAGAGAAAATTGCACAAGTTTGTTATCTTATTCTTATCTAAGACTGGGCATTAAAAACACTTTAATAGCATATTTACACCAGGAAGGTTATGAATGTAGTAAGTATCGTACGATATGTGGGATACGTATCGCGATACGATACGAAATCCACTCCCAGCGATACAAATCGCACTGTGTATTGAAATTGTTCCTGTATCGCACCGTATCACCGCTGTATCGCCACCGTATCGCAAGAATCACGATACAGATCTGAATCGCACAATACAGAGTCGTTGTGGGTTGTGCATCAAATTGGGTCGGGTCATGCAAACCCGATTTCAATTCAGGCCTATTTTAGCTTTTTTCTAGTTTTTTCCCCTAAATCTAAGACAGAGTGGGTCGATTTTGTTATGATTGGCCTCACTTGGGGTTTTTTTAGATTCTGGATCTGATTTAGGGATTTTACTATTTGCGATAAAACTCTCCCTCTCACTTGAATCGTTGTGACTGTTCCTCTCCTTTGATACGGTATGCGATCAAACAACAGTGGAGCTCCTTCTATTTTTTTTCTTTTCAAACCACTGTCTGGATACTAGTGTGAAGAGCTTCTCTTTCATTTTTCTACTAGTTCTATAATATTACTTACCTCCTCCAGCACTCACGGCCTCTTCCAACAGTTCCTTCCTTCTATTTTATTATTTCTTTTGTTTATGACTTGAGTTTTCAAGCATATTTTAGAGTTTTGTCAAAAAAAAACATATCTTGGAGTTTATACATGATATATTAATTCATGTTGTTTTGAGACTATATCTCTATTTAGGATTGAAAACATTTGTTTTTTTGTTGAGCAATTGAGTTTTGAAGTATTTTGGAGTTTATATATGATATATTATATCATATTGTTTTGCTTATGCTATTTATTTTTTACTAAATTTGTCATATTTTTAATATTCATGTATCTTACGATACACGATACGATACGATACACGATACAAAAAAATGGCAAAACGATACGCGATACGTATCCCGATTTAACTACCATTATGATTAATGCTGGATTAGTCAATGAATTAGTGAAACACATTTGACAACGGTTGGCTCGATCTACGACTGCCAAATCACTGTGGTTCTCATTTTGACAGATTAACACTTTATAATATTTTTTGCTTTTTGTGGATTTTCCAATACAATTTAGTAGTACCTATTGGTTTAATTGCAATTATTTTAAGAGAAATCTTATTTTAACGTGAAAAAGGAAGCTCTCTTCACTATAAATACGCCAAAGGCTTTCCTTTGCCCTGCACAATTCCTAGGGATTCCGATTTCAGTCACTAACTAGCTCACTGCTCGAGTAGGCTGCTTGCGGTCTAAATTTGCTGCCAGCGTCTTGCTCTTACCCGACGACACGGAAAATCTAGTTCATTTGTCAAAAGCACTGAAAGAGAAGAGCACTTTCTCTGCTTTTGTGGGTACCAAATTTTCCATTCTTGTTAGCATATACATATAAGTTATAACATGGATTCTTTCATTGAGTTCAGGTATTGACTAAAAATGTTTTTTCTTAGGTCATTTGCTTTTGAAGTGATCACTGCTCAAACTTTACCGAAGACTGTACAAATCTGGAAATGGGAAAGAGGAAGGAAACACCTCTTCCCAAAATTAATGGTGGTATGTTTTCTCCCCTGTAGCAGTTTATGCCATGTGTCGAGATTTTATTATGCGGCTGATAATTGATGGAAGTATAGATTGTGCCGTCATAACCTATTTGGTTTTGAGATTTTCTGACTCATATTTCATTAATGTGAATCACTTTTGTGTGTATTTGGTATGGTGTTTACTTGGATTTTCTTCTTTCTTGGCCATTTCTTTCCCTATTGATCGTTTTTATTTCATTATTTCGTAGTTTTTTACTCTTCAAAATAATTTTTTGAGTCATTTGAAGCAGTGTTGTCAAATAGCGCTATTGCATATTAGAATTTAAACAATCCGCTATTGTCCGCAATGCCCATCAATACTGTCAAATAGTGGCTATAATGGTGCTATAGCGCTATTGCATAGCGGAATTTGAGCAAGCTGCTATTTTCCGCAATTTGCGATTGATAACACTGATTTGAAGAAAAAACAGATGTTCATTGGTATTTCTTGATTTGATTGCCGTAACAAATTCTTGAGAAGGATGGAAAATTTCATAAAATAAAAACTCCTTTTTTATTTTATAATATTGTCTTATACTCTGATAATGATAAATTAATTCTGGTGATCATAATGGATATCCCAAGAGAAAAGATTGCTAGAATAGTCTAGCTAGATTAGAAATGCATGAAAAGGCTTGACCTTCTTATAGTTTCTGTTGAATATGTTGCTACGTGCCCCATGACTCAGAAATATTTGATGCATTTTGAGTTAATAAAGAAAGCATTTTTACTGGTTCAAAAACTACGAAGAAGCAGAATTTGTGCTGATGCAGCATTTTGTTAATTACGTATTGTGTAAAGAATAAAACATTTTATGTTCTCCCACATGATAAACTATGATAGAGAAAGTATTATGGTCGCTCCATTGGTGTTCAGTTTTCGTTTGTGCTGATTGAACAACACAACATGCATACTTTGTAAAGTTTTCATACAAGACTATACAACAAGTAACTGCATACTCATCAAATATGATTCGACGTCATAAACTTACTCTTATACCTGCATAGAAATAGAGCATAGATAACGAAGTTTAGATTAACTGTTCTAATTACCATATAAGATGCCAAACTTTTTACAAAGTCCAGCAAAGGCAAGTTGATGCTTCCTCATAATTACCCTAAAAAATTTTGTTGGACTTTGCTTGAACATTACCAGTCTCAATGAACACTAGTTTCCAAATGGTAATCGAAGTTTATTACAACCATGATGAAGTTGCTGGTGTGTGAGTACTTAAGTCTTTTTTAAACTATTTACTAGTTTTGCCTGAGATATTTTGGCCCATCAAATTGACATTATTTGACCAAAATTTCCAGAGGCTGAACCCAGGAAGTCCTTAAGGCTTCATGGTCAAAGAGCAAACTATCAAGAAGTATCGAGTGATTATGATTCAGATGATTCAAGGGGCATGCCTTTCAGATTGACTAGAGCATTAGAAACTGAAATGGTGAGCTCAGACAGGAATTTGATTGCCGAAAACGCAAGCATGGATTTGATTGCAAGAGGTACACGAGGTCCCGGAGAGGGTGAAAGCGCTGCAACATGTACATCAAATGCAGCGGAGACTACAGAATCTGGCCGGGGTCGCGGACGAGGTGGAAGGGGTAACAGCCAGAGCGGGTGTGGTACACGAGGTCTCGTAGAGGGTGAAAATGCTGCAACATGTGCGAGATCTGGCTGGGGTCGCGGACGAGGTGGAAGGGGTAACAGCCAGAGCGGGTGTGATACTGAAAAGAAAAAAGAGATCCCAGGATGGTTAGCTTGGGGCAAGCGAACGGGCATCCCTCAAAGAAGGGAGGGTTCACCTCCACCTCCACCTCCACCTCCAACTGCACCTGAACAAATGAGATTTTCAGGTAAAAAAACCATTTTGTCATGGTTAATAAATCACGAGCTTGTTAAAGAAGGTGAAGAAGTGTGCTACTATGTAGATGGAAAGCCTCGAAGAGCAGGGAGAGTTACCAAGGGTGGTATCATATGCAGTTGCTGCCAGAGGGAAATCTCTGTTTGGGACTTTGAGAAGCATGCTCGTAGTGGTCTAAGGCAACCTTATAAATGTATTTGCCTCCAGAGGGAGAGGCAAAACAACACATGTCTTCAACACTTCCAAATTGCTGCCTGGCAAAAACCCATGGAAAGTAAACGCCGGACTATGTTCTCATATGTCCCCAAAGAGAACGCTGCTCATGGAAAAGATGATACTTGTTCTATATGTGGTGATGGGGGAGATTTGATTTGTTGTGAGAAGTGCCCCTCCACAAACCATCCTTCTTGCATCAATATGGAGGTAATCATAATTTCTGTTCTGTTGTTTTTTCTCACTCGGAATGGGGTTTTTCGGGCATAGATGTATTTGAATGTGCACATAATAATTATGTAAATCATTCCCTTTTAAACTGCAGAGTGTTCCCCACACCAATTGGTTTTGCCCTTATTGCATTTGCAAATTCTGTGGGCTTGGTGGAGAGTATAAGGAATTCATCACATGCTGCCAATGTGACAAGAAGTGTGAGTTTTCTCTCATCATCCATTTTTCCTATTTTAGGGGGTTGGTTATAGCTTTCAAAACTGGCATCTTGAACCTTCCCTCCTCACCTTTTTTTTGGTTTCTCTCTAGATTTACATGACATTAACCAATCATTGACTTGACTGAAAAAGTTTTTTTTAATGCTTTTGTAGTCCATTGGAGGTGCTTTAAGGAATCTGAAAAAGATTTCTCAAGAGAAACCCTGGATGCTAGTTGTTTAAGATTATATTGTGGGCCAGATTGTATGAAGGTACACAAACTTTTTATTTTATTTTATGATTAATCCATCAAATATAAAAGTCAAATGTTATGTTATTCTGGTGTTTTTTTTAAAAATTTGTTTTTACATCACTTAGAATTTCGAATTTGTGCTTTGTGAAAGATATATGAGAAGTTGGAAGGTTCACTTGGAGTCATACCTGATAACTCTGCGAGCTACTCTTGGAGAGTAGTCTGCCCAATGGATATGATCTCCACAGCGCTTGCTTCTGAGGACTCGTATATAGAAAACAATTCAAAGGTGGCAGTTGCTGGGATGTTAATGAGTGAAGCTTTTGACTCTATAACAGACAGATGCACCAGCATAGATATGGTTCAGAGTGTTGTTTACAGTCGTGGGTAAGCATATTGATTGTACTGTAACTCCACATTGTTGCTGTAACTTAGTTTTTTTGTATCTTTAGGCTTTGCAACTCATTATGTTGCTATCATCTTTTTTTCCCTTCCTCCATTTGAGACTTTCTGATTACTCGCAAGCATCAATATACAAGCTTTTTGATCCATTGTTGTCTTTGACTACTCAGGTCAAATTTAAACAGGATTCATTTTAGCCGTTTTTATACATTTATCCTGGAGAAAAATGACGAGATGATTGCTGCTGCTTCTGTTAGGTATCCTCTTTCCATTTCTTGATAATCTTTTCCACTATATTTTGGTTATCGAGTTTGTGAATATTCTGCAATTTAGCAGTGCTCAGATCTCTCTTCCCTTGACATACAGATTTATAATTTTTTTGTGTTATTGAATTGTTACTTCATTGTTCTGTAGAATTCATGGGAAGGAGATTGCAGAAATGCCTTTTATTGCCACAGTCGAGGCATACAGGGGTCAAGGAAATTGCCAGATGTTAATGAAGGCAATTGAATCAGTAAGTAGTTAACAACATCCTAGCATCTCTTGTTGATTGTCCATTCAATCATGTGCAATCACGTAGAGATTACAAAGTTCTTTTATAAGTTAAATTATCCCCAAGCTTGCTTCTTATCACTGCCATTCAATTCATAATAGTAATATGCATACCTAGATAATTTCTCATTGTCATCAATCACTACCTATTTTCAGTTCTTATGTGACCTTAATGTTGAAAACTTGATCATTCCATCTACTGCGGAGACCGTTGAAATGTGGAAGCGGAAGTACAGCTTCAATGTGGTTAACGATGAAGTGAAGAGAAAAATCTCTATGTATAACACTTTGATGTTTCCTTGGGCTGTAAGACTGTGTAAAGACTTGAAAGGCATAACAGGTGACGAATCTCTCACTGTCATTTGATTTCTCTCTCATGCTCGAATCTTTCCCCTTTTTTACTCATGTTCCCATTCTTCAGATAGTGGCCGTGGGGATGAGAATGAATCCTGTCAAACTGATTTTCTGAATGACCCTGTATCGCAACTGGCACAGGTAGAGAGTCCAACAAATGATAATGACACTGGGAATACACAACCAGTGGTGACAGAGAAACCATTGGAAACTGACATTCGCAATGGTCGGGTACTACCAGAAACGGCACAGGGAGAGGGGCCAACATTTGATAATGACATTGGGAATGCACAATCAGTGGTGGTAGAGATATCACTGGAAACTGACATTCGCAATGGTCTGGAAGACCCAGAAGAATCAGGGCAGGAAGAAAGGCCAACTCAAACTTACACCCAGAATAGCGTAGAACTAGAGCCAGTGCAGGCAGCACAGACAGATAGACATGTAAAATTTCGAGTTGACTTGAATGAGTTCCCCAGCGTTGACTTGAATGAGTAGAAATAAAGTCAGTTAAGTTGCAGTTGTACACAGCTTTTCCATTTTGTGCGCTAGGCACATTTGCTCTGCCCTGTGTATAAACTAACTAATTCTCAGTTATTGAAATTCTCAGTTATTGAAATATAGATAAGAGATTCATTTTCCAATTCTTACAATACTCAGTTTGGCTGAGAGTTGGTATAGCGTTGTTAAAGACTTGTTCATTTCTAGAGTCTACTGTTACTGTTTTCTTGTTAGTAGTTTAAAATGCATACAAATTTTAGAAGAAAAAAAGTAAACCAACCTTTATTTTGTTGAATCTAATAATATTATCATTAGAGGCAATGTTTCTGTGAGTCTAATATGAATCATCCGTCATCTCAACTAAACAACGTGCTACTTCATATTTGTGTCACAACTTGACAAGTTAACATATGAAGGATGATTATGGCAAAACCAGAATTTATCTAGTAATAACTTTTGGTGAGAACGCCATCAAATCAGTGGTAATGTCATTTCTCTTCGTTAAAACCAGAAGTTGCAACGATGGTTAAACATTTTTTTTATTAGCAAAAAAGTAATCAACAAGGGAAACAAACTAAGGTTTGATTTAACAACTCCTATGGTATCAGCTACACAGCTAAGATGGAAGAGGAAATGGCCGAAGGACAGTGATGCCATAAGTGGACTCCATGCTCCATAGATGTGCTAGTCAATCTGCACACGAGTTTCCTTCGCGAAGGGAATAGGTGAAGGATAAATGTCAATCACGCTCCAAGAAGAATCGAATATAGTCAACAATAGAAGCATGAGAAACAGAGGTAGAAACACCATCATTTATCAAACTCAAAGCTGTCTTGTACTCAGATTCGCAAACAAAATTTTGGTAACCATTTTGGCAAGCAATGTTAAGCCCTTGGCAATGGTTTGCAGCTCAGCGTTCTTATTAGTATTGTAGCTCAACGTTCAGGAGGATGACTAAACATTTAGAGACCCATCCAGAATTCTAGTTAGCTCTTTCTTTTCATGTTACACATCAAGATTTTAAAAATTAAACCATCATATTTTAAGGTTAGATATGTTTTTACTTTTTTAGTCTCTATAAATTTTTTAGGCAAAAAACCCATCTTGGTGCAAAAAAAAAATTATTTACCAAAATAATATACATTCTGGGTTATATACTAAAGTAGGGCAGATTTTTTTTCTAGTTCAGAAGTCGCCCCCTGCAACAGCGACTTCTGAACTGTGTTTTGCAATTTTTTTTAAAATGCTGTTCAGAAGTCGCCCCCCCAAGGTGACTTCTGAACTGTGTTTTGCAAAAAAAATTTTAAAATGCAGTTCAGAAGTCGCCCCCCACCAGGGTGACTTATGAACTGTGTTTTTTTAATTTTTTATTTTATTATATATTAATATATAAATACCTAAATAAACTATAAATAAATTTATAAAAATTATTATACCTATTAATAACTTAGTTAATTTTAAATTACAATAATTGATAAATTAAACTAAAGACAGTTCCACACTGATAATTTAAAAAGATAGTACAAAAAAAATTAACGAAGAATATGAGACCCAGTTCCACACTGTCGAGGTTTGGGGACACGCCGTGGACGTTCATGCCGATGTGGTGGTTGTTGTTCTTCCTCAGTAGGGGCAGGGGGCGGTGGCTCTGGAAAAAATTGGGGAACTGATGAAGAACTACCACCGCCGGCATGCTCTTCAATTTGACGTAGCAACGCCATAGATTGCGCAGAGCCGGGTTGGACCCCCAAAGCACTCATAGAACATATCGGGGTCCCTTTCGGTCGTAGAATGTCGATATGTATCTTGAAAAGGAGTATGTTCTTGGAATGTTGGTGTGTGGGAGATAGAGTGGCGGTGAGGCACATCTTCTTGGAATGTTGGTGTGTGGGAGATAGAGTGGCGGTGAGGCACATCTTCTTGGGTCCTCTGTTGAGTTGGTGGTGCACGTCGATGTCGATTACGGTTACGTTCTCGACGTTCGGTTTGAGTAGTTGGGGGAGCTGGCACGTCTTGTTCATCTTCTTCATCCACATCACCAACATTTGCAAGACCACGTGGATCCCTTAGATGTTGGTCTGCTGAAATGTATGGCCTTGATTTTTTTAGAAACCAGCGCAGGTATTTATCTGACTGCGTCGGTTTAGCAAAGCACAGTCGACCCACAACACATGTATTTTGTCTATCATTCCATAAATCAATTGACTGTCTGTGATATACAGCCCAATTGACATCAGGCTGTCCCTGCATGGTGATGTTGTGCATGTGGCTCATATCTTTTGGTGCTCATGGTATGTCTTGGACGAGGCCAAATTGCAAGGTCACTCTATCCGCATGGTGCCATTCTACCATATGGAAACAGACCATAGCCGTGTTTGTAGTCCATATGCCGTAGTGCCGAAATGCTATTTCTGGCAAGTTGAATTCCCGATATGGCAACCACTCAAACTCTTCATGTGTCATGCGATCTATTGTTGATCTGTACAAAACAAGGCTTGATGGACACTTAGTGTGGCTAAGTGGCGTGTGAACCCATCTAGTAAAACAAATAAATTGTTAACATAAAGAAGAAATATAATTGTTAGTATTCATAAGTTGTGTCAAATGTTTACCTCTTTGCTAGTGGCCATTGATAAGGACTGTTGCAGCCTGGTGCTAGGAACGACATGCGGTACCAGACCCAAGACTGTAACAATAGAGTACATCCACCCATTGTGCGTGAGGAGCATGTAGCTGTCTTACACAGCATTCTGTATAAGTTGGTTAGACATGCTGACCCCCAGCTGTAACTTGAAATTTCATCGAAATTTTTCAATAGGGGTAGGTATTTTATGTTCACTCTGTTTGATGATTTGTCTGGGAGTATGTATCCCCCGATCAACTGCAATAGGTACGCCCTACAATATTGTCTTCGCACTTTGTCGGAAGCGCCCTCTGGAACATTATTAAATTCACGTTGTAGCCAAGTGAACTTAATTTGGTTGCCTACAATGCCATCTACTGGGATAGGCTCACCCAAAAGTTGTTTGCATACTCGATCCCAATTTTGTTGACAACTTCCAGTAACGGCATTTCCATCAATGGGAAGCCCCAACTGCAACGCAACGTCTTGGAGAGTTATTGTGCACTCCCCTACTGGAAGATGAAAAGTGTGTGTTTCTGGTCTCCAGCGTTCGACCATTGCTGCCACCAAAGCTGGATTTATTTTGAATGCGCCAATTGAAGCAATGTCACGAAACCCAGCTCTTTCTATTAATGGTAATATAGAGGCATCTGGTTCGGGAAGCTTGAATGCGTGATGAACTTCCATTAGGTCATCCTTGAGAAGCATGGAAATGTGAGGTTGTTCGTTTAGTAAGGAAGACATTTTTAAGTAAGTCTGAATGAAGAAATTGGCCTGGAAGAGATTTTTAGGGAAGACATTAGTCATGAACCATAAACCTCTGGATATATAACATAAAATAGTAGACTTATTGACTATAGGATTACTCAGAACCCATGGTCATACCCACATTAGTGGGCCCTCCAAGAGGTGTAACTGAGTAAATACAGCAGATCAACTGCCCTTGCCTGACAGCTGTATTGCTGTACGCATTTGGCTGTTTAGCTATAGTCAAAGAGTACACTATAGTATAACATTTTTTAGAATAATATCAACTTCAGAAATAATATCCGTAACTGGCACTTATATGATTATGAACAAATTATAAGTAACTGCAAAGCATAACTCAGATAAGTAACCAACATAATTAGTTTTTGAACAGTTATATTAGGAGGCAAAGCCTTCCATAAAAGACAGTTAGATTAGGAGGCAGCCTTCCAAAAAAAATATTAAAGAGACAGAGGAGAAGTATGTAGCATACGGAATGCAACAAATAAATAAATAAAAGACAGTTAGATTAGGAGGCAAAGCCTTCCATAAAAGACAGAGAACTGTCTATGAGTTACAGATTGAAGATTGAAGAAGAGGAAGAAGTAGGCTTACAAGCTCTGACTTCTTACTAGAGAGAGAGAAGTAATTGAAGTGTGTTTCAAGAGTGTATGAAGCGTGTCTAACAATAGCCTAAGCACGCTTATATAGAAATTGAAAGAATAGTAACCGGTTACTAGCCTAAGTGTGTCTGAACAATGCACACTGAACAATGCAATATAACAATTCAAAAGTGTCGGTGCAATCCTGGCCTTTAAAAGTGTCGGTGCAATTCTGGCCTTCAAAACCGTCGGTGCAATCCTGGCCTTTAAAAGTCTCGGTGCAATCATGGCCTTCAAAACCGTCGGTGTAATCCTGGCCTTTAAAAGTCTCGGTGCAATCCTGGCCTTGAAAACCGTCGGTGCAATCCTGGCCTTTAAAAGTCTCGGTGCAATCCTGGCCTTGAAAACCGCCGGTGCAATCCTGGCCTTTAAAATAAATGTCATTAATTTTAATGACATTCTGTACAACAATGTGTAACAAATTTTTTTAATATGTACATTTTGTACAAGAAAGTGTAACAAAAGTCATTTTTTTGGTGTCGAAAATTGGTTTTTTACCTATCTTTTGGTCTGTTGTTTTGACTAATTAATTTTAATTTTAATTTTTTAAAAATCGTGCCTTCTAGACAAAGTATAATACTACCGTGTTGTGTTTAAAAAATGACTTACATTTTTTTTAATATGTACATTCTGTACAACAAAGTGTAACAAAAGTCATTTTTTTAGTGTCCAAAATTGGTTTTTAACCTATCTTTTGATCTGTTTTTTTGACTAATTACTTTTAATTTTAATTTTTTAAAAATTGTGTCTTCTATACAAAGTATAATACTACCGTTTTGTGTTTAAAAAAAGACTTACAAATTTTTTTAATATGTACATTCTGTACAACAAAGTGTAACAAAAGTCATTTTTTTAGTGTCCAAAATTGGTTTTTAACCTATCTTTTAGTCTGTTTTTTTGACTAATTAATTTTAATTTTAATTTTTTAAAAATTGTGCCTTCTAGACAAAGTATAATACTACCGTGTTGTGTTTAAAAAAAGACTTACAATGTTTTTTAATATGTACATTCTGTACAACAAAGTGTAACAAAAGTCATTTTTTTAGTGTCCAAAATTGGTTTTTAACCTATATTTTGATCTGTTTTTTTGACTAATTAATTTTGGTTTTAATTTTTTAAAAATTGTGCCTTCTAGACAAAGTATAATACTACCGTATTGTGTTTAAAAAAATGAGTTACAATTTTTTTTAATAGGTACATTCTGTACAACAAAGTGTAACAAAAGACATTTTTTTAGTGTCCAAAATTGGTTTTTTACCTATCCTTTGGTCCTTTTTTTGAGTCAACTGCCCTTGCCTGACAGCTGTATTGCTGTACGCATTTGGCTGTTTAGCTATAGTCAAAGAGTACACTATAGTATAACATTTTTTAGAATAATATCAACTTCAGAAATAATATTAAAGAGACAGAGGAGAAGTAGGTAGCATACAGAATGCAACAAATAAATAAATAAATGACAGTTAGATTAGGAGGCAAAGCCTTCCATAAAAGACAGAGAACTGTCTATGAGTTACAGATTGAAGATTGAAGAAGAGGAAGAAGTGGGCTTATAAGCTCTGACTTCTTACTAGACTTAGAGAGAGAGAAGTAGTTGAAAGAATAATAACCGGTTACTAACCGGTATAAACAGTAAAGGACTACTATTCGGAATCCTATGATTGATGACTTGAACTGTGCACTTAGGTGACCTGCACTGTGCACTAATGACTTGAACTGTTTGGAATCCAAGGGTTTTCTGACTTGGACTGTTTAGATTGACGACTTGTTTGCTGATGTCTTGACATCTGTCATGATGCGAAATGATGAAAGCAGATTCTTTTGTCTGCTTGTGATGATTGATCTGGTGGGGAACAAAAGCAGAGATGCTCTTTGTCTTCCATGATGAGACCTTGACCAAAAAATCATGATTACAGAAAACAGAATAATTGAAAGTGTCGGTGCAATCCTGACCTTTAAAAGTGTCGGTGCAATCCTGGCCTTTAAAAGTTTCGGTGCAATCCTGGCCTTCAAAACCATGGGTGAAATCTAGACCATTCAAATTTAAAAAAATAGCCCCTAAATCTCCCACCACTAAACACCCAAGTGCCATAGTTTCTCCTACTACCAACTGAAACTCAAACACCCCCTCCTACTCCCAACTTCGTCAATGGCTCCAACGAATGTTTTCATCACGGTCTTTTACAATGATGTTGAACTTATGATAGAGCATTTCAAAGAAGATAGACACCTTGGTATATGTACACCAGAAATATACGCAGATTTGGTTGAGGCTCCTTCTAACTACACCCAGGTAAGTCACACCCACTCTATTCCATCTTCATCACAACTGAACGTACGTTTTTCTCAAGAAACAGAAATACCATACACTGACTTCATTCCACCTATTTACCCTCAATTCAATCATTCATCATCCCAAACTGACATGCATTACAGTCCTTCAACACCTCACCATCACTCTGCACCATCATCCTCAAACACACCCATTGACCTTAACACAAGCCACCCTCTACATACTCAAGCTAATACCCCACCGTTTAGTATGTTTGTTGGTGTCCATAATGAAGACGTTGGGGACTTTAGCGAAGATGAAGATGAAATTCTCCAGCGTGACGTCTCTGAGGAACCAATTGAAGCAAACCCCAACATAGGTGTTGCATTCTGCGAGCCTGTCCCACACTTTCAAAACGTCACAGCTGATAACCCAGAACCTTATGATGTAGAGTTTGGCCATTCCATGGACAGGAACCAACTTTTATCCAATGAAGACCCAAACGAACTCAAACTCCAAATGAAATTTCCCACAAAAGAAATAGCCCAACAATTCATCCAAACATATCACCTAAACCATTCAGTTGCATACAAAGTCTGTGAGTCTAAACCAACATGTTGGACTGTTTGTTGTCTTCATGAAACCTGTTTGTGGAGGTGTGTAGTGAGACTAGGAGCAAAAACTGGATATTGGGGGATTACACAGTTGACTCACCCACACACATGTACAACATCGACTATTTCCCAAGATCACCGCCAGCTGACCTCCTCCTTCATGTGTACTCATATACTTCCACTTGCAAGGAAGGACCCGACAATATCAGTGGCTGTGTTGATTGCACACATCAATGAGCGGTTCACGTACCAGAGTTCCTACAGAAAGGCTTGGATTGCTAAACAAAAAGCAATCGAGCTTATCTTCGGTAATTGGGAGGACTCTTACAATGAAGTAACCAGGTGGCTACATGCTTTCTCTTACTATATTCCAGACACATTTCACGACTGGCAGTACAAACCATTCTATGAGAATGGACAACTAGTTGCCGACAAAGGTGTATTCCACCGCATCTTTTGGAGTTTTGGCCTGTGCATTAAAGGCTTTCAATTTTGCAAACCAGTTGTCTCTGTTGATGGAACATGGTTGTACGGTAGGTACAAAGGGTGTCTTCTTTTGGCAATCGTACAAGATGGAAGAAACAACACCTTCCCAATTGCATATGCAGTGGTCGAGGGTGAGACAGCGGAGGCTTGGTTTTTCTTCCTATCTCGTTTAAGACACTATTTGACACCACAGGAGGGTATTTGTTTGATATCAGATAGACACGAGTCTATCAAAAGTGCTGTTACGCGACTAAACACCAATTGGAAACACGTCTTCTGTGTTCGCCACATAGCACAAAACTTCATGAGACACTTCAAAAACACTCCTGCCAGGAAACATGTCATCAATATGGGTGAGTATTTTTAACATTTTTTTTAATTAATTAGTTTCAAATTCCCATTCCATACTTACCAACATCTTCTTTTTTTCTTCAGCATATGCAATGACGGAAGAATCGGCCAATCACTACAAACAAAAAATTGGTCAGGAAGTAGGTCCTGAGGGGGTGGCTTGGGTTGAAGACATAACCGCAGAACAATTGTTGCAGTCGTGCGATGGAGGTTCCCGTTGGGGGCACATGACAACAAACCTTGTAGAGTGCATCAACAACGTCCTTAAGGGGGTGCGGAATCTCCCTATTCGTTCATTGATAGATGCAACATACTTCAGGATAAACGAGGTTTTCGTCAAAAGGGGAACACAGGCACAGGCAATGTTGAGATCGGGAACTATGTACTCTGAAAAATTGTTGGAAAATATTGCCAGGAACATAAAAGTCTCTAGAACGCATAACGTCGCAGTTCACGATCGTGCCCAACAATTGTTCCGAGTTGAAGAACTTGCACGACCACAAAGTGGTAGACCTGCCCTGACATTCGTGGTGAACTTCAGAGCAAAAACGTGTGAGTGTGGGGAATTCCAAGCACTTCACTACCCTTGTTCACATGTCATCGCAGCATACTCAAAATGCAATTACGACCACATGCAATTCGTGGATCCACCGTACACAATGGAGAATGTTTTCAATACTTACATTGTGGAGTTCCCACCCTTGCCAACTGAGACGTCATGGCCTGATTTCAATACTTTAGAACTACAGCATGATCCAACTAAACGTAGAGATAAAAAGGGTCGTCCACAGTCTACCCGTATTCGTACAGAGATGGATCAAAGAGAAAGGGGTACACGCACCAAAAGATGCGGAATTTGTAGAAATGAGGGTCACAACAGAAACAACTGCCCTAACCGCAATTAATGTGTTGTAATATTTCGGATTAGTCTTTTATCAATTATTGTAATTTTAAATTAACTAAGTTATTAATTTTAAGGTTTTAATCTTATGTGACATTTATTTAGCTTGTATTTTTTAATTAATTTTTTTTGTACCTTTTATTTATATATATATATTTTGTACTATTTGTATTTATTTATTTTGTCCACACATGTAACAAATAGCTGACTTTTCTTTTTGGTACTATTTACCTTAATTAATTTTTTTTCTATATGTGTAACAGTCTTAAATAAAAAGGGCAGTTATTATTAACAGTCTAGATTTTGCCGACACTATTTAACGGTCTAGATTTTGCCGACACTATTTAACGGTCTAGATTTTGCCGACACTATTTAACGGTCTAGATTTTGCCGACACTATTTAACGGCCTAGATTTTGTCGACACTATTTAACGGCCTAGATTTTGCCGACACTAAACCCTAAAATCAACGGTTAAGATATTCCAAAATCAACGGCTCACATACGATCACCCCTATTATAAATACATTCTCACATTACACTCAAATTCACACCAACAGTTTACCCTTAACCTATATTTCTGATTCATCTTCTCTTCTCTGGTTCTTCCCAAACACCGTCGCCCAACCCGCTGAAATGGAATGGCAGTTGTGCCCAACCCAGTACTCAAATGAAAAATTCTTAACCGCCCTTCATCACAGTGGAACTGTAACCACCGATGAACATGGTGTTGTCTTTCGTTGTCCTAATCATATCTTCTATAGGATGAATAAGGACATCACATTCGCCCAACTCAGGGAGAAGGCTGAGGAAGATACGACCAGAGGGAGGGTGGCGTAAAGACGTGGATCGTATCCGTTACAGAAAGTACAACTGTGGAGATGACGGGACATACATGTATTCTGTCATGGAGATCCGAAGCGACGAAGACGTTCGCGCAATGATCGAAGCTCATGCTAACATTCCAATGGGACGTAGTATCTTGGAGCTGTACGTGGACACAATACGCACTCTGGAAGAAATCATGCATCTTCTGCGACCACCCCCACCACAACAAATCATACAGGAAAGAGTCATCAACCACTACTGTACACTTCACTGTCAGGCTCATTTTCTGGACAGGGAAGAAGATGGTGTGTATTTTATGGGTCCAAACACCATTTATTCCAGGCTTAAGAACAACATCACCTTCGCCGAACTGAATGAAAAACTAACGGAAAAGGCGCAGCTGGAGGGTGAGGAGCAAAGAATCACTAGTATCGTTTATCGCCCCCCGGATCGGCGAACGTAATCGTATTTGGTGGGGCCAAATGACTATCAGGAGCGACGGCGATCTTCGACACATGTTTCACCACCATGAGATGTATCAACCTCATACTCGGAGTCCTATCGAATTGTGCGTCAAAAACCGAAATGTCTATCGATGAGATCATCCGTCGGGTTTTCCCTCCAACGTAAAATGTTTGGTGGAATTAGTTTCAATCATGTTTTCCTCTTCTTGTATTCTGCAAATTTTGTTGTTTATTTCAGTCTTTTTTCTATATTATATAATGTTCCAAATTTTAATCTCTTCATTTTTTTTCGTAAATATTAACGTAATTAAATTATAAATAGGTATAATAATTTTTATAAATTTATTTATAGGTTATTTAGGTATTTATATTTTAATATATAATAAAACAAAAAAAATTAAAAAACACACTTCAGAAGTCACCCTGGGGGGGGGGGCGACTTCTGAACTGATTTTACAAAAAAATTTGCAAAAGACAGTACTGAAGTCGCAATGTGTATTATTTAGGTAAATAATTTTTTTTTACCCTAAAATCATTTTTTTTGCCAATTTTTTAGTTCTAGGATCTAAGTTTAGTCCCTAAACCAATTTCTTTCGTGTTTGGTCCCTACTTATTTGCCGTTTGCAAGTGAGTCAACACAATAATATTTTTAATACACATGTGACTATCATATCAGATACCAGTAGAGCTGTCAATTTTGGCCCAGTGTTTTGGACTGGGATGAGCTCGTTAAATAGAGGCCCAGGAACAAATCAGACCTTTTTGGCCCAACCCAGTTGGCCATGGGCCAAGCTAGACCAACTTTTTTATGTTTTTTTAAGCAATTTTCATGATTTCCATTGTTAAAGTCGGATTGAACCGCAGACCGGTTCACCGGCCCAGTGTTTTGGACTGGACTGGGCTACACGACAAACCACGGCCATGTTGACAATTGGGCGGGCCTAGCCCAGCCCAGTTTTCCGTTTTGGCCCCGTGAGCCGGGTCGCCCATCTTGACAGCTCTAGATACCAGTACCACGTGGTTGATGTTATACGTGTCATTTTAAATATATTTTTTTTGTAATTTTAATTTTGAAGTCTTTATTTTAGTCCTTATAAAATTTAAATTTTGATTTAGTTCTTTAAAAATTTGATTTTAATTTGTAATTAATTTTTTATCCAATTTAGTCTTTATATATTAAATATAATTTTGGTACTTGACTTTTTAAAATTGCGAAATATGGTTATGTAATAATTTGTCTAAATATTTTTCTCCACTTGTTAGAGTGACGAAATCTTCCATGCTGTACACTAAAAAAATCATTGTGTAGGTTTTGCCACGTAATGATATAACTTATGAAGGAAACCAAACAATAGCTTGTTCAATTAAAATAATTTAGAGCCTACCGTTTTTTTTAAAAAAATAATCACTTATGACGATATGTTGTCCGTTTGTTACAGATTCTTAAAAAAATAAAAAGCTGAAAGTAATTTTAAAACTATTTCATATGAGAAGCTGTTTTGAGTAGCTTCTCATAAAAATAATTTTTTAAGAATGATTTTTTAAAATAATGATTTTCAGTATGTTACACAAGCACAAAACATCTCATTTTCTATAAAATCTCTAAAAACTAATCTCTAAATTATTTAACAATAAAATCACTTATTTTTTAATCCGTAACAAACGGGCCCTAAATTAATCTAAACACACATAAATTAAATCCTTGACATAATTAAGTCTCATTTAATTTCGTCAATAACAAATTGCCCTGATGAACTACTTTACGTATATGTGTGTGAGCCTATAAGTTCTAATTAAATTGTCAACTATATTGAACATTATATTAATATCACATATTTAATACAATGTCAACTATTATAAAGAATGATTGACATATAGTGAGGCATAATTCCTACCCAGGGAATTTGGTGCATGCCGAACAAAGAAAATTGTGTCCTTGAATTGCTGTTTTTTTCCTCTTTTACTAACACTAACACCCCAAGTTTTGTGCCTTATTTTTTTCAGCTTAGATGAAATGACAAATAAACATCACACACACCGTCGCACTCGAATTTGAACTCGGGAGCCAACATTCTCATGTCGCTGAAACTGTCAATACAACCGGCATGTCGCTGAAACTGTCAATACAAAGAGATAATCAACGTCACACGTTGATTACTTATTTTATTTCAGCAAAATGGCCGTCACCTGATAGTTGACGTGTTATTAGAAAATAACTTGCTTAATTATTAATTTTGTTTAATCTTTATACAATTTTTTTTTGTATTTTTAAATATATAATTTTTCATTTTAATATCTGTATATACAATTAAGGAAAAAAATAGGTGCCAAAAAATAGGCTCTTGAGCAGTTGAGCGATTGCCCATACTGCCTGTACTCAAGCCCACAACTGCACACACGTAACCAAATTTGTTGCAGTATTTTGCCAATAATATTTCCTCGGTTTCAAAGACTAGGAAGTAGGAATTGGTTTTTTTTAGATAAGCAAATGATTCATTGAAAAACAGAGCACAAAGCGTGCCCAGCCATTACAATGAAAAGGGGAGGGCCTCCTCAAAACCTCATTTGCCAAAACCCATTAGGGAAAAAGACTCGGGTAGGAAAAAGAGTACCTCGCACCTAGTGTACAACAATGGGACTAAGAAGTCCTAACCCATTGCTTCTCCCCTGACTAAGGTTACAAAGGAACGAAAATTATGATAAGAGTTATTACAACATTGCCAAACAGCCCATTGGGCAACGATACCAGTCCGACCAAGTCGCCCTGCAGTTCCTTCCCCTCCTTGCCTTGAACCAGCTCCACGCCGAGTCTTGGTTCCCGCTATAATACCAGGTACGGAAGCCACCCCCCCTTTGAAAATTACTTTGTTCCTTGCTAACCAAATGTTCCAAATAACCGCCATCCATATAAGATGCGAGACCCCTCTCCGCTTTTTGCCTTTTACTATCTTTCCAAACTCCATAAATTGAGTAACAATATTCTCCAAATCTCCCATCGGAACCCCCAGCCATGCATAAACGCTCTCCCAAATGGTTTTGACCCTCCGGCATGACAAGAATAAATGTTCCGTTGTTTCCACCTCCCGAAAACATAAGACACAACTTAAATCATTTTGTAATTGAATTATACCTCTCCTATGTAGCTCCGCCCGTGTGGCAACTCGACGCAAAATCACCCTCCACGCAAAGATTTGAATTTTGGATGGAACGTCGTTTTTCCAAACCTTTTTGCATGCCACGACTGTCTCGGGCAGCAGCTGAACCGATCCTCCTGCAGAGAAGTGTACAGCATTTCATAGCATTTCTTAACCTTGAATCCAGCCAGCGAGTCCGGGACCCACAGCCAGCTGTCCGTGCACTGCAGTGACAGCTGCACCGGCCGCAACAGCTGCTGCAAATAAGCGGCCGAAGCGCGAAGCTGAGTGTGTTCCAGCAGTAGTGTTTCGGCCCAATCCCATTTCCAACACCAGCCCGCGTTCGTCCATTGACCATGCTCCTCTACCGTTGCTTCTTTTGGACCTGCAGCAATCAAAAATATCCGGAAATAAATCAGCCAATTTGTCTCTTCCATTCCAAACATCTCTCCAAAACCTTGCCTTGTTCCCCTTGCCCAATTTAATTTTCACCAATTCATTAAACCAATCTTCTTGTAAATTAATGTCCTCTCCAAGGAGACATAAGTCCCTCCACCACAACGATTTTTTCTCCCACCCTCTTCTACTCTCCGCCATATCTGGCCATCTTCCTTTTAAGCCGTATCTCTCCACCAAAACCTCCTTCCAAATGGGATTACCTTCTTCAACCAATACTCTCCATCTCCATTTAGTCAATAGTGCTACATTGAATACTTCTAAGTTTTTAATTCCCAAACCCCCTTTATCTTTAGGCAAACAAATTGTTTCCCACTTCACCCATGCCAACTTCCTATTATCTTCATCACCACCCCATAGGAATCTTCTTTGAATCTTAGTTATTTCCGAAATTACCTTCTTTGGTGCTTTGTATAAGGAGAATAAATACAAAGGAAGTGAAGCGAGCACCGAGTTTATAAGCGTAACGCGACCTCCAATAGATAACTGTTTGCTCTTTCAACTGTTCAATCTCGCCTTTATCGAGTCTAGAATTGGTTGCCAAGTGCTCACCCGCATTGGGTTCGCGCCAACCGGGATCCCTAAGAATTTAAAAGGAGCGGAACCCACCTTACATGCTAAGAAATGTGATATACTTTCCAAGGCCCTCTCCTCAATATTCAACCCAAATATGCTACTTTTCGCAAAATTTACTTTTAAACCCGAAGCCAGCTCAAAATTTCTCAGTATTGCTTTCCAGCACCATATGCTCTTATCTCCCCCATCACAAAAGAAGATTGTGTCGTCAGCAAATTGTAAGATCTCAACCGATAAAGTACTGTTTATACGAAAACCGTTGAGATTGCTCGACTCCACTCCTTTTCTTACCAACTCTGCCAATCCTTCAGCCGCTATCAAAAACAAGAATGGTGCAAGCGGATCCCCTTGTTTCAATCCTTTCTGTGCTGTGAATACTTCCGTTGGACTCCCATTAACCAAGACTGACATGGAATTAAATGAGATACACACACACATCCATTTCCTCCACGTTCCCCCAAACCCCAATCTTTCCAACATATAATCCAAATATGCCCAGCTTACAGAATCATACGCCTTTTCAAAATCCGCTTTCATCACTACGCACTTCTGCTTCTTTCTCTTTGCCAAATCCATAAGCTCATTAACTACTACCACTCCATCCAGGATATTTCTTCCAGCGAGGAAGGCGCTTTGACTTTCCGAGATAATCCCTTGCAAGGCCTTCTTCAACCTTCCCGCTAACACCTTAGCGAGCATTTTATACAAACAACCAATAAGAGAGATAGGCCTGTACTCCCCAAGACCTTGAGGATTGTTTGTCTTGGGAATAAGTGCAATAAAGGATGCACTTACCGCCTTAGGGAATGTGCCGCACCTGTGGAATTCTTCAAAAAACTTCACGATGTCCACCCCGATTATATCCCAGCATTCCTTAATGAACTTAAAATTATACCCATCCGGCCCCGGGCTCTTGTTGCCATCACATCCCCATACCACTTCCTTTATTTCTTCCAATGAGAACGGTTCAATTAACGACTCATTTTCCACGCCAGAGATTTGTTTAAAGTGTACTCCATCAAGTGTAGGCCTATTAAAATCTTCCTCCTTGAATTTCTCCTCGAAATGGTTTTTCACCACCCTTTTTACCCCCCCCCCCCCTCATCTTCTACCCGCACCCCATCCATCAATACTTTCAGCAGTTGAGTTCTTCTCCGATTCCCTTTTATACATGCATGAAAAAACCGGCTATTAGAATCACCTTCCACTAACCACTTGACTCTCGCTTTCTGAGCAAGCAAGCTTTCTTTGGCAAAAAGTTCCTTCCAAAACTTCTCATTTAGTTTGTTTCTTTGTTCGTCGTCAACTCCACCCCCTTCCGATGCGATTCGATCTACCTCATTCAAGTCCCGAACTATATTGTCTATCTGCAAGTCTTTAAACCCAAACACTCGCGATTCCAGACCTTTAATTTCTCTTTCAGCAATTTCAACTTTTCTTTTAGCACAAACGAGGCTTTCCCTTTTAGCTGAAAAGAGTTCCAACAATCTTTGATGAACTGCATAAGATTCTCATGTTCAAGCCAGCAGTTGTTGAACCTAAAGGGCTTAGGTCCCCAATTAAGATCCGATTTAACCAACCAGACAGGGCAGTGGTCTGAGATCTCTCTGTCACCTACCCACTGAGCTCTGACATTCCACTTTGAGATCAACCCCTCAGTCAACAAGAATCTATCCAGTCTACTAGCCTTCCCGCCAGTACCGAAACATGTGAACTTCTTCCCCAACACCGGCACATCCACTAATTCCATATCCTCCATGAAGGACAGAAACTCTCGTGCCTCTATGTTACTAAAGCTAGAAGCACAGCCACTTCGCTCTGTCCTAAATATAACTGCATTGAAATCCCCTGCGATGCACCAATCACCTACCTCAAAGTCATCTTTTAAGTATCTCAAATTGTCCCACAATCTTCTTTTCCCTGCCATATTACAAGCTGAGTAAACATTCACCACATAGCAGAGATTTCCTTGGATCTTGGCGCAAATCCCAACAAAATGATCACCAGAGAAGGAGAACATGACCTCCAAGAGGTCGGACTTCCATACACTTAGCAACCCTCCTGACATTCCATTTGCATTTTTTCACATCTAATCAAAATCACCGTCCCTCCATATACTACCAACCTGCCTCTTAGATAAATCGCAGATTTTAGTTTCTTGGATCATACACATGTCGATATTCTCCTTGATAATCATCTTTTTCAGACGCTTCCTTTTTGCAACGCCCCCCCCACCCTCTTATATTTAAGATTGCAATCTTCATTGAGAACCGTTATTTTTGCCCTTCTTTCCCTTTGCGTTCTGATCCCTGGCTTCCAATGCTCTGATTCTACATGCATACTCCTCATTATGACTTTTCCCTGTAACTCCCAAGTTATCCTTAGCAAACCTCCACATCTATTTGCAAGAGACAGCTCATGATCAACCAGGAACCTTTTATTACAAATTTGAATCCCAGAGTCACCCACCGAGACATCTCCTATGGCTGCACCATTCTTATCACAACTAACTGATACTGAGAGTTCCACGCCTGGAGGATTTCTTGCAACAACATGAATTTTCGAGTCACCACACGACCCATCTGAGAGACCAATTGACGAAATCAAGTCCTTTGCCTTATCATTAACAATTCCTACTGACACCCCTTGATTTACTTCCGGCTCACTACCGGTGTCACCACTATCTGAGTTGACCTTCTTCTTGGAGTTTTTCTTTTTCTTTCTCCTGAGAGGCCCAAAGGAATTGCTTAAGGTAGGCCCATCGAACTCTTCACCAGAAACGACTTGACGGAGAGACCAATGTATTTAATTTTCGAGAGAGCAACTACAGACTCAACTACCACATTATCCTTCATGCCAAATTCTACTGTGTGCACCCCTGAACTTCGGTCCTCTGCATTCCACTATTCACCTCTGGGCCCGCATTGAGTTTTGACCCAATCAAATGATTAACTTCCTCCTCATCATGTGCCTTTAGTTCCACATTTGGCTCCTCAAATACGGCTTCACCTTCCCCATGTACACAATCATCAAATTCCTTCGTTTCCCCACCGACAAAAATGACATCTCTCTTTTCCCCATGTGCCTCATTACTATTTTGATTTGCCTCCACAGTTACCTTTCTGCCCTCTATAATTTCTAATTTTTCCAATTTTGGAGACCTTTCATGTTCCTCGTCTTCTTCAGCCGTATCATCACCATCATCAACTGGTTCATCGTTCACAAACAAAGGTGGCCCGTCTCCCTCATCACTTTCACTACCACTATCAGAGTCATTCTCTGAACTGCCTGATTCATTCGCCTGAGTTAAACCATCCCAGTGCATCGGCCCGCACCATTCCTCCAACACCTTAACATGGAACATTAAATCGTTAATTTTTGCATAGACTACCATATTGAAAACATCGTAGCATTTCGTTCGTATCAGAATTCTTGCGACGTCCATGGACACTTTCTTTCTCGTATTTTCATCCACTCCCAAGAACGTTCCAAACTTGCGAGCCACGGCTGGAAAAAATTCATTGTTCCATGCATTAACCGGAACACCATGACACCGAATCCACACCACCCTTTCTTTATCAACCTCCGGAGGACTCCACTTCCTGATATCCTTAAAGTACTCATGCACCCAATCCTTTGCATCCTCAATCAGCGCCTGAACGATTCCTTCCTCCATTTCTTCAAGGAGAGCAAGGTTTGCTCCCAATGGAGTCACTTTGATGGAGAAGAATCCTTGCGTATTAAACCACTCCTGGACCAAGTGAGCAGAACCGGCATGCTTGACTTCTGCCACATACATCTTCTTATACGCATCCATCTCCTCTTCAGAATTATTATACCACACGTCGCATAAATTTTTCTTCCTATAGTATACTATCCTCGGTTCCTGTCGAGAATAATTTGATATTTGATTTCCATATCCAGCCCTCTTCACACTGCTGAAAGCACCTCGTCCTTGTCTTTGGTATCCACCAGCATGACCAACTCTATGATGCAACTTTAATGCTTCAGTGTCATCACCAGCAGCTGATTTGCCAATAACTACTTCAGCATATTTTCTTACACCATTGTCCTTTCTCTCAGTGACAGGACGCCATTCCTTACGCACCCCCAACTGGAGTTTTACCCCTACACCTCCTAATCTGTCGCCGTTCTTTCCGCCGTCTGCCATCTTCTGTCTTTCAAACCTTGGAATGTTAACATGAATTTTGTCCCCCCTAAAGATTATATTGTCCAGCTTAATGGCAAACAACATAGGGTCACAGACATCTGTAAATCGAGCGAAGCCAAACCTCTTTCCCCGCTTGTTTGTCTTTGGAGGGATGACTACCTCCACCACCTTGCCATATAGTGCAAATGCCCTAAACATCTCCTTCGCTCCATGAGATGCCGGAAAATCAGAAAATTAGAACGACACTGTGGTCCCCTTGCTTCCGTTCCAGTTGCCGGCAATGTCCATCCTATTTAGATGTTTGTTATGCTGTTGACGTTTTCTCCGTTGAACAAGATTCCATCCTTCATCCTTTCCCTTGTCGATTCTGTTTCCTTCGCATTTCCCTCCCTTAGCACACTCTCTCCGATTTCTCTCATTAGCTAAAAGGAGAGTTTGAGGGACTGGGGCGTGAGATTGCTCTAAACCTGAAAAACAATAAAGCAGAGGAGGAACACAACCAAAACCAATGCAGAGAACCAAAACGTAGAAACGGTACAAAGAAGAGGAAACGTTAAACGCAGCAGACTAGCTCAAGCAAAACCGACGAGACGTCAAAACGCGGAGGCTTAAATTCGTAATCAGAATTTTAAAATCGAAACTGCAGAAGCTTGAAAACATGAAAAGTAGTACCAATGATCAGCAGACAAAGAGGAAGAGAAAGGGAGAGGAACGAATGAACCTGGAACTGGCGAGAGGAAACAACTATGGAGATCGCGCTCAGATCCGAAGCCAGGAACCTCCAAGACGGTCCAGCTTCACCATTCGCCGCATCTGAGAGAAGGAGGCAACTCCGCATCTGAGAGAAAGGGACAACGCATCATCGCTAGCATCTGAGAGGAGGAGGCCGCGCATCATCGCTAGCAGCGCCGCATCCCTAGCGCCGTCCAGTGTACGGATAATTTGCTTGGCGCTTACACACTGTCATACCCCAATTTTGTCCGGCTTAGGTCCAAACTTTAATTTTCCACACAAAAATAAACTATGCATTTTGGGTCCTAGAAACCGCTCCAAAGTTTTTGAAATCATTTTTAGGGTCAGAATGCACTTTTTAAGAAATTAGGGTTTTGAAAGATATGTTGTGCTTGCATGGCAAGCTTTGGAAAATATTTTATGCAAGCATGGTAAAGACCTAAAAGCATTTTTGTGGAAAGCAAGAATTGATTTCTATTTTTGTTCCAAAGGCCAAGAATCGATTTATAGTATATTGCATAGGCCTTGAAATCGATTTTCAGGCTATTCCATAGGCCAAGAATCGATTCCTAATTGTTTTAACTAAGTGAAGAATCGATTTTCACCTATTTAGGATGTCCTGAAAATCGATTTCCCTCTTCTTGCATAGGCCTTGAAATCGATTTTCAAGCTCTTCCTTAGGCCATGAATCGATTCCTCATTGTGTTAACTAAAGCAAGAATCGATTTTCACCTATGCAAAAGGTCCTGAAAATCGATTCCTCTTGTTTTCAAAGGAACCAAGAATCGATTCTTTATTATTTCCAAAGGCTCAAGAATCGATTCCCACTATTTTAACTAAAGCAAGAATCGATTTTCACCTATGCAAAAGGTCCTGAAAATCGATTCCTCTTGTTTTCAAAGGAACCAAGAATCGATTCTTTATTATTTCAAAAGGCTCAAGAATCGATTCCCACTATTTTAACTAAGCTTGGAATCGATTCATGTGACTTTTCAAAGGCAAGGAATCGATTATGCACTTGTTACACTTCATCAAACAATCGATTCATCCTTGCAATAAATGTTTTTAAAAAATTCTACGCTTTCCTAAGCCTATAAATAGGCAGCCTCAAATCACATTTGGAGGGGGGGAATTCACGAGATCACACACACACAGAGCTCACAAGATCAGGGGAGAGACTTCACGAAATCAGAAAACACACAGAGACATCTCACAAGATCCGAGAAGAATTGCTCCAGACACATTTCACGAGATCTGAGAAGACAACTCTCGCAAATCTCATTTTCCAGATCTACGCTTCATTTTTGCTCTATTCGCGCTGTTGGTCCGTCTGAGCTGATCTCCTGCAAAGGTTAGTCGGGGTTTGCGTTCTTCAGAGTTGTAATATCTGTCTTCATCAGAGGTATTTCAGTCTTTTCATTTTCTAAGAGTTAATCATTGTGATCCATGCCAAAATTGCCCTATGTGATTTAATTTAGCTGTAGTGTCCTTGTTGATGATGAACCACATGATTCCCACTTATGCCTAGTGCATCATTTTTAAGTGGTGAAGATGGTCTCAGATGATTCAACCTCCCCCTTTTAACTTCCTAATGAATAAAAGATAGTTAGGTTTGTGGTTTAAGGTCCATGGGGTATTGCAAAGGATGGGTTTCCCAAAACCTTGATGCTCCCTCCTCTTTGATTGTGTTACTAACCTTTGGGCACTTATTCATAAATGCAAAGGATAGGCTTACCTTAGCCTTGATGCAATTTCCCCCTTTCGTTCATGTTATTGAGAAATCGTTGCTCATATGTTCCTCAGTTTAATTAAGACCATTCTATGCCTATGATCAATTGCTTGCTTGTTTTTGATGCATTTTAAATGTCTCGATTCAATATGCCATTCCATCCATGTGTATGACCTCCTAATGAAGACGTAAGTCTACATGCCTGTTGTAGCATAGAGTCATTAGGGTAAATACACTCCTTCCTACACACACACACACTTGCTTTGAGAATTTTACCTTGCATCCCTGATAAGTGGGTCTTTTGATCATATTGGCATGTTTAGTCTTGATTAAATGTTCAACATATGTATGATTTCGTGATTAGTGAATGTGCTTGAACTTTTGTAATCAATCATTGATAGTGCCTTCACCCTTTTTCCAAAAATCTTTCAAACCCTTTCAAAAACAATTTCATCAGAACTACGTCGCTTTGATTCCCGTTTGGGATACGTAGGAGCGAGCCACGTTCTCGTCAAGCGCAACAAATAAAAATTCTTTTCATCCCCCTAAACCAATCATTTTCATAAAACAAACAAAATCATTTTCAAACCCATTGTTGCTAGTAGCTCATCAGAGCCTCTGTTCGTTTAGCTATTAGGGACAATGTCCTTTTCTCCTAAAAATAATAAACGATGATCCATCATAACCTTTGTTAGTTTGATCATCGTACAAATCAATCTCTTTCGAAAATCACTTTCCAAAAGGATAATAAAAAACGAGTTGTTATCAATAGTCCATCAGAACCTTTGTTCGTTTGACTAACGGTGCAACTCTCTTTTTGAGTATTTAGTAGTGATTCATCATAGCCTCTGCTAGTTCAATCATTTGCTAATGCTCGTCCTATTTCAGAAACTCACTAAAAAAGATAAAAAACAAAAACTTTTCAAAAAGAACCAAGAACTACGTAGCTTTGAATTCTCCATCGCACCGGGAGATACGTAGGAGCGGGCCATGTCCCGTCAAGCACTTTTTTCTAAAAAACCTTTTTCCCCCCAAAATAAAATTTTTGTTAAGTTTTCCCATTCATCTTCAAACAAGAAATAAATAGGCAAATCTAGGTATTTTTTCAAATCAAGTGTTAAAACCACACATTTAATTAGAGGTTCCCTTTCGGTAGAAAGGACGTGCGCGGTGCTAACACCTTCCTCGCACGTAATCGACCCCCGAACCTATATCTCTAGTTTTCAAAGACCATCCGCCTTGTCCAAAAGACCTTTTTTCAATGTTTTGGTCTTAAAATTAAAATATTGGTGGCGGCTTCAAAATTTTCCACGTTGTACATTGAGAAACCCCAAGCCGGGATTTTTCGGGGTGCAACAGCTGGCGACTCCGCTGGGGACCTTTTTTTTAAGACGAGGGTCAAGCCTAACTAATTTAAATGTGTGGTTTAATGTATTGTTGATTTGATTAAAACCTTGTTTGCCTTTCTTTCATATCATTGATTGTAGGCATATGCATTTGTCTTCTTTGTTGTTCCCTATCTCTTCTTTTAAACCTTTTCTTTTTATATGTTTATGCTCATGCATTCTTCCAACCCCCATGTTCCCTTATTTCTTTGCTCCTTTTCTTCAAGGTAAGCTCATGCATTTCTCCCCAATTCTATCATGTCCCTTCTTCTCAGCTCCCTTTCTGAAGTAAGTAATGTGTTTGTTGTTGGTACCCTAGGCTAGTTGTATTTGAATGATATTGAACCCTAGGGTAGACGACATGCTATTGTCTGGACTGTCTGGATTTTCATTTGCAGGTGGGGTAGTTTTAAGGAAATGCCCTTCGCACACACCACTTGTACCCCGAGATTATATGATTAGAGGAAGAGACCATAACCCAGGTCTGTTAGGATACCATAGGATGAGTGGATTCGAGTAGTGGGAGCCCATCAGGACCTTTGTCCGTTTGGCTACTCGCGAAAGTTTCAATCAGAGTTGTGCTCTTCCATGATACCTTGTACCTAGCAGTTTGCTGCATTTACAAGGAATTTCCTGAAAGAGACAGTGGCTCTGATGACCTTTGTGAGGGTGTGAATAGAGCCACATGAGAAGATTACCCCTAAAATGCCTTAGATCATAGGTTTTTCCCTTTTAGGTCACAAGGGCTTTCCAAATTGTGTGTTGCATCGTTGCATTCAGTTCAATCAATTTTTCCTTCAGAATTTTTGAAAATAAAAAAAATATGCTTTCCCTTTTCAATAAACGCCTATATGAGGTGGCATATAGGGTGAAAATTTTCAAATCACCACCTGTAAATATCCTCTTTCTGCAAAAACACAAAAAAAGAAGCATCCTTGCATCATCGCATCATTGCATCACTGCATCATTGCATCATTTGCATTGCATAAAATTCCAATTTCGAAAAAAACCATTCATATTGCATTCCCTTTCATCACATAAAGATAAAAAAAAAAAACAATTATCATCTGCATAGCATAAACATTTCATTTATAATCATGCAGAAAAATCCTCGTCAAGTTCATCCAAGATGAGACATTCATGCATAAGCATTATTTCAAAAAAGACACAGTAGAACTACGTACGCTTTGATTCCTCATCACAGGGAGGATACGTAGGAGCGGGTCCGCCCCGTCAAGCATAACAAATAAAAATCTCATTTTGAAAAGCGTCTTTCTCGCACCATTCAAAATGCATTTCATTTTGCATCAAAATCATAAAAACCTTTTAGAATAAGCCACACTTTTCGAGTGGTCGTTCTCCACGCATTTGCATCATACTTGCATATCATAATTTGTTCATTCATTGCATAAAATAAAAGTCGTGATGAGAAGCGAAATGTTCTTTCAAAACAATCATCCTTTTGAAAAGTTTATCCTTATTTGATTGCAAACTCAAGGTGTTCCAAGGCACTCAATTTCTCAAATCAATAGCTCATTTGCATTTCTTTCAAAAGCACTGCATCCCATCCATTCTATGACAAAAGACTGAAATAGTGTGTCAAAGAAAAAACAAATTTTTAACTGATGTTAACTCTCTGTGAAGCATTCTTTTAATGAGCGTGCATGCTATGAGTACATTCTCTTGTTTGAGTCCGTTGGTTTTCCTCCCTTACCACAGTCTCCCGTCCAAGTCTAGTCCCGCCCCGTCCACCCATAAAGTGCATATTCTCCCCATCAGTGCGTATTTGACTTTTGGTTCATTCTAATGCTTTAAGTCCTCCATGCTGGGGCAAGTCTGTGATCATTAAATCCCCTTGATTAATATCATATTCCTTCAGTGCAAGTCTCTCAAAAAAATAATAATAATATAATAAACAAGAAAACAAGCTCGCTAGGTTGAAAACCCGCAAAGGGCGGCCTAGGCAAAAAGGAGCGCCCGGTGGACTGAAAACTTGCAAAGAGCGGTCCAGGCAAAAATTAGGGCACAAAAAAGGAAAAAAGAGCAAACACATAAAGATAGATAAACTATTGTTCTAAAGTTAAGTCTTATAGAAATAAGCAATCGGGATTTGAAATGAAGTTTGGCCATCTCCTCAAAAACCCCAAAATCCCAGAAAGTCCCTTTCCTACCCACCTTGAGCCAAGAAAAACCAAAATCCAAAAATCACCCTAGACAAGGATCACCCCAAATAAAAAAACTGTGCATCACTTTTTATCAGCTCACCCGAGTCAAAAAAAAAAATTGAAAAAGGGGGATTCAAAAATTAAAACCCCAAAACAAAAGAAAATGGTGAGCTGGTACATGTTACCACAAAGTACAAGAGATCCTTGTCTAAATAAACCTTCAAACACTTCTTTTGGCCTCAACATCAAACCCCTTAGTCATTCTACCATGAGACACGAATTTGCTTTAACAGAGCCCAAACAAGCCCAACAACCATCTTCCTCATAGACCATTAACCGTCAATCAACGCTGAACAAAACTCACCCTCCCATTAGCCTCAAACACTTCATTAAGCCTAACCCTCCTTCCTCCACAAAACACCACAATCCCGAAAATTCCATTCCGATCAATGACCGTTTGCTTTTGTTCACTCAAATTCTAATCCTAGGACGAACAAGCTTATCTATGTACAAAGTGTTTGCTCAAAAGAAAAACAAACGATCAGAAAAAAGAAAGCTGATCAAAAAAGAATGAACCCTCAGAAAAAAAGAGAACTGAGGAAACAAAAACAAACAGTCAGAAAAAAGAAAGCTGACAAACTAAAAAAGGAGGGACTTGCACTCCAAAACACATTCAAGATGCATTAAAACAAAGTTTAGTGATCACCATGTAAGGATTCTTTCGCACCAAAACTCAAACCAAAGATTTGCACTGAGAATACCACTCGGACCCAAAAGTTGGGGCATTCTCTCCACCACCCACACACCCTAGTCTTGGGAAAGTATGTTCAATGTCCATCCCATGTCACTCCAGTTGTCAATATCATTCCAAAGCGAGGCAAGTGCATTCCCGTTCCTTCACCTCATTCATTCCCATAAAAAAAAACCTCACCGGGGCAATTTCTCAGCTCAATATCCTAAACAAGACCTTGTCATTAGGGCAGCTTTGTCTTTGTTATGACTGGGGCAACATCAAATTCTGTGGGTTGAAGCAAAACCCCTTTCATTCCAGCTTTCATCCCAAGAGCCGAAGCGTTCCCAATTCATCATCTTCTACACCCCTAGTTGTTGTCACCACTAGACAGGGGCAAGTTATTCACTCGTCAAAGACCTGAATTGGGGCAATCCTGCATCTCTTGGTCCCTTATAAAGCTTCGGCAATAACCATGTCTGTCATTCCTTCACTTGCCATAAACGTCCATGCCATAAACCAATCCCA
Source organism: Astragalus membranaceus (assembly GCA_039519185.1). Lineage (NCBI taxonomy): Eukaryota > Viridiplantae > Streptophyta > Magnoliopsida > Fabales > Fabaceae > Astragalus > Astragalus membranaceus. The sequence goes on along the minus strand of CM076846.1, from coordinate 159,670,898 downwards.
AGTTAACGGACTCACTCATTCACATTTGCACCCCTATGCATGCTTACTAGATAATGCTTCAAAGAGAGAGAACACAAGTTAGTCACGCGATATTTAAGATTCAGTCGTCATTGAAAGGAAGAGAAAACAAGTGAGCTTGTTTGTAAATAAAATCTTGAGAACACCGGAGTTTGAATCAAATTCCATTTTTTCTCAACAAAATGGTCAATAATCATCTCAATTCCTCGCATTCAAAGTCTTGCATCTCATCATCACAAAAATGTTTCATCATTCATATCCTATTTTTCGCCTCATGCATTTAGGCGTTCCATTTTGCATCGTGCCAACATCATCATTTCATAAAAGCAAAAAAATCTTCCATCTCATTCCATCAAGCATCAAAGCATTGCATCATAAAAGCAAAAACACGTCACCCCGTGTCATAACATTTGCATCCAAGCATTTCATTCACATCATATTCACATTCGCATTTCATGCATTCATCGCATGTCATCCAAAATGCCTATGTTTCCCAATCAACCATTTCATATCATTACACTATGCATCATAACATTAGCATCCAAACATTTCATTTGCATTCGCATTTCATGCATTCATCCAAAATGCCTATGTTTCCCAATCAACCATTTCATATCAGGCATCAAAGTATTGCATTTGCATCCTCACATAGCAAGAAAAAAAAAACAGATGATCAGAAAAGAAAGCTGATCAAGAAAAAACAAATCAAAAGGAAAACCTCAAGAATGTTCCACCACATGCATCATCACACCAAAATCATGGCATAACATGCACATGCATAACATGCCCCTTGCATAACATGCACTCATACTCCATGCACCATTCCTTGCATCAACTAACGTATGCAGGCACCTCAATCCAACACAGCAGCCTCGGTCATTTCAAATCAACCAATCAGCAGAATTTGTGAGCCCTCTGTGCTCCTCCTGAGCCCTCTGCGCTCATCCTGAGCCCTCTGGGCTCACCCTCCTGAGCCCTCTGTGCTCATCCTGAGCCCTCTGCGCTCATCCTGAGCCCTCCGCGCTCCTCCCGAGCCCTCCGCGCTCCTCCTGAGCCCTCCGCGCTCCTCCTGAGCCCTCCGTGCTCATCCTGAGCCCTCCGTGCTCATCCTGAGCCCTCAGCGCTCCGTCCTTACTGCTTTCTTTACCGCGTTCTTTACCATTTACTTTCCTGCTTTTGCACGCCAAGTGCCCACTTTACTTTTCTGTTTGCACGCCAAGTGCCCATTTACTTTTCTGTCGGCACGCCAAGTGCCCACTTTACTTTTCTGTTTGCACGCCAAGTGCCCATTTACTTTTCTGTTTGCACGCCAAGTGCCCATTTACTTTTCTGTTTGCACGCCAAGTGCCCATTTACTTTTCTGTCGGCACGCCAAGTGCCCATTTTACCTTTCAGTCCGCACGTCAGTGTTCATCAACAGGATTCGTGAATCCCTTCAGGACCCAAGTGTCCCTTCAAACACAGACTTCACCTCGTATTCGAGCTGCGGGTAAGTCCTTCAGACCCCAAGTGGTCCTTCAGACTAGTTGTGTCAGCCTAAGACACAATGGACGTCCTACATGGTCAACATATCAGTTCCGGATCTGATCTTGACCCATCATGGCTGCTCGGAAAAGGCCACCCCCCCAAGCAGACCGTTTTACTAGTACCGTTGCTAGTTTGCGCTCCATCAGACCCATTGGTCCATCAGGCTTAGGCATGCCCTTCAGACCTCGTCGGTCCTTCAGTTTAACTCCAATCAATGCGCCAAGCATCAGCTGCGAATTAGACCTTCTGAGCCTTAGTGCTCCTTCAGACCCTGAGCGGTCCTTCAGAGCCTTAGTGCTCCTTCAGACCCTGAGTGGTCCTTCAGATCCCGAGTAGTCTGTCATTTTCTCTCTCGGTTAATGCGCCAAGTGTTAACCGTTCCCCGTTTGTTCCCAAGCCCATCTATTCAAAAAATATAGAAAAAGAAAAGAGAAAAATTCGGGTTTCCCCAAGTGGACAAAATTTGTATAATTTCTGAATTCTTTATTTCTATTTTACCTTCGAAATATGTCTCGCGCAATTCATATTTCTTGGTAAAATCCAAATAAAGAGGGGCAGCTGTCATACCCCAATTTTGTCCGGCTTAGGTCCAAACTTTAATTTTCCACACAAAAATAAACTATGCATTTTGGGTCCTAGAAACCGCTCCAAAGTTTTTGAAATCATTTTTAGGGTCAGAATGCACTTTTTAAGAAATTAGGGTTTTGAAAGATATGTTGTGCATGCATGGCAAGCTTTGGAAAATATTTTATGCAAGCATGGCAAAGACCTAAAAGCATTTTTGTGGAAAGCAGGAATTGATTTCTATTTTTGTTCCAAAGGCCAAGAATCGATTTATAGTATATTGCATAGGCCTTGAAATCGATTTTCAGGCTATTCCATAGGCCAAGAATCGATTCCTAATTGTTTTAACTAAGTGAAGAGTCGATTTTCATCTATTTAGGATGTCCTGAAAATCGATTTCCCTCTTCTTGCATAGGCCTTGAAATCGATTTTCAAGCTCTTCCTTAGGCCATGAATCGATTCCTCATTGTGTTAACTAAAGCAAGAATCGATTTTCACCTATGCAAAAGGTCCTGAAAATCGATTCCTCTTGTTTTCAAAGGAACCAAGAATCGATTCTTTATTATTTCCAAAGGCTCAAGAATCGATTCCCACTATTTTAACTAAAGCAAGAATCGATTTTCACCTATGCAAAAGGTCCTGAAAATCGATTCCTCTTGTTTTCAAAGGAACCAAGAATCGATTCTTTATTATTTCAAAAGGCTCAAGAATCGATTCCCACTATTTTAACTAAGCTTGGAATCGATTCATGTGACTTTTCAAAGGCAAGGAATCGATTATGCACTTGTTACACTTCATCAAACAATCGATTCATCCTTGCAATAAATGTTTTTAAAAAATTCTACGCTTTCCTAAGCCTATAAATAGGCAGCCTCAAATCACATTTGGAGGGGGGGAATTCACGAGATCACACACACACAGAGCTCACAAGATCAGGGGAGAGACTTCACGAAATCAGAAAACACACAGAGACATCTCACAAGATCCGAGAAGAATTGCTCCAGACACATTTCACGAGATCTGAGAAGACAACTCTCGCAAATCTCATTTTCCAGATCTACGCTTCATTTTTGCTCTATTCGCGCTGTTGGTCCGTCTGAGCTGATCTCCTGCAAAGGTTAGTCGGGGTTTGCGTTCTTCAGAGTTGTAATATCTGTCTTCATCAGAGGTATTTCAGTCTTTTCATTTTCTAAGAGTTAATCATTGTGATCCATGCCAAAATTGCCCTATGTGATTTAATTTAGCTGTAGTGTCCTTGTTGATGATGAACCACATGATTCCCACTTATGCCTAGTGCATCATTTTTAAGTGGTGAAGATGGTCTCAGATGATTCAACCTCCCCCTTTTAACTTCCTAATGAATAAAAGATAGTTAGGTTTGTGGTTTAAGGTCCATGGGGTATTGCAAAGGATGGGTTTCCCAAAACCTTGATGCTCCCTCCTCTTTGATTGTGTTACTAACCTTTGGGCACTTATTCATAAATGCAAAGGATAGGCTTACCTTAGCCTTGATGCAATTTCCCCCTTTCGTTCATGTTATTGAGAAATCGTTGCTCATATGTTCCTCAGTTTAATTAAGACCATTCTATGCCTATGATCAATTGCTTGCTTGTTTTTGATGCATTTTAAATGTCTCGATTCAATATGCCATTCCATCCATGTGTATGACCTCCTAATGAAGACGTAAGTCTACATGCCTGTTATAGCATAGAGTCATTAGGGTAAATACACTCCTTCCTACACACACACACTTGCTTTGAGAATTTTACCTTGCATCCCTGATAAGTGGGTCTTTTGATCATATTGGCATGTTTAGTCTTGATTAAATGTTCAACATATGTATGATTTCGTGATTAGTGAATGTGCTTGAACTTTTGTAATCAATCATTGATAGTGCCTTCACCCTTTTTCCAAAAATCTTTCAAACCCTTTCAAAAACAATTTCATCAGAACTACGTCGCTTTGATTCCCGTTTGGGATACGTAGGAGCGAGCCACGTTCTCGTCAAGCGCAACAAATAAAAATTCTTTTCATCCCCCTAAACCAATCATTTTCATAAAACAAACAAAATCATTTTCAAACCCATTGTTGCTAGTAGCTCATCAGAGCCTCTGTTCGTTTAGCTATTAGGGACAATGTCCTTTTCTCCTAAAAATAATAAACGATGATCCATCATAACCTTTGTTAGTTTGATCATCGTACAAATCAATCTCTTTCGAAAATCACTTTCCAAAAGGATAATAAAAAACGAGTTGTTATCAATAGTCCATCAGAACCTTTGTTCGTTTGACTAACGGTGCAACTCTCTTTTTGAGTATTTAGTAGTGATTCATCATAGCCTCTGCTAGTTCAATCATTTGCTAATGCTCGTCCTATTTCAGAAACTCACTAAAAAAGATAAAAAACAAAAACTTTTCAAAAAGAACCAAGAACTACGTAGCTTTGAATTCTCCATCGCACCGGGAGATACGTAGGAGCGGGCCATGTCCCGTCAAGCACTTTTTTCTAAAAAACCTTTTTCCCCCCAAAATAAAATTTTTGTTAAGTTTTCCCATTCATCTTCAAACAAGAAATAAATAGGCAAATCTAGGTATTTTTTCAAATCAAGTGTTAAAACCACACATTTAATTAGAGGTTCCCTTTCGGTAGAAAGGACGTGCGCGGTGCTAACACCTTCCTCGCACGTAATCGACCCCCGAACCTATATCTCTAGTTTTCAAAGACCATCCGCCTTGTCCAAAAGACCTTTTTTCAATGTTTTGGTCTTAAAATTAAAATATTGGTGGCGGCTCCAAAATTTTCCACGTTGTACATTGAGAAACCCCAAGCCGGGATTTTTCGGGGTGCAACACACACCGAATATATAAAACAAACAGAGGGTTTATGGTACACGAAATAACCTTCGTGCAACCCATTCTTGACAAGAACGTTCGTAGTTTCCTTTTTAGTTATAATAATATATTATTCGTGAACCCCCTTCATTAGAATGGACATACAGAAACCAATCCCTTGACCAAATTTGTTTTGAATGTTGAAACAGATCTTTTTGATAAATCCGGGTATCCATCGCACGAACAGCAGTGACTAATCCCTAGCTCGCTCATTGTAGGTGCCTTGAGGGGTAGGACAGCTGACCCAGAGTTTTAACGCTGCTTCGTACCCGAATGTTGAAACAGATTGATTGATTTAATTATAATTTTTAAGGAGATCAAGACCAATTAATTGCAGTGTGTATGCTTATCGAATTCATACTTTATATGCAAGTAAGTAAAGTCTCAAATATATATATATGAAGTTTGTGGGTGCAACAAGTTAACCTAACCCGTTTTAATTAATAAAGATATAAAAGACTCTGATTAGTATAGCGCCAATTCAAACTTGGTCTCTACACAAACACGTCACACATATTTTGGAAATTTGTGCTGCGATTCACAGTAGCAGCGAAGAAACTACTTAAATTGGACTTGTACTCTTAAGATGGTGACACATTCTTGATATTCATGTTTCTACCTAATTGGCCTCCTCTTTAATTAGGGCACCACATCAAGTCTCGACACATTTTCAGTAGCGCAGCTTCAGTTGAGGCCCCGGGTATATAAATATCGAGAAATAGTTTATAGGGGTGTGCAGGATCCATTTCAATCCACCAACCTAATGATTTTGGGTTGAACCCAACCATGTCCTAAACAAATGGTATCGTCAAAAGTAGTAACAAGGCTTCAGGTTATAGGATGGGTACAGGTTGACTCTCGAGTTATCCAACCCGTCCCTAATATATATATATATATATATATATATATATATATATATATATATATATATATATATATATATATATACTCACACATAGGTTAAAATGTAATTAATACATTTATACTTGTGAGTTGAGATAGCTTAGTTGGACTTTAAACTCAAACAAGTAGTTTGATGCTAAAATTTGGCAGCGGCTTACAATACTAAGCATTTTGCTTAGTTATTGTTACTAAATAATTCTTAGCCCTTTGATTTCTTATTTCTAAAAAGAAAATCAGATCTAACGGTTAAACTTAAATAAGGGCGTTTTTGTAAATTAACAACAAACTACTCCCCTGCGCTTGCACTCTGTTTTTCACCGTAACTGTTTTTCACGCAAACATCACGATTTTTCTGCTGCCTGATTTTGTTTCTCCATTAACGCTCATAAGTCCTTTGGTGCCCATTTGGAAGTTGTCTGCAATATGCTACTAACCACAAATATGCACATCTGTGGTTAGTGGCATAACCACAGATATGCACATCGGTGGTTAGTTGCATCTAACTATTGTTATGCATATCTGTGGTTAGTGGCATATAATCATTGTTGTGCATATCTTTGCTTATTTCAGTCCGTTATAATTTGCTTAATGAAACATAAGTTTTTGATTTTTTATTGCAGTTCAGGGGCCTCCAGTTCAGGTTTGTCATGGCAGGATGAAAATCGCACTGATATGGTTCTGCGAACATTGGTTTGTTTCAATACACTAGTTATATGCACTAACCACAGAATTGCAAAACACTGGTTAGATGCCACTAACCATAGAATTGCATAACAGTGGTTAGATGCCAGTGTTTTGCAATTCTAATCAAGACAACAGACCGTACTACGACAGGTGAGATATTCATTTATCAGATTACGCCTTCAATTCCTCTGATTACGGCGAGACCTTGTAGAAATCAGTTTGTGTTTGATTGGAGATTGAAACGGTTTCTTCGAAATGGGTTTTTTTGGTTTTCGGTTTAGAACGTGTGAACATAGGAGAATGAAGAGGAAGAGGTGCTCGCGGCGGATGAAGGGTCGCGCCGGAAGGGGATGATGAGGAAGATGAAGTCACCGGTGGGTGATCTGGGTTTTACGGTTACGCTGGGTTCTGGGTTTTACGGTTACGCTGGCAAGAGGACGATGAAGTCGCTGTAATTTCCGTAAAATTGAAAGCCAATGATTTTTGCAGTTTTAGTAATTGACAGGGAAATGACTTTTTTGCCCATTTGGTAACAATTACTAAATATATCTTTAGTATCACAAATCAGACTCAATTTATACTTTTTTTCCTAAAATTTATATATTTTTAACAAAGTTTTTTTATAGGTATTTTTAACAAAGTTGGACACACATCAACATTATTTTGATAGAAGTTTTAAGAAACTTATATATTAAATTTCATTGTCAATTGTCAAATATAAATATATAATCAAAGTTGTAATAACAACATTTTTAAAAAGTATATTATTTATATTTTGGAACAACTCGATCCCGTATTAATTAAATCCGATCCTAAATTGACCTATAGCTTATCGGGTTTCTCCGTGTTTAAAGACGGGTTAGGGTTGACAAAAGGGTCTGCTCAAAATTTGGGACCGAGTTAGAATTAGTTATAACTCGTCCTAACCCATCTCAAGTTCACCCTAGCTAATAAGGAGAACCAAGACTCAAACATCGTAAATTAATATTTTTTCTCCCCCTTAATAATCATTTACTAACATTTGTTTATAAAAACAGAAACAATAAAGAAAAATGCGAAACAAGTCTAAAAATTAAGGTGAAAAAACTTGAAACCGTAAAAATGTTATGTGGAATGATTGAATCATTGAACCCTCCACGAGTTATTTTTTTGGGAAGAGCCATTTTCTAGGTTGTTCTTGATTAAAGATGTAATCCTACAAAATTTTAGTCAAGAACAAGCTAGAAAAGGGATCTTGTCAATTTTTTTTCGTTCGGAATATTGCTCACTATTTATTCGAGTGTCCAAACACTTTCAACGAAAAATTAATCTCTATTCATGCTTAGAAGTAAATTTCGCATTTGCCAACATGCCAAAAAGAAATTTAATCCTATATTTTTGTTAATTGTTTCCTTAATTACTTTATCATCGATTTTAATATTTGTACTCAAATTAAAAATCGTGTTCACAACCCATGCAACTTTACGACGCTCTCGCTTTCCACATTTACCTTATGGTCGGTGGTCACTCTTTCTCAAAAGAATAATAAGAATAAGGACTATAAATACCAACAAGGGTTGGTCCGACCGGTAACTAGATTTGGAGAACCACACGGGCTGGCAAAGCCGAGTAATCGTGGTCAACCAAGTTCCCCAACATAGATTACGCATCGGCAAAAACAATAGATACTGTGAACTAATAACACGGTAACAAAAAGAATAAGGACTATATGTAACATCCCCAATATAGCTAATTTAATTTATTTAAATTAGCAATAAGTCAAGTTGATTAATTAGCATAATTAATCATAATTAGCACAAATTATTAAATTATGAGATGTTGAGATAAATGATTTATTGTTATGCATAATTGACATATTATGCTAAGTTAGTGAGTTATGGAATAATTGTTGAGTTAGAAATAGATTTAATTGAGAAATTAGGACATAAGGGCATATTGGTCAAATCCCTAGTTATTTTACCTCAGCTCACTTAAGTGAACCAGGTCTGAACCACACCAACACAAAAACATAACCCTCATTTCAAAAGTGCCGAGTTTCAGAAAAATAGAAGAGTGAGAGAGGAGAGAAGGGCGAGAACTAGAGGAGGAAGAAGAGGGAGGATCCACCATGAGTTATGAATGCATGTTGCAATTTTTAACACCACCTTAATCAGTTCCCTCCCCTCTTCCCATTGATACCAAGAACAACACATACACCCCTTCCCTTCTCAAATCACCATTTTCGCACCCAAGCTCCACCTTGGAGGAAAGTTGGGTTCCTATTGTGTTGGTGATTCCGTTAGAGCTCCAAAAGGGTCTGAGGCATAGCATTTCAGTTGGGGTGTCCTTTAGGCAAGTTCAGCGAGCTACATTTCGAGTTAGGGGCTGTTGGAGAGGACATAGTAGCTGAGTTCGCTATTGAGGAGCATCACGAGGATAGTTCGAGTTGACACTACAAGAATAAGCCTATATTGCCACCAACGTTTCCCACGGAGAACTGTCCGTCGCTAATTTGCGACGGATTTGCGATGACTGGTGAGATTGGGCATTGGCGGTAAAAATCCCGCTCATAATTTGCGACGAAAAGGCATGTTCGTCACTAATTTGCGATGGAAGCGGATGTCTGTCGCTAATTTGCGACGGACGGTTCGTCGTAAGCCCGTCGCAAATTAACAATACCAATGAATTAACCCAGTCCACTCTCGTTCTCTCCCTTTCTATTCTCACTCTTCTCCTTCGTACGCTTCCCTTTCTCAATCACCAAACCCCACCATCGCCCTCCACCCACACTCCCCACCCTCACCCTCCACCCACACCCATCATCCTCCCCCACCAGTGCCCTCACATTTCCCCAAAATTTCCCCAAACCGTAAACCAACTTCCCAATCTTAGCAATACTCTCCTCCCTCGACCTCTGCCCTCCTCCGCCGTTTCTAGGCCGTTCACCATCGTATCTCTGCCTCTTCACCGCCACAACCTTCTTCTACTCAGGTATTCTATTAGTTTTCTTAATTTGTCTCAAATTTCACTGATTGCAAAACCCTAAATTGATTTTATGCAGATTCCACACAGTCCTCCTTTGTTGTCATTATTGTCCTCGTTTGTTTGGTTGGGACATGGTGTGTGACACGCGATTTGGCTTACTTTTGTTTTAATACTCCTAGGTATTGTGGTCGGATCCTTCTTATCTTTGATTGCAGGATCTTGTAAACATGGTTGTTGCCGCAGAAGATCCGATCGACGTTCTCTGCGAGGTGGATTGTACGTCGCCGCGTCCTCTATCCGAGTTATTCTCACGATTCACCATTCTAAGAGCTTCCTCAAAATAGAACAATTGCTTCAAATGCAATCTCTACTGGTACCAATTCCTCATTCTTTCGCTCTCTTTATTGCTTTAATTTTTATCTTTTCTTTTGCAAATGAAATCAAATTAGATGATTCATGCAACAACTTTTCTCTTTTGTTTAATTTTCTCTATGAATATTGTTTTCCTAGTTTTACTCTTTTGTTTTTACGATTCTTATCTTATTTTGAGCTTTCATAAATTTATCAACATAGAGAAATTATAAGGTTGGAATGGTTATGCTTGTATTTGCAGCTATTAGACCAACTACTTCATTTTGATTGTTTCTGTTCTCAATAAGTGAGTATGATATATACTATCAGACCAGCTATCACCCTTCTGTTTTCATCATTCATTCACATGATTTGGTCATTTTAATGCCTTTGTGGATATATTAGATTGATTGTTGTATATGAATGATAATAAATAGCCTGTATTCCTCCTAGTTACAGAATGGCAGAAGTATTCATATTTGCTGATAGAATCAATATCTGCTGAATGGAAATGGAACAGAAACAGGTCAAATAGTTACAACTGCCATTGGCGGTCGGGACAGACAACCAAAGCGGTATTGTTCTGATGAGTTTTTTAATTGCTATTGTACTCTCTATTCTTAAATCTTATTTTAAGGAATTTGATTCTGAGATTCCATTTAATTACTTTGTTTTTGCCTGGCTCAGACAATCTCTTACAAGGCAGAACGTGTGGTTGGTACCGGTTCTTTTGGTGTTGCTTATGAGGCATTAAATTCCTTTAGCAGTGTTTCTTTAAATGTAAGGTCTGATATTCTTTGCTTCATTTTTGTATCAGTTTTTGTCCAGTTACTCTTTTTGCATATACACAATGCTTTGAATGTATTTTAGGCTAAGTGCCTCGAAACTGGTGAAGCTGTTGCAATAAAGAAATTCTTACAAGACAAGAGAAATAAGAATAGGGAACTCCAGGTTACGCGTATGCTCGAGCATACTGACGTTTTTAGACTAAAGCGCTGTTTCTACTTGACGGCTGCAAAAGATGAGGTGTACCTTAACCTAGTCTTGTAGTATGTTCCTGAAACTGTCTACAGAGTTTCAAAGCAATATGCCAGAATGCACCAGTATATGCCTATCTTTTTGTGCAACTATATACATATCAGGTAATCTAGAAATTGAGTTGATTATTATCATTATTATTGTTGTTTTGCTAAAGAATTTCCTTGATGCCGTGGTTTAAATTATATGCATCATGTTTGTAGATGATAGAATTGGATGATGATGAATCTTTGGATTATAGTTGAACATGAACCTGGAATATAGACTCAACATAATCTGTAATGAATGCATTTGTTGTTGCACAATTTTGACTAGTTTGTTTCTGTGATCAAATGGTTTTGCTCTTGCAGATTAAAACTATGATAGATAAGTCAAGCATTGAACATAACCTTGTAGAAGATGTTGGAAATTTGATCATGTTACTATCTTTGCTGCTTTGGTTCACTGATACTGTCTTTGAATATTTTATGCAATGAAGGTGCCTATGGTAACTACTGAATCAGGTTTGCAATACAAGGATATTAAAGTTGGGAAAGGTCCTAGTCCACCGGCTGGATTTCAGGTGTGTAAAATATTCTGACATGTTCAGTTCTCTTTTGTGTTTGTCTCCACCATCCGAAACGACAGTCAATATCAATGTTGAACCAGATCAATGGCTTGTATCTTGGGAATAGGAATAACTGAATCATTTTTCCTAGGAAATAACTGGATACTCTGATCATAGGTTTATTTTCACCTTAGAGGTAAAAAATACTAAACAAACATTGTTGCTTTCATCACCTGCTTTTGGCTTGTCATCTACCAAAATTTTCATGATAGCAAATGGTTAAATTGAGTCCCTGCTAGTGCTTCCTTTTTCATTGAAGTTAGTCCTTTTAAGGCTCCATATAACTTTCTCATGCACTTGAATCACATTTGGCATATCTAAGATAAACTTCCTTAGGGAACGGAGCAGCTGCATTTATTCATCAAATACACATTGAGAGCCAAGCTACATCACAATTTTAATACCTTGTGCAATATAACTACAGGTGGCCGCTAATTATGTTGCAGGTAACAATAGTTTTCTAACATAGTCTGGACTTGCTGGAATTGTTCAACATTATTTGGGTTTTGTGTTTTAACAACCTGATTTTACTGGTATTGTTCAGCTTCTCCACCGTAAATTCAGTGGAAATTTCTTTGTAAATCTGTTGGGAAAATGGAAGGAATCTGAATATGGAGGAGGTCACTCTATTCCTGTTGGTGGTATTGCATACTATATCACTGCTCCATCCAGGTAAGAAGAAATGCTTCCAATTATGCTTTAGATAATCTGTGTGGCTTATATGGTGTGTGTTATTCATTTGGCAACTCTAAATTTTGCAGCTTAGCTGACATGGCAGCCAATCATTTCCATGCTTTGTGTTATCCCGTGTTTATGCTGTCAGCATGTGCCTTGTTCTCTAAGACTTGGATTGAGGTCTCTGGTTCATCAGCTAGAGATGTTGCCAAGCAGCTGAAGGTATGCTAACAAAGCATTTTGTTGTTTGCATGCTTTATTCCCCTCTCCCCCCCCCCCCCAAACTTAACATATTTGCAATATAACGAGGCTATTTTCTTGAGATTTGTGATTTTTTTTAAGAATAAAAAATCACCCGCTTGATAACCAGGCACATAATATAATTCTTGAACGATGCAAACTATTAGTCAGCCAATAAGAACTGAAATGGACCATCTAGTTTGTTTTCATAACCATATTGGTGAGCTTAATTTATTTGTTGTTATCTGGTACAGTCAAAGATCAGCCTCGTGTATGCACACTGTTCGAGTGCTGCTATGATGTCCGTGATGGGAGCTGTACAAGCTACTGTGTTTGCTCTCTGTGTAGAAAAAGATTGGAGGGCTTGGCATTTGGCTTCACCTATTGGATGTATAATTTCACTATCAATCTGATTTTCATTTGAAAGGTTATACATCGCTGTATTTATTGTAGGTTTTAGGCAAATGTCTAATTTCAGCTGAAAATGGGATAACATAGGTTGAATTTCGTTTTGTTGATCCCTTTTGCTTCTTCTATGTGCTGCCTTTCTTCAAGTTTGGATTGAGTTTGGTATTGCTTTCAAGGATTGGATTGAGTCTGGTATTGCTTTCAAGTTTGGATTGATCCTTTTTGTTGATATAAAAAAGACTTATTATACTATTATGTAACTCCATATTACCTTCAGTTTGTTTTCCATCTTTGATTTCATTAAACTTCATTGGAACTAAGCTGTTTGCCACATGTTAATTTTGATATGGGGTTCATACGAGTTGGGAATACAGTGCTTGGTACAATATTTTGGTATCTTAAATATGGTTTGGATAAAAAAAATTATGTGTTAAGGTGCAATTTATGTTTTGGTTTTGGATTTCATTAAAATTGTGCAATTTAGTATAGTTTTGATTCATAGAGTCATGCATTGGGCTGTAGTTTATTTTGAAAACATAATAACTTTTTCATGGCATCTGATAGAGCTTTTAAAGAAGAAAAAAAGACTTTCAAGAAGGAGGCTAATACAAACATAAGTTTAAAATTTTTTTATTTTTTTTTATTTGCGACGGATTTGCGGCGGATTTGCGACGAAATTTGCGACGAATTTGCGGCGAAATTTGCGACGGGTTTGCGATGAATTTGCAACGGAATAGTTTGCGATGAAAAAATCCGTCGCAAAAAATTTGCGACGAGCGTTTTTGCGATGGGCTTTTGCCCGTCGCAAATGTCATTTTGCGACGGAATTTCCTGCATTTGCGACGGATATTTCCGTCGCAAATCAGTGAATTTCTTGTAGTGTGATTATTCAGTTTGAAAGCTCCGTAGTTGTCATTGTGTGATTTTCATCACTTCGGGTGAGTTCTATACTCGCTTAGGGAATTGTTTTCGAAACATTGGTCAAGTATTTTGATTCTGTTTTCAACTCGCCAATTTTAGTGTTAAAAACCGTTTTCGAAGATTGAAATTTTACGGTTTGTTTTGTAAATTATAACTTGATTGTGATTTGGAATGTGATTGTATGATTGTGATCTGTACTGTTTTGGGCTGTTTTGGACTGAATTGATATATTGTGATATTCAGGAATCGATCGGAACGGTATTCGGGAACGAACGGGATGGACAAAATATGAGAAAACAGCAAATTCTAGGCTACTGATGAACGCGCATGGATCGTGCTCCCCAGGGGCACTAATTGTGCGTATCGTTCGCAGGAAGCCTGGAAAATTTTTAAGACATGGCACGATCGTGCACTCCTAGGGCACAGACCGTGCGCTCTGTTCGGTTTCTAAATGTTAGAATTTCAAAACACGCATGGGTCATGCGCCTCTGGAGCACGGACCGTGCGGAAGCTTCTGTTACCCATTTTTAAAAAAATGCCTTAGTCCATTCCAAATGATTCAAAATGCCTTCTAATCATTTCCCAAGGTTGTCTAATGATTCTAATGCTTGAATATCATGCAATTGAGTATGTTTGAGATAAAATTCATGAGTTATGAAATTGTGAAAAAACCGTAAACTAGTAAGCGCGAGTGTACACAAGACAAGATAAGATAAAGGACTATAAGTCCAAACAAGTCATGTTAAGATAATTGATTGTAAGTTTATACAAGTTATATATAAACTCTCAATCCATGTAAAGACAAGTTACTTTCCCGAAAGGAAATGAAGAATTACTTTCTCTAAAAGAAAGGTAGAATGGGTTCACGACCCCAGATTATTAGCATACTAGGGCAGGGAAGTCATGAGCCCAAACCCTAGGCCCCTTCCATGTAGCCTGCGTTCCAAGGTCAGCGGGATTGGGTTCACTAACGACCGAAGAAAAAACCGAATAAGGTGGCTCGAGGTGTTGTGCTAAGCTAAAGAAAAGAATAAGACATGAATCGTAGTCGCTTATTAGGGCTACGGGTTAGAAGAAAATATGTCTACATAGTCGCTTATTAGGGCTATGAGTTCAAAGAATAAAAGCATAATGAACCGCTAGAGTTAGTAAGGGGTCTCGATAGGACTCACTGAGATAATGTTTATCTCACCCAATTTATTATTGTGGTTTTTACAGAGAAACAGGGGAAAGCAAATGCGAAGAAGCACAGTTAGCCGAGGTGACTCATGGAGTTATCGAAGAAATCAGTTTTAAGATTATGCCTTTTTCCTTTTGTTGTCTTTGTACTATCGATTGTATAACTATTACTAGCTAACAGTTGTAAATCGTTTCCGCTACTTATGTTTTGTATATTGAACACCAGGTTGTATAAGTTCTTAAGTCATGAGACTTAAGTACTTTATGTTAAGTTTATGAGGTTCATGGAACCATTTGATAATTATTTATCGAAAATTTTTAGTTGTCTTCAATATTCAATAACAAGAAGTTACTCTGATGTATGCCAAGTGGTGCACTTTGGTATTACCACAAGGTAGAAATATCTGGGTGTTACACTATAAATGCACCTATAAGTTTTTTTGGACATCAAATACACCTATAAGTTTTAACACGGTTTTCATACATTTTCTTATGTTACAGGTTTAAATTCAAATGTGTTTTATTAAATAATAATATGACCTTCATATAAGTTTGATGAATTTGATGAATTCATATGAAGAGCAATCCATACTAAGCCTCCACACTTGTTTCATTATAGAAATAGAATTTACCACTCTGGTAGGCCTTAGGCAAGAACTCCTTCCTTTTTAGGCTTGCAAATTTTCTCCCACCCAAAAGTGTGAAATCTCTTCTCATTGTGAGTCTCACCCCAAACAAAAGAATGATATTTTCTATTAATCTCAACACAAATTCCTTTTGAAAGAAAACTAGATTGCATAACATGAGTGGGTAACGCTTGAAGTTGAAGGGAGATTTAGTAAGAGTACTCTTCCAACGATTGATAAGTTTTTCGCCTTCCAAGAACTAAGTCGTTGGTTCACTTTCTCAATCACAATTTTGAAGGTCTTGAAGTTGACCCTTTTGTGGAAAATAGGAACACAGGGAAGTTTACTCAAATAATCGGTGGACAAGAAACCTAAGGGTATGTTTGGGAGGGGGTTTTGCGAGGGGAAGGGAGGGGTGGGCTTGAAAAAGATTAGTCTATATTTTAACATGTATTTAAAATTTTAAAAAATTAAAAGAACAAGTTGATTGATATATCAATATAGTATTTTTAATCACACTTGATTTATGTTTAGAGATATTTTATAGCTTCCTCAATTTAGAATTGAAAAATATGTCCTCCTCTCCTAAAACCCCCTCCCAAACATACCCTAAGTTAGTAGCAGTTTGATGTCTAATCTCCCATTTCACATTTTTTGCCCAGAGCTAGCACAAAAATTATCAAGAATGTTTTTTATAACATTAGCTTGATCCAAGGGAAGCATCGACAAACAAAATTAAACCATTTGCAAAGACTAGATGAGATATGCTCGGACCATTTATAGAAATTTCAATTGGCTTCCAAGACTTTTCATTACTAGCCAGCTTGAGATGAAAAAGGCGCTCAAGACAAATAACAAACAAATAAGGAGAGATGAAAAAGGCGCATAGAAATATATATATATATATATATATATATATATATATATATATATATATATATATATATATATATATATATATATTACTAGCCAGCTTGAGATGAAAAAGGCACTTAGAAGTATATGAAAAAGGCGCTTAGAAATTATTTTGCTTAGAAATAGGCGCTTAGATGATTATATGGAGAGATGAAAAGTACAAAAGAGGGGTTCGTCAAATTGATCTTATCTCTTCTTATTTGTTTGTTATTTGTAGATGATTATAAGGAGAGAGGAGAGAGATAAGACAAATAAGAAACAAATAAGGAGAGATAAAAAAGGCGCTTAGAAATTATTTTGCTTAGAAATATATATATATAACAAATTTATTTTGCCCCCATAAGATAACTTTTAAAATTAAATATAGAATTTCGCAAAAGATAAATAAAAAAGAGAACAAGTTGGTACTAATTTTATCTTTATAGCAATGTAGTTTGTATAAATTTAGGTATTTTAGGATTTTTCTATAGTGAAATTATGTATTTTGTAAAAATTTACAATATTTTAGGAGAAAATATTATATGGTATTTTTTGCCCCCATTAGTAAAAATTTCGGGATCCGTTGCTCGTTGCTGTGAAGTCGTCTAGGAACTCCCCATTCCATAGTAGACACACCGAGAGTAAAGATACAATGCCAAATAAGAGCAACAATATTGCGTGGTAGCCCGGATTTGGTTTCTCTCCCGTCAATTTATCCTCCATTCACTCCTGTCAACAAAATCAAGCCATTGATTTGATCCAAGGCTTCATAATCAACCACCTAATTAAAACCAAAGTTAAACTAAAAATTAAAAAACAGTTTTTATTATTAGACGGGACTGGACTACCCCATTTCATTCCCATTAACAATGTTTTAAAACTCGGACCGGTGACCGACTCGGTGAAGGTACCGGGTCACTGAGTCAATGGTCAGACTGAGGGGTCGACAGTTGAACCGCATGACCAAAACCGGGACCCGATGACTCGGATCCGGTCTCTATTTCGAGAATTTTCAATACCTATATAGTATATAATATAAATTTTGTCCCTGTAAAATTAATAACTATGTTTATTTTATATCTACTAAAATATAAAAAATTCCCAAATTTTCAAAACCTAGTAGATATAAAATAAACATAGTTATTAATTTTACAGGCACGAAATTTATATTATATACTATATAGGTATTGAAAATTCTCGAAATAAAGACCGGGTCCGAGTCATCCGGTCCCGGTTTTGGTCATGCGGTTCAACTGTCGACCCCTCAGTCTGACCATTGACTCAGTGACCCGGTACCTTCACCGAGTCGGTCACCGGTCCGAGTTTTAAAACATTGTTAATGGGAATGAAATGGGGGTGGTCCAGTCCTGTCAAATAATAAAAACTGTTTTTTAATTTTTAGTTTTAACTTTGGTTTTAATTAGGTGGTTGATTATGAAGCCTTGGATCAAATCAATGGCTTGATTTTGTTGACAGGAGTGAATGGAGGATAAATTGACGGGAGAGAAACCAAATCCGTGGTAGCCCAATATTCTCCAAAGGATCTTTGATAAAATCCCATTTCAATCTCTCATAAGCATTTTCCAGATCAATAAATCTTAGTTGCCAACCAACCCTTATGGCCATTCTTTTTTCTCATTGAATGGAAAATCTCTTAATCAATCTTTTTTATCATCAAGTGCTTTATGATGTCATTCCATTTTATTTAACGTTTAAGGTTGTGGCACCTAGCTAGTCTAAGAAAAAAAATAGTGCAAAATTAATGATAATTATCTTGTATTTGCTTAATATTCTCCTTGTTACTCAATCTCTTTCTTAATAATTAAGTATTGAAAAAAGAAAACTACATTAATATTTCAAGGGTATAATAGAGAAACAAGTATTAATGTTTTATAGATATTGCTAAACGATAATTAAAATGAAACAATTGTTTTGCCTAGCTAAAACGTCAAATAAAATAGGACAGAGGAGGTAGTGTATAGTGCCAATAGTGGATATATACTAGTTTATATTGGATAAACTTGTAAAAGAAAATTACTAGTTTATAGCATTTTTTCATACGCAGCTCTAAATAATGTGGGAGTTTATAGTCTATAGTGTTTCATTTTTTCTATTTTAATTAAAATTTTCATTTATCTTTTATTAAATGAGCTCTCTCTCACTTTTAAGGTTATTTAAAAATATCTATTTATATCGTTTTACATTAATTATAATATTTGATTTAACCGTTACTTTTATCAAACACTTTAAATTGACATTATTAAAATATTCACCGTAATTCATTCATTATAAACTAGTTTATCCAATATCAATAACTTATAAAAACGATTTGGTGGGAGCCTGGAACTTGAGATGGTTTCAATATATATATATATATATATATATATATATATATATATATATATATATATATATATATATATATATATGTGGTTCTTGGAAAGTACGTGCATGCGTGGCTTGACTTCAAAAAGAGTTTCAATTTTTCTCTTATACACACATACACTCACTGATATTATACACAAATTCAACTTCAAATTCTGATTATATTAATTCATCTATGTATAAAATATATCAACTTCGACTTCTAAACTAACATTTGGTAAGTGCAACAACCGGAAACAATGGGAAAACTGAAGAGAATACGAAATTCCAATTCCAACAAAGAAATTTCACTAGCTAGGCATGACCTCAACAACCATATCTAAACCATCTTTTAACGTTAAATGGCTGACAAAGAATTTTTTTACTAATATTTACGAAAGGAATTTTTTTATCATTCAGACCGTACACGAAGTCGACAAAGAAAAACTTTGGCAACAAACAGCAGAGTAGTTGTCTGATGCAAAAGTCAAAGACCGCAAATTTCCAAATTTGAGTCTTTGACATCTTATTTCCCAGAGGGATAAATCAGTCATTTTAGGATAAAGCCGAGTAACACCGTGTCATAGTAGTCGCAGACCATTTGTGGAACGGATCCCGATCGCCTTCAGTTAGCAAACTGCAGGTTCCAGAATTCAAGCAAATTTAAGTTTGTTTGCTTTTTTTAATGTAAAATAAGTTTTTTATTTTTTTAGTGTGACCAAAAAAATCACCCAGAACAGTTTAAATGCAGGCACTGCATTTGAGGACTGCAGTTGTTTTCAACTGCAGTGAATCCTGATCCTTGTGCAACATGACTCACGAGTTTTGTGTACATTTTGTTTTGGATGGGGGACTCGTTGCATCAGTGGCTTTTAAGGTCCACATATCTGACATTTTGTGTATCATATACAAACCCAATCTGACTTATAATTGGCAGTTGCATCAGTTTATTTGTTTTTATGTTTTTGGCCTACAAGTTTCACGTATAGTAAAATATACCCTAACAATACCTGTAATTGTAATTAAAGCATGAATGAATTATTGATTTTGTTTCACTTTAGTCTCAAAACAGTCTTTATTGATTTTGTTTCACGCATATAGCTTGAGTTTTTGCTCAAATTTTGTTTTTCTTGTTAAGTGTGTTTCGTCCTAAATCGTTGGTTGCATCTTGTTCATTGTGAAATTTGTAACATAACACACCTTCATTTCGGTGGATTTGAGCAATATTTGCTCCATTTCGAGCCCAAAAACCGTAACACCAAAACATTTTTAATTTCACTTTCGTTCTCGATTTTTGATCTTTTTGGTGAATTTTGTTGTTAAATATCACTTACTGAGTTGATTTCGCATCTATTTCAAGTTGTTTCATGAATTTTGGTTGAGTCTTGAGCAATATACCATAGTCACACAAGCTTAAACGCGTTTTTGCTCTAAAATCGCGTTTCCAGTAAGTTCTTGTCTTTTTTTGTGCAAATTGATCATTTATTCGTGTTCCTTGTGAAATTTCGCACAAAATGGACTACTCATTTGCTTAATTTGGTTGAGAATTGCAATTTCTAGAAATTTTGGTTTGAAGGTTTGAATCTTCATCTTCAACCTTAATTTTTCTGAATCACTTTTCTATATAAGTGCTGGTTAGGTTCTGAAAGTTGCATAGTTGAATTCCTTGTGAAAAATTAAGTGAAATGGAGTCCAATTTTGTCCGATTTGGTTGAGTATTAACTGAGATATCCACATTTTAGGAAATCAATCATTCACTTATGTTCTTGGTGTTATTCATTTCCAGAATTTCTTTGATCCAAAATTGTTTGCTTAAAACTTCAAATAGTGTTTCTGGATTCAATATAGCTCTATTTACCTTGATTCAAAAGCCAATTTGTTTGTCTCAAATTCTAGTATTATTTGAGATATTGAAAAAAAATTCAAAAAAAGAAAATACTGAAAAAGTAAAAAAAATAGCAAAAAAAGTATTATTGTCAAAAAAAGGCATCAACCTAATTACGGAACATGAAAAGAATTCCAAAAAAAATCGAGAAAAATTCCTATTGTTACTCAACTTTTTTTTGGATAAATGAGAAATTTTCTCAAATATTTTTTTAATTAAAATAGATTAACAGTTAGTATAATGGACATTTACTGTTTTTTAATTTTTTTAGCAAAACATCAAGTTTATGTTGTAGACACGTGCATAAATATTATAATAGACATTTATTATTTTTTAATATTTTTTCTCGTCATTATAACAATTTAAAATAAAATAATGGTTAGTATTATTTTTAACATAACTATTTTTATTTTCGTTTGGGACATTTGTGTAATTAGGTACTAAAACAAGTCCTTTATAACAATTGCATCAGAGTTATGCTGAAACCTTTTCAACAATTAACCTTTCTTCCATCATGACCCTTCAATAAATATAATATATATCAAAGGTTAATAAGGCTTTTGTGTATGATACACAAAATGTCAGACACGTGGACCGTAAAAGCCACCCGTTGCATCCAATTTAATTTCTTCAATTTTCGCATCGTATCCAATTTAGTAATTGTATTGAGCCAATAAATTTTTTTAAGCAAACAAACTCAAACCATTTCATTCATTAAAATAGAGGTAATACAATGAGGAATATAGTGACTAGCAAAACATTGAGCCGCCCTAGCTAAACTATGAGCAACACAATTGGCTTGTCGCCGAATATAACTGAGTGTACATTTTTGTAAATGAGAAAAAGTCGTCTTGCAAGAAGAATAATGGCTCCATTTAAACTCGTTGGCTAGTCTGAATCCACCGTTGATGGCGTCCACTACGGGTTTGCAGTCGAGCTCTAAATCAACATCATGAATATCCAGTTGGATCAACCACCGAAGAGCTTCTAATAAGTCCATTGCTTCAATTTCTTGTGGCTTCAAAAAACCATCAAACCGGATTGTCTTTGCATTGAGAAACCTGCCGTCATGATCCCGTAAACAAATTCCCAAGCCACATCGTGACTGATGCGCAAACCATGGTCCGTCAACATTACATTTTTTCCGGCCTGCAGCTGGCTTAGTCCAGCGCTGCTGAGGAAGATTTCTGGTTCGGTCTTTGAGGCTGTGCAGGTCGACGGTGAAGCTGCCAAGCTGCGGTCAGCGCTTTGGCTTCGTGGAGAACATTTTTTATTGGTCTATCAAGGGAATTCCACACCATATCATTGCGACGACGGCAAATACACCAAACACTAGTTGCAAAATCAGAGTTGTCCGCGTGATCTAACGCTTCCAGCAACATGAAAAACAATTCCTGCGCTCCTTCAGCTCTCTCATACTCAGGCTCAATTCGATTCCACAACCCAGATGCCTGCCATACCTGCTGAGCTTTTGGGCAGCCAAAGAACAAGTGCCATTCATTCTCAGGTGCACTATCACACATAGGACAACTATCGGTGCATTGCACGCCCTTTCGTTGCAGTCTACAACGAGTAGGGAGGCAGCCTCTGACAATACGTCATAGCAGAATTTTTATTTTATTTGGAACATTGAGAGACCACATAGCATTCCAATTTCCTTGGACTCGCAAGTGGGAAGTATCCACAAGATGTTCCATAGCATAATAATAAGCGCATTTCACCGAATAAACACCATTCCTACTCAAATCCCAAACCAATTGATCATCCCCTAGAGTCGTGCAACTTGGGATACGAAGGATTGCTTGTGCTTCAGCTTCATTAAAGACTTCATTGATAAGAGAGACCTTCCACTCATTTGTGCTATGGTCTATAAGGTCCGAGACAAAACAAAGATTAGAAATCACCGGTTGACTTGTAGTAAGGTAAGAATTTTTTGAATTACGGAGCCAAGGATCATCCCATATGCGGATATTAGAAGCAATCCCAACTCTCCACCGTATCCCTCCTTTGACAATTACCAGTGAAGCGCAGATGCTACGCCATACATAACTTGGGTTATGGCCAATAGAAGCCCCCAAAAAAAAACCTCGTGGGAAGTATTTAGATTTGAAAACACGTGAGATAATAGCATATGGGTTAGTGATAATCTTCCAACCTTGCTTCCCTAGCATAGCCAAATTAAAGATGTGAAAGTGTCGGAAACCCATACCACCATGCTCCTTCCTCATTGCAACCAGAAGGAGTTAATCATGTGCTCCATTTCTTCCCCTAAGGAGGTGGGGATAAGAAAGGTGCTCATACAGTAGGAATGGATGGCTTGGGCCACTAATTTTACTAGAACTTCTCTGCCAGTCCTAGAAAGATGTTTTCCTGACCAACTGTAAATTTTGTTCCACACCCGATCTCTGAGATAATTAAAGATTGTCTTCTTCTTTCTCCCCACCATGGAAGGAAGTCCCAGATACTTTCCAGTGCCAAGGCTCTCTGTAACTCCAAGAAGGCTAGATACCGGATCATGCATGTCTGCAGATGTATTTTTGCTAAAGAACACTTCTGACTTCTGAAAATTGATAGATTGGCCTGACGCCTATTCATATGTTGTGAGGATGTCAGTCATCACCCTGCATTCATTTTCTGTAGCCCTGAAAAATAAAAATCAATCATCAGCAAACAACAAATGTGTAAGGACCGGGACGTCCCTACACACTTTAATGCCATGTAGATCTCCTCTTCCTTCAGCTTTTCGAATAAGCCTCGTAAGGCCCTCATCACATAGAATAAACAAATAGGGGGATAGAGGATCTTCTTGTCTGAGACCTCTTCCCGGTTTGACAGGACCAACACTATCATCATTCACCAAAATCTGGTAATCAACAGATTCCAAGCACATCATCACCCAATTCACCCAAGTGACATGGAAACCCATCTTAAAAAGAACAACCCTCAAGTACTGCCAGCTAAATCTATCATAAGCTTTACCAATATCAATTTTGAATGCTACTTCACCAACTTTTCCCCCAACCTTACACTTCAGATTATGGATAGTTTCTATAGCAACCATGGCATTATCTAAGATAGACCGGTTTTCAACAAAAGCAGACTACTCGGGAGATATGCACTTAGGTAACAAATGCTTCAACCGATTAGCTAAGTCTTTAGATAGAATTTTATAAACAACATTACATAATGAAATAGGGCGAAAATCCTTCATGGATGATGCATTTTGCTTTTTTGGAATAAGAACAACATTAGTATCATTCAAGTGAGGAGGAAAATACCCTTGCTCAAGCCAAGATAGGCTAGCATGAAACACTTCATCACCACAAAGATGCCAGAAGCGTTTGTAAAAAGCAGGATTTAAACCGTCAGGACCTGGTGCCTTATCCTTATGCATCCGATGTAAAGCTTTATCAAATTCCTCTTTCGTGAAGGGCTGCAGTAACATGGTTATTATCATTACTCGAAAGCAGGGGTGGTATAACATCAATAACCGGTTGTATTTACATGTCAGTAGCTTGAAATACACTACAAGAAAAACGTGTTTTTCCAGCGGAAAAATCTGCCGGAAATGCACCAAATTCGTCGGAAAAGTGACGTTTCCGGCGGATATTTTTCGCCGGTAATGGGCGTTTCCGACGGATTTTTTTTAAAAAAAAGATATATTTTTAAAAATCTGCCGGAAACACACATTACCGGCAGATTTTTTCCGGCAGTAATTTCTGGTGGATTTTTTCCGCCGGTAATGGGCGTTTCCAGCGGATTTTTTTAAAAATTTTCAGTTTTTTTGTTTTCCAGAAGAGGAATAAACTTGATGGATTGCAAAAGGAGATTAAGGGTCAAGGAATTGGGGATTAGGGATTTGGGGATTTGGAGGTAGAAGACGATGAATAGTAACAGAGGACTGATTCGTCCATTTTTTAAATTGTTAGGGACTGATTCGTCCCTTTTTTAAATCTAACGTGACAACATGGCACTTAACGTGTCACGTAGGAGACGTTTACTGTGTTGTTAACGGTTAAATGGATGGAGGGACTAACGTGTCTCGTTTTGAAATTGTCAGAGACCAATGTGTCTCGAAAAAATTATGAGGGACGAATTCGTCCCATGAAAAAATTGTCGGAGACGAATTTGGGACTTTATTCATTAATTTATGGCTTAAAGGTCATTTTGGCCCCTGTAAAATACACATTAATCCATTTTGGCTCCTGCAAAATAAAAAACTTTAAATAAGCCCCTGCAAAATAGTTAGTTGTTCAGTTAAGCCATCGCTGTTAGTGGTCCACTAACACTGTTAGTTTTAAAGGTATTTTGCAGGGGCCAAAATGGATTAATGTGTATTTTGCATGGGCCAAAATGAATTAATGTGTATTTTGCAGGGGCCAAAATGACCTTTAATGTGTATTTTGCAAGGGCCAAAATGAGGGTTAAAAATAACAGCGTTAGTAGACCAGTAACAGCGAGGACTTAACTGAACAACTAACTATTTTGCAAGGGCTTATTTAAAGTTTTTTATTTTACAGGGACTAAAATAAATTAATGTGTATTTTGCGGGGCAAAAATGACCTTTAGCCTTAATTTATTATGTATATTCAGTATTCAACAAGAATTAACCAGGTATTAAAGCTGCCACTGAGTCTGACAGGATAGCTGCAAACTTCTACCGAACACAAACTGAAAACAAGAGAAAGGGTCCAGTGAGTTTAGAGGAATATACTTTTTTCTTTGTTTTTTTTTCCCATTTTCACATCCACAATTCTTACTTGGTTCTTTCCGTATATACGACCAAAAGTGATGGCAATAACCAAACAACCTTCTTTAAATACACACCACGTTCAATTTCAGATTACTTGGTTTGAAGTGGGGTGGTTCATTGACGTTGTCTCTTTGTCTCTCTGTTTTCACCCTGCTCCAACACATCCAATTAATCTTCTTCTTTCTACCAAATACGACGACGATGATGATGCAGATCAGCTCCACCTTACCAGCACACAACCTTCACATGTTTCAGTCAAGACGCGCCACCTTTACATGCCGTACCTCACCCTTGAACCCTTCCATCAACCCATCCTCTTCTTCTCCTCCTCAAAACTCTCTCAACTCTTCCACGCGCTTACACCTCAACAACCTCGAAAAACTCCTCCACAAGCAATCGCCCGAACCACCGTCCATTCAACTCAAACAACCACCCATCCAAAACAACAACCACGAACCAGCAACAACGACAACAACGGAAAAGAAAGGAAAGAACATTCTGGAAGGTCTCAGCTTGGCGACGATGTGGTCGGACATGAAGAACAACGAGGAAATGTCACCGCACCACCTCAACCGCCTCCAGCGCCTCCTTTCTAAAACTATGGAGTATTCTCCCCGCAACGTCCTCGGTAGCCACTGGAGAGAATACCACGGAAGCAACGATTGGAAAGGTATGTTGGATCCTCTTGACGAGAATCTCAGGCGAGAGGTTGTACGCTACGGTGAGTTCGTGCAAGCTGCGTATCATTGCTTTCACTCCAACCCTGCCATGTCAGCACAAGATCCACCCTTGCCTCGCCACGTGGCACTTCCCGATAGATCCTATAAGGTGACCAAGAGCCTTTACGCCACGTCATCAATTGGGCTGCCCCAATGGGTTGATGATGTCGCTCCGAATCTCGGGTGGATGACTCAAAGATCGAGTTGGATCGGATACGTAGCCGTTTGCGATGATAGGAGGGAGATTGCGCGTTTGGGAAGGAGAGATATCGTTATCTCCCTTCGTGGAACCGCCACGTGCCTTGAATGGGCCGAAAACATGAGGGCCCAATTAATTGAGGTACCTGACGAGACTGAAGCCCATAATGGAAAGCCCAAAGTGGAGTGTGGGTTCCTTAGTCTGTACAAAACCCAAGGGACCCAGGTTCCTAGCTTAGCTGAGTCGGTGATCAACGAGGTGAAGCGGCTTATGGAAGTGTACAAGGGTGAGACCCTCAGCATAACAATCACGGGCCACAGCCTTGGTGCAGCATTGGCTTTATTGGTAGCCGATGACGTCAGCACTTGTAGCCCAAATGTTCCTCCAGTGGCTGTTTTTTCCTTTGGTGGGCCCAAGGTTGGTAACAAGGCTTATGGAAACAAAATTACCACCCAAAACGTGAAAGTGTTGAGAATAGTGAATTCTCAAGACGTGATCACGAGAGTCCCTGGCGTTTTTATGAGCGAAGAGCTTGAGCAAAAATTTAGAAGCTCCAAGATTGGTGCGGTCCTTGATGACACGCCATTGGGATACTCCCATGTGGGGGCCGAACTACGTGTTGATACGAAGATGTCGCCATTTTTGAAGCCAGATGCTGACATGGCATGTTGTCATGATTTGGAGGCTTACCTACACTTGGTGGATGGTTTTTTGGCTTCTAATTGTCCCTTCAGAGCTAATGCAAAGAGAAGCTTGGCGAGATTAGTGCATGACCAGAATTCGAATGTAAAGAAATTGTATACTAGCAAGGTTACCTCATTGAGTGTGAATCTTGAAAGACAGGGATCCTTCCCTCTCTAGTTGTTTGCCTAATCCATCTTAAATGTGAATATAAACATCGTTACATAGCCCTTGTGTTGAATCCTGATAATGTTACACTGTTGAATGTCTTATTCATGTTCTTCACAAGCACATCACACTTAGAGTTAAATGTAAATCTAGATTTACTCTAAAATCTAGGAGGTATCTTAACACAATCTTTGTAAGCCCCTTCATTCACCTTCCTCACGTCCTTCACGTGTCTCTTCCATACTTATGTGTATGATGTATTTGCAGCCTTCCACATCAACTCCTTAAGCATCTTTTGTGGACGCTTCTTTCTGAAGTTGTTATATAGGTGTCTTACGCAAAACCTTAGTTCAACTCCAGAGAAAAGCTCCTCTATAGCAGGCAATAGTCCCTACTAATCATAACCATGACTTCGAAACTATAACTGTAATTAACAGGGACCATTTTGAAAATTACTAAAATGATAAGGGACCAAGTTGACAATTACTAAAATCATAAGGGAATAAATTGAAAATACTTAAAAACACAGAGGACTAGATTTTTTTTTAGATAAGCACAGAGGACTAGATTGAATTGTACCTTCTATTGATCAGAAATGAAGGTGTAATGGTAACAGACTTGTGGACCACCTAAATCATTAACAAGCATCTCCGAAAACTAGGACTAAGAATCTTTAGTCTCTCCTTCAACTACAGTCAGTGCAATAGGCAACATCTGGTCATTTGGGTCTCTACCCACTGCTACTAGAATCTGACCTCCATAATACCCCTTAGAAAAGCACAGATCTAGACCAATTTTTAGTCTACACTTTATAAAACTGAGCTTGCAACCTTTGGAAAGTTGGCAACAATGGTCTATCCACATATTCTCCATCTCGACGTTCACCAACATCAGTTGCTTGCACAGTCAGTTTAACCATGTGGTTCGGGTTTAATCTAATTAACTTATAACATTAGTCATATAACCTTTTATAACATTAGTCATATAACCTTTTATATCTTTCCTTAAAGGATCCATCAATAAGATCAACATCAACCTTCCTAGCCCTATATCTATTAACTCACGTGTTTTGTCTACAATATCTATTAATTTGATTTTAGGATTCTCCCTAATTGTTGAATATAACTTCTTACCCAACCAACTTGACCTCGTCATATTCACTCTATATTCCCTGTTGCATGTATGTTGATCAACTAATGTCCCTAACCACCATGTCTTTGGAACGTGGGGCAACCCAATCACATCCTTCCTTACATACAACTCTTACCCGTTTGGAGTCATTCTTTATAAACCTTAAATCCCTACCATTATGTATAACATAAGTTCCGACTACCGATTTGAATTCATCTTTTGAAGAAAAAAGAGAACGTAAACACCCACTTGAAGTCATCCATCTTCCTTGGCATCACGAAAGATGCAAATTTGGTTCTCTCTCCATGTTCATCAGATGAGCTATTAGAATCATTAGTTTCTATTTCTTCATTATAGCAATCTTCATCAGAGAGTTTCCTATCAATGTTGGTAGATTTCCTCCTTCTCTTTTCACCGATATTTAAGGTATCACCATCGTCTGAATCTTCGACAAATTCAACAATGTGTATTTCAACACTTGGCTTGCTACTAGGCCTTTTTTTTCTTTTTCTTTGGCCTACCCTTCTTCTTCTCCTTACTTGTCTGTGGGACCTCTCAAAACCATCATTTTGATCGACCTCATTATCAGAATTCTCAAATCTAAGTGCTGAAATAGATCCAAGGGTTAAATTGAATAAGTCTAATACCACTAACTCGGTGGGACCCAAATGAATTTCACTCGATTATGAAGTGAGTGTTACTAAAAGAGGGTAAAAAAATGTTACTAGCATTTTTGTTGTTGTTTTGTTGTTTGTGTGAATCATCTTACTTCTACTTCCTTGCCAGCTAGTCTTGTTCATAATTTCGTGAATGCTCACCCCTCTTCTTGCGTATTTGTTTAGCCTTGTAATATTTGCTGTTTGCTTTCACAATTCCAACTAAATAGTCATCTCACCTGTTATGGATTGGCCCAATCCACAATAATGAGGCCCAACACCAAATGCAGATCCATCAACCGATGGTTGAGATCGCAACGCAAGATCGGACGGTCCTGATTCATCAGGTCAAACACCATCAAACTCTATAAATAAGCATTGAATGCTTCATTAAAGGTACACACTCTTTCCTACTCTTCACCTCTAATTAGCTCTCTGGCTGACTTGAGCGTCGGAGTGTCCCCGCAGGTACCACCTGCCCCGGATCGGAAGCGGAGCTCGGTTGATCAAGACCAACCCCTACCAACTATCTCGGATCGGACCTTGTGTCTAAGATCGGGTACAAGTCCAGAGATACGGTACAGAACATTGGCGACCACAGTGGGAGGATCTTGTACTCTAGTTCCTCTCCCATCTCCTTGATTGACGATGGCTCCGACCTTACGTCATAGGACTGTCCTGAATGTCGGTGAAGGGCCGGTCCTGCAGCAGGTGACTTCGGAAGGAGTGGCGGTCATCTTACCCCTTAGCCCGGCGCATGCTCAAAGCTCGGCTACGGCTGTGGTTCCTGGAAGCTCAGCCCGGAACCGACTTCCATCTCCCCCTCCGACCGTCCAGGTACCGGTCGATGTTGTTCAACAGCTCGTCCGGTTCCTAAAACGGCAAGCCGAAGCCGACCAGCAGGTTCCTAAATCGGCAAGCCGAAGCCGACCGGCTTGGAGGAGATACCATCACCGTACTCCACCTCGGTGTAGAGGAGGGCGAGGGTCAGCGACTCCCCCAAGTCGGACCACCGATGATTCCTATGGTCCTGAGGGTTCCCCTCGGCCTAGCTCGTTCCTGTTTTCTTCTTCTCCGAGGCGACGTACCGGAAATTTGAAGAGGTCTCCGAGGCAGAAAGGTCAGCGCCCTAGCTCGCGGGGATCCCCCGGCAAGTATGGCTACCGACGGTCTCCACCCCTTGAGAGGTCGGCAAAGCGTAAAGGACCTTTCACAGCGAAAATCGACTACTTCCCGGTGCCAAAGCACCTGGAGAACCCGCCCTGAAGGTTTGAAAATGCATGATGGGACTGGCGATCCGGACCGCCACCTCAACTACTTTGACACGGTTATGCAATACCGTAACGTTCCAGAGGAGATAAAGTGCCGAACCTTTCCCCTTACTCTAGAGAAGGCGGCTCTAGACTGGTTCAGGGCTCTTAAGCCAAATACAATCTCCTCTTGGGATCAGTTGGCCAAGCTCTTTTCTGCACACTTCGCCCACTCGAAGATGAAGCCTAAATCTCGGAAGGTATTGCAGGCAATTCGGCAAGGAGAAAATGAGTCCCTCCGGGACTACATAGAGAGATTCAATAGAGAAGCTGCTCAAGTCTGGAACCTCGATGACTCCTTCCGTCTTTACTTCATGGAGGCTGGCCTTCGTGAAGGAAGTCTATTTCAGATAGACGTCGGGGTCAACCAAGTCGAGTCGCTTGCCGAGTTCCTCCAGCGATCTCAGAAGTATATCGATCATGAAGAAGGGATTAACTCAGGAAGGTCACGTTTCACCTAGGTCTCGGAATGAGCCTACGGGCATGATGTAATCCGACTTTGTAAATCTTCAACCATCTAATATATATGGATCGGCTACGATTTTCTCACGCTGATTGCTTAAGTAAAAGTAAGTTCCGAGGTTGGATGGAACGATTTGGGATCGGCCGAGCGATTGCCTTAAAGTTTGACGCTAAAACCGGAACTCCACCTAGGATCGGAACTCCTGATGATTCCTACGGATCCGAGGTTTCCCCTCGGTCCTGCTAGTCTCTAGCTTCCTCTTCCTCGAAAGCGACGTTCCAGAAGCCGGGAAAAATTCCCGAGGCAGGAACGTCGGCGCTTTTGCCCACAGAGATCCTCCGACTTTAAATTGACACCTCGAGTCCCTCAGGTGGTCACGTTTTAAATGGCCGAGTTTGCCATTACCCTGAAGGGCGACTTCGATCTGGGCCGAGTCCCGGTAAACTGCCCTGAATGCGACTTTAAATTGACATCTCGAGTCCCTCAGGTGGTCACGTTTTAAATGGCCGAGTTTGCCATTACCCTGAAGGGCGAGTTCGATCTGGGCCGAGTCCCGGTAAACTGCCTTGAAGGCGACTTTAAATTGACACCTCGAGTCCCTCAGGTGGTCACGTTTTAAATGGCCGAGTTTGCCATTACCCTGAAGGGCGACTTCGATCTGGGCCGAGTCCCGGTAAACTGCCCTGAAGGCGACTTTAAATTGACACCTCGAGTCCCTCAGTTGGTCACGTTTTTAACATTGCCGAGGCTGGTGGCAAACACCCTTGCTGGTATAAGCCCGACCTCGAAGATCTTTTGACAAGACCCGTATCTCGGGCACTCTGAGGCTGGGGGCAGACACCCTCGTTGGTATAAGCCCAGCACTCAAAGATCTTTGACAAGACCCGTATCTCGGGCACTCCGAGGCTGGGGGCAGCCCTATTTGTAGCTATAAGCCCGGCCTGGAAGAAGGTCGCCACGAAGGTCCGACCTCAATTTCAAAAACTCTCACAAAGTCCATATAAGGCATCAAGTCTAGCTCGCCCCAAGACGACCCGACTTGGGGGGCAACTGTTATGGATTGGCCCAATCCACAATAATGAGGCCCAACACCAAATGCAGATCCATCAACCGATGGTTGAGATCGCAACGCAAGATCGGACGGTCCTGATTCATCAGGTCAAACACCATCAAACTCTATAAATAAGCATTGAATGCTTCATTAAAGGTACACACTCTTTCCTACTCTTCACCTCTAATTAGCTCTCTGGCTGACTTGAGCGTCGGAGTGTCCCCGCAGGTACCACCTGCCCCGGATCGGAAGCGGAGCTCGGTTGATCAAGACCAACCCCTACCAACTATCTCGGATCGGACCTTGTGTCTAAGATCGGGTACAAATCCAGAGATACGGTACATAACATCAGCAATTGTAATTCCTTAATTAAAGAAGTAGATGATGATCATCATAATTAATATTTTCATCTAAGTCAATGGGGCCATCAGTGTTTTGTGACGGCTAAGAGTTTCTTAAACGCGATACAAAAATGGATGGATGGATGAATGCAAGTGTTAATTTTCCACAAAACACGATTTTCATACTAGTTATTTCATCAGTTTAAATTTTCAACTGAAGTCACAGTCGTTTACATCTGTTTCACATTATAGCATTTTCTTACTGTGTTTTACACGTGATCACAATCCATCCAATTAATTTGGACGGAAATGGTTAAAGTCATTCTGAGTTGGCCTCGTTTTTATTAAGGAGAAAAATAAGCTAGAAAAGTGAAAGTGCCATAAAAGTGAAAGTGCCATGTTTCAATTTTATTGATTGCTGCTCTTAAGTCAACTTAGACTTGGATTCAAAGTCTGGGTTCGAATTTTGGGTGTGGCT
This sequence comes from Astragalus membranaceus, assembly GCA_039519185.1. Taxonomy (NCBI): domain Eukaryota; kingdom Viridiplantae; phylum Streptophyta; class Magnoliopsida; order Fabales; family Fabaceae; genus Astragalus; species Astragalus membranaceus. The sequence goes on along the minus strand of CM076846.1, from coordinate 159,638,209 downwards.
AAAACTTTTGTTGGGAGGGGAGAACACACGAGTCGGCAAAGCTGGGTACTCGTGGTCAACCAGATTCTCTGCCGTATATTAGTCATCAGCAAAGTCGGTAAAAACTGCGCACCAAAAATATGGTAATAAAAAAAACTGATTGGCCCCTCGGTGAATGCAGTAACTGTTATCAGTAAGATAATGCAGCAACAGGTAAAATTGACACTGATGATTGGTTTTCTCTTGTTTTTTTATATATATTTTATATTTGTACTAAATTAAATCCCAGTGGGGAAAAAAAAGTACTATATTCAATATTAAATCTGATGACTAGTGAGCTGAACCGTAGAGCAATTCTAAAGCGGATGTCACATCACTAGGATGATTTTGGGATGGTTTTCTTCGGAATAATCATATGGGTTTTTTTTTTACCCCCTACCTTTATCAAGTTATACTCCCACAAAATATGATAATCCGAATATACTCGTGATACATTTTTTCATACGGATTTATCTAATTTGAAGATAAATCTGTTTTTGGTTTTTTTCCAAAACGAATTTATGTTTAAATTAGATAAATCTGTTTTCAAGAAAAATATTTACCTAAATCCGTTTTTTATATTTTTGCAAACCGGATTTATCTAATAATAGATAAATCCGTTTTTGAAAAATAACAAAAACTGATTTATCTATGGTGGGGTTAAATCCGTTTTGGTTATTTTACAAAACGGATTTATCTATTTGTTAGATAAATCCGTTTTGAAAAAATTCAAAACGGATTTATCTAATAAATAGATAAATCCATTTTGTAAAATAATTAATAAATGAAAGTGATAAATCTGTTAAAAAATTAAAATTAATTAATTTTTAAATATAAAATAGATATGAATATCGGTCGTCTTTTGATTCTGTTTAGTGTGTAGTTTGTTATCACGTGATGATGTTGTACGTCGAGTGAATAGTTTAGGCTAAAAAATCGATTTCCGGACAACCTACTCCGATTTTAATGAAACCATAGCCATTAAATCCGAAAAAAATCAGGGATCAAGACTCCCCAAGAAAGGAATTCTATCAGAAAAGCGAGGCTCAAAATCCCAAATTCCATCGTTTACTATTTTTTATTAATTTTTTTAGTTTTTCATAATCTCCAAAAAATTTAAAAAAATTGCATAACCTTATTTTGGTTTTATTAGATTTTTAGTGGTGTTTTTATAATTTTTATGTTTTGACTCTTTAACGGATTTTTAGTACTGTTTTTATAACATTTTTTAAAAAATTTAAATAAAAAACAGTTACTTTTAATACACAAAACGGATTTACGTATTCATTAGATAAATCCGTTTTGAATATTTTCAAAACGGATTTATCTAATAAATAGATAAATCCGTTTTGTAAAATAACCAAAACAAATTTATGTAGTTCTTAGGTAAATCCGTTTTGTTATTTTTGAAAACCGGATTTATATAATTCAATATAAATCCATTTTTCGGTTTTTTCCCAAAACAGATTTATCTAATAAATAGATAAATCCGTTTTGGGAAAAAAACCAAAAACGGATTTATATTTAATTAGATAAATCCGTTAAGTGGTTTTACTGATGGGTATTTTCGGATTATCAAATTGTGTGGGGTATAGATGCAAAAAAAAACCCTAATTATATTTGGGTTGGTTATAAAAGTTGTTTCCGCAGTAATTATAATTTCAAAAATATACCCCTAAAAACTTACAGAATGTTAAATAGTTAATTTACGATATACATTTAGAAAACTGTATACCTTCAATAGCTTAATTACGATATTCAATTTGAGAAACTAAATGTATACCGTAAATAACTTATTTATGGTATACAATTAGTTTTTTTTTTGGACAAATGTACACAATTAGCTATATATTTGCTGTATACACATAACTTTTTATTTTTTAAACTTTTTTACAGTATTTTTTTATTCTTTTTTACTTAACGATACAATTAACTGCACAATTATGTATTTAATTGTACAATTCTTTATTTATCAATTTTCAACCAATTTTCATGTCTATTATTGAGAAACTAAAACACCAAACAACACTCAGACAAAAACTGAAATGGGCCACAAGTCAGATACAAACTTGGATCCAAAAGAAGATGGTCATCACTTTTCCCACACCCCTCTCTACTCACCCCACACCCCCAAACCACCTAAATTTCCAAAATACCCTTAAATCAAAAACACCCTTTCTCCCTCTCTAAACCCTCACACCCCCTCTCACACTCACACAACCACACCCAACCGAACCCTAAACCTCTTCCTCACCCTCTTCGAATCTCCCTCTCTCAAACCCAATCAATCTTCAATTTCAACTTCCAATCTCGTATTCCACACATAAGGTACACGATTCCTAAGCCTCTTCTACTTCCATTTTGAGTTTTTTGCTGTTTTTTTGCATTTTTAAAAATCTGGTATTCGCGAAATATTTGGTTGAGCTCAACCGAATGGCTCTTGGGAACGAATGCAAGACGAAGCCATTCAGTTGAGCCCTCCCGAATCCAATCGGTTGAGGTCAACCGAACAGTTTAAAATGTGAAATGAATTTTACACATTCGGTTGGGGTCAACCGAATGTGTTTTCGGGTACCCCCCAACCGAATGTAGCTGTTATATTTTAAAAAGTTGTATTTTAACGTGTTCATTTGTTTATAACGTGTTCCTTTGTTTTTTCGGTTATGGCGAGGACTCGGGGTGCTCATTCTCAGCCACAGCCTGAGGGTCGGGCAGCCAGACCACCTATGACGGTTTCAAACCGTAAACGGAAGGAGGACGCTCATGCTGCTGCTGGGCCTAGCAGAGCTAGGAGTAGGGGTCGGCGTGCTGAGCAGCCCCCAGTTGTGCCCCCAGTTTTGTAGGAGGCGGACATAGGTGATGACATTGAGAGAGATGCTTACTATCCGGCAGCTAACTTGACTGATCCTGCTGATGCTGACCTGGTTGGTCCTCTTGATGCTGATGCTGCTCGTTCTACTTTTGCTGATGCTGCTGCTGCTCCCCGTGCCACATTTCCTTTTCCTGGTGGCCCGGAGGATGGATCCGTGTTACCCGGTTACGGGTCTCACATTGTTAGATCCATATGGGAGGGCAATGCAAGTAACTTACTTTTTTCTCTAATTAATTTAATCATTAGTTTGTTTGAATACTTTGGTTGACTTTTGCATTCCATAATGCAGGATCGTGGCCCGTTGAAGCTTGTTTCACAAGGAGTTCCACAGATAAAGGCCCCTCATGGGGACATTCTTGATTTTCTGGAGCGTTCTAAACTGCTACCGCTGAGGGACATTGGATTCCCAACTATTATTGGTGGGCTCCTCAATGCATTCATAGAGCGGTCGCATTCGGACATATCATCATTTCACCTCCCTATAGGTGAGATGACCATCACTCTTGATAATGTCTCTGTATTGCTCCACCTCCCCGTTATGGGGAATTTTTATGATTTTCCAGACTACACCAAAGATCAGGGGTGAGGCTTTGTTGGTTCACTTGTTGGGTGCAGACCCTCATGAGGCACATGAGCAGGTTCACGCCCCAGGGTTATCTGTGTCCCTCGAGTGGCTGAGGCAGACGGTGTACCGTAGGGCTATAGAGGGGGAGAGATGGGAGGATGCTGCTCTACTTGTTGGGCTGGGGCCCGTTCTCCGACAAGTCTGGAAACAATGTCAAGTTGGGCTATCTGGGAGCTCTGGTTGACTTTGACATTGTTGGAGGATACTCATGGGGAGGGATGGCGCTGGCCCATCTATACGAGCAGCTTGGAGACGCAAACAAGCCCAAAAATAAGTAGATGGCTGGCTACATGGCTCTACTTCAGGTATCTATTATATTTAATTTGTTAAGTTTATACTGTCAAAAAAAATTGTTAAGTTTATTTTGATGTCTCTGTATGGTTACTAAATGCATTGATATATTCGTTACAGGCAGGGATCTTCGAGCACTTTCAGGGATTCCCCTTTGGCTTAAAGAGGGTGGACCCATCTTATGTTGAGACTCAGCCACGTGCGAAGAGGTGGGTTGCTGATCCACACTGACGATGGCCATGCATACTGTTCGAGTATCCCTGGATAGGCTGCACCCTGATGAGGTCACCTGGCAACCCTACACTGCCATACATCTAGCAAGCCCTTTGAGCTCATCAATATATTTAGAGGGTGTAACACCCCTTTTCTACCCGGTAAACTTTTGACAAAAATCAGAGTTTCAAAAACATTTTTCACTACACCCACAAGGGATGCCACATTTACACCAATAAAACGTCATACGCCAATAATAAAATTCACCATTAAAATAGTACGATACATAGCACGTCATAAATGGGACGAAACCCCAAAACACCTGTTCAGTCTACATGACAGTAACTCCATCACCACGCAGCGGAATAAAATAAAGGTTCAAATGAATAATCATAACATCACCATAAAACTTCAACAAATAAATAATAAGGACAACTAATAAAGGCTAGCGTTTATCCCCCCCCCCCCCGAGTGCTACGTATCAGAGCGACGACACCGACTCGACTAGCGAAGGTAGACACGCCTTCACTCGAAATCACCTGCACGTTACCAGCATAGGGGTAACATTCAAACAGAAGGGGTGAGATATCTAACATTATAATAGCATATATGATAGGCAATATGCTAGAGTTATGACAACTATATCTACCGCTTCACAACAACATCAAATTGCAATCACCCAGAATCATCACCAATGTCATAAGTAAATGAATGAGATGCAACCCACACCAACGGGTATATGCATGTGGTACCAATCATCACCAATAAAATAGCCAATAAGGGCATCATCACCTATATCATCACCAAGCTTTTGGGCATCATCATCATCACCTATAGCTCCAAGGCCGAAGCCTTCATCAACAAAGTCATGCATATGAAATGTATGCGACACCATGAACAATGCATCAGAGACAATCAACAACAATAGTCATCTAAATAACACAACAACACCAAGGTCAACAAATGGTCATAGACCCATCACCTAACACCTTAGCCAATAAAATAGGCACATTGTTACCAAGTGGCTTCAGTCTCAAGAGGGGGGGTGAATTGAGATTTAAAAACTTTTCAGATCTTTCGAAAACGTTTTTCCCCTTTTCAATGACTTAGATCAATTTTCGCGCAGGTTAAGTGGAAGCGAAGGAATTAGAATATAAAGCAGCAAAGTAGAATAACAGTAAAGCAGGAAAGCAGTAAAGCACGCAGAGATTTATCCTGGTTCGGTCACCTCCTAGTGACCTACGTCCAGTCCTCACACCCTTGTGAGATTTTCCACTAACACAACAAGGCTTACAGGTGCCTTGGAAAACCTTTACAGACTCAGGCACTCTCCTCCTAGGATACCCCACCTATAGAGAGCCCTCAGATCTAATATAACAATAACAAGAGATACCCCACCCCTGTTACAATCAACTGCCCTAGAAAGATACCCCACTTCCTAGTACATGCAGCTACCCTAGAGAGATACCCCACTCCCTAGAACAAAACACAACAGTTAAATAATAAACAATTGTAAATGCAGAAATACCTCTAGTGTAGGCAGATATTACAACTTGAATAATACAACCCCAACTAACTCTTAGCAACAGATCAGCTCAGACAGACCAACGGTGCGTGACGAGCAAAAGTATAAGCGTGAAGAGTTTTCTCAAAAGTTTTCTGTTTCATGCAAGTGGGTTGAGTTGTGTGTTGTGTAAAATGAATCGTGAAGCACTGCCTATTTATAGGCTATGAGGATTTCATTTTTACGTTAAAAATAATGTAGGAATCGATTCTTTGTTAAAATGTATTTGATCTTGGAATCGATTTATTTAGGTGAGGAATCGATTTATCTTTGTTTGGAAAATATGGGAAATCGATTCTTGAGTGCCATGGAAAGCTAGGAATCGATTCTATACTTAGTGAAAATATGTAGGAATCGATTTTTAGCTTGCCTGAGACAAGTGGGAATCGATTCTCAGTTGTTTGCAAAAGATTGGGAATCGATTCTTCCCTTAAAAATTATTTGGCTCAGAAATCGATTTGTGTATTGAAAAACATGACCTGTGAATCGATTTCTACCTTTTCTAATTTACCTGAAAATCGATTTTGATATTTGTTTATGCATGAGGAAATCGATTTTGTTATTTTAAAGGTGATAGAAATGTTTACGTAAATATGCATGCAACTTTAAAAAACTTTGTGAGTGTGTGAGACTTTGAGATACGAGCTGACCTTTGAAAGAGCTTACACTTTTTCCTAAGACACACCCAAACCCTAAGGACTACCCTTATTTTTAAGGACTACCCTTAAACTTGAATCTTCAGTTCTTGGCTTGCTTGTCTTGGATTGTGACTTTGACGTATAGTTACTTTTATTGACTTTGATCGTCAATCTTACCTTTGTCTTTTTCATCATCAAAACATATCCTGCAATATCAGGTTACCTGCAACACAAGGTATCCACACACATCACCTGTTATATCATCACCAATAACACCAATCATCACCAATAACACCAACACCTATGGGACAGTCCAACAACTCGACCGTAACATCAACAACCACCGACACCAAAAACACCAATAGATTTACAACGTTAATGGCAACAACAATTTTACAACACCGAGAACAACAACAATTTACAACACCAATGACGATACCAATTTACAGCACCAATGACAACGACCACCGGGACAGCCACCCAGGCGCCCAGTCACCAACAACCACGAACAGGCAGCCAATCATAGCGCCTACGGCGCCCACTGCGCCAAACACCACGGGGCAGCCACATGAGGCGCCCCAAACCATCAGAAAATGGCGCCATCAGCAAGCCAAACAACACAGAAAATGGCGCCCAGGAGGGCGCCCAGCAGGCCAACAACACAGAAACTGGCGCCCTCCTGGGCGCCTACCACAACAGCAGCAAAACAGACATGGCAGGAACTGGCGCCCAGCAACAGGGCGCCAACAGGCAACAACATCCAGCAGGAACTGGCGCCCAGCAACAAGGCGCCAACAGGCAACAACATCCAGCAGGAACTGGCGTCCAGCAACAAGGCGCCAACAGGCAACAACAACAAACAGACATGGCGCCCAGGAGCAGGGCACCTAGCACAACAGCAACAAAAACAGACATGGCGCCCAGGAGCAGGGCGCCTAGGGCAACAGCAGCAACATCAGACATGGCGCCCAGGAGCAGGGCGCCTAGGGCAATAGCAACAACAATAGATATGGCGCCCAGGAGCAGGGCGCCTAGGGCAACAGCAGCAACATCAGACATGGCGCCCAGGAGCAGGGCGCCTAGCACAACAGCAACAACAGACATGGCGCCCAGGAGCAGGGCGCCTAGCACAACAGCAACAGCAGAACATGGGAACAACACTGGGCGCCCAGGGCGCCTTCCCCAACAACACAGGAACGCTACTGGGCGCCTAGGGCGCCTCTCCCAGCAACACAAGAAGATACTGGGCGCCTAGGGCGCCCTTCACAGTAACACAACCGCACAAAACAACACTGGGCGCCTAGGGCGCCACTTTCAGCAACACATGAAACACACTGGGCGCCTAGGGCACCAGTTTCAGCAACAGGAACAACACTGGCACGGCGCCCAGGAGCAGGGCGCCTTCAGCAGGAACAAAAACGTGACACAGACATGGCGCCTAGGAGCAGGGCGCCGTTTCCAGCAACCAAGACGGCAACAACCTAATGTGACACACACCATCAATGGCGCCCATGGCGCCTAGGGACCAATTTTTGATTTTCACCTTGATCAATCACCAAACACCAATTGCAAATCATCATGAATACATTCAAACATCATCAAATCAACACCAAACAAGATCAAAGAGACAACATAGATCCTATCTCCCACATAACACCCATCATACACCCTATTATAAAGGTAGAACCCACCCTTACCTTAGATTTGCCGAATACGAGATCCCCTTGCACGAAAACTCCAAAGAACCACGGCAACAAGAGCTCCTCTCCTCTTTCTCCTTGGTTGCGCCTCCACCCTTCCCTTCTCTCTTCGCAATCTCTCTTTCTTTTTCCTCAAAAATGCGCAAATACCCAAACCCTAACTAATGCTCTCCTATTCGCCTATGGCATTGGGCTCTTGGATCACGGGCCTCCTTTTACTACTCAGCTTAATTACTAGACACCACTCCCTGATTTAAATGGAACACCATATTATTATTTTAATATGACCATATCAATAAAATACCTAAATAATTTAATTAAATAAATAATTAAATTATTTGGGCGTTACAGAGGGCACTTACGGAATGCTGGCTGCATGGTGCCCTACATGCCAGATCGTGTCTTGAAACAGTTTGGGTATGTGCAGGGGATACCAGAGGACCCTAAACCCACCACTAGAGCTGTCGTTACAAAAGAGATGGCTGGCGAGAGGTGGCAACATTTTGACCAATGGTTGGTGGAGAGGGGGGCCTCTGTTACCCGGGGTGTGCCAGACACCATACCAGGGTACGCCTATTGGTTTGGGAGGGTCTCACACCCATTCCTTGAAAAGGCTAATTATGTGCAGCTGGAGGATGAGCCTGATTCTAGACAGGTACGTGTCTTTTACATTTTTGTTGTCTTTTTATTAGTCTTTAAATATTGATACTAAATTGATATTTTATCTCACAGGCCATGGTAGATGTGGTTCGAATGGTGGATGACATGGAGCTGCGTTGGATGGTACCGTTCCACGAGACACCCAGCCATGGCGAGTACTCGAGGGCTTCAAAGCCCTACTGAAGTCATTCCGTCGGCTTAGAAAGTATGGCTGTGTGTATAGTAGGAGGACCCGCAGGACACAGTAGGATACTATATGTATATTATTTTGGGATATTGTATGTATATTATTTTGGGATATTGTACGGATATTATTTTGTGGACCCAACTTATTTATGCATGTTTATGTTTATTTAGTTGTTTATATTTCCCACGTATTTAAATCATACAATGGCAAATATATTTGGTTGATAGTAGGATATTCCCAACAATTTTTTTTAACAACATAACGCCTATTCAGCGGACCATAACCGAATCGGTGACAATGATAAGAGGGGTGTGTGTCAAAAAATAGCCCTTCGATGGACCATAACCAAATCGGTGAAAATAGCGCACTTCATTAATGTCATATTAGTCATTTCGTAGGGTTTTGGAGTGTGGGGTGAGTAGGAAGGGATGTGAGAAAAGCATGGGCCAAGAAGAAATGGGGTTCACCTTTGTTGTACGTGTTCATTCTCCTCCGCCTTCACCTTCGTTCATTCTTCTTTGCTTACTTTGTGTTTTTTGGTTTTCTAGAAACCACTTATGTTGAACATCATACACCAAGGATGAATGTGTCCCAAAAAGGCAGGAAATAAAATCTCTATTTTTTAAAAAATATCAAAAATGTTCAACGAGGGACTAATTTAGGCCAAAACATAAGATTAGTTGTCACATTATGTGCCAGGTGGGCAGTTAATGTTTCACGTCAGCATCGTTAACTAATGATCTTTACTTTGGAAGGACTGAGGGACTAGCTTTCCCTCTTTTGAAAATATAGAGGACTAATGTATCCCTAAAAAATTGTTAGGGACTAATGCGTCTTGCAGAAATATTGTCAGAGACGAATTTAGATCTTTACTCTTAAAATAAGCAGCTAAGTAAATAAATAAAAAAATATTAGAAATTGCACTTACAAAGTGTGATTTCTCACTTCATGTCAAAAAAAACAATCATGTTGGGTATTACACTTACAATGTACGATTCCTCACTTAAAAAAAGTAGTGCAATAGGGTATATAATTAGGAGAGTGTGGCAAAATAGTAGTTTTTAGAACATATTTTATTTCCTTTATAAAAATTTTACTAGCTACCACTAAGCGAGAACCATGTCGGCCTAAATTTTTTCCATTTTAAAAATTTGCCCTTACTAATGGTAGTGTGTGCGCGTGGTGTTTATTTGTCATTTCATCTAAGTAGACAAAAAAATGGCATAATTTCGGAACGCATTTTTCAGAGGGTGGGAATCCTAGGGTATAGAGTCGACGAAAAGGATAATCCTCCTATGTAGGTTCTAATCACTTCCTCACAATGGCAACCAAGAGCTAAAGTCTCTCTCATGATGACACCCACAATCGTAGAAAGCTACCGAGTGTGAGGCATCATGACAAAGCGCACTCTTGGGCGAAACTTTCATGAGAGCCATACAGACAAAGGTCTACGAATGGCAGTCACTAATCGTTCCCACTCTCCTAGGTTTTTGTTCAAACCTTGGGTTTTAGGCCCCACTCAATGCTCACAAGTATAGGGTGTGAAGTGTGTGTTGAGGGCACAACACCTAAAAATTACTACCCTTCCCCACCTGCAAGAAAAACCATGAACAGTCCTGACAAAAAGGTCGTCTACCCTAGGGTTCAACATGCATACATCATTTCAATATACAAACCATCCTAAGAAGTCAACAATAATTACACGCATTGCTTACCTTAAAGAAAAGGAGCCGAGAAGAGGGGACATAATAGAATTGGGGAATATGCATGAACTTACCTCAAAGAAAGGGAGCAAAGAAGAGGGAACATGATAAGATTAGGGGAATGCATGAAAGAAAGAAGCATATAAGCAAAGAGGATAAGAGGAGAGACTATCTACCACTTTAAGCAAGAAGCGAACATAGAAGAAGAAGAGATAAATACACATGAATGCAACATGATAATGTGAGAATGCAATGGAATTCCCAAGATGCATACAAGTAGACATGAGAGAAAGGAGAAGAAGAAGGAATGTTCTAAAATCTAGCAAACAAATGGCATGGAAAATAGAAAAAAAGTAGGAAGATGGGAGGTAAAACAAAGCATGTTAAATCAGCAAAGCAAATCACACATTCAATTAATCGGCTTGACCCACTTAAGAAAAAGAATCCCCAGCAGAGTCGCCAGCTGTCGCACCCCGAAAAATCCTTGGAGGGATTTTTCTTCGCACAACGGGATTTTAGAGTCGCCACCAATATTTTTTAAAGGTAAAACATCGAAAAAACCTTTTTTGGAAAGCAATGGTCTTTGGAACCATTAGATTTGGGTTCGGGGGTCTAATTACGTATGGGGAAGGTATTAGCACCCCATAACGTCCCTTCAAAGAAGGGTTACCTTAATTAAATATGTGATTTGCAAAGTTGATTCGGAAAAATGCTTTGTTTTTACCTCTTTTGTTGATGAATGACTTAATGAAAAATCTTTAGTTTTTGCGCTTGACGGAGAGTATCCGCTCCTACGTATCTCCCGGTGCGATGGAGAATTCAAAGCAACGTAGTTCTTGTTTTTGAAAAATGTTTTATTTTGGAAAAGTGTTTGGTTTTTGAAAGGAAAAATGTTTTGGGTTTGTTGTGCTTGACGGAGAGTATCCGCTCCTACGTATCTCCCGGTGCGATGGAGAATTCAAAGCTACGTAGTTCTGGGTTGTCTAGAAAAAGGTTTTTGTTTTTTTTACCTTGTTTAATTGTGAAAATTGAGCTTTCATGATGATCAATTGAGCAAAGGCTCCAAGTGACCACCATTAGCACTCCATTGTTAATAATCATGGAAGCAAAGGCTTCGCAAGACTACTAACAAAGTTTGATTTTGAAAATCTTTAGAAAAATTAGGCATTCATGATGATCAATTGAGCAAAGGCTCCAAGTGATCGCCACTAGTACCTCATTGTTAATAATCATGCAAGTAAAGGCTTCGCAAGACTACTAACAAAGTTTGATTTTGAAGAGTTTTCGCAATTGGATTGATTCTTGTTTAGGGAATGATTTTGATGCTTGAAAAAGCTTTTGATTGAAAGTGGACTTAGACTACACACATTATGACACGATACATAGATAGGCAAGGAATGAACCCAAGTTGAACATTTTGGCAAAAATGCACGAATAGGCAAGAAAATGAACCTAAGTTGCACATCTTATTGAAGATGCTAGGCAATGGGATGAACCTAACTAGGCATTTATGACACAATATGTGAATAAGCAAAGGCATTTCAAAGCACGAGTGATATCAAACTTCTGATGAATCACTTGCAAAACCCTAAGGATTTCACATCAACATTAGACATAAGCACCCATGTGGTATCTTTTTGATGTCATCAATGTCTAATACATTTCTTCAATCAACCACATGGAAGGAATAAATTAAAAGGGGCATTTGCCTCATGCAAGATCATAGGCAAGTCTTAAGACTAAATTGACAAGTTTAGGCAATTAGAGTGTTGAATCCCTTTAGGTAATCTTTGACACTTGGGATATGCACAAGTGCATAGGTGTCAAATCCTCTTACCAATTCGTCAACACAAAACCAACAATTGTTTCAAAACAATTACTTATTTGCAAGACCAAGAGCATTTCAAAATGATTTATAAGTTGTTCTTGGTAATCAAAGCAATTGGTAAGGAAAGGAAACCTAAATTTGCATTCTTGTTCACTAGGAATCACAAAAGAAATTGAATCCTCTTAGGCAATCCTCAACACTTAAAGTGTGCATCAAAGCACAAGTGAGAGTCCTCTTGCCAATCATCAACATAGGACATGATTTGCAAGCAAATTCTTGAGAACAACAAGTTTTAAGCAAACAAACATCATAATCAAGGTTCAATTCCAAGGGATTGCAAGATTAAACAACCAACTCATCAAAAATCTCATAAACCCTAATTTCTTTGAAACATGCGAAACTAACATAAACCCTAAATCTCATTTTATTCATGGAAACACAAGATAATGCAAGAGAACAACACAGATTAATCTTTTGGCAAGGATTCACATGATCAAGCAAAGAAATGCATAACAATCACACAAACCCTAATTTTCCTCTAATATGCGAAATGAAATAAGCTTCAAATCATCACTTTATTCATGAAAACAACAAGAAATGAATGAAATAACAACAACACAATTTATTCTAAAGGAGAGAAGCATTCCAAGCACCCAAACCTCCCAAAGTGCTTGTCAAGATACTTGAAATACATCTCTCACTCAACAACAACAACTATGCTAACATTATGACATTAAAATGCAATGGGATGCCAAAATGAAGTGATGATTTACATCTTTGATGCTAAAATTGGAAGATGATGCTAGGTTTTAAAGTATACCTCAACTCCAAGCTAGAATAAGGAAGGAAATGAGATTAATGAATGCAAAACCCCTTTAATCTACTCTTCAATCTTCAACTTTGAACTTGATCCTTGAATTTGAAGGTGAATCTTTGAGAGGAATGCAAGAAGGATGGAAGATTTAGTGTAGGAAAGGTGTTTTAATGGATGATTGAGTGAGGAAATTGAAAAAGATGAGGTGAGGGAGAGGATGGTGTTCGCCCAAGGAGAGGAGAGGAGGAAGTTTTTGTGCAAAAAATGAACTTGTCCTTGTATTTTGGGAGAGTAGGCTTATATATGGTCTTGGGTGAAATTAGGGTTAAGGGTAGAATAGGAATGGGATGTTCTATTTTAAGTAAGTTTGCAATTTCTTATGAAGGAGTGGGTGTGAGAGGATGGTGTCATTTACAAAAAGGGGTATGAATCTACATGAGAGTGTGTGGGAATTAGGGATGTGTATGAAATGGGTAGGGTTAAGGATAGTACAAGAATATTCTTAAGGAATAATTGTACAATAGAAGAGTGTGGAAGAAATTGTGGAGAGAGGGAGAGAGGGAATTCGTAGCTATGACAAAAAAATGGGGAGGGGAAAATTGCTTCTCCTTTTTGGTCTTTTGTCTTATTGAGGACACTTTGTACTTTCTATTTGAATTTTGAATTTTTGGGCATGCAAATGATAGTGCACCTATTGAAAATGTGGCACATATTTTTGGGCACCATAAAAATATCCCTCTAATTATTCATGACAATAAAAGTTGTCATTTAATAATCGGGGAATATTTAATGGTCCTTTTTCAGCTTTCTTGTGCAATAAAAATGGGAAAAATGCCTTTTAATTATTTTGAACTAGGATTTTCTTCCAAAAAATTATACGAAAATTATCCTTGATAGAATAAATTGTATTTTTCATCCTTGACTTGGTTTAGTTCAAAAATAATTAACTTGCTCTCATTTGAATGCCCACAGATATTGAAACATGCACCATTTTATTCCCTAAAATTTTCAAAAATTAATAAAAATGTTTTTCTTTATTTGGGCGGACAAAATTAGGGTATGACAGCTGCCCCTCTTTATTTGGATTTTACCAAGATATATGAATTGGCCGAGACATATTTCGAAGATAAAATAGGAATAAAGAGTTCAGAAATTATACCAATTTTGTCTACTTGGAGAAACCCGAATTTTCTTTTTCTGTTTCTTCTTTTTTTTCTCTTTTCTCCTTTTTCTTTTCTCTTTTTTCTTTTTTTTTTCTTTTGAATCAACACTTGGAGTGTTGATGAGGAAACAATAAACGAAATGGTTAACAACATGCACGCTAACTGCGAAAGGCAAGGAAAGCGCTAAATGAAGAGAGCGATAAAGAAAGCGGTAAAATGCCAGGCTGCCTAAAACCTGTAAACGAACCCTTGTGAATCCGAGTTTGCACGTGGCTTTGAGGAGCACGCATCCTGAGAATCTCTGGTCATTCGAGCGACCGAGGGGATCGTTATCAGCTCCGGAACTGATATACTGATCAATGCACGGCGTCCACTGTATCTTAGGCTGATACAACTATTCCGTTGAACCTCACATGGGGCTGCGGTCCATCGCGTTGCTCGTACACGATGTGAGACCATGAACAGAAGGGAGCACTGAACTCTGATAAGAGCGATTTGAACTCCAAACTGCAATGCACGCTTGAGCGCCGAACTGAAAGGCATTTGAACTCCGAACTAAGAGGGCATTTTCTGGGAACTGAGTGCGAGGATTAACATCGAAGTACTTATCCGTCCTTGCGCCTGCAAGTGAGATGAACAAATGCATGCAATGCAAATGCCATGATTGCTTTTTGATGGGATGAATGTGATGTGATGTAGGAGTTTCTTTTTGCTTGCATGAATTTTTTTTTTGTCTATGTTTGATGAATGCAATGCATGAATTTTATTTGTTTTATTGCTCTTTTGCTCTTTTTTTTTCTTTTTTTTTTGTTGTTTCGACCAAATCGTAGGACTTGCGTTATGAGGCACGATGGTCGTCCATAATGGTGTGAGGGTCATGCTTCAGCCTTTTGAGAATTGTTTTGATGCGATCAGTGCTTTTGTTTGATTCTTGTGAATTTACCTGATTGAGAGATCATTTCTTTTCTCATGATTTTCAAAAGTTTCGCAATGATTTTAATGCTCTGATTTATGCACATTTTCATAATTCATTTATCATCTACCATAAAACATCATTTTAAAGCACAAATGAAAAGGAAGCAATGATAAAACAATAAGCAGACGGAGTGGAAAATTTGGACTTTTTATTCATATGGAAACCGAACGCGCAAAAGGTCGCGCCGACTGAAAAGAGTACCTTGAGAATTTTTTGAAACTAAAAAAAAACAAGAAAAATGGACGCAACAGATCTTATGAACGCTCTTTGTCTTTGGAGTGTTGATGCCAATCACCCATACTTATATCCTTGATCACCCTTTTATCCAAGCTTTTGGAGGCGCTACTTGCCTCTTTTACTTTTTTAAGTCCAACCTTTCTGACCCTAATTTTTGCTTGGACCGCTCTTTGCGAGTTTTCAGTCCACCGAGTCGCTTTTTTTTTGCCTAGGCCGCCCTTTCGGGTTTTCAACCTAGCGAGCTAATTCTTGCTTGGCTCATCTTTCTCTTTTTTTCTTTTATTTTTCTCAGGCGTAATATTTCTTGACTGAATCTGAATTGACTGGGTTTTTGAGTTCTTCACCATCCATATTGGTGAGTATCAATGCTCCTCCAGAAATGGCTCTCTTTACCACATATGGTCCATCATAGCTAGGAGTCCATTTCCCACGGGGGTCACTCTGAATAAGCAGGATCTTCTTGAGCACAAGGTCTCCTTCGCTGAATTCTCGGGGACGAACCTTCTTGTCGAAAGCTGTCTTCATCCTCTGTTGATACAACTGGCCATGACACAGGGCAGCAATTCTTTTCTCCTCAATGAGATTCAGCTGATCCAGAGGAGCCTGGACCCATTCTGCTTCTTCCAACTTGGTTTCCATCAGCACCCGTAGGGAGGGTATCTCAACTTCAACAGGGAGGACTGCTTCTGACCCATACACCAAAGAGAAAGGGGTTGCCCCGGTTGAAGTACGCACTGAGGTACGATACCCATGCAAAGCGAAAGGAAGCATCTCATGCCAATCTTTGTAGGTTACTACCATCTTTTGCACGATCCTCTTGATATTCTTATTGGCTGCTTCGATTGCCCCATTCATCTTGGGACGGTATGGAGAAGAATTATGATGTTCGATTTTGAAGTCCTCGCATAACTCTTTCATCATCTTACTGTTCAGGTTGCTGCCATTATCTGTGATAATCTTGTCTGGAAGCCCATAGCGACACACCAGATCTCTCTTTACGAACTTAGCAACCACAGAGCTGGTAATGCTGGAGTATGAAGCAGCTTCAACCCACTTGGTGAAGTAATCAATAGCGACCAGGATGAAGCGATGCCCATTTGATGCCTTAGGCTCGATAGGACCTATGACATCCATGCCCCACATTGAGAATGGCCAGGATGCAGTCAGGACATTTAGGGAAGCAGGTGGCTCAATTGGAATATGAACCTAGAGATGTAGTTCAGTCTTCCAAGGAAACCCCGAATCTCTTTTTCTGTTTTAGGAACTGGCATCTCAAGAATCGCACGCACCTTGTCTGGATCGATTTCTATCCCCTTTTGGCTGACGATGAATCCCAACAACTTTCCTGATCCAACAACTTTCCTGATCGCACGCCAAAGGTACACTTGGCAGGATTTAATCTGAGCTTGAATTTTCTCAACCGCTCGAAGAGCTTTTGCAAATTGACAATGTGTTCCTCATCAGTTTTAGACTTTGCGATCATATCGTCCACGTAGACCTCTATTTCTTTGTGCATCATGTCGTGAAATAATGTGACCATAGCCCTTTGATAGGTAGCACCGGCGTTCTTCAACCCGAATGGCATGACTCTGTAACAGAATGTTCCCCAAAGAGTCGTGAAAGTTGTCTTTTCTATATCCTCAGGAGCCATCTTAATCTGGTTATACCCTGAATACCCATCCATGAAGGAGAATAGTGAATGTTGCGCCGTACTATCCACTAAGACATCAATATGGGGCAGGGGAAAATCATCTTTGGGACTAGCACGATTCAGATCTCTGTAATCAACGCACATTCTAACTTTCCCGTCCTTTTTTGGAATCGGCACGATGTTAGCAACCCATTGCGGATACTTGGCTACTGCTAGGAACCCGGCGTCAAACTGATTTTTCACCTCATCTCTGATCTTTAAGGACATTTCTGGCTTCATTCTTCTCAGATTCTGCTTTACCGGAGGACATTCTGGCTTGACCGGCAACTTATGCACCACTATGTCAGTATCTAACCCCGGCATATCCTGATAAGTCCATGCGAAGACATCAACATAGTCATGCGGGAGTTCGATTAGCTTCTTGCGCTCACTTTCCTTTATTGAAGTACCCACCTTTACTTCCTTCTTACTGTCCTCTGTGCCTAGGTTAATTATCTCAACAGATTCCCCATGCGCCTGAATAACCTTTTCCTCTTGTTCAACCATTCTCATCAATTCTGGAGGAGTTTCCCAGTCATCCTCAACATCCTCCTCAGCTTGATTAACGGGGTGATCAAAATTAACATATGTACCGTTGGCATCATTATTTTCAAAGATATTCATTTTAGATCTGCATTTGCGGGAATAGAAAGAAATGAACAAGCAAAATAGAAACACAAGATGAAGACACATGATAATGAAAAGCAATTTTATTCTTTTGAGAGTCTGAAACAACATTTTATTGATAGATGATATTCGAAGGAAAAAACATGCATGCCCTTATGAAATATTCTAAGGCCTTGGGCAGAGCCAAAGAATTTGCATTGCAAAATCATTACTTTGGAATGAAAATAACAGGGAAATCAATGATCTTCCAATTATCAAGCTCTTCATCTGCAGCACTGCGACACACCAAGTCCACACCTTTGTCTTCCATAACTGGTTCTTCCTCAATGACGGCCACCTGATTGGGGTCCAGCATACCCGCGCTCCTGAAGCTCTGGGAGAGATCATAGATAGGAACCTTCTTCAAGCTTGGTTCCCGCCCCTGAAGCTTAGCTAGCCTCCTTTCTCGCTTTTCCTCAGCCATTCTCTTCTTATCAGCTTGAGTGGGCCAATATCCTAACCCACGCGTATCCTTGTACTCTCGCAGCTGAACCGGCGCCAGAATTCCCTGCTCGGACTTTCCCAACCCTTTTCCAATCTGGTAACCATTTTTCAACATGACCTTGGCTACCATGATAGCAGCGTTAGATATCTTTGGTGCAGGCAATGGGGCTTCTTCCCTCACGAAAGCAGCATTTGCAATTTCCAGCGACTGAAAGGCAGATTCAAGTGACTCCTCTGCAGCCTCAATGTATTGAGAAGGATGGGGCTTGCTAATTATGAACTCTTCTTCTCCAAAAACGACTATCAGCTTGTCGTCGACTACAAACTTAAGCCTTTGGTGGAGGGATGAAGGAACAGCGCCGGCAGCATGAATCCAGGGTCTCCCCAGGAGACAGTTGTAGGATGATGCAATGTCCATGATCTGAAAATTCACATAAAATACTTCTGGCCCTATCTGCACCTGGAACTCCATTTCTCCCATAACCTCCTTCTTGGATCTGTCAAATGCCCTAACTAGTGTTGAGCTAGGCTTCATATACGAACATTCTACATCTAGTCTGCTCATAGTAGATTTGGGCATGACATTCAAAGAGGATCCATTGTCGATGAGGACCCGAGAGAGTGTATATTCACCACATCTAACTGAAATGTGAAGTGCCTGATTATGCCCCTTCCCCTCAGGGGTGAGCTCATCATCAGTAAAGGTAATATAATTGGATGCAACAATATTCCCTACGATGCCATCGAGCTGGTCAATAGTGATGTTCTGGGCTACATGGGCTTCATTTAATACTTTCATTAGAGCTACACGGTGGGCCTCAGAATTGAGCAGTAGGGACATGATAGAGATCTTTGCAGGAGTGTGGTGCAGCTGGTCCACCACTTTGTAATCACTCTGCCGCTTGATCTTCAAAAATTCTGTGGCTTCTAGCCCTGACACCTTCCTACTTTCCTTGGGCTCTTGTGTTATACCCTTACCTTTGCGAGTCCTTTCCTCATCTTCCTTTGAGGGACCTTCTTTCAGGACTTCGGGGACATAAACACGTCCGCTTTTAGTGACTCCACTACTTCCCGCAATGTTTGTGACATCGGGAACAACTTGAGGCTTCTGAATTGGAACTGACACCCCATAGCTCCGTGGAACAACACTGTTCTTTTGATAAGGAGCTGGGACAGGAATCACAATGGTTTTAGGTCTCTCCACGATCGGCTTTCGGCTATACGGGACCTCAATAGGTTTCTGAACATTTCTATTCTTATCTGATTGGAAAGTCAGCACATCCTCCTCTTTCTCTTGCACACCCATTTGGATTATATGATGATCCAATAGGTCCTGCAAAACTGTCTTGAAGGCCTCACATGCCCCAGCACAATTAACATCAACACAGACTTCTTTCTGAGTACAACCTCTCTTGATGACCCCGAACTTGCACAGCTCTGCATGAATAACCTCTAAGGGTGTCTGGATACACTCCACAGTTCTGATTAAGGATTGGCCCCCCATATCATGGATGGCATTGGTTGCAGGTTTCTCATGACCAGGCAGCGGATTAGTTGTGATGCTTGGGCTTTCTTGTTTGAAGGTTATCCCTTTGGTATCAATCAGATCTTGCACTACAATTTTAAAGGCCTTGCAGTCCTCAACAGCGTGTCCAACTGCCCCTTCATGAAATGCACAGGTAACATTGGGATTGTAGCCTCGGAAGTAGGGTGGCTGGACTGGTTTCATGGGTCTGGTATTGATGAGCTTGTTTGTGGGAAGATAGCTGAAAAGGTCAGTATAGGACATGGGGATGGGATCAAAGGTGGTCTGTTTTTTGTCTTGGTAGTTTTTGTGGTAGTTACTTTGTGGTGCACGGGTTGGTTGTGTTCGAGTGGGGACAGGGATATTTTGTGGTTGATAAGGTGAGCTTATGGTGGTGGTGTTGGTCTCTCCTTATTTCTTCTTCGAAAATCCGGAGAATGGCTTCTTGTGAGTGGTTGTACCTGCGGAACCATGGGCAATCTTGCCGCTTCTCAGTCCATTTTCTAGTCTCTCACCGATGATTACCATGTCTGAGAAGTTGGAAGATACGCTGCCGATCAACCGATCATAGTATAACGGTGGCAGGGTTTCCATGAACATGAAGACCAGTTATTTCTCCAACAAAGGGGGTGTCACCTGTGCAGCCAAAGCCCTCCACCGCTGGGCATACTCCTTAAATGACTCATTATCTCTTTTTGCCATGCTCTGTAATTGTGTTCTGTCAGGCGCCATATCTGTATTGTACTGGTACTGTCTGAGGAAGGCATCAGCCAAGTCCTTCCCACAATGGATATGGGACGGTTCTAGCTTCATGTACCAGTTGAGAGATTCCCCAGCAAGGCTCTCTTGGAAATAATGGATCAACAACTTGTCATCATGAGAATGTGTAGCCATTTTTCTACAGTACATGGTCAGATGGCTTTTAGGGAAAGTCACGCCTCGGTACTTGTCAAAGTCAGGCACTTTGAATTTAGGAGGTAAAACCACATCATGGATGAGACACAGATCACGAGCTTCTCTTGCTCTAGAGCTCGACCCTTCAATCATTCTTAAGCGCTCTTCTAGCATATGATATCTGTCTCTAGCTTGAGGAGTTTCAGCAGGATAGTTCTGAGGAAAACCATTCACACCGTAGTGAGGATTACTCATCGACACTACGGCTGGGTTCACATGTGGGTCACGTGAGTGAGTGGTATTCCCAGGAATTGGTCCCTGAACTTGGGGATGGACCGTTGCTGGTGAATGAAAGCCAAACGGAGTTCCCGGCGGAATAGGAATCTGAATTTGGACCTGAGGCGTTCCCTTTCCTCCACTGTTTGCGGCTGAGATGGGTTGGACTTGTTCTGCAACCCTAGAGGGATTACTTCCTGCATTAGCCTCAGCTCCTGGAGGTGTGTATCCGGGTGGGAGTCCCCAAGGCATCCTATGCATGGCTGGTTGGCTCTGGTTGTTGGTCCCTGAAGTATGAGCAAAGGTGACAGTCTCAAGACTCGGATGAGGGAGAGCGACAGCAACTTCGGTAGTGACGGCGGGATTTTCAGCGGCAGTTCCGTTCCTCAAAGCTTGTAGCATCCCCATCATTTCAGTCATCTGCGTTTCCATTGCCCCAATTTTCGTTCTCAATTCCCGATTCTCCTGAGCCAATTGCTATGGATTGGGAACCTCAGCAGTTGGGTTACCTTGGTACGATTCACCACTTCCTAAGTCTTCAATAACAGGACAGTCCGGGTCATTCTGGTTAGTTGCCATGAGCCTTACTTGCAGACGAGTCAGGTATCGATGTTGGCGAACCAACTTGCCTTTTCTATTGATGGAACACAATTCATGAGCGCGATGAATGAAAATGCAATGCAATATGTATGATTTTATGTTTGTTTTGGTGCCGGGAATCGCGGTGCAACTCGTCTTGTCATAGGCGTGTAAGTTTAAAGCTCTAACACTTCTCTTTTTTTTTAATTTTTGGTTGCAACGAGGTTGGAAGCAATAGACAAAACAAACACACTTTTGATTCCATATTGCTTCTTACACCCCTGTGACAAGGTTCGGTGTTATGTTGCGATTTCCGGCAAATAAACTTTAATGCATGAAGAATGCAAATGATGAAAGTTTTTTTTTCAAAATTTTGTCAGGTGCAAATGCAATGGTGCAAAATGATGTGAATGCGAAATGATGTGTTATTTACATGGAAAAAGGGTAAGAAAATGAGGTTATTGGTGGTACTTTGAACATTTTCAAAGATACACGCTACATGCCACCTCATGTAGGTGTTTATGAGGGGAAAAGAAAATTATTTTCTACAATTTTGAAATAGAGTTTGAGAAAAAGGAATGCCTAAGCTAATGCAACAAACAAAGGTGTGCCCCCGTGTCCTACAAAGGGTGGGAATCCTAGGGTCTAGAGTCGACGAAAAGGGTAATCCTCCCATGTAGGTTCTAATCACTTCCTCACAATGGCAACCAAGAGCTAAAGTCTCTCTCATGATGACACCCACAATCGTAGAAAGCTACCGAGTGTGAGGCATCATGACAAAGCGCACTCTTGGGCGAAACTTTCATGAGAGCCATACAGACAAAGGTCTATGAATGGCAGTCACTAATCGTTCCCACTCTCCTAGGTTTTTGTTCAGACCTTGGGTTTTAGGCCCCACTCAATGCTCACAAGTATAGGGTGTGAAGTGTGTGTTGAGGGCACAACACCTAGAAATAACTACCCTTCCCCACCTGCAAGAAAAACCATGAACAGTCCAGACAAAAAGATCGTCTACCATAGGGTTCAACATGCATACATCATTTCAATATACAAACCATCCTAAGAAGTCAACAATAATTACACGCATTGCTTACCTCAAAGAAAAGGAGCCGAGAAGAGGGGACATAATAGAATTGGGGAATATGCATGAACTTACCTCAAAGAAAGGGAGCAAAGAAGAGGGAACATGATAAGATTGGGGGAATGCATGAAAGAAAGAAGCATAGAAGCAAAGAGGATAAGAGGAGAGACTATCTACCACTTTAAGCAAGAAGCGAACATAGAAGAAGAAGGGATAAATACACATGAATGCAACATGATAATGTGAGAATGCAATGGAATTGCCAAGATGCAATCAAGTTGACATGAGAGAAAGGAGAAGAAGAAGGAATGTTCTAAAATCTAGCAAACAAATGGCATGGAAAATAGAACAAAAGTAGGAAGAAGGGAGGTAAAACAAAGCATGTTAAATCAGCAAAGCAAATCACACATTCAATTAATCGGCTTGACCCACTTAAGAAAAAGAATCCCCAGCAGAGTCGCCAGCTGTCGCACCCCGAAAAATCCTTGGAGGGATTTTTCTTCGCACAACGGGATTTTAGAGTCGCCACCAATATTTTTTAAAGGTAAAACATCGAAAAAACCTTTTTTGGAAAGCAATGGTCTTTGGAACCATTAGATTTGGGTTCGGGGGTCTAAATACGTATGGGGAAGGTATTAGCACCCCATAACGTCCCTTCAAAGAAGGGTTACCTTAATTAAATATGTGATTTGCAAAGTTGATTCAGAAAAATGCTTTGTTTTTACCTCGTTTGTTGATGAATGACTTAATGAAAAATCTTTAGTTTTCGCGCTTGACGGGAGAGTATCTGCTCCTACGTATCTCCCGGTGCGATGGAGAATTCAATGCAACGTAGTTCTTGTTTTTGAAAAATGTTTTATTTTGGAAAAGTGTTTGGTTTTTGAAAGGAAAAATGTTTTGGGTTTGTTGTGCTTGACGGAGAGTATCCGCTCCTACGTATCTCCCGGTGTGATGGAGAATTCAAAGCTACGTAGTTCTGGGTTGTCTAGAAAAAGGTCTTTGTTTTTTTTTACCTTGTTTAATTGTGAAAATTGAGCTTCATGATGATCAATTGAGCAAAGGCTCCAAGTGACCACCATTAGCACTCCATTGTTAATAATCATGCAAGCAAAGGCTTCGCAAGACTACTAACAAAGTTTGATTTTGAAAATCTTTAGAAAAATTAGGCATTCATGATGATCAATTGAGCAAAGGCTCCAAGTGATCGCCACTAGTACCTCATTGTTAATAATCATGCAAGTAAAGGCTTCGCAAGACTACTAACAAAGTTTGATTTTGAAGAGTTTTCGCAATTGGATTGATTCTTGTTTAGGGAATGATTTTGATGCTTGAAAAAGCTTTTGATTGAAAGTGGACTTAGACTACACACATTATGACACGATACATAGATAGGCAAGGAATGAACCCAAGTTGAACATTTTGGCAAAAATGCACGAATAGGCAAGAAAATGAACCTAAGTTGCACATCTTATTGAAGATGCTAGGCAATGGGATGAACCTAACTAGGCATTTATGACACAATATGTGAATAAGCAAAGGCATTTCAAAGCACGAGTGATATCAAACTTCTGATGAATCACTTGCAAAACCCTAAGGATTTCACATCAACATTAGACATAAGCACCCATGTGGTATCTTTTTGATGTCATCAATGTCTAATACATTTCTTCAATCAACCACATGGAAGGAATAAATTAAAAGGGGCATTTGCCTCATGCAAGATCATAGGCAAGTCTTAAGACTAAATTGACAAGTTTAGGCAATTAGAGTGTTGAATCCCTTTAGGTAATCTTTGACACTTGGGATATGCACAAGTGCATAGGTGTCAAATCCTCTTACCAATTCGTCAACACAAAACCAACAATTGTTTCAAAACAATTACTTATTTGCAAGACCAAGAGCATTTCAAAATGATTTATAAGTTGTTCTTGGTAATCAAAGCAATTGGTAAGGAAAGGAAACCTAAATTTGCATTCTTGTTCACTAGGAATCACAAAAGAAATTGAATCCTCTTAGGCAATCCTCAACACTTAAAGTGTGCATCAAAGCACAAGTGAGAGTTCTCTTGCCAATCATCAACATAGGACATGATTTGCAAGCAAATTCATGAGAACAACAAGTTTTAAGCAAACAAACATCATAATCAAGGTTCAATTCCAAGGGATTGCAAGATTAAACAACCAACTCATCAAAAATCTCATAAACCCTAATTTCTTTGAAACATGCGAAACTAACATAAACCCTAAATCTCATTTTATTCATGAAAACACAAGATAATGCAAGAGAACAACATAAATTCAACTTTTGGCAAGGATTCACATGATCAAGCAAAGAAATGCATAACAATCACACAAACCCTAATTTTCCTCTAATATGCGAAATGAAATAAGCTTCAAATCATCACTTTATTCATGAAAACAACAAGAAATGAGTGAAACAACAACAACACACAATTTATTCTAAAGGAGAGAAGCATTCCAAGCACCCAAGCCTCCCAAAGTGCTTGTCAAGATACTTGAAATACATCTCTCACTCAACAACAACAACTATGCTAACATTATGACATTAAAATGCAATGGGATGCCAAAATGAAGTGATGATTTACATCTTTGATGCTAAAAATGGAAGATGATGCTAGGTTTTAAAGTATACCTCAACTCCAAGCTAGAATAAGGAAGGAAATGAGATGAATGAATGCAAAACCCCTTTAATCTACTCTTCAATCTTCAACTTTGAACTTGATCCTTGAATTTGAAGGTGAATCTTTGAGAGGAATTCAAGAAGGATGGAAGATTTAGTGTAGGAAAGGTGTTTTAATGGATGATTGA
Organism: Astragalus membranaceus; assembly: GCA_039519185.1. NCBI lineage: Eukaryota > Viridiplantae > Streptophyta > Magnoliopsida > Fabales > Fabaceae > Astragalus > Astragalus membranaceus. The sequence goes on along the minus strand of CM076846.1, from coordinate 159,612,737 downwards.
GTGAGGAAATTGAAAAAGATGAGGTGAGGGAGAGGATGGTGTTCGCCCAAGGAGAGGAGAGGAGGAAGTTTTTGTGCAAAAAATGAACTTGTCCTTGTATTTTGGGAGAGTAGGCTTATATATGGTCTTAGGTGAAATTAGGGTTAAGGGTAGAATAGGAATGGGATGTTCTATTTTAAGTAAGTTTGCAATTTCTTATGAAGGAGTGAGTGTGAGAGGATGGTGTCATTTACAAAAAGGGGTATGAATCTACATGAGAGTGTGTGGGAATTAGGGATGTGTATGAAATGGGTAGGATTAAGGATAGTACAAGAATATTCTTAAGGAATAATTGTACAATTGAAGAGTGTGGAAGAAATTGTGGAGAGAGGGAGAGAGGGAATTCGTAGCTATGACAAAAAAAATGGGGAGGAGAAAATTGCTTCTCCTTTTTGGTCTTTTGTCTTATTGAGGACACTTTGTACTTTCTATTTGAATTTTGAATTTTTGGGCATGCAAATGATAGTGCACCTATTGAAAATGTGTCACATATTTTTGGGCACCATAAAAATATCCCTCTAATTATTCATGACAATAAAAGTTGTCATTTAATAATCGGGGAATATTTAATGGTCCTTTTTCAGCTTTCTTGTGCAATAAAAATGGGAAAAATGCCTTTTAATTATTTTGAACTAGGATTTTCTTCCAAAAAATTATACGAAAATTATCCTTGATGGAATAAATTGTATTTTTCATCATTGACTTGGTTTAGTTCAAAAATAATTAACTTGCACTCATTTGAATGCCCACGGATATTGAAACATGCCCTATTTTATTCCCTAAAATTCTCAAAAATTAATAAAAATGTTTTTTTTTTTATTTGAGCAGACAAAATTAGGGTATGACACACAGGAACGCTACTGGGCACCAAGGGCGCCTCTCCCAGCAACACAAGAAGATACTGGGCGCCTAGGGCGCCCTTCACAGCAACACAGAACCGCACAAAACAACACTGGGCGCCTAGGGCGCCACTTTCAGCAACACAGAAACACACTAGGCGCCTAGGGCACCAGTTTCAGCAACAGGAACAACACTGGCATGGCGCCCAAGAGCAGGGCGCCTTCAGCAGGAACAAAAACGTGACACAGACATGGCGCCCAGAAGCAGGGCGCCATTTCCAGCAACCAAGACAGCAACAACCTAATGCGACACACAACATCAATGGCGCCCATGGCACCTAGGGACCAATTTTTGATTTTCACCATTATCAATCACCAAACACCAATTGCAATCATCATGAATACATTCATACATCATCAAATCAACACCAAACAAGATCAAAGAGACAACATAGAGCCTATCTCCCACATGACACCCATCATACACCCTATTATAAAGGTAGAACCCACCCTTACCTTAGATTTGCCGAATACGAGATCCCCTTGCACGAAAACTCCAAAGAACCACAGCAACAAGAGCTCCTCTCCTCTTTCCCCTTGGTTGCGCCTCCACCCTTCCCTTCTCTCTTCGCAATCTCTCTTTCTTTTTCCTCAAAAATGCGCAAATACCCAAACCCTAACTAATGCTCTCCTATGCGCCTATGGCATTGGGCTCTTGGATCACGGGTCTCCTTCTACTACTCAGCTTAATTACTAAACACCACTCCCTGATTTAATTAAATAAATACCTAAATAAAATACCTAAATAATTAAATTATTTGGGCGTTACAGAGGGCACTTACGGAATGTTGGCTGCATGGTGCCCTACATGCCAGATCGTGTCTTGAGACAGTTTGGGTATGTGCAGGGGATACTAGAGGACCCTAAACCCACCACTAGAGCTGTCGTTACAAAAGAGATGGCTGGCGAGAGGTGGCAACATTTTGACCAGTGGTTGGTGGAGAGGGGGGCCTCTGTTACCCGGGGTGTGCCAGACACCATACCAGGGTACGCCTATTGGTTTGGGAGGGTCTCACACCCATTCCTTGAAAAGGATAATTATGTGCAGCTAGAGGATGAGCCTGATTCTAGACAGGTACGTGTCTTTTACATTTTTGTTGTCTTTTTATTCGTCTTTAAATATTGATACTAAATTGATATTTTATCTCACATGCCATGGTAGATGTGGTTCGGATGGTGGATGACATGGAGCTGCGTTGGATGGTACTGTTCCACCCAGCCATGGCGAGTACTCGAGGGCTTCAAAGCCCTACTGAAGTCATTCCGTAGGCTTAGAAAGTATGGCTGTGTGTATAGTAGGAGGACCCGCAGGACACAGTAGGATATTGTATGTATATTATTTTGGGATATTGTATGTATATTATTTTGGGATATTGTACGGATATTATTTTGTGGACCCAACTTATTTATGCATGTTTATGTTTATTTAGTTGTTTATATTTCCCACGTATTTAAATCATACAATGGCAAATATATTTGGCAGATAGTAGGATATTCCCAACAAATTTTTTTAACAACATAACGCCTACTCGGCGGACCATAACCGAATCGGTGAAAATGATAAGAGGGGTGTGTGTCAAAAAATAGCCCTTCGGTGGACCATAACCGAATTGGTGAAAACAGCGCACTTCATTAATGTCATATTAGTCATTTCGCAGGGTTTGGGGGTGTGGGGTGAGTAGGAAGGGATGTGAGAAAAGCATGGGCCAAGAAGAAATGGGGTTCACCTTTGTTGTACGTGTTCATTCTCCTCCGCCTTCACCTTCGTTCATTCTTCTTTGCTTACTTTGTGTTTTTTGGTTTTCTAGAAACCACTTATGTTGAACATCATACACCAAGGATGAATGTGTCCCAAAAAGGCAGGAAATAAAATCTCTATTTTTTAAAAAATATCAAAAATGTTCAACGAGGGACTAATTTAGGCCAAAACATAAGATTAGTTGTCACATTATGTGCCAGGTGGGTGGTTAATGTTTCACGTCAGCATCGTTAAGTAATGATCTTTACTTTGGAAGGACTGAGGGGCTAGCTTTTCCTCTTTTGAAAATATAGAGGACTAATGTATCCCTAAAAAATTGTTAGGGACTAATACGTCTCGCAGAAATATTATCAAAGACGAATTTAGATCTTTACTCTTAAAATAAGCAGCTAAGTAAATAAAAAAACATATTAGAAATTGCACTTACAAAGTGTGATTTCTCACTTCATGTCAAAAAAAAAACAATCATGTTGGGTATTACACTTACAATGTACGATTCCTCACTTAAAAAAAGTAGTGCAATAGGGTATATAATTAGGAGAGTGTGGCAAAATAGTAGTTTTTAGAACATATTTTATTTCCTTTATAAAAATTTTACTAGCTCCCACTAAGCAAGAACCATATCGGCCTAAATTTGTTCCATTTTAAAAATTTGCCCTTACTAATGGTAGTGTGTGCGCGTGGTGTTTATTTGTCATTTCATCTAAGTAGACAAAAAAATGGCATAATTCCGGAACGCATTTTTCAGATTTTTCCAGAAATACCTCATAAGGGCATAATTTCGGAACGCGTTATTATAGATCTTTCCGGAATTATGCCTTGAGAGATAATTCCGGAACACATTTTTCACTTCTGGAATTATGGCCTTTGAGGTATTTTCGGAAAAATCTGAAAAATGTTTTCCGGAATTATCCCATATGACATAATTCCGGAAGTTATTTTTTTTAATTTAACATTTATTTTAATTAATTAAAAACGCGGATTACATTGATTGAAAAGCAGATTACAACAACAAGCAAAAACAAACATAACAAAGAAACATAATTAAAACATTCGACTACTGTGATGGTGGAGTTAAACGGCGAATGGTCTCGGCGACACTCCGCGTGGTTTCCACGTACAAATGCATAGGACTAAGACACCGAAAGGCGCCGTAGATCTCAATAATGGCTTGCAAGTCATCGTCGTTCTTCACATCCATAGCGGACCAGCGAACACATCCATTATCATCCCGCTCAGGTTTGCGATAAATGATATGATTGACCTCTTGCTCGTCACCCTCCACTTGCACCTTACTCTCTAGTTTATCTTTGAGAGAATCGAAGGTCATGTTGTATTTAAGCCTGCATGAAATAGGTTTTGGACACTGGAAATGGACATCACCATTTCTGTTGGTCATTGTGCCCCGATGGTAAAGGGCAGTCAGTGCGAAATCACGAGAGTATTGGGTTGAAGGGGTGTTGATGTCCATTTTCTTGTGTGGTGTGTGAAAGAAGTTGAAAGTGTGAAAGAACTGAAACCTAAATGGGTATATTTATAACGAAAGATATGAAACCCTAAACAGGATTTTCACCGTTGATGAAAAGTGTCGGAAAAATCTAGACCATTGAAAGTGTCGGCAACATCAAAGCCGTTGAAAAGTGTTGGTAAAATCTAGACCGTTGAAAGTGTTGGCAACATCAAAGCCGTTGAAAAAGTGTCGGCAAAATCAGGACTGTCAAATAATAAATCTGTGGAATAAAATATATTATAAAGTCGTGGAATAAAATATATTATCATACAATCAGGTAATGTCTACATAATCAATAGGGCCAGTTGGTGCAATATGGGCTAGAGCTAAAGAAGTCCATACCTGAAGACATCCAACATATGGATATAACCACGATCTAGCGTCTCGTGAAGCATAAGCAGACCAAGATCGATGAACGTGAGGTAATTGACTAGTAGAGTTCAACATAACCTGGACCCAATGAATCCCATGGACAAACCCAATACCGACCAGCTGGGAGAGTTGATGTGATGACCGCTGGCGTGGTTGCTTTGAAGAATTTTGGGAGGGTTGCCTAACCGAGCTCTAGCTGTGATTCTTCAACAACTCATCCATGTGCTCAAAATATGAAGGAATTTGCTTCACATCATACTGTTTCTTCTTCTTTGGTGCACCCTTCGTCTTCACTTTGGATTTAGGTGGAACCATAGATGTAGTGCTTGGAAAGGAAAATTCTTCAAGACCTTTCTTAAATACAAATTTGTCCTCAACATCCATACCATTACACCGCTTCCAAATTGTCTCCATAGTATAGCTTATGTCACAATCTTTTGATGCTTGTCTGATGCGCTCCTCATCCTAACCCTCCAAACTGAGCCTCATCCAATGGGAGTCAACCACCTCCAATGGGATTGGACGACCCGCTAGGTGCATATAACCAAAATCGCAATCACAAGGTAACCCGTGTGTAACTTTAATCGTGCAACCACAACGACTTTTATCAGTACCCACTTCAGACAACATGCTATCAAACTCATAATATGATTCAATGCATTTACGGAGACCAACCCATGTAGATCCTTGTAGAATGGAGTGTTGTGCCGGCATCCACTCGGTTGATGCTTTCTTGAAAATAATCCACTATCTTATCAATTTGGGCATTCACCATACCGTGCATCAACTCCCAGCATCTGCATAAATCTCCTCCACTAAAACTCAATGCCCAATGGGCTGCCTCGACCCTATTAGTTGTTGTATTCCCAAAGTGTCTCACCCTATCAGTCCACGGTCCAACAAATCTCTCCTTGTGAGGAATTAACCAAGTGTTGTTCACATAAGTCACAAGCCGGGGTACATCGACACATGATTGTTCAAATTCGTTCAACCGCTCATAAAACTCCTCCTCACTTGTAGAGTCAACTATAAACTTCCAAAGCTCCATCATTGACTAGACTCTATCCCCCTTCACCGCCTGCTTACACTTAGCATTGACATTCTTGTTTATGTGATACCGGCAAAGAAAATTGAGACTCTTAGGAAACACAACTTCTATAGCATTCATCAATGATGTTTCTTTGTCAGTGATGATCAATTGAGGAAGTGGAATATCTACCACCATCAAATCTCTCAATGTCTGCAATACCCATCTATAATCATCATACCGCTCTGCTGACAAGTAAGTAAATGCCACTGGAAATGTCAACTCAGTGGAAGTGACACCAAGAATCTCCAAGAGAGGCAATCTATATTTGTTGGTTTTGAAGGTTCTGTCCATAATCAAAATACTAGAAAACATCCTCAATAACTGGATAGACTCACGGTGTGCCCACATGATCTCTTTAACAACATTAGTGTTATCAAGTCGTCTAGTCCAACACAAATAATGTTCAGATTCTACCAGTCTCATAAGCTTCTGTATCTCAGTTCTATAACCTCTCAGGCTCGATTGGAACCTGATGTGGGTTCTATACAGCTGCGACATAGTACTCTAGTTGTTCGAAAATCGCTTCTTAATTGCATCCATACTATTTTGCGCTTTAACATTCAACAACAAATGCTCTTCAACCATAGACCGCTCCTCCTTATTAAACCGCCCAAATATTGCAAGCCCGAGACACGTTTTATGAGGCGCATGATTGTGTATTCCACACATAACTCTGACTTTTCAATCCCAATCAGGAGGCTTCAATGGTGTAGCTTTCAGCCTAAAAGGACAACCACACTTCTTTGAAGACCTCGCTCTAGAACACCCAATGTCTACTCCGACATATCTACCATGTCTCTCGCAACCCAAAACAATTCTATTCTTCTTCGCTTTACCATTCATGGTGGACTCGAATCGAAGAATGGTAACAACAACTCTGTTGGCTTTCCCAACGTCTCTGGCCCAACGTAAGAGATTATAGCGAGTAACAAGAAGACCTTTAGGATATACATCTGTAGTGGTAAATTCGTCCGATAAATCCATAGTAAAGGGAAAGTTGCCATCAGCTGTAGCCATATCTATAAAATAAAAAAAATTAACTGTTAATTATAAAAATTTTAAAAAATAATAATAATAATTACGTCCGGAAGGTAAAAATTTAAAAATTTAAACTTTCCGGAATTACGTCTAAAGTGATAATTCCGGAAGGCAAAAAAAATAAACTTTCCGGAATTACGTATTTTTACATACTTTCGGAAGGCAAAAAATTTAAACTTTTCGGAATTACGTATTTTTACATAATTCCGGAAAGGCAAAAACGTAAACTTTCCGGAATCATCAAAATTAGATAATTTCGGAACACATTTTTAAGGTTCCGGAATTATCCTCTATACGTGTTTATGGAAATCTAACGAAAAAACAATTCCAGAAATACCTTTTTGGGAGGTAATTCCGGGAAAGTGAAAAATTTTGGGTACTGTTGAGATTTTGGTAAAAAGTGTGAGGGGTATTTTAGAGATAAAACGAGTTATGGGGTACAGGGTCTAATAGGTGAGAATTATACTGGTTGTCTGTGCTATCAAGTTGCAACACATAAGACTAGATACCAACCTCATGTGGTAGTTTTTTCCTCGGCTAAAGTGCTCTCGGGGTCCCTTATCTTTATTTAAAGTAACAATTTGGTCCTTTATCTTTTTTTTTGTCCCAAATCAGTCCTTTATGTTTTAAATTTTTGACACATAAATCATTTTCTGTCCCAAATCAGTCTTTTATGTTTCAAATTTTAAACACATAAATCCTTTTTCTTGACACATAAATCAGCACTGTTAACGGAAAAGGATTTACGTGCAAAAATTTGAAAGATAAATGACTTATTTGGGACAAAAAAACATAATGGACTAATTCGTTACTTTAAATAAAGATAAGGGACCCCGGGAACACTTTAGCCTGTTTCCTCCCTATTACTTATAGCTTGAGTACATGAAAGCATCCTTGTGGTACAAAAGTTACAGCATTTTTTTATAAAAAAGTACACCAATTTCGTCTCCTTTCTTGTTTACAAATTATGAAAAAAAAATGGACCATATTAGTATAATTTTAGTAACACAACACCAGGACCATTTAGCTCCAATATGGACAAGGCTCACGACTTATCTTTGGGCTTAGATGGAGAGTCTGAGGGGGGAAGAACTGAGAAGGGGGTGATGTCTTCAGCTGGTGCTGAACCCGTTAATGGTAGTAGGCCTAGTGTATGCCCAACTTTAGATCTTCCTTCAATCCATGTGGAACCAACCCCTGTGGACCCAGGTGAGTATCGGATCTTAACCAGAAAAGAGAAGAAGTATCTCAGCGTGTCTTTGCCAAAGAAGATGAGAGCTGGATTGAAACCACAGAAGGTGGTGCGCAATCTTGCGGAGGTTTCTGGCAAGGAGTTCCATGGTTCTCAGGCGCCGGAGGTGGAAGAGAGGGCCAATTCGTCGTCTCTGTTTTCGGCTGGAGCGGTGTTATGTGATGGGTCTATAGACAGTTCTGATATTAGAGGTTGTAATAACAAATTCTGGGCTTTACAGAGCAAGGCGGTGGCGCGCCGTGTGTGGGAGACTGCGAAGAATTTAGGCGTGGAAGGAATCAGGCCAGAGGAAGTTTATATTGAAGAAATTTCTCAAGGAGAAAAGAGAGATGAGATAGCAAGGAAGAAGGGGAAGAATGCAGCTGGTTCCCGATGATTATTTTATCTCTCAATATGCGTGGGTGGGGTGACAGAGCTAAACGGCGTCACCTGAGATCGTTAATTTCTACAGGTAATTTTAATTTCATCTGTTTACAGGAAACTAAAAGGGAGATTTTGGAGGAAAATCAAATTAGTCAATTGTGGGGTAATCTTTTGTTTGAGTATGTCGTTAAACCGGCTAATGGTCAGTCTGGAGGCTTATTGTCATCTTGGGTGACTGGTTCATGTGATTTTAAGTTCTCGTTTATGGGTACAGGATTTATTGGGGTGGCTTTGAATGTTGATAATTCTTTGTTGTATGTGGTAAACGTTTATGCGCCTTGTTATTTGAATGGGAAACGTCAGGGGTGGGAGGAATTGAAAGCGTATAAACAGTCTCTTGATGATGGGGACTGGTGTCTGGTAGGAGATTTTAATTGTGTCACAAGAGTTGAGGAAAGGAAAGGTATAGGGGTAAGGGGGTCTATTCAGGAAGTTAACGAGTTTAATGCTTTTATTTCGGATATGGATTTACTTGATGTCTCAGTTACTGGTAATGTTTTTTCTTGGTTTTGCTCGGATGGGATTTCAATGAGTAGACTGGATAGGTTTCTTATTTCTCCTAATTTGGTTGACAAGTGGAACATCTCGGGTCAATGGATAGGGAAGAGGAATATCTCTGATCACTGCCCTATTTGGCTGCTCAGATCTACTGTTGATTGGGGTCCGAAACCTTTTCGGTTTGTTAATGCTTGGTTTCACCATGCTAAGTTTAAAGAGTTTGTTAAGGATAGCTGGTCTCAAATTCAGGTTTCTGGGAATAAAGCTTATGTTTTTAAGGAGAAAATGAAGATGTTGAAAGAGAAGTTGCGAGTGTGGAACAAAGAGGTGTTTGGAGTGGTTGACTTGAATATAGAGGAGGATGTCAAGGAGTTGAATAACTTAGATCAAATGCTCATTGAGCATTGGGATGAGGCCACGGTTTCTAAAAGAAAGGAAGTCTCTGTGTCTTTTTGGAAGCAAATCAGATTGAAGGAAAGTATTCTTCATCAAAAGAGTAGGGCGCGTTGGATCAAAGAGGGTGACGTGAATTCTAAATATTTTCACTCTATGTTGAAGTTTAAAAAGAGGAAAAATATTCTAAAGTTGTTAGATGATGAGGGAAGGCTTATTGAAGATGTTTTTGTGGTTAAAGATAAGGTGAAGAATTTTTTTCAAAATGGATTTACGGAGCCGCTGTATGGTAGACCTGTGTTGAATGATACGATGTTTAATCAAATCTCTTCGGAAGCGAATGATTACCTGGTCATGCCTTTCGAAGAGGAGGAGATTAGGGAGGGGATTTGGAGCTGTGATGGAGATAAAAGCCCGGGTCCTGATGGTTTTAATTTGAGGTTCTTTAAGGAGAATTGGGATTTGTTGAAGTATGACATTGTGGGAGTTTTTTCAGAATTCTACGCCAAGGCTCACATTCCTAAAGCGTTCTCGGCCTCTTTCCTAACTCTCATTCCCAAAAATGATCATCCTCAAGGGTTGGGGGAGTATAGGCCCATTTGTTTAATTGGGAGCATCTATAAGATTCTTTCAAAGGTGTTGGCCAACAGGTTAAAGAAGGTTCTTCTTTTGGTGATTTCTGAGTGTCAGTCAGCTTTTCTTGGTGGTCGGAATATTCTTGATGGGGTAGTGATTGTTAATGAGCTTGTTGATTTGGCGAAGCGTAATAAGGAGGAGTGCATGTTGTTTAAAGTGGATTTTGAGAAAGCTTATGACACCGTCTCTTGGTCGTTCCTCTTTGATATGTTAGCTAAGTTCGGGTTTGATCTTAAGTGGATTCGTTGGATTAGAGCGTGTGTGTCTTCTTCTTCTTTATCGGTTTTGGTCAACGGAAGCCCAACTCAAGATTTCTTGGTGCAAAGGGGATTGCGTTAGGGGGATCCTCTATCTCCTTTTTTATTCTTGTTAGTGGCTGAGGGTCTTGCTCGGTTGGTGGATAAGGCGGTGGGGGTTGGGGTTTTTGAGGGGTTTGTAATTAATGAAAACCTTAGTTATTCGCTTGTTCAATTTGCTGATGATACCGTTCTAATTGGGAAGCCGTCTTGGAATAACCTTTGGGGTCTAAAATCTATTCTCAGGAGCTTTGAACTCGTCTCCGGATTGAAGGTCAATTTCATCAAAAGTAAGCTTATTGGTATTAATGTGCCTGATAATTTTATGGAGCAAGCTTCAGTATTCCTTCACTGCAGGTCGGAATCCATTCCGTTCAACTTTCTTGGCCTTCCCGTTGGTGCTAATCCGAGGCGAAAAGGGACTTGGAATCCGGTTTTGCAAAAGTTTCGGACTAGGCTGGCATCTTGGAAGGGGCGCAATTTATCTATAGGAGGTCGGGTTACGCTTATCAACTCGGTCCTTAGTAGTTTACCTTTGTATTTCTTCTCTTTCTACAAAGCACCAAAAGTGGTTATTAGGGAGATGATAAAGATTCAAAGAGATTTTCTTTGGGGAGTTAAGGAGGATGCGAGAGGTATGTATTGGGTGGCTTGGGATAAGGTTTGTAGGGAGAAAAATGAGGGAGGTCTTGGTATCAAAAACTTGGAGAATTTCAATATTTCCTTATTGTCAAAATGGAAGTGGCGCTGTTTGGTGGACGAGAATGCGAATTGGAGAGGTCTATTAAGTCATAGATATGGTGAGTTGTCGGGATTTATGTCTAGTGATTCTGTCAGGAGAATGAGATCGGATTCTTTGTGGTGGAGGGATCTTTGTATTGTTGGTAAAGAAGAAATGGGGGACGATTGGTTCAAAGATTGTATTCGGAGAGGATTGGGCAGTGGTGAGGGGGTCAAACTTTGGAAACATCATTGGATTGGTCACCAACCGCTGTCTATCGTGTTTCCTAATTTATTTGCAGGTTGTGCTGATAAGGATCTCACTGTGGCTGAAGCTGGTTGTTGGAGAAGAGATGTATGGAGTTGGAATTTTTTATCTAATGTTGCAGGTGGTCATCTTTGTGTTCAAGAAGCTGCAGAGTTGGCGGACATTTTGCGTGAAGTTTCTCCGATTCGAGGTAAATCTGATTGTTGGAAATGGATTCTAACTCATGATAAAATGTTTTCGGTTAGTTCTTGTTATATCCAGGTACAAAGCGTTCGGCAAGCAGCTGTCTTGCCCCCTCTGCTATCGGCCAGAATTGAAGCCGTGTGGCAAACAGCTGTTCCGTCAAAAATTAAGCTTTTCGGTTGGCGTATGTTTGTCTCGGCTCTTCCTCTTCGCTCTTCTTTGCTTAATCGTAACGTTATTCAGTCTATGGAGGAGGCGGCCTGTGCTTTTTGTCAGAATGATTTTGAAGATTTGGACCATCTTTTCGTGGGGTGTGATATGGCTAGGATGGTGTGGAAAAAGGTGGAGATATGGCTTGGTGTGGATCATATCGTTGAGGAGTCTTTGATGGAGCATTTTGATTCCTTCGCAAAAGTGTTTACCGGCAAGAAATCTAAGAAGATTAGACATCTTATCTGGCTGGCCTCGTGTTGGAGTATTTGGTTGACTAGAAATAATCTTATTTTCAAGGGGGAAGAACCGGATTTAGACTCGATTGTTTATCATATTAAAACTATGTCTTGGTCGTGGTTTATTTATGGGGTGGGGAGTCATTCCGGTTATGTTTTAGATTCTTGGTGGAATAACGCTTACCATTGTATTAATCATTTTGTTGGGTAGTAGGGGGAGAAACAGTGGGTTAGGTTTTCCCTCTGTAGTGCACTCACAGGGTACTCTTTTTCCTACCTGAGTCTTTTTCCCAATGGGTTTTGGCTCAGGGAGGTTTTGAGGAGGCCCTCCCCCTTTTTTTTCTCTCATTGTAAGGGTTAGGCACCCCTTGTGCTCTTTTCAATGATATTGCTTATCGAAAAAAAAAACCAGGACCATTTCATAATACAAAAAAAAACAAGAACCAAATTGATATAAAATTTTCACACCACGGACCAATTCAGAACTTTTAATATATAATAGGCTTAAATATATATACGCGAGTAGATATGCTCATTATTCATTTACCCATGTAAAAAAACTTAAAATAAATCTTACAAATATTAAGTGTTTCTAGTTACTCCTGCCGTTAGTTTTAACTAACAATGTTAAGTCTATATATGCTGGCTTGGCTGCCATTTGCAGGGGTACTTAGAAACACTTAATATTTGCAGGGGGTAACTAGATCCCAAATGGCAGCCAAGTCAGCATAGACTTAACGTTGTTAGCTAAAATTAACAGCAGGGGTAACTAGAAACACTTAATATTTACAAGGTTTATCTTAAAAAAAAAATGCAAGGGGGTAAATAGATAATGACCATATTTTCAGGGGTAACATATATTTAAGTCAATATAATAACAAGAGAACAAACTGAAACCTGAAACCTAAAATGTAAGTGATGGGAATAGTATACACTTTTGTTTAAAAGAATATTACACTCTTGACATAAACCAGTGTCAAAAATCCGTTGTAGTCTAGTTGGTCAGGATATTCGGCTCTCACCCGAAAGACCCGGTTCAAGTCCCGGCAACGGAAAATAATTCTTGTTCTTCGTTGCATCTGAAGAATATTTTTCTTTTGGCTTAAATATCATTTACCTTCCTGCAAATATCACCATAATCCATTTACCCCCCCTGCAAAAAAAAAGCTTTAAAATGGACCTTGCAAATATTAAGTGTTTCTAGTTACCCCTGCTGTTAACTTTTCTGTTAAAAAAATGACGTGGAAAACTGAGATGACGTCAGCACTGACGTCATTGCCATGTGTCACCATATTATTGGACATTTGTGCCATGTGGCACTGACACGCCACGTCAGCATCCTATGGCACCATGGCCACGTGGCTCTGACATGTGCCACGTCAGCAACCAATAGATGGTTGCCACGTGGCACTCACTTGGCAAAGGGGCCCAACAATGTTACTTAAAAAAATAGAAATTTTGTTAGCTAATGGGTGGTGAACTCGTGACCACTTTGTTAAACCCTCTCCATATTACCATTTGGCCAAATCAATTCTTGAGAACTTTAAGCCAACTATTAGTATATATTACAAAAACGAATTCTTCATCTTCAAGAGAACAAATCTGGAAAACGAAGGATTGATGATGAATTTCGAAGGATAACAAAATCATCATCATCATCATAGGGTAGTGGTGTGAATGATAGTGGTGGTGGTGCGAACAAATCTGGATATCAGAATCATCATCATAGAAAATCTGGAAAAATTGATTATGAAAATCTGGAAAAATTGGAAAACGGAATTTACAGAAACGAAAATCTGGAAAAATTGATGATGAATTTCGTATTGGTGCGAAGGATTAATGATGAATTTCGTATTGGTGCGAAGGATTAATGATGAATTTCGTATTGGTGCGAAGGATTGATGATGAATTTCGTATTCTTGAAAACGAAAATCTGGAAAAATTGGAAATCCGGAAAACGAAATTTACAGAAACGTTTTGAAGCCATTCTGGAAAAACACCAAAACCAATTTCGTTTACAGATTTACGTTGATTTACGAACTCTAATTTCGTTGGTTGATTTCGTTTACAAATTTACGAACTCTAATTTCGTTGGTTGATTTCATTTACAGATTTACGAACTCTAATTTCGTTTACAGACGAACAACAAACGAACAAATTCGTTCAACACTAAAACGAAATCAGCCATTGTTGTGTAACAAAAACGAAAATCGATTAGCCATTGTTGTGTTTTTGGTTACAGATCTGATGAAGATGAAGATCCGATCAAAAGAATACCTTTTTATGTAATATATATTCACAAATTCCCATTGGGCTTAATGGTAACAGTGGGATTACATCACTCAATGGTCACAAGATTGAGACCCATCTAGGCTAAAATTGACATTTTTTTAGTAACACGCAATATTCCACATTGTCAAGTGAGTGCCACGTGGCAATCAGCTATTGGTTGCTAACGTGACACATGACAGAGCCACGTGGCCATATTACCATAATATGGTGACACGTGGCACTGATGTCAGTACTGACGTCATTTCAGTTTGCCACGTCATTTTTTAACAGAAAAGTTAACTGCAGGGGTAACTAGAAACACTTAATATTTACAAGGTCCATTTTAAAACTTTTTATTTTGTAGGTGGGTAAATAGATTACGGTGATATTTACTGAGTAAATGATATTTTTGACGGCATCCGAAGAATATCTTTTGGTTTTCCCCCTAGTCCCTACTACGCACGTTGAATTGAAGTTCCTATACATTTGCTACTCATGAAATTGAAACATTTGAACATGAAACTGAAACACCTCAAAAACTGAAATCGTGTTTACGCTATAATTAAGTTAACGAATTATCAGTCTCCGTGAGATCATTGATACATGTACTGTTTACGATTCTTGAGGACCAAGAAGCAAAATCCTTTTTCAACCTCGTCATTTGTCTCATTAACCAAGCACCAAAGCCATGATGATTCCTCACATTCCCATCAGCGAGAGTTTAACGATGTCATTACCTCAAACAAGCTCATCGCCAGTCACGTTCGAAACGGTGACATAGATTCTGCTCTCCGTGTATTTGAGAGCATGAGAGTGAAGTCCACTGTTAGCTGGAACTCTATCCTTGCTGCATTCGCAAAGAAACTCGGTAACTTCGAACATGCTCGCCAACTGTTTGAAAAAATTCCAGAACCAAATACTGTTTCATATAACATCATGTTGGCATGTTATTTGCACCATTTTGGTGTCCATAATGCTCGTGGTTTCTTTGACCGCATGCCCTTTAAGGATACGGCTTCTTGGAACACTATGATTTCGGGTTATGCTCAGGTTGGATTGATGGATGAGGCGTGTAGGTTGTTCACTGCAATGCCGGAGAAAAACTGTGTCACTTGGAGTGCAATGGTGTCTGGATATGTGGCTTGTGGGGATTTAGATGCTGCTGTGAAGTGTTTTTATGGTGCCTCTATGAGGAGTGTGATTACCTGGACTGCTATGATCACTGGATACATGAAGTTTGGGAGGGTTGAATGTGCGGAAAGATTGTTCCAGGAAATGTGTTTGAAGACTTTGGTAACATGGAATGCTATGATTGCTGGGTATGTTGATAATGGTAGGGCAGAGGATGGTTTGAAGCTTTTCAAGATAATGTTGGAAACTGGGATTAAGCCTAATGCTGTGAGCTTGACTAGTGTCTTATTGGGTTGTAGTGATTTATCAGCTTTGCAGCTGGGTAAACAAGTTCATCAATTGGTTTTTAAAACTCCATTGAGCCGGGATACAACCGCGGTAACTTCGTTGATTAGCATGTATTCCAAGTGTGGGGATCTGAAGGACGCGTGGGAGTTATTTGTCCAGATTCCGCGGAGAGATGTTGTGACATGGAATGCAATGATATCTAGTTATGCTCAACATGGAGCTGGTGAGAAGGCTCTTCATTTGTTTGATAAGATGAGAAATGAAGGCATGAAGCCAGATTGGATTACTTTTGTTGGAGTATTATTGGCTTGCAATCATGCAGGACTGGTAGATCTTGGGATCCAATATTTCAACTCAATGGTAAGGGATTTTGGTATTGATACTAGGCCAGAGCACTATGCATGCATGGTTGACCTTCTTGGTAGAGCTGGAAGGCTATCTGAGGCTGTAGATATGATAAAAAATATGCCTTTTAAGCCCCATCCCGCCATCTTTGGAACACTTTTGGGTGCTTGTAGAATCTATAAAAACTTGCACCTGGCTGAGTTTGCTGCCAAAAATCTGCTTGAACTTAATCCAACCAGTGCAACTGGGTATGTTCAATTGGCTAATGTTTATGCAGCACAAAATAAATGGGAGCATGTTGCTAGGATCCGAGGATCAATGAAAGAAAATAACGTTGTGAAGACGCCTGGATATAGTTGGATCGAAATAAACAGTAGCGTGCATGAGTTTAGGTCAAGTGACAGATTGCACCCAGAATTGGCTGCTATACATGAAAAACTAAATAAACTGGAGAAGAAAATGAAGTTGGCGGGCTATGTACCAGATCTTGAATTTGCATTGCATGATGTGGGAGTGGAGTTGAAAGAACAGCTTCTTTTATGGCATAGTGAGAAACTGGCAATTGCATTTGGACTACTGAAGGTACCATTAGGGGTTCCAATCCGGGTGTTTAAAAACTTAAGGGTTTGTGGAGATTGCCACTCTGCAATCAAGTACATCTCAGCTATAGAAGGAAGAGAAATCATTGTTAGGGATACCACAAGGTTTCATCATTTCAAGGATGGGTTATGCTCCTGTAGTGATTACTGGTAAGCTTGATAGTGTGCAGCCAACACAATGCTATTGAAGGTATGCTTTTATTGCAAGAGCAATGCTGTCATGCTCTTCACCTTGAAGTCGATTTGATATACACAAAAGAAATACCATACTAGAGATGCACAAAAGAACGCTTAATTGCTCTACAATTGCATTAAATCTCCAGTTGAATTCGTTGGTTATGATCCTGAAAATTAATCTGAGATGACTTTTTACCTACACATATAGCAGTCTTTTAGACAACTTCAAGTTCACCTGCTTTCGACTAAGAGTATGAGAAAGGAATTCATTGCTGCTTGTCAGCGCCCCAAGAATAAATGCTTACCCAAATGAGCCTCAAGAAAAGAAGACATGAGTTTGCAGTCGAGTTATCGATAGTCATCTGGAAACAGACCCTGTGAGGAAAATTGCGCATCTTTCTATTGTGGTACTCTGGCGTTGGGACTTGGGAGTTTCGATTGCTTCCTGTGTGATTTGTACTCTCTTGCAAATTGGTAAAGCAGACATATAATCTTTTTGTTGTAAATTAGATTGTTGAATTGGGGATTTTGTACTATAACCCCGAATCGACTTATATTTAAAATTTCTAAAAATATTTATAATTACATTAAACTAACTTATAAGATTATTTTATTGATAGTGTTTCCCGAACCGAACTATATCCCACACACCAAACATTTTGGCCGAAATTGCTTTAACCGAATGAAGTTGAAACTCAAACTGAATCAGAACGTAATATATATAGTTATATACCGCTTTCTAGGAAGACCTGGTAACTTGAGTGACTGGTTATTTTTAGAGCCAAAAATATGAAAAATAAACAAGGCAAAAGAGACGGATGAGTAAACAAATGAAAGGACAATTTTCCATAAATTTTATTTCATAGACTTACATGATTGGATGCAATTAAACAATAATCAACTCCTACAGAAACAAGTGAATGAATACGGGAGGAAGCTATTGCGCAAGATAAGAATCGTAAGATGTGCTTGGAACAAAGAACGAGGTAAATACTGTTTTTCGACAATACTCCTAAACTTTGTACAAATACTCCTTAAAATCAAATACATTGAAAAGAATGGAAGTTTTAACAAGCTGAACGATAAGGGTAAATCATGACGAATAATCTTCATATCAAAGCATTGTGTGACAGTGTGAAAAACCAGTTTTACATGCCACTGAGACACATATTAACGTCTAAGACCATCACGAATACTACGTCTCTAAGACGAGCAGCAACCAGACTTCTGGTTCACTGGTTGTCCTCGAATTTGGACTGTTGGTGGCCTGGCATTGTTCGTTGGTTGGCTTGCCATCCTGTTGAAAAGAACCAATGACAAGAGGTCAATCAACAAGCTATATACGTTGACAAGAATCCATTGACTAAACAAAATTCATTGAACTTCACAAACTCAAACAAAAAGCTCAACCATTGTCACATAGCACAAACAGAAATAATGTACCTGGTTTTTATTTCAGCAGCCATGGCCATGAAAGCCTGTTCCACATTGGTGGCATTTTTAGCACTAGTTTCCAAGAAAGGAATTCCAATTTCATCTGCAAATGCCTGAGAAACAGAAAGCGCAAACATCCAAATATTAGACAAAAGAAAGGATTAAAAAATGTCAGTGAGACACATACATGTCATAAACCAACAAATATAAAATCACCTTTCCTGTCTCGTAGGACACAACTTTATTTGCCGTAAGATCACACTTGTTTCCAACTAAAAGCTTGTTAACGTTCTCACTTGCATAACGGTCAATTTCATTCAGCCACTGCTTAACATTGTTGAAGCTCTCTTGGTCAGTGACATCATAAACAACCTGCAAAACAAAGCAATGAGATTACACCACGGTTTACCAAGATGAGATAAAAAAAAGGAAATTGCTGGTGGTAAAGGGCTAGTACAAAAAGACTCACAATGATGCCATGAGCCCCACGATAGTAGCTGCTAGTGATTGTCCGGAAACGTTCTTGACCAGCAGTATCCCACTATACAGTAAAAAGATTCAGAAAAATCTGTTAACAATTACAGACAACAGTGAAGCAACAATCCAAGATAGTTGAGACAAGGTGTTTGAAAAAGAAATAAATATCCTAATTTTTTAATGGGTAACCTTGAGCCCTCAAATAATACCGTTCAAATGAACGGAGGATGCAATTGGTAACAGGAAAAAACATGGAATGGGCCACTTGGCAAGTAAACATATAATGATAACAGAGAAAAGAAACAGAAAGATATCCTTGGGTATATGGGAGATTAACTTCTCATTGAGAAAAATTTTTCTAGGTGCGTTCAAATTGATTTTCGTACAACTCATGGGACGGTTTTGAATGATGTAGAAAACAAATTGACAATTATGCATTTTTCTCTAGGTGCGCTCAAATTGATTTTTGTACAACTGGTGGGTCGATTTCAAATGATGTAATTTAGATGTAGAAAACAAATTGACACAATCATATGATGAATTCTCATCAAAACCAAAAAACAAACTTGTTCAATATTCAAATAACATTAACATGATCATGTACTTACAATTTGAAGTTTAATAGTCTTCCCGTCCTGCTCAACAGTGCGGATTTTCTATAGAAGGGAGCATGTGAAATAATTAATCACTGTATTTATGTTAAAAATAACATGAAAATAAGGCTAAATGGTGAATACGGATGCTTACAAAGTCCACTCCAATGGTACTGATATAGCTGTCAAGGTATGAATCATCCTGTTTCAAAGCAGAATAAAATATTAAGAAGTGTAATCTCCATTTCCTTAAAAAGAAACCTTCACTACTTAAAATATACTTCAAAGTAAAAGCTTTTGTTTGCGTGTGTGAGTACTATATGTATTTCAATGTCTAAAAAGACACTTCAAAGTTCTGAATATTCAACTTCATAGAGAAATCGAATAGTGGGATTTTTCAACTTCATTTTCATAAATTGAACAGGTTACCTAAACAAAGGAGAAGAAAAAGGACAGAAGGTCAGAACTTACAGCAAACCTCAGGAGGAGACATGACTTCCCCACACCAGAATCTCCAATCAGCAAAAGCTTGAACAAATAGTCACTGAGAAAAACATAGGGATGTTAATTTAATGAATATCTATCCTTTTTCTAAGAGAATGAAAGGGGATAAAGCAACAAAGGTCATAACTCAAGCTCATGAGTCATGTGCCACAGCTGACAGTAAAACATGACTGTCAAAAAAGTGGTGTATGCTGCCACGTAAATAGGACAATTCATAACTAATCATAGATTATAATTATGCACCGACAACAGATATTTCATTATTAAATTATTTAGCTATCTGTGCGTCAAAAAATTGTCTAGTTATGTCCATACAGAAGTTAATTTGTCTACACAGATCCACATGAACTTAATTTGCTTTGCACAAAAGTTGAAAGTTGTATCCCATAAAACTTTTGTCCACTTAGGATTTCCAAGGTATAGAATACAAGAGACATCTGTCGACCTCGGCAAAATTTAATATGCAACAATGCCTTCAAATTTTTAAACCAATTTTCGTGAGGAACAGTTATTGCTCGAACATCATATTCGTAGATCTATCTATAAAACTTCAACTATCCCCTTATTCTCATCAATAAATAAATCCATTCAAACTATAACAATCTCTGGATCGAATACGGTATAACTAAGTGACTAACCACTGCCACCGAACAGGTAAATAAAAAACATCAGTTCGTCCTCTAAATCAATAATTTAAGATAGGTATCAATTTCAGTGTTCTTTCAAAAGGTATCAATTTTAAGAAAATCACATGTCAATCACATCACCGAGAAGTTAGCACTCTCACATCTGTTTTTAGGTAATGGACAAATTGCGTATCTTGCTATATACTGACCCAATACCATCACCAGTACCACCACAAAAAATTTCTAAAATTGAATTAAAAAACCCAAACCAGATCAGAATTTCAAATATTTACAAATAGCATAAACATAACTGAACAGAAGTAAACGAATCTATCATCTAAGGAAACTGATCTAAATCAGCAAAAATAATTAATCAGAAGCACGATCCAGCATAACGTCCGAAACAAATTTCACAAGCCATGCATCAGAGAAGAATTAAAAAAAAAAAAACTAGCGCTTCACAAACAACTAAATTCACCACCGCATCACGACGAATACATCGGATCTAAAGGAGTTTGATTCAGAAAAATTAAAATAAAACAGGAAACGAATTGTAAAACAATTTTTCGAGAAGTGGAGCAGAAAGTAAAACAGCGATGATAATTGGCACTTACTATTCAGGATTCATGGTGGAGAGAGGTTGGGAGCGAACTGAATCGGAAAGAAGTCTGAGGAGAACAAGGGTTTGGCGGCGAATGAAGCGACTGGAATCTGAGATCGTCGCCGGAGAAAGAGAAATTGACAAGGAAGGGAGAGAAGAGAGAAGATGGAAAAAGAAGTCGAGGAAACGTGTGAGGAAGCGGCGTTATAAAATGACCCGCAGGTGTCGGAGCTCTATCAATTGAGGGTGTGAGTGCGAGTGGGTGACGTATTTCAATAAGATAGGTGGCTGCCACGTGTATTCTGGATTAATTAGGACTTAAATATATGTTTACCCCCGTAAATATGGTCATAATTTATTTATGTCCCTGTAATTTATTTATTTTAAAATGGCCATTGCAAATATTAAAATTTTACAGTTAAGCCCCTTTTTTAACTTTCTATCCCAAAAAACTGACGTGGCTAACGGATATAACATCAGGATGACATCATCAATTCAAAAACAATAATCTTTCTATGTTAATTTTTCTCTCTTAATCATTCACGATGTGATGCGGATGTCATCTTCATTAGCCACGTCAGTTTTTTGGATGAAAAGTTATCAGAGCGGCTTAACTGTAAACGCTTAATATTTGTAAGGGTCATTTTAAAAAAAATTACAGATGCCTAAATGGATTATGGTCATATTTGAGGGGGCCAAAGATTCATTTAAGCCTTTCTTTTTCGGCTTAAATAGTTACTACCCCCTGCAAATATTCTCATTATCCAATTACCCCCCTGCAAAAAAACATTTAAAATAAACCTTCCAAAATGTAATTTGATCCATTTACACCCCTCTGTTAGTTTTTTTGCTAACAACGTTAATTTTGCTGACGTGGATGCCTAATTGATTGCTGATCTGTTTTCACTTATACACGTGTGTTACCCCCTCACTTTGTCACTTCATCATCTTCCCTTCTAGGGTTCATTAATCACTCTGTTTCTTCTTCTCTCTCACGAAGCATAACCAGTCTTCGTCGTCCATCTTCTCCCTCACGAACCAGTCTTCGTCGTCCATCTTGTTCTCTCTTCTTCCATCTTCGTTAGTTCACACCAATGGCCACAAGCAACACATCTTCGAATGTTGTATCAAGGCAAGGGCAAGGCCAACTCCCTGTTTGTGGATGTCGCGAGTCAATGCGTTTATGGATTTCAAACACTTCTGAAAATCCTGGAAGAAGATTTTGGAAGTGTATTAATTGAGGGGTAAGTAATATGGTTGATTTCAATTCTTGTCTTCAGTTGATTTTTTCGTGAATCTGAGATCTCTGTATTTGTTAATCTGTGTAGAAGCGAATAAGCTGCAAGTTGTTTATTTGGGATGATGAACTAGATCTTCGTAGAGTGAATATGGTGACAGTTTCAGAAACAGATGAACACAAGCAGTTGGAATCAGCAACAAACACAATTTCTCAATGCAAATGTGGTGACATTTTCAAGGATTGGGAGTCAAACAAAGTTTCAAGGCTGAAGCTGAAGTTGTTAGATGAGAGGAAGAAGAAGAAGAAGTTGATGCAAGCAATACTAATTTTAGTCATTGTGTTTGTAGCATTTGAGAAATTTGATTTGGTAAAAAAATAGGGTTTAGGGTATCAATATTGTAATTTTAGTATTTGTGTTAGTGTTTGTGTTATTGTAATCAAAGGCAATATGAATGGGTTGGATTAGGTGCAATGTTAGTGACCATTCATTGTGTTTGTATCAATGAAGTTTAATTATCAATGAAGTTTAACTTTGTTTATCAATTAAGTCAGTTTAACTTTGTTTCATTGTGTTTGTTTATTAACTGAACTGTAACTGATAAACTGATAAACTTATTAACTGATGTAGAATACATTTTCTCAAGCTGAACTGGAACTGATAATATATAAACAGGAACTGATAATATATAAACTGGAACTGATAATATATAAACTGATAATACATAAATAGATCCAAAATAAGCTGAACTGTTTGGGTCATGACTTCATTCAACCAGTACATGAGTTCCTAAATACATTAGTTCCAAAATACATTAGTTCCAACATACATGATTTCATTCTTCAATTCACATTCTCTTGTGTTAAACACCCATCTTCAATATCTTCAACCAGTAGTGGTTTGTTTGGGTCACTTCCAGGACCAGTATAAGGTAGTACAGTTTTCTTTAACCTTGTACTCAATCTAGTCCTCTTGAGAGCTAGGTTAATCCTTCTTTTAACTGGAAGTTTAGTCCTCTTGAGACCTGGGTCACTTCCAGCAGCAGAAGCATTGATAGATACTCCTTCTTGAACATTGACAGTTTGTTGAACTTCTTGAACTGGTGCAGCAGATTGTTGAACATTGACAGATACTCCTTGTTGAACTGGTGCAGTAGATTGTTGAACATTGACAGATACTCCTTGTTGAACTGG
Source organism: Astragalus membranaceus (assembly GCA_039519185.1). Lineage (NCBI taxonomy): Eukaryota > Viridiplantae > Streptophyta > Magnoliopsida > Fabales > Fabaceae > Astragalus > Astragalus membranaceus. The sequence continues at coordinate 159,589,435 of CM076846.1, read as the reverse complement.
TGCAGCAGATTGTTGAACATTGACAGATACTCCTTCCTGAACTGGTGCACCAGATTGTTGAACATTGACAGATACTCCTTCTTGAACTGGTGTAGTAGATTGTTGAACATTGACAGATACTCCTTGTTGAACTGGTGCAGCAGATTGTTGAACATTGACAGATACTCCTTCCTGAACTGGTGCACCAGATTGTTGAACATTGACAGATACTCCTTCTTGAACTGGTGCAGCAGATTGTTGAACATAGGCAGCCTTTCTTGGTTTTCTCTACAACATGAAAACAAACAATATAATTGATATCAAAGACATAACTATAGATCAGACAGATATCACAGACATACTGCTATTATTACCTCCTTTTTTGTGCTTCTGGATTGATATCTGTGCTCTTGCAACTCCTGCTATTGTGACCAAATTGGTCACACTTTGTGCATTTGTATGATGTCCCAGTCCTCTTTAGCTTCTTAGCATTAGGTTCCTCCTCTGCAGGTTGCCTCCTCCTCAATTTCTTTGGCCTACCAGTGCCTCTTTTGTATTGTGGTGGTAGCATATCTTCCACTTCAACAGTAGGTCACATATCTTGGACATTAATGGCACTTACACCTTCCCTATATGCAAGTTCATAACTATATCTAGTATAACAAGCATCCACAAAATCTTCAGGTTTTAGTTCATTATATGATAGGGCAGCACATGCATGCCTACATGAAATACCAACTAATTGTCAAAAGTTACAAGTGCATGTCATTTTCCCTAGGTCAACAATAAAAGCCCTATTGCCATAAGCACGGTTTATCTGAAACTGAAGTTCACCAGACCATGTAGCAAACCAATTGCCACTCCCTTCCACTTCCTTATCTAACCTCTTCATAGGTTTAGGCATAACTCTATGTGGCTATCTCTGTAATTTTTCCCTCTGCTTAGTAATCCTACCCATTAAATAATCTCAAATCCACTCACACATGGTTAGAATAGGCTTAGCTCTAGCAGTTAATATGGTACTATTGAAAGCCTCAGCCAAGTTATTCATTACAATATCACACTTAGGATAGTGAGAGAATGCATGCTTTCACCAGAATTTTGTAGGAACAGCCATGAGCCACTCCCAACACTTTGCATCAACTTTCTTGAGTTCATTCATCTTTTCTTCCCATGCTTGGTAGTAGGTTGCCTTTGATGCCCCCATCATAAGGTCTCTAATAATTGATCCTCCACCAAATTTTTTCTTGCAGTTGGCATATAAGTGCATCACACATAATCTGTGCTCTAAACCCATCTCTTCAAACATTTGTATCAAACCCTAGAAGAAAAGAATTGAAAACAGAAAAACTGAAAATATTAACAGAAAATATAACTGAAAATATAAAGTTAAATTAAAAATAAAGATAAAGTTACCTTTTGTTGATCTGAAATAAAGATCCATCTTCTATCTTGACCAATGTCCTCCAACAACAAACTTAGAAACCATCTCCAGCTCTCCTTTGTTTCGGTTTCAATAACCCCAAAAGCAAGTGGGAAGTATTCATCATTTGGATCTCTCCCAACAGCAACTAGAAGTTGTCCACCATATTTGGTCTTGAGGTGACATCCATCAACACAAATAAAAGGCCTACAACCCCTCAAGAATCCTTTCTTACACCCATCAAAACAAAAATAAAAGGATCCAAACCTTGGTTGCAGTGTTGGTGGTCTTACACTCATGTTGATTTTACATGTGTTACCAGGATTCACCCTCCTCAACTCTGCTGCATACCTCCATAACAGTGCATATTGCTTGTCTGCATCCCCTACTATCATTTCTTTCGCTATTTTGTTTGCTCTCTGCGCCCTACCAAATGTAATGCCATCCTTGTAGTTAACCCTAATCTCAAACATTATATCTCTTACCTTTACATGGTCAGTTGTTTGTAACCTTTTAGCCACTGATTTTTCCACCCACCTTGCCCTTGCATTGCTATTATTTAATACCCTAGCACATGTGTGGGTCCCATCCCAAGTCTTCATTCTAAAAGTTTGCTTATAACCCACTTTACTTACAAGTGCTTTAAAGCCACATTTCTTCTTACAAAGGACCCTAACTCTGTAGCTCTCGTTTTTCACAAACTCTATCTCTCTCCCATTTAATATTGACCACTCCCTAATAGCCTCTCTAAACTCTGTCAGACTACTAAATTCTAAACCAACCTTAAACTTGTAGTCTTTGTTAAGCTCTTGAACCCGAAACCTCTCATATTTAGGACAATGACCTTTTTCATCACTACTATTCAACTCCTGAGTCATGTAACCATCACTTAGTTGACCCACCTCCTCAGCTGGGGCACTAGAACTTGCATCATTGCTTTTTCTTGGTGGTCTCTTTGCCCTAGATTTCACTCTATAAGGAGTAGCATTAATCACTATTCTTGATCCAGTAGGTGATAAAATAGGTGGTCCATGATGTCTAGGTGGTGTATCAGAAAGAGGTGGTCCATGAACTGTAGGTGGTGTATCAGAAATAGGTGGTCCATGAATTCTAGGAGCTTGTTCTTGTCATACCCCAATTTTGTCCGGCTTAGGTCAAAACCCTAATTTTCCAAAAAAATAAATAAATTGAAGAGCGAAGAGCCTTATGCACTACATTTCGGATCCTAGAAGGCATTCCAAGGTTCTTGAAATCGTTTTTAGGGTTGGAACGCACTTTTCGGGCAAATTGGGGTTTTAGAGCCAAAAAGGGTATTTTGGTCAATTATAACGGTTTTTTTTCTCTCACTTTCAAAAAGGCTCAAAAATATGTATAATTAAAAATAGAAATCTGAAATCAAAATAAAAAAATGAATAACAAAATAATATTGGATGCTTATGGTATTTTTAGAATTAGGGCTAATTCCTTTTAGGTGCTTTTTGCTTTTATCCATTTTTGGCCGAAGTAAGCACCAATTTCACAAGCAAACAACCTCCCTCACTCCACCCTCATGCCCTTCACTTCAGCCCCATCAAGTGCACATCACAAAAAAAGCCTTTCATCATGACAAGCACACCTTTGAGTCCAATAACATTCAATACACAACATATTTTTACCTTCCTTCTCTCTACACCACTAAATACACACTAATTTCTTTATTTCCCTCTCACAACCTTAAACCCATTAGATCTTTGGCCTCCTAAGGATTTGAATAAGAACAACTCACTTCTCTCCTCTCCAAAAGAAGGGAGGAAATTCGTAGCCCTTCTCCTCTCCCTCACTTCCTCTTGTTTTTTCTTTCATCTCAAAGGAACCTTCCCTTTTTCTCCTACACCAAAAACCCTAACAAACAACTCACCTCATTTGCATCCCTCTTTCACATACTCCCTCCATTTCTCATTCAAGGTTCAAGCATCATCATCAAGTAGGTACTTCTTTGAAGGATATTGGAGTTTTGTTGATTTGTGTCTAGCTTCATCTTCTCATCTCACTTTCTAGCTCAAAGCTAAGGTAATCCTTAAAACCTTGCATCATCTTTGAGTATTTCCTCAAAAATATAAAAAGCATTCATCCTATCATCTTCATATTCTCATATTGTTGATTGTTGTTGGTGAGAGGTGTCATAAGCATTTTGACAAGCACTTAGGGAGGCTTGGGTGCTTATGGTGCTTCTCACCCTTTAATAAATGTTGATTTGTGTTGATCTTAATAAAATGTGGTTTTATGGCATGTTGTATTTCGCATACTCTCATAAAAATGTGATTTACTAGTTGTTGTTGTGTTTTCTCACATTTCCTTGCATATTCACTCATGTTTGCATAATTTTCACAAAATAAGAAACCCATTTCAAGCATGATAACATTCGGCCATGGGCCTAGGTTTAGGGTTCTTGAATGCTTTTGTTTATTTCATGATTTGGGGATGAATAATAAGTTGATTTAGGGTATGTAGGCTCCTAGGCTTTAACATAAAAAATTAGGGTTTGGGTTTGCCTTAATAAACTTGTTTTGTTGATGATTGGCAAGGTGATTCACACTTGTGCACTTGTGCACTTAATCTTAAGTGTGAGGATTGACCAAAGTGATTCAACATTCTTTGATACTTTGGTTTCTAAATAATTTGCTTGCTTATGCTTGCCTATGATCATGATTGAGGCAACTCTTTTCCTTAAGCTAACAATTTCATTGTCCACTCTCATATAAGAATATCATCAACATTTAGGTAGGTCAATTCCATACATTGCATCTTCCACTAGATGTGCATTTAGATCCCCTTGCGTTTTGTAGAAATATTTGAGTATGGTTCTCGCCTAGCATCTTCCACTAGATGTGCATTTAGGTCCAATCTTGCCTACTCTTGCATTTTTGCTTAATGCCCAATTCAAGTTCCTTCTTTGCCTATTTATGTGTTGTGGTTTAATATGTGTAGTCTAGGCAAGTGTTTGCTCAAGAATTCAAATAAGATTAATCGCAAGTTATGACCATGTTGTTGTTTGCCTAAGGATTCGATTTCAATGATTATGCCACGCTTGAATCTCCAAATCTTTTTGCATTCGTTGTTTTCTTTTCTAAATAGTTTAGCATGAAAATGGTAATTAGTGACAATCACCCATAACCTTTGTTAGTTTGATTGTCCTAAGAGCCTAAGTTTCAAAAAAAGATGTTTTCATATGCATAAGCTACTAGTGATAATCACCCATAACCTTTGTTAGTTTGATTATCATGAACGCTTTCGATTTCAAAAGATATTCTCCTAAGCATCGAAGTCATAGCAAGTGCTAGTGATGGCCACCCATAACCTTTGTTAGTTTGGTCATCATGGAGGCTTTCATTTTTCAAAAGAGATTTCTACATGCACTTAAGTGGGTTCTAGTAATGGTCACCCATAACCTTCGTTAGTTTGATCATTATGAACGCCTTCCACTTTTCAAAACCAAAGCAAAAAGTCTTTCATTTTCATGGCTCGTTAGAACTACGTCGCTTTGATTCCCATTTGGGATACGTAGGAGCGAGTCACATTCTCGTCAAGCGCAATCATAAAAGATTTTAGCATTTGCATAGCAAAAGAAAAGAGATATTTTCGTAACAAGAAGAAAGGAATCACTTTTTGTAAACCAAGGTCGTTTTCAGAACAAAATTCAAGAATCATTTCAAACCCATTGCCGCTAGTGGCTAATCAGAACCTTTGATCGTCTAGCCATTGGTAGCAATGTCTTTTCCTAAAAGAACAACAAGCGATGATCACTCATAACCTTTGTTAGTTTGATCATTCGTGCCAATCAATCTCTTTCGAAAACCCATTTTAAAAGAACAAATAAAAACGAGTCGCTACTAATAGTCAATCAGAACCTCTGTTCGTCTGACTGGCGGTAGTGACTCTCATTTTCAAGAGTACTTAGCGGTGATTACCCATAACCTTGGTTAGTTTAATCATTCACTAAATGCTCGCCCTATTTCGAAAATTCACTAAAAAGATAAAAAACAAAAACTTTTCAGAAAGACAAAGAAGAACTACGTAGCTTTGAGTTCTCCATCGCACCGGGAGATACGTAGGAGCGGGCCATGTCCCGTCAAGCGTTTTTTTCTAAAAAACCTTTTTTCCCCCCTTTTCATAATGAATAAAGATTTTCATTAAGAATTTTTTCAATAAGAAGTAGAGAGGCAAAATCAAGTATTTTCAAGTCAACACACTAAAACCACACATTTAATTAAAGGTTCCCTCTCAGTAGAGAGGACGTGTGGGGTGCTAACACCTTCCCTGCGCGTAACCGACCCCCGAACCCTATTCTCTAGTCTCGCAAGACCAATCGCTTTCCAAAAAAGGTTTTCCTAATATTTTCCTTAATAAATATTGGTGGCGGCTTCATTGTTTTAAAAAGTTGTGAACGAGGAAGGTTCTCCCTCGGGGACTTTTTCGGGCGCAACAGTTCTTCATCTCCAAACCCATCATCTTTGCCATATGTTCTTTCTTCCTCACTATCATCCATATGAATTCCCTTAAGCTCATCATCACTATCACTTTCTTCCCCATTACCAATTTCAATTTCTTCATCTGTGGCTTCAGTTGAAGAACCAGGTTGCTCAATGTGCTCAATGTAGATATGAGCCTCAACTTTGAACTTCAGTGCATGATCAACTATTTTTGATGCATCCTCATCACACAAAAATCTGTTGAACAACACTTCTGCCTCTTTCTTCCACCAAAGACTATAACCACCAGCCTCAAACCCCAACTCCTTAACAATACCAACAGCTTCAAAATAGCTCCATTTATCCACATCATGCCCTTTCACAGCTGTCTCACTGCCCCCTTCATACTCTAGTATACAAATTTTGACAAACTTCCCCCCATGGTGGAACACAACAGTGATAGACATCCTTGTATAAGGAAATAAAATAGTACAAATCAAAATCAGGGCTATAAAGGACATTTCATGCAAACTGGTTGCCATAAATTGGAATTTCACTCCACCCCTAACACAAAAATCAATTCTTTCTACATCGTGGTCCCCCCCAATCGTACATTAAAGGCAGAAACTAAAAAAAGGTAGTGAGGATTATTCAAACCTGTTTTTTGCGATAAAAAGAGCACTTGGTACACGTCCACTGCAATGAGCTCTGCAATGCTACTCTTCGCGTGCGTGAGCTTCCTTCTTCTAGCTTAAACAGAAACCCTAGATCTACGCGAACGATGCGAGTGAGCTGAGCTGAGGGAAGGGGAGATGATGAGATGATACAGTGACAAAGTGAGATGATGCAGTGAGCTGAGGGAGATGATGAAGTGACAAGAGGGAAGATGATGAAGTGACAAAGTGAGGGGGGTAACACACGTGTATAAGTGAAAACAAATCAACAATCAATTAGGCATCCCCGTCAGCAAAATTAACGCTGTTAGCAAAAAAACTAACAGAGGGGTGTAACTGGATCAAATTACATTTTGCAAGGTTTATTTTAAATGTTTTTTTTGCAGGGGGGTAACTGGATAATGAGAATATTTGCAGGGGGTAATAACTATTTAAGCCTTCTTTTTCTCACTTCAAAATGCTACTAGTCATGTTGTTCGGTACAAGATTATTTTAGAGCTACTGTAAACAAAAAAAGAGATTATTTAAGAGCTTCTTTGGTTTTCAATGCAAGGTTCAACATCAGTTTAAAAAACATAACTACAAAAGTCTCATAATTGGATTTAAGTCGGATACTTTATCTCCAATTATATTTAAAGTGGTATAGTATTTTTTTCAACACTTATAATTATTAAGAGATAGAGTAAAAGAGTCACTTACAAAAATTTCATAATTGGCAAGTGAATGATCAATCATAAAAAGTCACTAACAATCTGTTCTGTACCGTATCACGGAAGGTATGGATGATCCGGGATAGTTGGTAGTAGTAGGTCTTGATTAACTGAGCTCTGCTGTCGAGTTTCGATCCTATATAGTTCCGATCTTGGATGGAGTTTCGATCCTGGATGGAGTTCCGATCCTAGGTGGAGTTCCGATCCTAGATGGAGTTTCGATCCTAGGTGCAGTTCCGATCCTAGGTGGGGGTACCTGCAAAGACACTCCGACGCTCAAGTCAGGAAGTGAATTGATTAGAGGTAAGAATATAGGAGAGATTGTGTACCTTTGGCACTGCATTGAATGCTTATTTATAGAGTAAAAGTGTGTTGGCCTAATGAATCAGAGTCGTCCATTCTAGGGCCTAGATCTTAGCCGTTGATCAATGTGTTTGCTTTTGATAATGGGCCTCACTATTGAGGATTGGGCCCAATCCGTAACAGTTGCCCCCCAAGTCGGGTCGCCTGTGAAGCGATCTTGACTTGTAAGCTTGTCCGAGCTCCAAAGCTGAGTTTACCCTTTCCCAGAGTGACTCCGTTGACCCTTTCTCAGAGTGACTGGGACTTTGTTCCCTAGCTGCGATCTTTCACGAAGCAGGGCTAGTGCATATTTCCCCTCTCTTGTCATTTCCCCTTCTTCTCAGCTCCCTTTCTGAGGTAAGTAATGTGTTTGTTGTTGGCACCCTAGATTAGTTGTATTTGATTGGTATTGAACCCTAGGGTAGACGACATGTTATGGCTTTCTATTGTCTGGACTGTTCTAGATTTTCATTTGCAGGTGGGGTAGTTTTTAAGGAAATGCCCTTCGCACACACACACTTGTACCTTGAGATTATATGATTAGAGAAATAGACCATAACCCAGGTCTGTTAGGATACCTTAGGATGAGTGGATTCGAGTAGTGGGAGCCCATCAGGACCTTTGTCCGTTTGGCTACTCGCGAAAGTTTCAATCAGAGTTGTGCTCTTTCATGATGCTTCGTATCTAGCAGTTTGCTGCATTTACAGGGATTTTCATGAGAGGGACTGTGGCTCTGATAACCTTTGTGAGGGTGTGAATAGAGCTACATGAGAAGATTATCCCTAAAATGCCTTAGATCATAGGTTCTACCCCATTTTAGGTCACAAGGGCTTTCCAAATTGTGTGTTGCATCGTTGCATTCAGTTCAATCAATTTTTCCTCCAAAATTTTTGAAAATCAAAAAAAGATATGCTTTTCCTTTTCGCCTATATGAGGTGGCATATAGTGTGGAAATTTTCAAATCACCACCTGTAAATATCCTCTTTCTGCAAAAACACAAAAAAAAGGTATCATTGCATCATTGCATCACTACATTATCGCATCATTTGCATTGCATAAAATTCCAATTTTGAAAAAAAAAACCATTCATCTTGCATTCCCTTTCATTACATAAAGATAAAACAAAACACAATTATCATCTGCATAGCATAAGCATTTCATTTATAATCATGCAAAAAAAATCCTCGTCAAGTTCTCCAAGATGAGACATTCATGCATAAGCATTATTTCAAAAAAGACCAAGTAGAACTACGTAAGCTTTGATTCCTCATTACAATGGGGATACGTAGGAGCGGGTCATACCCCGTCAAGCACATTTTTCTAAAACCTTTTTCCAATAAATCATTTGCATCTCCAAATAATTTTCAAAATCATGTTCCAAAACTAAAAAAACAAAAAAAGAAAATCATTGTGAGTATCATGCATTTCATTGCACAAAAAAAATGAAAACAAGAAAGCGTCTCATTCATAATCATGAATAAAAATCATCATCAAATTTATTCAAAATGTAGAATTCATGCACCATTTCATTAACCTCATCACTTTGGTTCAAATACATCATTCCTCCATACATGCATCTTTAAAAAAAAAGGGAAGGGGCATTGGCATTTCATACTTTGCCTTGCCTCTAAAAAAAATCATCATTTAGAAAAAAGCATCATTCCTGCATCTTTCATCATTCAAAAGAAAAAAGGGGCATTGGTATTTCATACTTTGCCTTGCCTCTAAAAAAAAATCATCATTTAGAAAAAAGCATCATTCCTGCATCTTTCATCATTCAAAAGAAAAAAGGGGCATTGGTATTTCATACTTTGCCTTGCCTCTAAAAAAAAAATTATCATTTAGAAAAAACATCATTCCTGCATCTTTCATCATTCAAAAGAAAAAAGGGGCATTGGTATTTCATACTTTGCCTTGCCTCTAAAAAAAAATTATCATTTAGAAAAAACATCATTCCTGCATCTTTCATCATTCAAAAGAAAAAAAAGGGGCATTGGCATTTCATACTTTGTCTTGCCTCTAAAAAAAATCATCATCATTTAGAGAAAAGCATCATTCCTACATCTTCCATCATTCGAAAGAAAAAGGGGGCATCGGCATTTCATATCTTATCTTGCCTCTATAAAAAAAATCATTTTGAAAAGAAGCAGCATCCTTGCATCATTCATCATCCAAGGATGCATTGGCATTTCATATTTCGTCTTGCATAAAAAGAAAAAGAAAAAAAAACTTTTAGAATAATCACACTTTTTAAGTGAATATGCTTTCATGCATTTCATTTTCATCATGTATACATCATAATGTTTTGGCTTAATTACAGTTTTGGTCCCCCTATTATGACCAACTCACGATTTTGGTCCCTAAAGTTTTAATTTGACGATTTTGATCCCCCTATTTTCCCAATTTGTAAAATCAAGGTCCCCCTCTTAATTTGGTCAAAATTAAAACTGATTTTGACAAAAAATCCTACGTGGTAGTCCTACGTGGCACTGTTCATCTCTCTCTCTCTCAGCACTGTTCTCTCCTCTCTCCCACCGTAACCCCTCCCCTCCCCCCACCGTAACCCCTTCGCATCTCCCCTCCCCCCACCGTAACCCTTCCCCCCTCCCCTCCCCCCACCGTAACCCTTCCCCTCCCCTCCCCCCTGCGAACTCTCCCTCTCTCTATGATCTCTCCCTCTCTGCGATCTCTCTCTGCGAACTCTCCCTCTCTGCGATCTCTCCCTCTCTCTCTGCGATCTCTCTCTCTTTCGTTCCAGCTCCGGTGAAGTGGGAAACGAGGGGGGTGCGAAGGGGTTCGGTGGATCTGGGTTTGGCGAAGGGGGTGGAGGGGTTCGGTGGATCTGGGTTTGGCGTTCTGGTTCGTGGTGGTGTTCGCGAATAGTGGTGGCGTTCTGGGTTTGGCGAAGGGTGGTGGTGGTGTTCGCAGAACCAGAGAGGGAGAGGGTGGGGAAGGGGGAGGGGTTCGCGGAGGGGGGGAGGGGTTCGCGAAACAGTGAGGGGGTGGGGGGGTTCGCGAATAATGTTCACGGAGGGGTGGGTGGTGGCTGACGGAGGGGGTGGGTGGTGGCTGGGGTGAGGGAGGGGGTCACGGTGGGGGAATGGTTCAGGAGGGGGGAGGGGTTCACGGTGGGGGGAGGGGAGAGGGATGATGAACAGTTTTTTTTAAAAAAAAAGGAACAGTGCGCCTACGTGGCAGTCTACGTGGACTGCCACGTAGGATAAGTCAGTCATGAAAATTGACTTTCAATTTTGACCAAATCTGAGGGGGGCCTTGATTTTACAAATTGGGAAAATAGGGGGATCAAAATCGTCAAATTAAAACTTTGGGGACCAAAATCGTGAGTTGGTCATAATAGGGGGACCCAAACTGTAATTAAGCCTAATGTTTTCATCCATGCATTGCGTCAACAAAAATGTTGTGATGAGAGACGAGATGTTCTTGCAAAGTAATATTTCCTTTTTGGAAAAGTTTACCCTCACTCATTTGCAAACTCAAGGTGTTCCAAGACACTCAGTTTTTTCACATCAATAGCTCATTTGTATTTCCTTAAAAAAAAAAGACATTACATCTCATCCATTCCATGATAAAAGACTGAAACAGTTCATCAAAAAAAAGGGGTTTTCATATCATGTTTTAACCAATGTTAACTCTCGGTGAAGCGTTCTTCTAGTAAGCGTGCATGCCACGTGCAGTTTCTCTTGTTTGAGTCAGTCAATTTCCTTCATTTATCATTATTCCCCATCCAAGTCTAATCCCGCCCCGTCCACCCCTAAAGTGCATATTCTCCCCATCAGTGCGTATTTCATCAGTGATCATTAATTCCCCTTGATTAATATCATATTCCTTCAGTGCAAGTCTCTCAAAAAAACAATAATAATAATAATAATAATAATAATAATAATAATAATAATAATAATAATAATAATAATAATAATAATATAATAAACAAGAAAACAAGCTCGCTAGGTTGAAAACCCGCAAAGGGCGGCCTAGGCAAAAAGGAGCGCCCGGTGGACTGAAAACTCGCAAAGAGCGGTCCAGGCAAAAATTAGGGCACAAAAAAGGAAAAAAGAGCAAACACATGAAGATAGATAAATTATTGTTCTAAAGTTAAGTCTTATAGAAATAAGCAATCGGGATTTGAAATGAAGTTTGGCCATCTCCTCAAAAACCCCAAAATCCCAGAAAGTCCCTTTCCTACCCACCTTGAGCCAAGAAAAACCAAAATCCAAAAATCACCCTAGACAAGGATCACCCCAAATAAAAAAGGTGCATCACTTTTTATCAGGTCACCCGAGTCAAAGAAGGAAAAGAATCATAAAAAAAGGGGGGGAAAAGAGAAAATCAAAAAAAGGGAGATTCAAAAATGAAAATCCCAAAACAAAAGAAAATACAAAAGAAATGTAAGTGGTGAGCTGGTACATGTTACCACAAAATACATGAGATCCTTGTCTAAATAAACCTTCAAACACTTCATCATTCCAACACCTGGTTCCATAAACCTTCAAACACTTCCTTTGGCCTCAACATCAAACCCCTTAGTCAATCTACCATGAGACACGAATTTGTTTTAACAGAGCCCAAACAAGCCCAATAACCATCTTCCTCATAGACCATTAACCGTCAATCAACGCCAAACAAAACTCATCCTCCCATTAGCCTCAAACACTTCATTAAGCCTAACCCTCCTTCCTCCACAAAACACCACAATCCCGAAAAGTCCATTCCGATCAATGACCGGTTGCTTTTGTTCTCTCAAATTCTAATCTTAGGACGAACAAGCTTATCTATGTACAATGTGTTTGCTCAAAAGGAAAAACAAACGATCAGAAAAAAGAAAGCTGATCAAGAAAGAATAAACCCTCAGAAAAAAGAGAACTGAGGAAACAAAAACGAACAGTCGGAAAAAAAGAAAGTTGACAAAATAAAAAAGAGGGACTTGCACTCCAAAACACATTCAAGATGCATTAAAACAAGGTTTAGTGATCACCAGGTAAGGATTCTTTCGCACCAAAAGTCAAGACATCAGTAAAGAACCAAAGATTTGCACTGAGAATACCACTCAGACCCAAAAGTTGGGGCATTCTCTTCACCACCCACACACCCTAGTCTTGGGAAAGTCTGTTCAATGCCCATCCCATGTCACTCCAGTTGTCAATGTCATTCCAAAGTGGGGCAAGTGCATTCCCATTCCTTCACCTCATTCATTCCCATAAAAACCTCACCGGGGTAATCTCTCAACTCACTCTCCTAAACAAGACCTTGTCATTCTAATTGGGGCAGCGTTGTCCTCGTTATGACTGGGGCAACATCAAACTTTGCGGGTTGAGACAAAATTTCTTTTGCTCCATTTTTCATTCCCAATTCATCATCTTCTACACCCCTAGTTGTTGTCACCACTAGACAGGGGTAAGCTATTCACTCATCAAAGACCTGAATTGGGGCAATCTTGTATCTTTTGATCCCTCATGAGCTTCGGCAATAACCATGCCTGTCATTCCTTCACTTGCCATAAATGTCCTTGCCCTAAACCAATTCCCAGTTAACTGACTCACTCATTCACATTTGCACTCCTATGCATGCTTACTAGACAATGCTTCAAAAGAGAGAGCACAAGTTGTTTATGTGATATCTAAAATTCAGTCATCATGGAAAGAAAGAGAAAACAAGTGAGGTTGTTTGTAAATAAAAACCTTGAGAACACCGGAGTTTGAATCAGATTCAATTTTTCAACAGAATGGGCAATAGTCATCTCAATTCCTTGCATTCAGAGTCTCGCATCTCATCATCACAAAAATGTCTACCTCATGCATCTAGGCATCTCAATCTATTCATTATAGCATGCGCATCAAAGCATTACATTTACATCTTCACATTTTGTGCATTCATCACATAAGCAAAAAGAAAAATGTTCCACGCCAGTTGCACCATATTAACACTTGCATTTCATAGAGGAAAATAGTAAAGAAGAAAAGGCAGAAATCTTTTCATTGCATTGGCATCATATCAATGTTCGCACTTCATAAAAAAGGAAAAGAACAAAATCATTGCATGTCATTCATCATTAGAGCATCACATTTGGCATCAGATATTTCATAGAAAAAGCAAAGAAAGCAAAAAAAGAAAACAAAGAAAAGAAACCACAAAAGCAACAAAAGAACAGGAACATTCCTTGTCATCCAGAATTCCATATCATTCATCGTTTCACAAGCATTCCTTTGTCATTTAATCATCAAACATTAAAGCGGTGCATTTGCATCATATTAACGTTAGCATTTCCATAAAAGAAAAAAGAACAAAAAACATCAGAGCATTGCATCATATTAGTGTTTGCATTTCATAGAAGAAGCAAAAAAGGAAACAAACAGAAGTTAGAACAGGAGCATCTCATTCATCAAAGCATCAATCACCGCATACGCTTGCATTCAAACATCAAAGCATTATATTTGCATTTCATAAACTGCAAAGAAGAAGCAGATACAAAAGAACAAGAGCATTTCATAATATTCAAGACATCAATCATGGCATACGTCTGCATTACATGTGTCATTCATTGCATTGCTAAGCAAAATGCGGATGAACACAAGATGTTAATCCTCATGCCTAGTTTCCAAGAGTCAGCACTTCAAGTGTCAGTCTTCAACCTAATTCTCAAGTCAGTTATCCTGGACTTGTCAGTCTCAAAATCTCATTCCCAGTCGCTCCTTCAGTTCGGAGTTCAAATGTCCTCGGGTCCCAAGTGGTTCATTAAAAGCACGCTAAGTGTTCATCCTCATTTACTGTTTTCTCATCAGCACGCCAAGTGTTCATTTACTTTTTTCTCATCAGCACGCCAAGTGTTCATTTACCGCTTTCTCATCAGCACGCCAAGTGTTCATTTACTGCTTTCTCATCAGCACGCCAAGTGTTCATTTACTGCTTCCTTATCAGCACGCCAAGTGTTCATTTACTGCTTTCTTTCTAGCAAGCCAAGCATTCATCAGCATTGCATCAGACATCAAATCAAGTTTCAAAATACAAAATCATTTTCAATAAATAGGAGACTAGGTCGAAGGTACATTCGAAATAGTCATCACGATAGGACACTTGAATTGATCACTCAAGAATCCTAAGGTCCCCATGCCAAAAAAAGAAAACAAACAAAAACATTCAGTGTCGTCTACATCATAGTAATGTTTGCATTCCATAAAACAAAAAGAACCAAAATTCATCATCCCATCAAACATCAAAGCAATACAGTTGCATCACATCAATACTTGCATCTCATAGAAGAAAAGAAAGCTAAAGCATCCCATGTCATTCATCATTTCATGTTATTCATCAGCAATATTCACATTTCATAAAAAAAAAGGGGGCAAAGAAGAAAAAGTTTTCCATTACATGTCATCTGCCATTTCATCAAAACACGAGAGCATTACATATCATCAAACACCAAAATTTTGCATTCGCATACCCATGGTTCTTAAAAGAGCAAAAAAAAGAGAAGCCAAAAGAGAGAAAAGAGAAGAGCCAAGAGAGCAACAAAAAGAAAAGAAAGGAAAGA
The DNA here is from genome assembly GCA_039519185.1 of Astragalus membranaceus. Classification (NCBI taxonomy): domain Eukaryota; kingdom Viridiplantae; phylum Streptophyta; class Magnoliopsida; order Fabales; family Fabaceae; genus Astragalus; species Astragalus membranaceus. The sequence goes on along the minus strand of CM076846.1, from coordinate 159,574,313 downwards.
AAAAGAAAGAAGAGAAGCTAGAGAAAGGGAAAAATACATATAAGAACAGGAGAAAATCATGCATTCATCAGCCATAAACAAAAGAAAAATAAAATCATGCATTACGTACAGACAAGAGAAGAAAAGGAAAATCATTGCATTCATCAAACATATAAGAACATTAGAAAATCATGCATTCATCCGGCATGGACAAAAGAAAAAAAGAAACTCATTACATTTACATTCATCATAAGAAAAAGAAAAACAACAATCATGGCATTTGCATTGCATGTATTTGTTCATTTTCAGCTGCAGATACAAAGTGAGGATGAGCACTTCGGTGTTAGCCCTCACCCCCATATTCCAGAAAATGCTCCCCCAAGTTGGGAGAGTTCAGAAGAAAAAAGAAACAGAAAAGAAAAGAAAACAAAGGAAAAAGGAAGAGAGAAACAAAAAGAAAAGAAAAGAAAAGAGAAAAGAGAGAAACAGAAAGAGAGAGAGAAAGAAAAGAGAGAAATAGAAAAGAAAGAAAGAAAAAAAAGAGAGCGCTCAAGCGCGCATTGCGGATTGGAGCACAGAGATCATCGCTCCCTTCTGCCCAGGTCTCACATCGTGTACGAGCAACACGATGGACCGCAGCCCCATGTGAGGTTCAACGGAATAGTTGTATCAAGCCTAAGATACAGTGGACGCCGTGCATTGATCTGTATATCAGTTCCGGAGCTGATAACGATCCCCCCGGTTGCTCGAAAAGGCCAACAGGAAGCGTGCTCCTCAAAGCCACGTGCAAACTCGGATTCGTCAAGAGTTCATTTAAGAATTACAGGTTTTAGGCAGCCTGGGCAATTTACCGCTTTCTGCACGCCAAGTGCCCGTTTTACTTTTCTGTATGCACGCAAGTGCCCATGTTACCTTTTCTGTCTGCACGCCAAGTGCCCATTTTACCTTTTCTGTCTGCACGCCAAGTGCCCATTTTACCTTTTCTGTCTGCACGCCAAGTGCCCATTTTACTTTTCTGCCAGCACGCAAGTGCCCATTTTACCTTTTCTGTCTGCACGTCAGTGTTCATTTACTGTTTTCGCATCAACACGAAAGTGTCTATCTTTCCAAAAACAAAAAAAAGGGGGAAATTCAGGTTTCTCCAAATGGACAAAATTGGAATAATTTCTGAATTCTTTATTTCTATTTTACCTTCGAAATATGTCTCGCGCAATTCATATTTCTTGGTAAAATCCAAATAAAGAGGGGCAGCTGTCATACCCCAATTTTGTCCGACTTAGGTCAAAACCCTAATTTTCCAAAAAAATAAATAAATTGAAGAGAGAAGAGCCTTATGCACTACATTTCGGATCCTAGAAGGCATTCCAAGGTTCTTGAAATCGTTTTTAGGGTTGGAACGCACTTTTCGGGCAAATTAGGGTTTTAGAGCCAAAAAGGGTATTTTGGTCAATTATAACGGTTTTTTTTTTCTCTCACTTTCAAAAAGGCTCAAAAATATGTATAATTAAAAATAGAAATCTGAAATCAAAATAAAAAAATGAATAACAAAATAATATTGGATGCTTATGGTATTTTTAGAATTAGGGCTAATTCCTTTTAGGTGCTTTTTGCTTTTATCCATTTTTGGCCAGCACCAATTTCACAAGCAAACAACCTCCCTCACTCCACCCTCATGCCCTTCACTTCAGCCCCATCAAGTGAACATCACAAAAAAAGCCTTTCATCATGACAAGCACACCTTTGAGTCCAATAACATTCAATACACAACATATTTTTACCTTCCTTCTCTCTACACCACTAAATACACACTAATTTCTTTATTTCCCTCTCACAACCTTAAACCCATTAGATCTTTGGCCTCCTAAGGATTTGAATAAGAACAACTCACTTCTCTCCTCTCCAAAAGAAGGGAGGAAATTCGTAGCCCTTCTCCTCTCCCTCACTTCCTCTTGTTTTTTCTTTCATCTCAAAGGAACCTTCCCTTTTTCTCCTACACCAAAAACCCTAACAAACAACTCACCTCATTTGCATCCCTCTTTCACATACTCCCTCCATTTCTCATTCAAGGTTCAAGCATCATCATCAAGTAGGTACTTCTTTGAAGGATATTGGAGTTTTGTTGATTTGTGTCTAGCTTCATCTTCTCATCTCACTTTCTAGCTCAAAGCTAAGGTAATCCTTAAAACCTTGCATCATCTTTGAGTATTTCCTCAAAAATATAAAAAGCATTCATCCTATCATCTTCATATTCTCATATTGTTGATTGTTGTTGGTGAGAGGTGTCATAAGCACTTTGACAAGCACTTAGGGAGGCTTGGGTGCTTATGGTGCTTCTCACCCTTTAATAAATGTTGATTTGTGTTGATCTTAATAAAATGTGGTTTTATGGCATGTTGTATTTCGCATACTCTCATAAAAATGTGATTTACTAGTTGTTGTTGTGTTTTCTCACATTTCCTTGCATATTCACTCATGTTTGCATAATTTTCACAAAATAAGAAACCCATTTCAAGCATGATAACATTCGGCCATGGGCCTAGGTTTAGGGTTCTTGAATGCTTTTGTTTATTTCATGATTTGGGGATGAATAATAAGTTGATTTAGGGTATGTAGGCTCCTAGGCTTTAACATAAAAAATTAGGGTTTGGGTTTGCCTTAATAAACTTGTTTTGTTGATGATTGGCAAGGTGATTCACACTTGTGCACTTGTGCACTTAATCTTAAGTGTGAGGATTGACCAAAGTGATTCAACATTCTTTGATACTTTGGTTGCTAAATAATTTGCTTGCTTATGCTTGCCTATGATCATGATTGAGGCAACTCTTTTCCTTAAGCTAACAATTTCATTGTCCACTCTCATATAAGAATATCATCAACATTTAGGTAGGTCAATTCCATACATTGCATCTTCCACTAGATGTGCATTTAGATCCCCTTGCGTTTTGTAGAAATATTTGAGTATGGTTCTCGCCTAGCATCTTCCACTAGATGTGCATTTAGGTCCAATCTTGCCTACTCTTGCATTTTTGCTTAATGCCCAATTCAAGTTCCTTCTTTGCCTATTTATGTGTTGTGGTTTAATATGTGTAGTCTAGGCAAGTGTTTGCTCAAGAATTCAAATAAGATTAATCGCAAGTTATGACCATGTTGTTGTTTGCCTAAGGATTCGATTTCAATGATTATGCCACGCTTGAATCTCCAAATCTTTTTGCATTCGTTGTTTTCTTTTCTAAATAGTTTAGCATGAAAATGGTAATTAGTGACAATCACCCATAACCTTTGTTAGTTTGATTGTCCTAAGAGCCTAAGTTTCAAAAAAAGATGTTTTCATATGCATAAGCTACTAGTGATAATCACCCATAACCTTTGTTAGTTTGATTATCATGAACGCTTTCGATTTCAAAAGATATTCTCCTAAGCATCGAAGTCATAGCAAGTGCTAGTGATGGCCACCCATAACCTTTGTTAGTTTGGTCATCATGGAGGCTTTCATTTTTCAAAAGAGATTTCTACATGCACTTAAGTGGGTTCTAGTAATGGTCACCCATAACCTTCGTTAGTTTGATCATTATGAACGCCTTCCACTTTTCAAAACCAAAGCAAAAAGACTTTCATTTTCAAGGCTCGTTAGAACTACGTCGCTTTGATTCCCATTTGGGATACGTAGGAGCGAGTCACATTCTCGTCAAGCGCAATCATAAAAGATTTTAGCATTTGCATAGCAAAAGAAAAGAGATATTTTCGTAACAAGAAGAAAGGAATCACTTTTTGTAAACCAAGGTCGTTTTCAGAACAAAATTCAAGAATCATTTTCAAACCCATTGCCGCTAGTGGCTAATCAGAACCTTTGATCGTCTAGCCATTGGTAGCAATGTCTTTTCCTAAAAGAACAACAAGCGATGATCACTCATAACCTTTGTTAGTTTGATCATTCGTGCCAATCAATCTCTTTCGAAAACCCATTTTAAAAGAACAAATAAAAATGAGTCGCTACTAATAGTCAATCAGAACCTCTGTTCGTCTGACTGGCGGTAGTGACTCTCATTTTCAAGAGTACTTAGCGGTGATTACCCATAACCTTGGTTAGTTTAATCATTCACTAAATGCTCGCCCTATTTCGAAAATTCACTAAAAAGATAAAAAACAAAAACTTTTCAGAAAGACAAAGAAGAACTACGTAGCTTTGAGTTCTCCATCGCACCGGGAGATACGTAGGAGCGGGCCATGTCCCGTCAAGCGTTTTTTTCTAAAAAACCTTTTTCCCCCCTTTTCATAATGAATAAAGATTTTCATTAAGAATTTTTTCAATAAGAAGTAGAGAGGCAAAATCAAGTATTTTCAAGTCAACACACTAAAACCACACATTTAATTAAAGGTTCCCTCTCAGTAGAGAGGACGTGTGGGGTGCTAACACCTTCCCTGCGCGTAACCGACCCCCGAACCCTATTCTCTAGTCTCGCAAGACCAATCGCTTTCCAAAAAAGGTTTTCCTAATATTTTCCTTAATAAATATTGGTGGCGGCTTCATTGTTTTAAAAAGTTGTGAACGAGGAAGGTTCTCCCTCGGGGACTTTTTCGGGCGCAACAGTTCTTCATCTCCAAACCCATCATCTTTGCCATATGTTCTTTCTTCCTCACTATCATCCATATGAATTCCCTTAAGCTCATCATCACTATCACTTTCTTCCCCATTACCAATTTCAATTTCTTCATCTGTGGCTTCAGTTGAAGAACCAGGTTGCTCAATGTGCTCAATGTAGATATGAGCCTCAACTTTGAACTTCAGTGCATGATCAACTATTTTTGATGCATCCTCATCACACAAAAATCTGTTGAACAACACTTCTGCCTCTTTCTTCCACCAAAGACTATAACCACCAGCCTCAAACCCCAACTCCTTAACAATACCAACAGCTTCAAAATAGCTCCATTTATCCACATCATGCCCTTTCACAGCTGTCTCACTGCCCCCTTCATACTCTAGTATACAATTTTTGACAAACTTCCCCTCATGGTGGAACACAACAGTGATAGACATCCTTGTATAAGGAAATAAAATAGTACAAATCAAAATCAGGGCTATAAAGGACATTTCATGCAAACTGGTTGCCATAAATTGGAATTTCACTCCACCCCTAACACAAAAATCAATTCTTTCTACATCGTGGTCCCCCCCAATCGTACATTAAAGGCAGAAACTAAAAAAAGGTAGTGAGGATTATTCAAACCTGTTTTTTGCGATAAAAAGAGCACTTGGTACACGTCCACTGCAATGAGCTCTGCAATGCTACTCTTCGCGTGCGTGAGCTTCCTTCTTCTAGCTTAAACAGAAACCCTAGATCTACGCGAACGATGCGAGTGAGCTGAGCTGAGCTGAGGGAAGGGGAGATGATGAGATGATACAGTGACAAAGTGAGATGATGCAGTGAGCTGAGGGAGATGATGAAGTGACAAGAGGGAAGATGATGAAGTGACAAAGTGAGGGGGGTAACACACGTGTATAAGTGAAAACAAATCAACAATCAATTAGGCATCCACGTCAGCAAAATTAACGCTGTTAGCAAAAAAACTAACAGAGGGGTGTAACTGGATCAAATTACATTTTGCAAGGTTTATTTTAAATGTTTTTTTTGCAGGGGGGTAACTGGATAATGAGAATATTTACAGGGGGTAATAACTATTTAAGCCTTCTTTGTCTCACTTCAAAATGCTACTAGTCATGTTGTTCGGTACAAGATTATTTTAGAGCTACTGTAAACAAAAAAAGAGATTATTTAAGAGCTTCTTTGGTTTTCAATGCAAGGTTCAACATCAGTTTAAAAAACATAACTACAAAAGTCTCATAATTGGATTTAAGTCGGATACTTTATCTCCAATTATATTTAAAGTGGTATAGTATTTTTTTCAACACTTATAATTATTAAGAGATAGAGTAAAAGAGTCACTTACAAAAATTTCATAATTGGCAAGTGAATGATCAATCATAAAAAGTCACTAACAATCTGTTCTGTACCGTATCACGGAAGGTATGGATGATCCGGGATAGTTGGTAGTAGTAGGTCTTGATTAACTGAGCTCTGCTGTCGAGTTTCGATCCTATATAGTTCCGATCTTGGATGGAGTTTCGATCCTGGATGGAGTTCCGATCCTAGGTGGAGTTCCGATCCTAGATGGAGTTTCGATCCTAGGTGCAGTTCCGATCCTAGGTGGGGGGTACCTGCAAAGACACTCCGACGCTCAAGTCAGGAAGTGAATTGATTAGAGGTAAGAATATAAGAGAGATTGTGTACCTTTGGCACTGCATTGAATGCTTATTTATAGAGTAAAAGTGTGTTGGCCTAATGAATCAGAGCCGTCCATTCTAGGGCCTAGATCTTAGCCGTTGATCAATGTGTTTGCTTTTGATAATGGGCCTCACTATTGAGGATTGGGCCCAATCCGTAACAGTTGCCCCCCAAGTCGGGTCGCCTGTGAAGCGATCTTGACTTGTAAGCTTGTCCGAGCTCCAAAGCTGAGTTTACCCTTTCCCAGAGTGACTCCGTTGAGCCTTTCTCAGAGTGACTGGGACTTTGTTCCCTAGCTGCGATCTTTCACGAAGCAGAGCTAGTGCATATTTCCCCTCTCTTGTCATTTCCCCTTCTTCTCAGCTCCCTTTCTGAGGTAAGTAATGTGTTTGTTGTTGGCACCCTAGATTAGTTGTATTTGATTGGTATTGAACCCTAGGGTAGACGACATGTTATGGCTTTCTATTGTCTGGACTGTTCTAGATTTTCATTTGCAGGTGGGGTAGTTTTTAAGGAAATGCCCTTCGCACACACACACTTGTACCTTGAGATTATATGATTAGAGAAATAGACCATAACCCAGGTCTGTTAGGATACCTTAGGATGAGTGGATTCGAGTAGTGGGAGCCCATCAGGACCTTTGTCCGTTTGGCTACTCGCGAAAGTTTCAATCAGAGTTGTGCTCTTTCATGATGCTTCGTATCTAGCAGTTTGCTGCATTTACAGGGATTTTCATGAGAGGGACTGTGGCTCTGATAACCTTTGTGAGGGTGTGAATAGAGCTACATGAGAAGATTATCCCTAAAATGCCTTAGATCATAGGTTCTACCCCCTTTTAGGTCACAAGGGCTTTCCAAATTGTGTGTTGCATCGTTGCATTCAGTTCAATCAATTTTTCCTTCAAAATTTTTGAAAATCAAAAAAAGATATGCTTTTCCTTTTCGCCTATATGAGGTGGCATATAGTGTGGAAATTTTCAAATCACCACCTGTAAATATCCTCTTTCTGCAAAAACACAAAAAAAAGGTATCATTGCATCATTGCATCACTACATTATCGCATCATTTGCATTGCATAAAATTCCAATTTTGAAAAAAAAACCATTCATCTTGCATTCCCTTTCATTACATAAAGATAAAACAAAACACAATTATCATCTGCATAGCATAAGCATTTCATTTATAATCATGCAACTCGAGGTGTCAGTTTAATGTCGCCTTCAGGGCAGTTTACCAGGACTCGGCCCAGATCGAACTCGCCTTTCAAGGTAATGGCAGCTTCGACTATGTTAAAGCGTGACCACTTGAGGGACTCGAGGTGTCAGTTTAATGTCGCCTTCAGGGCAGTTTACCAAGACTCGGCCCAGATCAAACTTGCCCTTCAGGGTAATGGCAGCTTCGGCCATGTTAAAACGTGACCACCTGAGGGACTCGAGGTGTCAGTTTAATGTCGCCTTCAGGGCAGTTTACCAGGACTCGACCCAGATCGAACTTGCCCTTCATGGTAATGGCAGCTTTGGCCATGTTAAAAGAAGACCACCTAAGGGACTCGAGGTGTCAGTTTAATGTCGCCTTCAGGGAAATATACCAGGACTCGACCCAGATCGAACTCACCCTTCAGGGTAATGGTCGTCCTATGACGTAAGGTCAAAGCCATCGTCAATCAAGGAGATGGAAGAGGAACTAGAGTACAAGATCCTCCCACTGTGGTCGCCAATGTTCTGTACCGTATCTTGGAAGGTATCGATGATCCGGGATAGTTGGTAGTAGTAGGTCTTGATTAACTGAGCTCCGTTGTGGAATTCTGATCCTAGATGGAGTTCCGATCTTGAATGGAGTTCCGATCTTGGATGGAGTTTCGATCTTCGATGGAGTTCCGATCCTGAATGGAGTTCCGGTCCTGGGTGAAGTTTTGATCCTAGATGGAGTTCCGATCCTAGGTGGAGTTCCGATCCTAGGTGGGGGGTACCTGCAAAGATACTCCGACGCTCAAGTTAGGAAGTGAATTAATTAGAGGTACGAATATAGGAGAGAGTGTGTACCTTTGGCATTGCATTGAATGCTTATTTATAGAGTAAATGTGTGTTGACCTAATGAATCAGAGCCGTCCGATCTAGGGCCTAGATCTTAGCCGTTGATCAATGATTTGCTTTTGATAATGGGTCTCACTATTGAGAATTGGGCCCAATCCGTAACACAATCCAATTACTAAATAGAGTAATGAGAATGTAAAAGCCTAATAGTGGATATCCACTAAAATCATATTATTCATAACTTTTCTCAGGGATGCGCATGGAATTAAAGTTTATAAATTTAAGTTTTTGATCAAAAGTTTATAAATTTTAAGTTTGAATGAATTTTGAGATTTCACCCTATTAATCAAATTTTAATTAACTAATCTTAATTATCTTATTAATAACAGTTTGCTTATTGTTATCATATATACAAAGAAATTAAAACTCTTTTCACATACAACTAATACAAATCAAATATACACATTTTTATGGCAAATCATTATAGTTATAAACAGAAGAGTATGATGGATACTCCAACCCTTAACAATAATTGAGTGTTCGTTGATAGAGACACCTAAGACGGCCCTAGAAATACATGAGGAGAAGGCCTAATATATCCAAACATTGTTTAGAGGGTCTGTCTAAGAAGTGTTGCACTGCATAAGAAGGAAAACTAGGACAAATGGTATACAAATATGACGACATCACAAAAATATATCACAACCATTTTGTAGTTGCATACCAAACTCTTGTGGGAAAGAAACATTTCCCAAAGAGGTGTAAATGAGGGAAAACACTGTATTCGTGACGGGGTTCACTTGAATTTCTTGAAGAAAAAAAGTCTCTTTTCTCTCTACCATAAATTTTTTTGAACCCCCCTAAACTTAGGGGGGTGCAAAATTGTCCCCCCGATCTCGAGTCCCGCATCTGTACTGTGTAGAGTTGTCTCCCTCTTTCCAAATCACCCTTCTGAACTACTAATTTCTTTTCATGGAATCATGAAAGATAAGCATCTCATGCTTTTCAGTAAACATTTTCTTGCCAACTACAAGAACAATTATTCTGACTCACATTATTTTGCCATGACTTCCTTCGCCAAAAAGGTATAGAGTTGACTCCCTCGCTCCAAGTTTCCTTCTGAAACTACTATTTTATTTGCCAAAAGAAGGTTATAAGTGACTCCTTCTCTCCAAATTTTCCTAATTATTTTTTGATTAATGTTATTTAGCCAAATGTTCTAGCAAAAAATAGCCAAAAACCAAGTTACAACACCAATTAACCAAGTTTTATAAGCCATTAATCAATCTGTTTTTTCACAGTTTTTTAGGCCATTGATTAAAAACTGTGAAAAAGCAGGTTGGTTAATGGCCTATAAAACTTGATTAATTGGTGTTGTAACTTGGTTTTTGGCTATTTTTGGTTAGAACATTTTGGCTAAATAATATTACTCTTATTTTTTATAGGATCGTCTTCTACTTTTTAGCATGTTTGATTAACATTTTTAAGAGAACAAATTTTTGTCTAAAATAATCTTCTTTAGTTTAAAATATTACGAAGAGTACAAGGACGGATAATAAATTAATGCTCACTTTTTTTTATTTAAATAAGTCAAAAGGAAGAAATCTCGTTAAAACCTTTTTATGCAAAACATTTTTTGAAGAAAAAACATCTAAATAAGGAAAAAAGAATGAATACATAAAGAAATCAATGAAAGATTTTTTTTTTATTAGATAAGCAAAGATTTCATTCAATGAGCACTAGGGGTGCTCAAACCCAAACAACAAGATGAGTTACATATTGTTTAGACAATCTAGAGGATTAATCCACCACGTGGAAATCAATGAAAGATAGACTAGACTAATACTTTTGACAAGGGAATTAATTATTAATGAACTCGATAACCGGTAATAGGTTAGACCGGGCATATTTTGAGTAAAATCCTGTAAAACAAAACTAGATTGTAAGTCGCATCAATTGAAACAATAACTAATAATACCAAAATTTGAAAACTTACCTGCAGCATCAGAGTTTCCTTCTTTATAAATGTGAGAAATAAGGAAACTAATCTTTTTGGTTAGAGAGATACAACTTCTCCATCTATATCTAAACCTCCAAGGACCTAAATTGGTAGATTTGTGAGTTGCCACTATTAGAGTAGAATCTCATTCCAACCAAAGATTAAATTAATCCCTTTCATAAACAACTTCAATTGACTTTATGCCAGACAAAATTTCCGCTTCAAAAGAGATAGAGATGCCCACATAGTTCAAGAAACAACCCAAAATTGCTCCACTCAAGTCATAAGACAAGCTTCCATAAGCAGTAGACCAATATTACCACGCAAATCCCTATCAAAATCGCACTTTATGCAACCAAATAACGACTTAAGCTATGTGACTTGTATTTGGAGGATGACCCTTGTTTGAGAAGTATTTTAAAAATTGAAACTCTTAAATGAAATTAGAATTAACCATTGTAGAAATGTGACTGGATAAAGAAATAACAACAAAAAGGTTTTTTTTACAAAAGTCTATTTAAAAGTCTATTTCAGTATTTTTTTTTTTACAAAAGCCTCCAATCTTTAAGTGATACATGTTTTCGTAAATAGACTAAAAAGCTAATAAATCAGTATAATTAAATTATATTTTATATGACATTCAATTTAAATTCTAATTTATAATAATAACTTTGAATATTCAAAAATTGATGCAGGCAATATGTTTAAATTAACAGAAAATATTAACAAATTTATGATTTAACAGGACGAAATACAAAATTTAATATAATAATAATAGTAATAAAATATTTTTTATTTAACACGAAATACAAAAGGCTTTTTCAATGACTTGTAACCCGGTTTTTTTAGCTAAATAGGCTTTTAAAAAAGACTAAGCATTATCTGTTTATAAAAAAAGTCAAGCCTCACGTAGGCTAGGTCGTGGACCCCTATCGATCGATCTGGCATATTCCCACCCCTACCAATGGCTAAAAGTACTATATTGTGAATATGAGAACTCTAATTACTATCACAAATGTCTAGCACAATATGAATGATGCTCACATCAATGTATAGATGTAGAATATCACATAGTCAAGGCCAAAATTTTGACGCAAAATCACAATACAAGAAAAGATCATCAACAATTTCATTAGTTTTCTTTTCACACACACAGGCAACAAAGTGATACAATTGTGCAACACCGAGTTCACATATCTTCTTCCATGGGCACTCTTGTATCAATCTCCAAAGAAGGAAGGACTTGATTGAGGAACAGCTTCACTCCGTATAATATAAGTGCCAAAGATACCTACTTTTTGATCTAAAATATTGGCGCTTATTGAATTATTTGGTATAAATTTAAATATGTTTTACCCCAAAAAGAGTTTGACTTCACCAAATTTGAATTTAGCAATTATAGGTTTAGATTTAAGAGTTTTGTTGCATTTGAATTCCTTTTTGTTGTTTAAAATAGAGTGGAATTGAAGTGGAAGAATTGTGAAAAGAATCCAAATAAAGTTGAGATAAGAAGGAAGAGTAAAGTTCATCAAAGAAGAGAAGAAAACACTTTTTGTCCTGCCAGAGTAGGTCTTGTCCAGCAAGACCAACTTTCTTCAAGTGCAGGAAATCATCCCTTGTCCAGCAAGCCTATTGTGTCCAGCAAGATGACGGACAGAAACTCATCAAGTGCAGGAAATTCTCCCTCGTCCTACAAGAAAATGGTGTCCAGCAAGACTAGCTTTCTTCATGAGCAGTAAAGCTAAAATACAAAGGGCTCGTCCAGCAACAAAATGGTGTCCAGCACGCCGCCTTAAATGAGGTTACGGATCTGTTCACTTTTTAGCTGCTACAAAAGGGTTCTTTCACTTCTTTTTCACAGATTCTGAAATCTTAAGAAGATGAGAGCATAAGGCACGAACCAAGGAACAAAGAAGTGGATTTTAATCATAATGAAGCTTGGAAAAGTGGTAACTATTGATTGTTCCTCATCTCTTTCTCTTGTATCTTTGTAAAGCTTCCATGGAAATGGATAGCTAACTATTTTCTTATTGGGATTGGATGTAGTTGACTTCAATTTCATGTATACCTAAAGTTTCTATATGAGTCTATGATCAATATCTTATTTGGTTTAATGATTTTATCTTGAACTTCATGCTTTTGATAAATTGATCACTTATTGAATGATTATGGATGATGTAATTGGTTGGGAAACTAGTTATAAAATCTGAACTAGATACATCTACAACAACAAACATCTAGGAATAGATTAAGTGTTGTAGTCTTGTTTTACCTAAGCTTAATGCTATTGATATATTAAATGGTAGAGGAATCTTCATTTGTATCAATCAATTGATGTTTCAACTTTGATTAAGGAATTAACTTAGTTGGATGATTGGTAAGATAAACCAAAATCAGAATTGATATAGATTCAGTTTAGAAATCATGTTATGTCATGGAATGAAGTTGATGAAATCCAATTCCAATACCCTTAAGTAATTTGAATCACTCTCCTTGAATTTGTGTTTAAGTTAGAAGTATAAAAGTCAATTAAAACTCTCTTTACACTTCACTTTAGGCATAAGATTAATTGAATGGCTTATTAATATTCTCAAATCTCTCTGGATATGATACCTGATACATTGTATTAGGACGATTGTAAGACGAATTCACGTAAAAGTCTTATCACTTGCCCCACAGGATATCGAACAAAGTTAAGATAGAGATAAGCCTTTTGGAACTTAAGGTATGTTTGGGAGGGGGTTTTTGGGAACCGGACCCCCGGCCGGTTGGTTCAACCCCATTTGAACCGCAGTCCTATTGAACCGCCCAAAACCGGATCGAACCGGGGAAGAACCAGGTTGAATCGCGGTTCAACCGCTTTGAACCGGAAACCGAACCGGATTGAACCGCCCGAAATATATTTTTTTATTTTTAAATTTACTTGTTTCTCCAAAATTTAATATTTTTTATTTTTTATTTAATAAATTACTCATCCGGTTCAACCATGGTTGAATGGTTGAACCGGTTGAACCGATTGAACCATGAACCGGAGGCCTCGCCGGTTCGATCTCCGGTCCGGTTTTAAAAACATTGCTACTACTACTTAGAACGAAATCTCTCTAGTGAAAATTCCTTTAGTGTGGAGTTATCCACACCCTAAACACTTTCTCAGTTTCTCTATCTCATACACTCACAAATGGTTTGGATTTAAACTATGTGATACTATTTTTCATTTGTCTTGATTTGTTACCGTAGGTCTATAAAGAGAAACATGTAATCTAAAAGAAGCAAAAACAAAATCTACCCCCCACCCACACCCACTAATCAAATGCAAAGAACATTAAGAAGTCTAGCAGTTGAGCTCAGACTTCCAATAATAGTGACTGTCTAACCACTACTCAAACATTAACAAGGATTCACAAAGAAAACAAATCACACCTATCATAGTTAGTGTATCTGTACCGAGAATAACTTATTTACATATACTGCTGCAGACATATTGAAAACAAAAAGCTCTTTGAATATCTGTGTGACACAAAAAGAAGACTACCTAGCTCTACATGCTAGTTTGGGACATCTATTGTCAAGATGATTCAGTAAAAGCAGTCAGCATTATTCCTTCTGGCAGTCTAGATAACATAGTGATTCCATAGCTGAATCTACTTCTAAATCAGGAAGCACACATGAACAATGAAGTGGCTGCAGCAAGCTAAATTCAGAGCTGTCAACAAAATCTTACAACTTTCTCATACAAGAAAACCTGAGTACTGAGCAATGAGCACTATATTTGACAATTCATGATGTCCGAATCAGGGTCACCTTTCCTCTTCCAGAAGCGGTTGTGATGCAGCAGCTGAAAAAGATCAAGTACGTCAAGATGATTACAAGGGATGACAAGACAGATAGACAAAATTCAAGATCTAACTTCAAAATGAGAATGCAAATTCTTTAATAGGTTAAAGAAAACGAAAGAACAAACACAGAAGGAAAACCATGCATACATGCTAATGGAAAGGCAATAGCATTGGCAGATACTATATGCATACATGATTTGATTCATTAAGCTAACAATTTCAATAATAATAATTACTTCATCAACGGAATAGGTACTTTAATCAGGGTATTAAAAAAAGGCAGCATGTCTGCAATTGCAATTTAGCTGCGAAATCAAGGTTTTTCATATCTCTGTTGGGACATAAGTTTATGATTTTTTGTGAGTGAATACAACCACAATCGCATCAGCCACATTTGATGCAGACACGATTTGATTCATTTAGCAAATAATTTCAAACACTGATTATTTCAAAGGAATAGATGCCATGTACTAGCTACTATAATGATCATGATTCTAAAGGACTCTAAAAAAGGGTCTGCGATCGTGATCAGGCAAGGCCAGTAATCGAGATAGGTTTAAGTTTTTCATGTCTATGCGACTGAAGACAACAGTGGTTGGGGCAGTATCGGTTTCATTTGACTTCATTTGCCTGCAATTCTCGGCAAATTCAAGGTCCTGAGATTGAGGCGATATCAATCAAATGAAACTGCAATACGTTGCAAAATCAAGGTCCTGATTGTGAGATTGAGGTGGTATTATTAGTCTCATAATGAGACTGCAGTTCTTCACAAAATCAGATTTGATTTTACTTATTTATGACTTCATAGCACAATCTTTTGACAGATTTGATACTCACCTTCATGATTTTGCTGTGGATGTGATACCGGTTTGCCACTATTCTCTTCAATTTCAGCTAAGATTAAACGAGACAAAAGAAGGCCAGCAATAAAAGCCCCTAAAACTAACATTAAGAAAACTTCATCCCATCCCTTTGTTGACATAAATCCAGTAAGAAGAGGTCCAAGAGCTGCACCAACTGATCCAGTACCATCTATAATTGCAGTGACAGTAGCCAAAGCACGAGAATCTCCTTTAAGAGAACTATGTGTACCCAAATCAGCAGATACAGCAGTAGTTATAAGTGAATAAGGTCCATTTACAAGTAGTCCAGTCACCATCATAAGTCCAATGTTTGCATGCATAGAAACACCTCCATATGTTCTGTATAATAACATAGAAGGAATCGCTGCATACATGAAACTTGCTGCTGTTATAGCACGAGCATTGAGTTTATCTGATACGTAGCCTGCTAGTATTCCCCCTACAATACCTCCCACATCAAACAAAGTTGATAGGTTTCCAGCTGATTTCACTGACATATACTTCCCTCCAATTTCTGCAACATGAAAATCATAATAATTTATACATTGATACTTTAATCTGTCTTATTTTCTCAAATTATAATCGGTGTCTATATGTTTGTGTCAATGTCATATCTGGTATCGTGTCTAATGTCTCATAGACACATTTATGTGTGTGTGTCGATTCTTCTATGAAGCGTGACACCATTAAGATGATTTAAGTCTGTGAGGAGAACCCAACCCAAAAGAATAGCCTATTATTAGATGGGAAAGCCTCAAGGTTTAAGTACCATATCGAGTTTTCTTATCTACTCAATCTGGACTCCCAACAGGCACAAACATAGAACTGACACATAAACATCATTATAATTTGAAAAAATAGAAGTGATTGAATATAACCACATAAGACGTCTTCAATGTGAAGTGTTGATTCATAGATAGATACATAGATAGAGGATTACCTGTTTGAGTCAAGTAAAACGGCAACCAATAAAGAAAAGTGTAAGCAACAAGCTTGGCAAAGAAAAGGCACAAAGCAAAAGTAATAACTCCAGGTATCATACAAGCATCAACAAGTCCAATACTCTTCCTTCCAACAAACTTTTCTCTATTACTCTCATCTTGAACTCCAACCATAACATCACCACCAACACTTTTAATTACCTGAGCTTCTTCATCAGCATGAAGAGAAGAAAACCCAACATCTTCCGGATAAGCAGGTAAAAACAAAAAAACAAGAATACCACCAAAGATAATCAACCCACCAAGAACAACAAAAGACAAACCCCAACCATAATCCAAAACACTAGCAGCAAGAAGAGAACCACTAATATTACCAACAGAAGTATGTGCATTCCAAATACCCATTATAAGTCCTCTTTTCCTTTTCCCAAACCAATTACCAATAACCGCAACAACAGAAGGCCAACCTGTTGCTTGAAACAACCCTGCAATCATTTGCATTGCAAGAAAATACCAAAACTCATGAATATTCCAAAAGTAACCCATTCCAAAAAGTCCAACAAATATTCCACTTCCCATCATTCCCATTGTTAGAAACAATCGTAGATCAAGTGTATCTCCTAAGTGTCCTGCAACGTACATTCCCATAGCGTAACATGCTAAAAACGCAACGTCGATTTCTCCTAACTTTGAAGCACCTTCGGGTGTGTTAAAGGGACTCCAACCTTTGTGTTTTCCTCTGTTTTGGTCGGGACATAGCACGCTTTTTACTATCCCTGTTGGTTTTCTTGAAGCGTGGTAACATACGTAGGCTATGAATGTTATTAATAAAACCATGTAACGGTATGTTTGAAGGTTCCATTCTTTGTTTCGTATTAGTAGAATCCCAGGTGGTGCTCCCATTGGTGATTGTTTTGTTGATCATCAATTAAGCATAGGGATGGATGCATTAGAATTTTAGTGTGGGAAGGGTTGATTGATAATAGAAGAAGGGAAGGGAAGCAAAATGTTTTTAGAGGTAGAAAGATAGGGAAAGAATTTAGTTGTTAGATACAGAGAGAGAGAGAGAGAGAGAGAGAGAGAGAGGGATAAGAGGGAGAGCGAGACTGGCGGGGGAGAGAAGCAGAGTGGGAGGAGGAAAACGTGGCATTAGCAGGTGAATTTGTGGAGTGACACGTGGATTTTGTGACGGGTGGTTTGCAATTACTCGGCCGTCCATCACCGCTCATTTCGCCGGCGACACCTGGCTCTTTTGTTTTATTAATTTTTTTGACCACGGGCGTAAGTTAATTTTTTAGATATCTATAAAAATTTAATTTTTGCTGATTGTTGTATGTTTTGATTAAAAATATGTTAAACATAAATTTGTAATCCAACCCGTTACTATAATAACTTATGTTTTAGATTTGTTAGTAATGTGTAAGAATTTCATCTTATACCAGATTGACGATTAGTGTTTGTATCAATAACTAGTATAAAACCACTGCGATGCACAAGAATATATATTCAGATTAACTTAAACACAAAAGTAAAAAATAAAAGAAGTCATAAAAGTTATCTAAGTATGAAATAAATATGCGTTCATCTTTTATAAGTGTTGCTCCAAATGGAATGAAATGTTTCAGACATTTCCCATAGTGCAATAAGGATCACCACTACACATTCCCAGTCGCTCAGATCTTAATATATGTGTTCATCTTTTATAGGTGTTGCTTCAATGACTTTCATTTGTGCCATCAAATATAGTAGAATTTTCTGAATTGCTATTCCCTACTTTGTTTCCGGTCAAACCTATACATTATTACTATACTTTGTTGCAAAGTATTTTCAGTTATAGAGATAGCTTATAGGGTACAACTCATCTTTAAAAATGTCCCAATAGTTTATCATTCAATAATCCTTTTCACACGTTGAAACCACCCCCTATTAAAACACTTCATATGGTCTCTTTTCTTGTTCCTCATGGCTTTATGAGTGTGAGAGTGAGCTTCATGTTGTCTTGCTGCACGAAAAACCAATTCAAATCAACAACAAATTAAAAACCTCTCACCCATTAACACATAAAAACTAAAAAAATCATTTATTCTGACTTCAATCAAAACAATATAATATAACTCCTAAAATTTAATACTTTCAGATATGCACTTCAATCATGTATTCTGACTTCACTTCAAGCAACATAACTCCTAAAATTTAACACTTTCAGATCTGCACATACAGGTCTTCTACACAAACGGTCCAATAAAGCAAGGATGGTTGAGATCAAAATTGTAAGAGTAAGCATTTAAAAAGGGTGATGAGCTAAAAGCTTCCATTCGGATATCAAGGCCCTTCATTTGCATTTCAATATCACTGTATCTAAAAGGTCGTCCATTATTTTTTTTTGGTTCGGGGCCGTCGCCGGTACCCCACAGAGTGATCCCAACACTTTCAATAAAGGACTAATCTCTGTTCGTGTAGCAGATGCCCAACACTTGCAATCACCAATAACTAAAGCTGTTATCTCGTCACAGTTGGGTCTATTGTGCAATCTTGCATCCTTTGTGCGATTCCTAATTAGACACAAGCATTAATTTTTATTTCGTTCATGTGATGGCAAGTCCCTCACCTTGTGGAAACTTTTTGCTAATTCATTATGACTATCAATCATTTTTGTCAAGTCCTCAACCAAAGAATCATCAAAGCCACCAGAAGCCCTGTTTGATTCACAACAGAGATTTACTTAATCATGTTACGGGTTATTGCAACTATATAATGATATATGAATAAGAAAAACTGAATTACCTGCAGTGATCAACTCTATTCCTTAATTCATTGTTAATATCATAAATATACAATTGCGCAAATTTAGGCTTTAACCTACTCTCCGGGAGTAAAATACCCATATGATGGTGATTTTGACCACTAAGAATGAATTGGGGTGGTCCTCCACCGTCATTCACCGGCACCTCTAGCTTACCTCCAATAGATGTGAAAGTGAACATGATGTTATATGCTCTGATATTATCCATGAAGTGCTACTTCTAGGATCTATACTGTTGTGCAAATTAAACAAAAGATCTGGAGGTCGATCAAGTAGATGTAGATGCACATTCCCTTTCACACAACAGAGTGAAAATCCACCTTCGACAGTTCTCTTATTTTTCTCTGCCCTTTCCTCAAACCATGCACATGGCGG
Source organism: Astragalus membranaceus (assembly GCA_039519185.1). NCBI lineage: Eukaryota > Viridiplantae > Streptophyta > Magnoliopsida > Fabales > Fabaceae > Astragalus > Astragalus membranaceus. Next base: position 159,555,201 of record CM076846.1, on the reverse strand, counting down.
CATTACAATAAGAACAAATGCTTGTCGGATTACCAAAGCTTAGGGTATCTGCATAAAGCACAACATTAGCGACAAATTATCCACAATACTATCTATCAAATATTGAATTCATTATGGACACCAAAAAAATCACTGAACGATGAATACCTGTGCAAATCTTGTTCTCGATTTTTGCTTTTTGACGTATTATATTTCTCCTTCTTGTCTGAGAGAGAGAGAGAGTAAATTCAGGTGTTTCTTCTGCTCTATTTTTGTTATTTAGACCTATGGCAGTGACCTCAACTAATGTCCCGGAGAAAATAGTATTGGGTAGTTAAATGGATATGCATAAAAATGCCATGCAATTTTGTATATTCAAAAAGCATAAAATTGGATATGGTTAACAAAAATAAACTGATCATTTTCAACGTGAACAGGCAATCCAAGCAACAATCAATTCTACCAGTGATAGGGCTCTAGTTAGCATACTTCTATCTCATTAAATTTTTCCTCCTCGACCGAGCCATCAGTGAATTTGCAATCATATAGTATGATAAACTCCAAATTAATTAGTGCATTTTTAGAGATATAGTATGATAGAGTTGTTGACGATATTTTGGTGCCTCTTAGAATATTTTTCTTGTCATAGACTGCCTATTTTAATTTTCTTCGTAAAATATTTTGATTTTGATTTTGAAATTCGAAAATTTGATCTAATTAATAATTTAACCCTCTATTGAATGCATGGTTATGCCAAAAAATGCAGAAATTCAAATTTTCAAATTAAATAATTACCAATTCGGTTAAATTTGCTATGTAATTAAAGTTGTGAATGTCCTTATTTTGTTGTTACGATTTGATTTGAGGTTAGTATTATTTTGGCTATAGGAAAAAACAAAATTATCATCTAATGTGTAGGTTACGATGAAATTGTTCATGATATGTCGGTGCTTCTTACTTCTTAGAATATTTTTTGTTTTATATATACACAGACTATTTTGATTTTGTACATTTTGTATCGGATTAAGATGTTATCACTTTGGTATGCAGTGATTGCACGATTGGACTAGTTGAAGACACCATTAATTAGATGATTTGCTTGTGTAAAGTGTCAAATTTGAATTTCGAAATTATGCATTAAATGCTAATTTAATTATTTAATTAATTTATGGTTATTTTTAATGTAAATTTGAAGTAATTCTAAATTTTTAAAATTTATTAATTCAAATTTTTCAAACAATAAGTTAGAAGTCGATAAAGTGTCGTAATTCAAATTTTCAAAGTGCATTAATTCATAATTTTCCTACATTAAATAAAAAGTCTAAAACGTGCATTAATTCAAATTTTAAAAATGCAATAACTTCAGCTTATTTATGTGTACATATTATTAACGTGACATGTGGCAAAGCATACAATTTAATTGAATAATACGTTGACACTTGGCAAGAGAGGCTCTGATAATAAGGATATGCAGAACTCTCAAGTGTAATATTTATGGTTTTATAGATTTATCTCACTTTCTTCTCTCTGACTGCGATGATTTTTGGTGCGATCTCAAAGGCTACTAATTTTGATTTTTTGTACTGTATCACTCAAAATACCCTTTTTGTCTTTTACGCATGTTATTTTCCTCTTTCGTAACTGATGTGTTTTGTTTTTGTGTTTATTGGTGATTCTAGAAAGTTCAATCCCTTCACCATGACTGCTTCTGTTGCAAATTCGTTCATTACCATTATTTCCCGATCAGCTCCGCTTCGAATGTATGTAATCTTCTACTCTTTTTTTCTCATGCAAACCATTAGTAGTATTTAATATCCAACAAATAATAATAATTGGTGAGTTGATTGGTAGGAATTCTTGAAAATCGAATTGCCTGCAAGACATTTGTCTCGGATAAGGGTGGTTTTGTATTTGATTTTTGTAATGGATTGGATCCAATTTGGGGAAATTAAAATTTTGGTGAAGGGTTGTGTATTGAAATTAATCATGGTTTAGGTATGATGAATTAACTTGTCTTTTCCCCTCAGAATTTACTGTGTTTTAGAGATTTGTTTTAGAGATTTATTATACTATTTATTATTTTATTATCAATCCCTTGGTAATTAAAATTGAATTGGTTGTGTTTTACGACTTTGATTTGATATGGATTTCTTGGCTCCAATTGATGAGAGTGATGATATAGATTTGGACCTAGCTCTTGAAGAAGAGTCGGAGTCAGTGGAACCTAGTACAATCAAGAAGAATAAGAGTAATTAAGTTGAGATTCGTTGTGTGGAAATATTTTACTTGCGAAGAAGGGTTGGACGATAAGGGAAGGCAAAGAGCAAAATGCAATGCTTGTGGTATATCATTTGCAGCTGGAGGAAAAGAATATGGGACTACTACTCTCAAACGTCATCTTGGTCGTTGTAATAAAGGTAAATTTGGAGATATTAGTCGGATGATGTTAGACATGCAAGGAAAGCTAAAATCCATAAAGATTGATAATTTGATATGTCGAGAAAAATGTGCTAAGCTAATTATTAAGCAGGATCTTCCTTTTAAATTTGCTGAGTATGATGAGCTTACAGATTGACTTCAGTATTTGAACCCTGAGTACATTCCTATCTCTAGAAATACTGCCAAGGCAGATGTTGTGAAAACATACATGAGGGAAAAGGCAAAAATTAAGGAAGAAATGGCCAACACACATTGTAGGATATCTCTAACTTCTGATTTATGAACATCAATTAATACTGAGGGTTATATTACTTTAACTGCTCATTATGTTGATAGAAATTGGAAGTTAAATAGTAAAATTCTCAACTTTTGTCACATGCCTCCCCCTCACACTGGTTTTGAGTTGTGTAAGAAAACAATTGGGCTGTAGGAACTTATTTTTTTGAACTGATTTATAGTATTCTGTTTCTCATTTTTGTGTTATTATTGTATTGTAGGAACTTATAGTATACCGATTTCATTTAAATATTATAGGAACTTATAGTATATTGATTTCATTTGATTTTTTTTTTTTATGTTATTATTGTATTGTCATTATTTTAGGAAATTAGAGTGGGTAGACAACAATCTGGTACTGCTCCTAAAACTGGACAAAGTCAGCTTGACATGTATTTGGAAGAGCCGGCGTTGAGTCTTGATTACTCGGAAGATTTGGATGTACTACAATGGTGGAAGAACATGCGTCAAAGATTTCCGGAACTTTCAAGAATGGCTCGAGACTTGTTAAGCATTCCTATTACCACTGTTGCATCAGAATCTTCTTTTAGCATTGGTTCTAGAGTGCTTAACAAGTATAGAAATCGCCTATTGTCTGAAAATGTGGAAGCATTGATATGTTCTCGTAATTGGATTCATGCATTTGATGATGGTAATTTATTTAATGTGAATATGGTTATCTATTATTATATATATATATATATATATATATATATATATATATATATATATATATATTACCAACCATATTGATTTCATTGTTTTATAATGTAGATGGAAATGATGATGACAATGAAGATGAAAAAGAGGGTCCAAGTGGTTGTAAGAGTGCATCTAATGTTATTGACCTTGAAGATTAGAATTTAGATGTTTCACTCTTGTTTTGTTAGACAATGTTATGTTTTGTTAGACAATGTTATGTACTTATTTTGGTTGCTTGAAGGTCAATACTTATTATGGTATTTTGGTTGTACTTATTTTGGTTGCTTGAAGGTCAATACTTGAATTATGGTTTTGGACCTTTTGGTCGATGGTTCTCGGTGAAATTTCTTGATGGTTTTAGTTGATATATAGTTAATCCCAGTGATTTCAATGGTATTATTGTTTTATATTTTTATTTCTGACAAAAAAGACTTTATAAAAAAACTGTTTTAAAAAGTAGGTGAAAAATCTAATTGAAATTGAAATATTAAAAATAAGTGAAAATTTTGTTCAGAAAAATTGCAAAAAATAAAACTAGGCGGGCCAACCCGCCAACTAGTTAGCCTGCCACTTGGTGGGGCGGGCCAGTATGTTTAGCTCGTGGTTAGTTGGCGGGCCAACCCGCCCCGCCCCTATTTTAGCGAGCTTTAGTTAAAACTGATTTTTTCTGAAAATTCTTTTTTTCTAGCTTTTATTGCATTCTGACGACATTTGATTTCACTGATATCATATATGTTATTATGCTTTTTGCTAGATCAAGACAACTTCACCAAAGAAGTACTTTGTTAGACCTACTAACACTGGTGTTAATGTGTTATACATCCATGGGGCTCGTTTATCATCTGAGGTGCTGATGTGAATCATACATGCATCACTAAATTTAGGATCTAGACAATTACAAATCTCTATGAATCTCTAAGTCATGAATATGAATAAGAACACAATTTCAAGATTAGATCATGACACTTTCTTGAAGAACACAAGTGAAGAAAGAATCAAATGTGAAAAGAATAGAGATGAAGTGGAGAATGATGTCCGCCACTTCTTCCTTGGGAAGAAGATGAAGAATCAAGGGAGAGAAAACTATGCTCTCAAAAATCAAAATTCTATTTCATCAAAAGTCTCCCAATTACACTTGGACTTAGGGTATTTATATTGTGGACCTATTGTCCAATCTAAAACACAAAACAACGCCAAAGGTCATTCCTTCCTATACTAGGGCGTAACCTCCTACTAAAGCCAACATGGCTCAAATTACAAGACCTTACAATTATTAAAAAAAAAGAAAGCAAAGCATAGGGAATACTAGGGTTTGGTTATCCTAGAAATACCCTATTATTTACATGGTCACATTTAATGTGTTTTTGTCTTAATAATTACATTAAGCACATTAAAGTATTTCCCTTGACTTCTTGTTTTTGGTCTTTTGAGCTTTGTTCCTTGTGACTTTCATCCAAGCTTCATGATTAGGCTAGGGATGCATGTGGGCTCACATCATGTGCTTCTTGTTACAATTGTAGTGACATTTGGTGCTCTTTTATTTATTTATTTTTAGGAAAGGAGGAGGATTTAAAAAACTTGGATTAAAATCTTTGATAATTTAAAATGTTGGATTAGCATTTATCATATTCTCCAGTTTTTGTGATGCACAGTGACCCTCCAAGCCCAACAAGAATATCCTCCTGTTATGCAATGCAAAGATAAATTTCTAATACAGTGTACAATAGTGAATCCAAACATTGATGTTGATGAGCTTCCGCCAGATACTGTAAGAGAGGCAATAATCTTGTTTTACAGGATCCGTTCTAAAATTTGAAAAGAAAAGTTGATCAAGGTCACTGTTTTTGTTTTGGCTTGCAGTTTACTAAGGATAGTGGAAATGATACAATGAAGAATTCTGCACAAAAACTTAATGCTTATTCTGTGAGTTTCTTCTCATTCACCCTCCCTTTGGTTTATGCATGCTTCCTCTCAAATTTGGTATACTTATTTATTTATTTAGCCATATGTTGCATACTATGTATCAAGCTGGAATCCTCATTCCCTTGGTCCTTTTCAAAAAGGCAAACAAACTTCACATATTTGTAGTGGTTTAAGTCTAAGAAATGAGAATAAGGGGTTCCTTTGAATCACTTTATCATTTGGAAAAATAAAGAAAGGATCATCTACTCTACAGGTCACTCTCGACTTTAGTCTAGTATATATCCTCACATCTTTCATCCTATCTCTTAGATGAGTCGAAAAATGAATGGTTGGTTGCTTCTTGAGCTCTGTTTCTGAGTTTGAGTGGTCATCTTTAATACATTATCCAGTATTTAGTTACTACTTACTAGTTTGGGAATACCTATTGTTATGGTAATTACAGTAATTTCTATTTGCACCCCTTCTCCAAAAGCCCAATTGATGAGAAGCCCAATTGTAATCAAGAGAGTCCAATCTTCAATGGCCAAGATCAGCCCGCAAGATCGGACGGCCCAAAAACGCCAACACAAACACATCCAAGCTCTATAAATACCCCATTCAATGCTCATTAATGGTAAGCACTTTTCTAACCAAACACTTATTCTCTCAAATACTGACTTAAGCGTCGGAGTATCATTGCAGGTACAACCTCGCCCTCCAAGATCGAACATCTCAAGATCGAACACCTCAACATCGCCTCTCAAGGTCGAACACCTCCAGGTCGAACAAAACCTTCCTCTCAAAGCCTGAAGACAAAGATAGAATCAAGGACAAAATATCTATCAACTGCATAATATCGATCCTCAAGATCGGAAGCACGGTACAGAACATTGGCGACCACAGTGGGAGAAACCAATACCCGATTTTTCTCACCATCTCCTTGAACCTATTAAATGGCACCAACACGCCGCTCAATACCGACTCGTCTCATGGCCGAGCCTGACCTCGGCCCTCAGCGAACCCCTGAAGGCCACGTCCAGGAACTCACGAATTCGTCACAAACACGAAGCCGACATCCCAACACGGGACCTTCCCGAGCTCAATCGGGCGCAGATGAGACGAGCTTGCCACCTCCCCCCCAATTACTCCCGGCTTTGACTGACGCGGTTCAACAGCTCATTCAGCTATTGGCTCGGCAGGAAGCGGTAAGTCAAGAAAGACACAATCGTTTCGCCAACCTCGAATCCGAAGTAGCGAGACTGCAAAATCGAAACGTCCTGGATCAACAATCATCCGGGCAGAGCTCACTGGAAGAACGACGCCCAACTCGAAGGAGACTTTTTCATCGATCACCCCCTCGGAGAAAGCTCAGCCATCGCTCCCCGCCACGCCGCCACCGAGGGAATGGTTCCCGTTCTCCTCCGGCCCGCCAATACGACGATCTTGATGATCCTCATTCTCCTCCACGCCGCCACCGAGGGAATGATTCCCGTTCTCCATCAGCTCGACAATACGACGATCTTGATGATCCTCATTCTCCTCCACGCCGCCACCGAGGGAATGGTTCCCGTTCTCCTCCGGCTCGCCGAATTGAAGACTCGACCTCGTCAAGGAGACGATCAAGAAGCCGTGACAGCGTTCAAAACAATCAAACACGACGATACGGACGCCAACCACCGTCACGGGCTAATCGACCTGGGAGAAAAGGTCCTTTCACAAGATCGATTGACAACTTCCGGGTTCCCCGGTATCTCGAGAAACCACCCGGAGGTTTGAAAACTTACGACGGAACGGGCGACCCCGACAGGCATCTAGACCAATTTGACACGACCATGCAATATCGAAATGTACCCATGGAAATGAAATGCCGAATATTCCCTTTAACCCTAGACAAAATGGCTTCCGAATGGTTCCGGACGTTAAGGTCGAATACCATTTCCTCATGGGACCAGTTAGCAAAACACTTCTCGGTGCACTTTGCCCATTCCAAGAGCAAACCCAAAAACAAAAATGTTCTAGCATCTATTGTCCAGAAAGTAAATGAACCCCTGAGGGAATATATAGAGCGATTCAACGTTGAAGCTCTTCAGGTTCGGCAGTTAGACGACGCTTTTCGAATTTTCTTCATGGCCCAAGGTCTGTTACCTGGAAGCTCGTTCCGAAAACACATCAATACCTGGGAACCTAACACCCTCCAGGAATTCCTCGAACTATCCCAGTGCTTCATTAACGAAGAAGAAAATTCAAAGGTCGATAAAACGTCGTCACATGCAGAACCATCAAAACGCCACATCGAGATCGACCCTCGTAAAAACTTGTGGAACATCGGTAAGAAAAATCGTCACCAGGTATACACTGAACTCAACGTCTCCAACGCCCAGCTACTAGGGGAATGTTGGCACGTCGAATTCAGGGACGTCAAGCCTCCCAGGTCCTTGCCTAGCCGACCTGGGCAGAAGGCCAACAAATACTGCCGATACCACAGAAGCAATGGCCATGACACAAACCATTGCAACGCCCTAAAGGATGACATAGAAGATTTAATAAAACGGGGAAAACTATCTTCTTACGTCAAAAGGGAGGGGGAACGGTCTGACAACCTCGGAAAAGAAAGGAATGAAAACCTCAGGACAAAAGGAAAAGAAGTGATCGACGCAGACCGCGAAGAGCTGGATATAAAACGCTCTGTTATCATGATGATAACTGGGGGATTCGATCATGAAAGATCGGGAAAATCCATGAAGAGAAAATGGAAGGAATTGTTGTGCGTGGCTTCAACGTCGACAACCCCGGTCGTGACCAATCGACCTCCATTATCTTTTAGTGACAACGACCTTATTGACGGAAAGGCTAACAAACACGTACCTCTCTTGATATCGGCAATCATAGCCAACAAGGAGGTACGTAGAATCCTAGTCGATCAGGGGAGCTCATCAGACATCATCTTTATCGATCTTCTGAGCAAAATGGGGATCAGTAAAGAGGAACTCACCCCTTATAGAGGGACGGCTTTGTCCGGCTTTAACGGATCTCGAACGAAACCCCTTGGACATCTGGAGCTAATGGTTACCTACGGAACCGAACCAATGGTCCGAACCGTCAGAACCAAATTCCTCGTCTTGCCTTGTGAATCCATATACAACGGCATTATAGGAAGACCGACCCTCGGCAGGCTCGGGGCGGTTACATCCACCACGCACTTAAAGATGAAGTTCCACTCTCTTTGCGACAGAGTTATCACTTTAAACTCTGACTTAGAGTCGGCCTCCAGGTGTTTTTTCCTATGGACTAAGAACGAACGAAAAGCTTCGGAGCATGAAGGGGTTCCCCCTTCGGAAGAACTGGCAACTCCCAAAATGCCAAAAGGAAGATCAACTGAAGTTAACACCGCCACTAACGTAGGAACCAACTACGGTCCGGAGGTCGAAAAACAGATAGATATCGACGAGCTAACAAAAGAGCTCAAACGAAAAATCAGAAGACCAGAGCCTGATGGAAAGTTCGTCGAAACACAGCTCGGTTCAGACCCCTCCCAAAAAATCAAAATAGGGATCGACCTTCCAGAAAAGATCAAGACCGATTTAACCCAATGTCTTAAAGATTTCAAAGACATCTTTGCTTGGTCGGCCGAAGACATGCCTGGGATCCCGCCAGAGATTGCCTGCCATCGACTCGCAATAAACCCAGAAGCAAAATGGATCGCCCAAAGAAAGCGGGCCCAAAGCAAAGAAAAAGCCATTGCTGCCGCTTTAGCAGTAGACGACCTCATCCGAGCCAACTTTATCTCTGAGGTTAAATACACAACTTGGTTATCAAACCCTGTCCTGGTGAAGAAGTCTAACGGAAAATGGCGTATGTGTGTCGACTACACCGATCTTAATAAAGCTTGCCCAAAAGACGCTTTTCCGGTCCCCAGCATCGATCGTTTGGTCGACAGCGCTTCCGGTTTCCAGTTGTTATCTTTCATGGACGCATACTCCGGGTACAACCAAATCGCCATGTTTCCACCAGATCAAGCAAAAACCGCCTTCATCACTGACCGAGGAAACTTCGCGTACCGTGTCATGCCCTTTGGTTTAAAAAACGCTGGAGCAACTTATCAAAGAATGATGAACAAAGTTTTCCAAAACCAGATCGGTAAAAGCGTAGAGGTTTACCTCGACGATATGATCGCCAAAAGCAAAAGCGATGCCGACCATGTAGGCGATCTGAAGGCAATTTTCTCTGAGGTACGGAAAAACAGAATGAGATTAAACCCAGAGAAATGCACTTTCGGGGTTCGAGCTGGGAAATTCTTAGGTTTCTTCTTAACAGAACGAGGTATCGAGGCAAACCCAGACAAATGTCGATCCGTCACAGAAATGCGAACTCCGACGTCCAAAAGAGAAGTACAAAAACTCAATGGAATGATAGCTGCTCTATCTCGTTTCATATCGAATGCAGCATTCAAATCTCTTCCACTTTTTAAAATCCTCAAAAAAGAAGAAAGAGATTTCAAATGGACACCCGAGCAAGACGAAGCTTTGAAGCAACTTAAAAAATCTCTCTCCGAGCCCCCAATTTTAACTCGCCCAAATGAAGGAGAAACATTATACCTATATCTAGCAGTCTCGGAAGAGGCGTTAGCTGCCGTTCTAGTACGCGAACTCGAAACCGGTCAAAGTCCCATCTACTTCGCAAGCAAGGCTCTGCACGGGGCTGAAAGTCGTTATCAGAAAATCGAGAAAATCGCCTTGGCCCTCATTGTTGCAGCTCGACGTTTTCGAGCTTATTTCGTCGCCCACCAGGTAGTCGTCCGCACTAACTACCCAATCAGACAGATACTCCACAGACCCGATCTAGCTGGAAGGATGATCAAATGGGCCGTAGAACTCTCAGAGTTCGGTATCAAATATGAAGCTCGAACTACACTTAAAGCACAAGTTTTGGTGGACTTCATCGCCGAGATGACACCTGCTAACACCGACTCTGACATATGGATCCTCTACGTCGATGGTTCCTCAAATCCAAAAGGGAGTGGCGCTGGGATTATGCTAGAAAGCCCGACTGGGGTCATCATCGAAGTTTCCCTTACATTCGGTTTTCCCACCTCGAACAACCAAGCAGAGTACGAAGCTTGCATTGCCGGACTTCGCCTGGCAATTGACCTCCAAGTCCAAAAAATTAAACTCCATACCGACTCTCTCTTGGTGGTCTCCCAGATCGAAAGCAAATACGAGACCAAAGAACCGATCCTGCAAAAATACCTACTTCAGGTACGGTCGCTAATAGCTAAATTTGAAGCAAGCGAGATAGTTCATGTCCCAAGAACGGAAAACCAACGAGCTGATATCCTCGCCAAACTCGCAAGCACAAAAACCCCAGGTAACCAAAGGACGACCATCCAAGAAACACTACGCAATCCCAGTGTATCTCTCGAGCCGCTGTTTAACCCGACCATCTGCGTACTTGAAGAGGCAGACAGCTGGATAACCCCAATTTTAGAGTACATCGTCTCAGGAACGGAACCCCCAGACAGAAACGACGCCAAATATATCAGGAGAAGAGCCTCGGCTTTTTCAGCCATCAACGGGACGCTCTATAAACGAAGCCTCTCTTCCCCGTTAATTAAATGCATCGAGGGAGAGGAAGCGGCCTATGTGTTAACAGAAATTCATGAGGGAATCTGCGGCCAGCACATGGGAGCTCGATCTTTAGCACGAAAAACCCTTCGAGCCGGCTACTACTGGCCGAGCATGATCGGCGATGCTAGTGATCACGTGAAGAAATGCAAGAAATGTCAAATCCACGCCAACGTGCACGTGGCTCCCCCCACAGACCTCACGAGTTTATCCTCCACATGGCCCTTCGCATGGTGGGGAATGGACTTGCTCGGACCTTTCGCAAAAGCACCAGGACAAGTCAAATTCTTGATCGTCGCCGTAGACTACTTCAGTAAATGGATAGAAGCGGAACCCCTGGCGACCATCACTGCAAAAAACTGCATAAAATTCTTCAAAAAAAGCATTATGAGCAGGTTCGGGATCCCCGAGGTAGTAGTAACAGACAACGGGACGCAATTCACAGACACGGGATTCCGCAAACTAATGTTCGAGCTTAAAATTAAACACCATTTCACTTCAGTAGAACACCCTCAAACCAACGGTCAAGCAGAGGCTGCAAACAAAGTAATACTGAACGGGCTGAAACGACGTTTGGACGATGCTAAAGGAAATTGGGTAGAAGAATTGCCTTACGTCCTCTGGGGATACCGGACGACCCCCCAAAGCTCCACTGGGGAAACACCTTTTAGACTCTCCTACGGCAGCGAGGCGGTCATCCCCGTCGAGATCGGCGAACTTAGTTGGAGAACGGCAAATCCCAAAACACAAAGCAATAACGATCAAGCCCTAAGAGAAGAGCTCGACCTCATCGATGAAATCCGAGGTCGAGCCTCGCTACGAGAAGCGATCATCAAACAAAAGGTGGCAACCAGATACAACACCAAGGTCGTTCACAGAGATTTCAATCCTGGCGATCTGGTACTCAGAAGGGCTGACGTCGGTCAGAAAAACGCCTCCCAAGGAAAGCTCGCCCCAAACTGGGAAGACCCCTACCGAATTTTATCTAAAACCGGCACGGGAGCCTTTAAATTGGAGACCCTCCAAGGAAGAAAGATTGAGAGAACTTGGAACGCAACAAAACTGAAAAGTTATTATCCTTAGAAAGAAGTCACTCATACCGATCTTATGTAAACTCGAAACAAGCTATTAATAAGAAGCTTGACATTTCTTTCAAACGCTTTCAATACTTCTCAAAAGTTTTTTCAAGTCTCCACACATTCTTGATTTTCATCAAACAGAATGAAGGGACCTAATTCCCCCCAACAGGAATCAACTGGGACCGATCTTAAATGATCTCCCCAAAAGCGACCACCCAAGGTCAAAAACTCTTTGAGAAAACAGTTAAATTCGAGCCGAGTCTTGGCAAACTATCTCAAAGAGACCGGGTCTTCAAGGATCGAAACATCCTATGAACGACCATCGGCCACAGCTGCCGATACCCCTATAGGGCGAGTTAAATCTAGGCCGAGTCCTAGTAAACTGTCCTATAGGTTCAAACCGGTAAATCGAGTTCCTCGTTTACCGACGTTTTTACGTCACACGCAACGTGCAGAATTTAAAAAGCACTCGTTAAAAACTCGCAAAAACGACATACATGACATGCGAAATTCGAAAAGCATTCATTAAAAGCTCGTAAAGGCCTTATAGGCATATTCCAAAAAGAGGTTACATATATCTCCAGCTAGACCAAACAGAAGTTCCGGATCTATACAAAAAATACATAAAAGCATACACCAGGAACTTCTGCAAAAGAAACGCTGTTAAAACATCAGGCAGTAGAGGTCGGGAATATCACACTCTTCGTCTGCGTCTGAGCATCGATCTTAACGATCTTACCCCCTTCAACCTCATGGTCGGCGTCAATAATCGACCGATCCAAAATTACGAAAGGATGGACCAAAGTAATTTGCTCCTGGGCGCACTCAAAACCCTCTTTGTACAGCTCAATTGCAGAGTTAGCAGCTTCCCGAGCCTCCCTCCTAGCCTCATTTGCAAGTTTCGTAGCCTCTTTAGCATTCCTTCTGCTTTGCTGAAGGGCTGCCTCAAGCTCTGCAATTCGAGCCTCCGCATCGCCGCTCGTACCGACCCGTGCCTCAGATGCTTTCTTCAAATCCTCTTCCAAACCAGCAACACGAAACTCCAAACCTTTGATCTTCTCGTTGGCCTCGGCAAGTTGCCCCTCCAAAACTTTTTCCCTTTCTTCAAGCTCCTTGACGCGATTCTCCGCAAACTCCGCCCGACGTACAACCTCCCCTTGGCTTTCCTTCAGAACCAGAAGTTCTTGCTTTGTTCGAGCAAGCTCTTTTGATTTTAAAGCCACGTCTTCCACGAGCTTCACTATTTTTGACTTCTCGAGCTCCAACGAAGCTGCAAACTCGGAAAAATGAGAGAAATCAGTTTATGAAGAAATCAGTTTATGAAGAAAAAGATGTTTTTATGAATGTAAAAAATGATGTCATTTACCCTTAGCCCGCTGCTCGTATTTCTCTTTTTCGATCCTATGAACATCGGCCAAATTCGCCAACAATTTAACAGACGCCCCGACAGGATCCTCCCGCCATTGGGCGTAATTCTGCTCCAAAAAACCCTCCTCCAAGGGTACGGCCTTACTCTTATGCTTCGGTCTCCTCGAAGTCTTACTCCTTTTTTCTGGCCTCTGCTCGCCACTTGCCTCGGTGCGCACCCTTTTCGCCGAGGTACCTGCACCAACATCGGGAGCAGTCGGGGGAGGAGAACTGGAAACAAGATCGACCATAGCCTCATAGGCAAGGTCCTCCTGGGTAACAATATTTATCGGAGAAGCAGCAGTAACCGACCCAACAACAGTCTCGGCCTGAGGAGACGACGGAAGCGGAACACCAACCCCCTCAGCATCTCCAGATATCTCGACACTCCTCATCGCCAGCGCCTTCATTACGGCGAGCTTCTTTGGGGCCATGGTATCTGGAAAAGAAAGATAAATCGATCATACAAACTACGGTCAAAAATATGCAAATATCAAAGCAAGAAAGACAAGACTACCTAAGACAGTTTGCACTCGTCTTCGCTTCCCGGCCTGAACTATCTTAGCCGCAGGGATACCCCGATACTTATGTTTTGAAAACGGAATGTTCTCAGAAATAAACATCAGGATCCTCTTGGTAAGAAGATCGGCAGCGTTCAAACGATTCTGACTAACAGAAAAGGAATTGGTAGATCGTTCAAAATGGGCCTGACTCCAACCAATGGGAAACTTGGTGGACACCAAAGTCCGACCATCCTCTGAAAACTTTCCCACTCTCTCAATCGCTTCGTCGGTCACCGGTTCGACCCAATAAAATAACTCCTTCCAATTTCCCTTCAACGAGTCCGCATAGGCTTTAAAAATCTTGGCACCTCGCCTCGAACGAAGACTGACGTGTTCGCGGCCGGACTTATTCTCACTACTATTCCGATTGATCTCAAACAAATGAAAAAAGAGCAACGGCGAGACCGGCCTCTCCAGATGAAGACACATTAGCTCGAAAGCTCGAACAAAAGCCCACGCGTTTGGATGCAACTGAGAAGGCGCAACATCCAAAGTCGCCAAGACCGTCTGCTCGAACCAAGTGAAAGGAGGCCTGATATTCATCTCGTTTATCAGCATATGATACAAAGTAAACTTGAGCTCTCCTGGCCACAAAGCCACGTGCTCTCCCTTTTTCATTCCCTCAACTCTCCAAATTCGCTTCGAGCGACCCGAAGCTTTCCTCCCGACCCTCTCCAAATTAAACCCATGCTGGTACAACGATTCGATCTCCAAAATATTCCTGGAAACCCAATCATATTGGGAGACCTCTCGCACCGGCACGTCAAGGTCCCCACAACCAGTACTAGAGTACTCATCCAGAGAAACGGCAGAAGCTCGGCTGGACTCCGGTTGGCTCTTAGGGCGAGATTCAACTTGCTTTTCAGCACCCTCTCTATCGGACTCATCAGCAGAGTCGGAACTCGACCCAAGATCGACCTCGGAACCCTCTAATTCCTCCACTGGGATTTCCTCATCGGACTCGGAAGTAACAGCCATCACATCCACCGAGCAATCCTCCTCCACATCTTCGGGAGTATCGTCATTCGGCTCATTAGCATCGGTCGCAGGAGAAGAACTTTCGCTCTCAAAATTATCTTCCGCCTTATCACTCACAGGGGCGGAAGCAGAGTGCTCTTGCACGTCCGGGGCGGCGACTTCCGAAGGCTCGGCACGGACCTCAGGGATTTCACCACCAGAAGCCATCGCACTCGCAAACTCTTTCCGGTACTGAGTAACGTCTCTCCGAGTTTGTTTCGTCCTCGCCAGATCGAATCTACAGGAATGGGGGACGAAATGTCAGGAATTAAGATCGAAAAATGGGTTCGCGAGCAAGTCGGAACCCGACCTGACGACCCCCATTCTGAGATCAAAGGGGACGGGGGAAGGTCCAGGCACAAATGAAAAGTAAAGAAAAAACCAGAAAGTAGACTAACCTCGAAACTATGTCACAAGCTGATGATGTCTGGAAATAAACGGTTGTCGATCCTCAGAAAACCGACCTTAAAGGTACTTCAAACACGTTCACTCTAAAGAAACTCGGGAGCTCTCGAAAGATCGGCAAATCAGAACAAATGAACAACAAACAACAAATGAATTGGTGAGACCCTTTATTTATAGCAAATCCAATGGGCCTGGGCCTGGAAGTCGAAGCGTCACATCCAACCCATGGTCCATTAAAATCCGCACGCTGAAAAATAAAACGTCACCATCATGCGCCGCCACTACGAAGAGACGCCTTGTCAGAAACAGTAAAAGTGGCACTGATTCCAAAGCAGCACTGATTCCAAAGCAGCACTGAGTTTCGAAAAACTGCCCACGTCGCTCGAAAGCTCGACGGACAGCTAGCATCGCTCGAGAAACCCCGGCCCCAACATAAGCTCGATAAACGGATAGAACCTCCACTCAAAGTCAAGATCGCTCCTCATAGCGACCAGACTTGGGGGACCACTGTTATGGTAATTACAGTAATTTCTATTTGCACCCCTTCTCCAAAAGCCCAATTGATGAGAAGCCCAATTGTAATCAAGAGAGTCCAATCTTCAATGGCCAAGATCAGCCCGCAAGATCGGACGGCCCAAAAACGCCAACACAAACACATCCAAGCTCTATAAATACCCCATTCAATGCTCATTAATGGTAAGCACTTTTCTAACCAAACACTTATTCTCTCAAATACTGACTTAAGCGTCGGAGTATCATTGCAGGTACAACCTCGCCCTCCAAGATCGAACATCTCAAGATCGAACACCTCAACATCGCCTCTCAAGGTCGAACACCTCCAGGTCGAACAAAACCTTCCTCTCAAAGCCTGAAGACAAAGATAGAATCAAGGACAAAATATCTATCAACTGCATAATATCGATCCTCAAGATCGGAAGCACGGTACAGAACACCTATAATTAAATAGGCTTGTTGTAATCACTTCACCTGTTAGTAAAGAGGGCATCACGAAAGAAGAAGAAGACACAAAATCTAAAATAACATTTGTATTGAAGATGGTGAAATGACACAAAAAGGGAATATTCAATACAAGTGGTTGGTTGCTTCATGAGCTCTGTTTCTGATGTCCTTTGAGTTATTTTTTGCAGGTCATTTAAGTTCTTTAACCGTTACAATTGGTTATTTAAATTTTTTTAGTACCACTTAGGTCTTTTAAGTTATTTAATTGTAACAAGTTATTTCTTTAAGTTATTTAATTGTAACTTTTAAAGGCCGAATAACTTACATTTTTCAGCATCAAATTGTTACAATTAGATAACTTACAAGACCTAAGTGGTACGAAAAAACTTAAAGGACCAATTTACTACAATTAAAAAATTTAAAGGACCTCTGCTGGAAAAAAAAAAAGATTTGCTTACTGTTTAATGAGAGACTTATGAAAAAATGACCATTTCTTAATTAAAGCTAACTTAAGGGGGGGAAAAGGGGTGTTGTAAGTCACTAATCCAAATCCATATGTTTTCATGTTAAGTAGGACATGCTGAAAAGGCGAAAATATCGCAGAAGCGATCCGGGCTTCTCCTTCACCTTTGCCATGTTTGTGGGCCTTATTGGATTATTGTTGGTTTTTTTTTTACCCCCATCAACTCTCATCTACCCCCATCAGCCCTATGAAAATACTAAAATACCCTTAAAATTTTGATAAAATTACAAAACATTTATCATTTCTCACTTGTATCCGTTTGACCAGAAATTTTCTAGAGATTATCGGATTTAACCTTCAGAGATACATCCGATTTCCCATCGGACTTACGCATCGGAGCTACCTATATCCGATCCACAAAGCGACAGCGTAAACAAGTAAGTCGGATTTACGTAGATCCGATTTGATTTTTATTTTTTTTTAAAATATGTTTTTTCAGTGTCAAACAGGTATCGAGGGGAGTCCTCGTCTCGGGCATCGCCAGGTGCTCCGAGTACACGCACCCGCCACAGGATTGCGGGACCTGCGTCTGCCCGCCATAGGCGACAGCAGCAGTATCAGCAGGTGGAGGAGGCCCCGGACTATCAGTATGAGGAGGGCCAGCAGGGGCATCCTCTTGATGAGCATTCTATGTCTGAGGGCCATTCTATGGCTGAGCAGGAGTATTATCAGCACCAGTATCAGCAGCAGGAGTATCAGCAGTACCAGGAGGAGCCCTATCATCAGCCTCAGCAGCATGAGGAGCAGCATGAGCTATTCACTGGGCTAGGATCTCATGTCTGTTCTATTATATTGAGAGACCCGGTAAGTTTTATTTATTTACGTAGCTTTGTTAGTTTAATTGATTTACGTAGCCTTATTTTTTTAATTTTTTATTTTTTTATAATGCAGATATATGAGCGTAAATTGAAGGTTACCAACCATGGTAACAAGCTGGCTCAGAGATTGCTTGGGTTTTCCCAAAACCACCAGTTATGGGCCTTTATCACAGGTCTCGGATTAGTCCCCCCTCGTCTCGACCGGGCACACAAAGGTGGACCATGAGCTGATGTCTGCTTTTGTTGAAAGGTGGCACTCAGAGACAACGTCATTTCACCTACCATTTGGTGAAATGACGATTACTTTGGATGATGTCTCCTGTTTGCTGCATCTACCCATTAGGGGGAACTACTTCAGAGCCCCACCTACCTCGGTCACCACTGATCAGGCCATCCACCTAGCACATGTTTATCTAGGTGTGACTATAGAGGAGGCCGGGCTGGAGTGTCGAGCTTCATCTGGCCCGTATTACCATTTTGAGTGGCTGCAGGAAATTGTTACTAGAGGGTCCATAGAGGATGACATGCGTCCTGCTGTCAGAGCCTTTATCCTTCTGATTCTGAGCTGGTCCATATTCACGGTCAAGACCGGCGACAGGGCTGAGGCTAAGTGGCTGCTACTACTTGAGGATGTCAGTAAAGCTGGAGTGGGATCATATGCATGGGGGCAGCAGGGCTTGCTTTCATGTATGACCAGCTGAACTACTCCTGCTTGGATCAGGCGCATCAGTTAGGAGGGTATGCGACCCTCTTACAGGTAATAATTTTAAGTTATCTTTTGAGTTTGGTTAAATTTCTGTTAAACAGTTTTTAAGTTATCTTCTTTTTTTCAGAGCTGGATTTTATGGTATTTCGCTCAGCTGGTGGAGAGGGGGAGTGGATTGCGGACTGGAGCACTGTGTGGGCGTTGGAGGAAGAAGAAGACAGATGGAGTGAAGCTGAGGGTATACAGGCAGAGGATTGATGCACTTACCTCGGATGATGTCTGTTGGCGACCGTTTGAGGAGCACCGGGATGAGGATAGAGACTTTGAGCAGGTCTCATTATACAGGGGCCACATCAGCTGGGGAGACATCACTGTTCCCTACATGCGCGATAGGTGCCTCAGGCAGTTTGGGTACGTGCAGGTCATCCCACGTCACCCTCTTTCCGGTCGTCCGAGCCATGCAGACTGCATTTTTCGGATTGCACATTATATGCCTGTGGTGCAGGACGTTTTGCGTGCTACTCATGCTGCTGAGGAGTTGGGTCAGGTTTCTCCGGACTACATACATTGGTATGTGAGAGCATCTATTCCTAGACTCTTACCGCTTTCATCATCACCACCACCACCAGTACAGCCAGCTGCACCACCAGTACAGCACGATTTGCTACAGATTGTGGGGGACGAGATTCGGAGGGGGCTTCTGAGCGGAGACATTAGAATGGGTAGTCAGACATACGCTCGCCTCCACCGATTACTGGATAGGCTACCACCGGGGCGTGACTAGGGGGTTTTGTGTATTTTTTGTTTATGCTTGAACTATTTTCACATTACTTGATTATTAGGTAAATCCGATTTCACCAGCTCAAATCGGATTTACCTTGATCCGATTCAATTTATAAATTTCGCATCGGATTTACTCCTCAGAGGTAAATCCGCTTCGTAATTTAGTAAATCAGATGTATCTACAACGCAGGTAGATCCGCTTCGTAATTTAGTAAATCGGATTTACCTGTTGTGGGGGTACATCCGCTTTGATAAATTACGAAGCGGATTTAACTTCTTCCAGGGTAAATCCGACTTGAAAAAAAAGTTAAAACAGTTAATATTTGTAATTGGTATATATGGATAGATAGTTACAAAAATGTGGGTATAATGATAAATACAATAAATGTCAATGTAAATCGTCGGAATCATGGGTTAAGTCTACAATAGTGGGAGGGAGACGGGGCATCTTCAAAGCGGTAGACTGCCAAAGGGCAAAACGACCGGTATAAGGATCCAGCTATGAAGTAGATTCATCTGATCGATTATGAGACCACATCAAAGCAACTGGAGGCAACAGACAGACATGGGAGATCGAAATATGCATCCAATGGATATCCCTGACGTTAAGAATACATATGATTTTATACTTGGAAGAAGAATAACTACCTCTCAAAGGAAGATAAGTAAAATTCATGTCCAATGACAATTGAACTAGGGCCACATTATACTTAGTAGCTATAAAGTACCCCATCTCAGGCAAACTCAACCACTTATCCTCCTTCTGGAAACCGGGGTATTCAATGGATAACGCTTTTCTAAGCACAGCAAGTCTGTCCTTTCCAAACATGTAACTATATAGTTGCTCCCTCTCCTTTGTTTCTTTGATTAAATCTTGCCTAATTATAGGCCAACTATCCTCACCAAGATCGAGACCAACCGCTACTGCTCGGAACCCACAATTACCATCCCGTTCAACATCAATAATTTTTTCCACATATGGTTGCACGTGATGAGGAACCGACGGTAAATTGAATTTTGTGTCACCCTGATGTGTTAATTTCTTAGAAACACTCTGAGATAGGATTGAACACCGCTGTGATGATTTTATACAAGAAGACCGCTGTGATGAATTTTTGGAAGAAGTTCCAGATTCTTGAGTCAGTTTCATCTTCTCATCCACATGCTCCCATCCAGAAGGATCACGCTTGACATCATATAATTTCTGCTTCTTCTTCTTTGGTGCACCTTTTGTTTTTACTTTAAATGGTGGTGCAACCATTGAAGAAGTGGTAGGGAATGCAAGCTCATTAAGTTGTTTCTTGAATACAAATCTCTCCTCAGGAGTCATACGATTATATCTCGCCCAAATCATCTCCATTTGGTAAGAAATATCACAGTCAGCCGATTTTTCCTGCGAGAATTTATCATCCATAGAATCCAAACTCAATTTTTTCCAATGGTCGTCTATAACATCCAACGGAATAGGAGTACCGGAGACATGGTACACACCTAGCTCACAAGCACAAGGAAGAAGATGTGTCTTTCTAATAATGCACCCACAACGGGCTTTGTCATATCCAACCCCAGATGTCGATTTTGAAAACTCTTTAACAATATGATCCAAAGCATTTAAAGAGACAAGACCGCGAAGCTTTTTAAACAAAGGAGTATTTGAAGCCACTTCAATACGGTTGATGGTTCTTTGAAAAGACCTGTGTCAAAAAAATTTAAGCTACGATAAAAATACTAAACACGTGTCAAAAAAATTTAAACTACAATAAAAATACTAAACACGTGTCAAAAAAATTTAAACTACAATAAAAATACTAAACACGTGTCAAAAAAATTTAAACTACAATAAAAATACTAAACACGTGTCAAAAAAATTTAAGCTACGATAAAAATACTAAACACGTGTCTTTAAGCTACGATAAAAATACTAAACACGTGTCAAAAAAATTTAAGCTACGATAAAAATACTAAACACGTGTCAACAAAATTTAAACTACAATAAAAATACTAAACACGTGTCAAAAAAATTTAAACTACAATAAAAATACTAAACACGTGTCAAAAAAATTTAAACTACAATAAAAATACTAAACACGTGTCAAAAAAATTTAAGCTACGATAAAAATACTAAACACGTGTCAAAAAAATTTAAACTACAATAAAAATACTAAACACGTGTCAAAAAAATTTAAACTACAATAAAAATACTAAACACGTGTCAAAAAAAATTAAGCTACGATAAAAATACCTATTGGTGGTCTGATTGCCGAAGTGTGGGATCTGGTTTGTCCATGCCAAGATAAATCTTTCCTTATGCTTTGTCAACCACGTGTCATGCACATACTTAATAAGAGCGGGCAAATCAACGCAGGAGTCCTCAAAAATCTTCAAGTGAGCTGAGTACTCTGACTCGTCAAGTGAATCAATAATGTTATGCCAAAGACAGAGGACGTCCTTTTGCCTATCCACGTGCACCAACTCTTTAATCTTCGCTTTCACATTTTTAGTCACGTGCCAAGAACATAACAAATTTGTAGCGGAAGGAAAGACATCAACAATACCGGACATAAGACCAAGATCTCTATCAGTCAACAACACCTGAGGCTGAAGCACGTGCAAGTCAAATAATTCTTTTAGTTTGCTGCAATGCCCAAGTAAAATGAATTCCAAGCTCGTGTGAAATATAGGCAAAAGCAACCGAGAAAGTTAGTTCTGTTGAAGTGACACCTACAATCTCCAATAGAGGTAGATTGTATTTGTTGGTCTTGTAGGTGGTGTCAAGAATAAGAACCTTTGGGGTCCCCCACCAGAGAATATTACAAAAGTCAATTTTTGTAATTTATGTCAGGGGTATTTTTGGAATAACGTTTTTGGGTGGGGGTACATGAAAGCTGATGGGGGTATAAAAAAAAACCCTTATTATTTGGTTTGCTTTTGAAACTGTCATTGTCAGAGAACCTTGCAATTGCATGCCGACTCTTTAGTGTTAGAGTAATGTTATTCACAAAACTTTTCCGGCCAAAAATAGTCAAAAATTATATTATAATACTAATTAATCAAGTTTTTTAAGTCATTAACCAATATACTTTTTCACAGTTTTTAGTTAATGGTCTAGAAAAATGTAAAAAAGTAGGTTGGTTAATGACTAAAAAAACATGATTAATTAGTATTGTAATATGGTTTTTGGCTAGAAAAGTTTGGGTGAATAACATTATTCTTAGTGTTATCTACTTCTACTATAATACTCCCTCCGTCCCATATTATGTCGCATATTATATGTCGTTTTGGGTCATTTCATCCATATTAAGAAAAGTAGTTAATTTTGTATGGGAAAGAGTAATTGTGAGTTAGTTTACCAAATTAACTTTATTTAATGACATTGAGAAGATAAATTAGTAGAGTTATGAAATAGATATTATTAAATAACGAAGGGTATGATAGGAAAGAAATATTAATAATTTATTGGGATTCTATAAAGTCATGTATTATGAGACAATTTTTTTTGGCTACAACGTCATATAATAAGGGACAGATGGAGTAATAAAAAGAGGCAAGTAACTCTCCACTAAAGTTACTATGATGCCCTCCTTCCATTAGTTATATCATTAGGATTAAAAGGTCATTTTACCGCTAAGTGACAAAAATAGAGAGTGACTAGCAAAAAAAAAGAAAGCTGCCCAAAAAAAAAGCATCAGCTGCAATAGCAAAAGCTACCTGCGCGCGTCACTGACGCGTGTCAGTGTTTTTTCGTTTTTTTTTAAAAAGTTAACTTTTTTTTTCAGTTTTTTTTCCAAAAAAAACATTTTGGTCAGCTTTTTTTTTTTAACTTTTTAATTTCTCTCTCTCACTTTTACCTTTTGTGGGTCTCTCTCACATCATCTTTTAATTTTTTATTTCATTTTTAAAACCCACCTCTTTCAACATTTCTCACTTTTCCACTCTTTCATTCTCTCTCATACTTTTTCAAATCTTTTTCACTTTTTCCCTCTCTTTCTCAACATTTCTTCTTTTATTTTTCATCTTTCTCCATATTTTTTTCTCTTTACTACAATTTTGAAAATTCAACTATCTACTAAAATTATATAACTATAATCAAACAAACCATTAGGTAAAATACTAACCTATTCATTTCTAAAAGAATTGAATTTTAAATTTTCCATCATCCTTCTAATTTTAAACTTCTCGCATTTCACGTCCAATTTCACTTTCACTTTTACCTTCATATCTTCTCTTACAAACTTTCATTTTAAATTATTTCATTTGTAAAGAAAAATGAGCGATGACTATTTTTTGTTGTTGAAAAAATTTAATCTCAATTTAGTCCATAAAAAATAACTTATTTTTGACAATAATTTTTTTTCGTCTCTAAAAACAAAAGAAAGACTCAATGACTATTTTGATTATTAGTGAAAAATATTTGTCGGGTGCTTTATTATGTGTTAGTGAAAAATACTTAATTTGTGATCTTATTTATGACTAATAAATACTTGGCCCATATTTTTTTATGTATCGATAAAAAACTTGTGTCCCGTCCATGAGTATTATTCAAAATAAAAATAGTAACAAATTTTTTGGCTTATTTTTATCTCATTTAAAATTTATATAGTGAGTTTTGATTATTAGTGACAAATATTCTACCTATTTTTTTTATGTGTCAGTGAAAAATAATTAATTTGAGGATTTTATTTAGAATAATGTTATTTAGCCAAAATGTTCTAACTAAAAATAGCCAAAAACCAAGTTACAACACCAATTAACCAAGTTTTATAAGCCATTAACCAACCTGCTTTTTCACAGTTCTTAGTCAATGGCCTAGAAAACTGTGACAAAGCAGGTTCGTTAATGGCTTATAAAACTTGGTTAATTTGTGTTGTAACTTAGTTTTTGGCTATTTTTGGCTTGAACATTTTGGCTAAATAAGATTACTCTTTTATTTATGACTCACAAATACTTAGCCCATATTTTTTTATGTATCGATAAAAACTTTTGTCCCGTCCATAAGCAAAATAGTAACATATTCTTTAATTATTAGTAAACTTTGATTATTAGTGACACCCACTAAAGTTACTATGATGCCCTCCTTCTATTAGTTATATCATTAGGATTAAAAGGCCATTTTACCACTAAGTAACAAAAATAGAGTGACTTGCAAAAAAAATAAAGCTGCCCAAAAAAAAAGGATCAGGTGCAGCAGCAAAAGCTGCCATCAGCCATCAGGTGCAGCAGCAAAAGCTGCCTGCGCGTCACTGACGCGTGTCAGTTTTTTTTCGTTTTTTTTAAAAAGTTAACCTTTTTTTCAGTTATTTTTCAAAAGAAAAACATTTTGGTAAGATTTTTTTTTACTAAAAAAAATGTTTTTTTAACTATTTTTATAATTTACTCAAACTATTAAAATTAATCAATTTAACCACTACGAATTGTTAAATTAAATTAATATTATCCTCAATAAATAAATTAATATTACCTCTAACAAAAGTTTCAAATTTATTTTTTCCAAAAAATAAAATTAATATTATGCTCAATAAATAAATAATCTAAAATTTACAATTTACTATAGACTAACACTATTAAAATCAATCAATTTAACCACTAAGAATTGTAAAAAAAAATTTTAACCACTATCAAAAATTATAATTTTTTATTTTATAATTAAATGAATATGATTAAATATTGAATATTAAATCATATAGAAAAAGAAGGAGTAAACACGAGGCAACGGGAGTGACAACGAGAGACTGACAATGAGATCGACACGAAATTGGCAACGGGAGTGGCAAAGAGAGACAATGAGAGCGCCAACTGGAGCGCCAACGGAAGCGCGAATAGGGGGTGCTTTTTTTTGACCAAAGTCAATTTTAAGGATTTTAATTATTGTTTTTTTTACTCGTTAATTATTGTTGTTATTCCTTTGTTTCTATAATCATCCACGACTTCTTATGTGTCAAGTTGTTATTGGCTGAGCTACGTTGATGGTTGACACCCTCAACCAATCAATATATATATATTTTTTAGGCTAAATATATATTTTGACCCTTTATCTTTGGGGTTGTGGTCACTTTGGCCCTTTATCTTTTTTTTCTTCTCATTTTAGACCCTCATATTTTTTGTGTGTGTCATTTTGGCCCCTACCGTTATGTTTATGTTTTTTTAGGCAAATTTTTAAGGACGAAAATGAAATCAATTAAAAACATAAGGGCCCAAAATGAAATCAATTAAAAATATAAGGGACTAAAATGAAATCAATTAAAAACATAAGAGACCAAAATGATAACGGTAGGGGCCAAAATGACACACACAAAAAACATGAGGGTCTAAAATGAGAAAAAAAAAAGATAAAGGGCCAAAGTGACCACAACCCCAAAGATAAAGGGCCAAAATATATATTTAGCCTATTTTTTAAAAAAAGTCAAATACTTTATCTTATTCTAGGATTTTGTTTATTCCTTTGACCCTCTGTTTTATTATCTTAGATTCGAATTTTAGGTGTGACAAAAACTCTGTTGGGAGAGAACCACACAGGGCAGAAAAATTGGATACTCGTGCCAGCCAGATTCCAGGCGTAAAGTAGTCACTGATGGAAACTACGCATCAATAACACAAGAGATAAGACAGTAACAAAAAAAAAATAATAAGTAAGATGAAAATAATATAAGACGAAGATAATGAACGCGCCCGGCCCAGAAGAAACTAGAAATTTCGCGGTTCTCGTGTTCAACAAACAAGATATCCATATATAAATTGAATTCCGGTATTTCTTTTTCATCAACTATCTGTGAATCTTTTGATTTTCTTTACCTGATCGATATACCGCAATGGACGCCTTTACATCATTCTTCGATTCTCATTCCTCTTCAAGAACCCGCTGGAGTTACGATACTCTCAAGAATTTCCGTCAGATTTCTCCCATTGTTCAGACTCACATCAAACGGGTAATTACTTAATTAATCAATCAATCAAATATACCCTCACACATTCATCTATGAAATTAAACGAAAATTGATATTATCTGATCGATTCTGCTTCGAATTGCAGGTTTATTTCACATTATGTTGCGCTGTGGCTGCTTCCGCTGTTGGAGCCTTTCTTCATGTACTATGGAATATTGGGGGTTTTCTCACTACGTTAGTTTCCCTTGGAACCATGATTTGGTTATTATCCACACCTCCTTTTGAAGAGGTATGAATCTACAGTACACCAAAGCTTCTTTTGTGTGTTTTTTTTTGGTTTTATGATTAGGTTTTCGGGCTCACTCTTTGTTGTGTGAATTGCAGCAAAAGAGGGTGTATCTTTTGATGGCTTCGGCGTTGTTTCAAGGGGCCTCTATTGGACCTTTGATTGATGTCGCTATTGGCATTGATCCTAGGTATGCATTCATTGCATTTCTAATTCTAACCGCTTTTCTTGATTATTGTTATTGTGCATTCTGATCATTTTGAATTTTTGATTGTAAATAAATAAGAAGGTTTATGAACTAAATAAGATTCTAATTGAACCTCTAAACTATTATTTCATTTGAAATTTGGTTTTTCTGTTATGTTTATGTGAGTGAGCTCTTAATTTGGAAGGAATGTGGGCTTAAATGAGAGTCAATTGCAGATGAAATATTAGTTTAGGGATCTAGTTGCAAATGAAATGTTAGTTTAAGGGAAATTAAAAATAAATTATCAGCTCACTCACAAAACTAAAGAGAAGGACCCAATTACAAATTACAAACAAAATATTGGTTTAGGAATTCAATTAAGAACTTGTTTAGTTCAAGACAGATTTTCAAACTTTTTTGATTTGAAAATGTTTGTGACAATTGGGTGGCGGCTTATATTGCTAGTTTTGAGTTTTGGATGATTTTATGATGACTTGTTTCTTTCATTCTTGCAGCCTCATTCTTACCGCATTTGTGGGAACTTCCTTGGCCTTCGCCTGTTTCTCAGCGGCAGCTTTGGTTGCTAAGCGTAGGGAGTATCTCTACCTTGGTGGCTTGCTGTCTTCTGGCTTGTCCATTCTTATGTGGATGCACTTTGCTTCCTCTGTCTTTGGGGGTTCAACAGCGCTCTTTAAGTTTGAGGTAAGTAATGAGTAATGATGTTGTTATTCTTGCAAGTATACTGCTAGAGACCTAGAGATAATCTTTGTATTCTGGTATATATTTTGTCATATATGCTTATGATATAAGAGATCTTAATAAGATCTTGTTTACTATTTTGCAGTTGTATTTTGGGCTTTTGGTGTTTGTGGGCTATGTAATAGTTGACACCCAAGAAATAATTGAAAGAGCTCACTTTGGTGATCTGGATTATGTGAAGCATGCCTTGACCCTGTTTACGGATTTGGTTGCAATCTTTGTGCGGATTCTTGTTATATTGGTGAGTTGGATGTGAAATATCTTTGTTAAGATGCTTGTTAGTTTGCATTATTTGTTGTTTTTTGATGATTTGGTATTAACAAAGTTGTGTTTTTCATTTTACAGTTGAGGAATTCAGCCGAGAAAAGTGAGAGGAAGAAGAGAAAAGATTGATAATCTGTCTTGGGAGTTTTTCTTCTTTTTTAGTGATGTTTGTGGAGGATAAATAGATTGTCTGTAAAATTCTTCCTTTTGTTAAAATGATATTCTGACTAATCGGCTTGGCAGCCTTTCTTGTTAGGATGCAATTTGTTTGTAGAGAATAAATAAACAGCTTGTAAATGAAGTTTTTCTTTTTCTGTTAGAATTCTGTAGAGTTGTTTGTTTTGAAACTGAGATATTAGTTACTAGTTGATTGATTTTGGTGTACCCTTGTCCGTGAGACACTAAACAAGGAAACCAATACACATGTTATACGAATTATCTTGAGATGCAACACAGCTTCATAAAATTTTGGATGCTCTCCATTAAGACTGAGTTAAAACAAAAATAAATGAAGCGCTTCGAAACTGAAGCATTACAAGTGTATAATTTTGTGGAAGTTATGCTTATGGAAGTATCTTCTTTGGTCAAGTGTGTTAGGCCACCAACCTAACGCTCGCTAGCTAATTAGGAATTGGACGCAATCAAGAATCGGAAAGGAATGTAAATGCAAAAGAAAGGAGAATGTTATTGATATGAAATGGTTACAATAGGGAGAATAGGCTCTCCGCCTTCCGACTTCACCCGGAATTCGGCTTCACTCGGTCACGACTAAACTTTAGGAATGACAAAAGATACTCTAAAAGGGGGTGGAATCCTTCATTTATAGGATTCCATTATATAGAGGAATAGAAGGGAATGGCCTAACAAATTAGTAAATACAAACCACTTATAACAAACTCCGCTAACCACTTAATAACTACCCTTTCAATTATAACAACTCCCCTAATAACCAAACAAAATATAACAACTTCCCCAACCACCTAAAACTAATTCACTTAGAACCACCCCCTTTACACCGGGTCTAACAATACCGCCTCATTGAGAAACAACCTTGTCCTCAAGGTTGGCTCTAGAGAATTGCTCCATCTTGTAGTCAATGGGTTCTTCACAAGTTGGGTGCTGTCGTGTTGCTTCGTGAGATTGCCCGTTGCTCCAATCCTTGGCCTTGTCTTCAATAGTTTCTTCACATCCCGTTGTCGCTCCTTGTGTTGAGTGCTGCTGCCATCCCAACACTTGCTTCCTCCACTTAATATTCCTCATTCTTCCCCTAGGACTACCGCCCCCTTGAATAGTAGACTTGTCCCCAAGTCTGGGCATAGTCACTTCGCTTACTCCCTTGAAGTTCATCTCTTTGAGTAAACCACGAGGAACAAGATTGTGGAAAAAATTTAAAACACACATAAATCCAAATCCATCAAAATTCATAATCTCATGGGACGTAAGTCTAATGAAAAAATTATTGATGACGAACGGAGCACTAAATGTGGTGCATAATTTTTCCAATGTGGGAAATCTATGTAATTGACCAATGAAAGTTGGCCAAGGAAGAATGAAAGGCCAGCCGTGCAATTGTAACATATAAGCATAGGTGGTGCCCAATTTCCGAATGAATTTGCCTTGCGTTACGCCCATGGAGATAATAATTATAATTAACCCTTTTGAACTTCTACCATGTAATTGAGCCCAACCCATTAGGTTTAGAATGGCACCTAACTTGTAGATTTCCAATTTTGCCCTTGGATTCTCTAGACCCTTGCCATAAACAGATACGGCGGTAACATATGTGTTGGCTTGCATACCTCGAGCGCCATAAGCTTTTGCCTGCAATAACGGCAACAACCTCAAGTCTGGCCCATCTACGGTGGTTGTAACGGCGTCACGGAGCCCTGACAGCGGCGGCTTGGTTCAAAAATACCCCATTGCTAGTCGACCTCTCCCTTCTTCCATGGAAGTGTCTAAATCGGGCGGATTAGGTGGCGGTAGAGGAGGAAGCAAGCATTGCGTAAATTGAATCCCATTGGCCACCGCGCGTAGTTTCGTGTCTGACGGCTTAGACGGTGGCTGTGGCCCAAAAACAATCCCATGCACCTTTCTTCTTCTCTTGGTTGGTGCGCTCGCGCTTTCTCTTCTCCCGGCGGCTTTGGCTTGGGCGGCTCGGGTGACGGTGTACCCGGTGGTTTGGGAGATGGTTGGGGCGGCTTGGACACCCCTCTCGATTTCTTCCCTCTTCTCGTCCTACCCAATTTCCCGCATCTCTCACCGTTCTTAGAAACGCCCAAGTCAGGCGGTTTTGGCAGTGGGGTGGCTTGTTGAAAAACACAGACTTGTTCGATCGGTTCTGTCCGGTGATTGAACATCGCGTTCCCTGACTTGTGAGCAACCTCTTTGTCTCCCTCAACTGAATAGGAGCTTCCGTTGCATGACCCATGGAGGTAAACGGGCGCTTAACCCTCTTGAAGGACCTTCGGAAACAGCGCATCTTGTTGGTAATCATGGTCCTCATCTTTGGTTTTGTTTTAGGACCCTTTGACTTTGATTCTTCAATCTGATTCTGATTTTCTTCTTGAATCCGCAATTGAGAGTTGTTATTTTCTTTTGCAACATCATTCTTCTCCTTCTCAAGATCAAGAAGCATCATCTTTTCTGATTCTTGATCAAGATTTCTTTCTTTCTCTAGTACAAATTTCTCAATGAATGCCATTTTAAGAGTTTCCCATGTAACTCGTTGGTCTCCTCCCCTTTCAGAGAACCACCAATGGAAAGCCTCACCATTCAAGAACAAAGTTGTCACCCACCTCACCTTCTCGTCTTCCTTGAGCCAACGGTGGGTTGCAAAATATTGATCGTATTGGGTCAGCCACCCGCGGGCATTTCCCGTGCCATCGAACCTTAGAGGTCTCTCTTCCGACATCACTGGTTTCCCTTTGCAAGATCCGGTAGTGCTGGCCTTCCTCGAACAATCCGGCAGGTCGGACCAATTGTTAGGCCACCAACCTAATGCTCGCTAGCTAATTAGGAATTTGACGCAATCAAGAATCGAAAAGGAATGTAAAGGGAAAGAAAAGAGAATGTTATTGATATGAAATGGTTGCAATAGGGAGAAAAGGCTCCCCACCCTCCGGCTTCACCCGGAATCCGGCCTCACTTAGTCCCGACTAAACTTTAGGAATCACAAAAGATACTCTAAATGGGGGGTTGAATCCTTTATTTATAGGATTCCACTACATTGGGGAATAGAAGGGAATGGCCTAACAAATTAATAACTACCGACCACTTATAACAAACTCCCCTAACCACTTAATAACTACCCATTCAATTATACCAACTCCCCTAATAACAAAACAAACTATAACAACTTCCCCAACCACCTAAAACTAATTCACTTAGAACCACCCCCTTTACACCGGGTCTAACAATACCGCCCCCTTGAGAAACAACCTTGTCCTCAAGGTTGGCTCTAGAGAATTGTTTCGTCTTGTAGTCAATGGGTTCTTCACAAGTTGCACTACAAAAAAAACACTAATTAGCGACGGACATTAGCGAGGGACTTGTTGTCCCTCGCAAAAACAGTCATTAGCGAGGGAATTAGCGAGGGCATAGAGCTGTCAATTTTTTGTCATTAGCGAGGGAATTAGCGAGGGAACTGTCCCTCGCTAATGACTGCCCTCGCTAATTCCCTCGCTAAATTTTGCTTTTTCAGATGATGGGACTCAGCGCAGGGGTTGGTAAAGGTGCAGAAATTAGCGAGGGACAGTTCCCTCGCTAATTCCCTCGCTAACGTTAACTTTTCAGATGATGAGACAGTTCCCTCGCTAATTCCCTCGCAAATTTTTTTCTTTTTTCCTTTATATCCGTTTACACCCTCACTCTTCTTTCTCACTCACTCACTCTTCACCATTCCTCTTCCCTTCCTCTTCCCCCTTCCACTTCCTCTCACACCCTTCTTCTCTCTTCACTCTTCCAACACCACCACCACCACCATCATCACCACCTCCTCTCACACTCTTCTTCTCTCTTCACTCTTCCACCACCACCACCACCACATACCTCCTACCACTCTCACTCACTCTCTCTTACTCTTCACCACCACCAACCCACCACCCCACCACCACCACTCTCACTCTTCTCTCTCTCTCTCTCTCTCTCTCTCTCTCTCTCTCTCTCTCTCTCTCTCTCTCTTACTCTTCTCCTTCTCTCTCTACTCTAAACCACCCATCACCACCACCACCACGCCACCACCACCACCCTCACTCCTCTCTCTCTTTCTCCCTTACTCTTCTCCTTCTCTCTACTCTAAACCACCCACCACCACCACCACGCCACCACCACCACCACACCACCACCACGCCACCACCACCACCACCACACATCACCACAAAATTAATAATATAATATAATATTCATTAATTAATATATATAAAAAAAACAAGCCATTCAGCACTGGACACGTGTCATTTTTTTTTGAAAACTGCAGTCATTAGCGAGGGCAAAAGCCGTCGCTAATTCCTGCGCATTTACTAACCCCTGCAACTGAGTCCCATCACCTGAAAAGCTGCAGTCATTAGCGAGGGAACTAGCGACGGCATAGTCCCTCGCTAATTAGCGAGGGATCCAACTTCCCTCGCTAATCCCATTTGCGAGGAGGGAATTAGCGAGGGAACCAGTCCCTCGCTAAGTCCCTCGCAAATGACCATTAGTGAGGGAATCAGGTCATTTTGCGAGGGAACTGTCCCTCGCTAATGACTAGTTTTTTTGTAGTGTTGGGTGCTGTCGTGAGATTGCCTGTTGCTCCAATCCTTGGCCTTGTCTTCAATAGTTTCTTCACATCCCGTTGTCGCTCCTTGTGTCGGGTGCTGCCGCCATCCCAACACTTGCTTCCTCCACTTAATATTCCTCATTCTTTCCCTAGGACCACCGCCCCCTTGAAAAGTAGACTTGTCCTCAAGTCTGGGCGTAGTCACTTCGCTTACTCCCTTAAAGTTCATCTCTTTGAGTAAACCACGAGGAACAAGATTGTGGAAAAAATTTAAAACACACATAAATCCAAATCCATCAAAATTCATAATCTCATGGGACGTAAGTCTAATGAAAAAATTATTGATGACGAACGGAGCACTAAATGTGGTGCATAATTTTTCCAATGTGGGAAACCTATGTAATCGATTTTTTCCTTGTTGACACATTGATTAGGAAATTCCACTTGAATTAATAATGTTTTACTTCCACTATAGTAGCTAACATTTGCTTTGCCTATCATCCAACTGTACAGTAAAGTATATTTCTAGGGGAAGTGGGACGATCTTGAAGAAAGTACGAATGAAGAAAAAAACTCTGTTCAGTACCGTCGTCAACGTGTTCGTGTGGAGCGTCGAAAGACATTGGGAATTCCTCTATTAGGAATAGGCTAGGATTGGCTAGGCACTTCTTAATTCAAGCTAGCCACTTCCTAGTTCATTGTAAGTGATTAAGAATATATTACGAATATGCTATGATTAGCTAGCAACTAGGAATGGCTAGCCACTTTTTGGACTTCAATATCAACGCGCCTAACCACTCCACTGGGCCGAGCTAGGCTTTACATGGTCTGGGCCTGGCCTGCATTGAAGATATTATTTTGTGAGAAAGCTTGAGGCGGGTCTGAACAAGATCTTGGAGGCGAACCATATAAATTCGTAGAGGGAAAGAAAGAGAAGCACGACGCGGTGATAGTTCCACAGCCGCCGCCTAAGCCGCCGGACACGAAGCTGCGCGCGATGGCCACTAGGATTCAATTTACGCAACGCTTGTTTCCTCCTCTACCGCTAGGTCCTAGGGGAAGAATGAGGAAAATTAAGCGGAGGAAACAGGTGTTGGGATGGCAGCAGCACCCAACACAAGGAGTGACAACAGGATGTGAAGAACCCAGTAAAAACAAGGTCAAGGATTGGAGCCACGGGCAACTCTTCGAAGCAACACGGCAACACCTAGCTTCTGAGGGAATAACATTTCATATTCTATTGTAACAACTTTAGGAATGGCAAAAGATAGGGGGAATAGAAGGGAATGACTTAACAAATTAATAACTACCAACAAATTATAACAAAGTCCCCTAACCATTTATAACTACTCCTTCAATTATAACAACCCCCCTAATAACCAAACAAACTATAACAACTTCCTTTCCCAACCACCTAAAACTGATTCACTTAGAACCACCCCCATTTACACCAGGTCTAACAAAGTGTCTCCTAAATAGTAATTTACCTGACTCTTAAAACCAACCAACTCATTTTGAAGTATAAAATGAATAATTAAACTATTTAGGAATTCAGGTTTTCAATACTCTATTTGGTTTAACAATCGTTTGAGTTGTATTAAATTAAAAGTTAAAATAACCTACACTAGATGATCGTATCGGGTTATAGTACCCTTAAACTCCTATTTTAATACTATTTCTTATAATAAAATATATGCTGGAACGCTATAGTATCATCCAATAAACATTTGTCTCCAAGTTAAATATATACTACTAGTAATTTACTCGTGCATCTGCATGGGTGACACTGTAATTGTTATAATTTGTTATGAATCTATTGTTCTGGACTGGATCATGAGACCCACTCCAGCAATTGGACATGACTAAGTCCCATAAACTTTGGCCCATATCCATGATAAATCAGTCCATTTATGGCTATCATGCCTCAATGGCTCAGATCCACCTGACCAATCCGACGGCTCAAAGCTGACACAGATCCCTTTAAATACTGACATGCTTTGCCATTAAGAGGTAGATTCTCATTCCTTGCTATCCTACTCTATTGCCCTCAATACTGACTTGAGCGTCGGAGTGGCTTCGCAGGTACCCCACCTGGGAACGTTTTAACACCTACTCATCATCAGCAGTCCTGCTCGCCCCAGGCATGGTCACAAGCAGGCCAGGTCACAAGCAGGCCAGGTCACAAGCAGGCCCGGTCAAAAGCAGACCCGATCACAAGCAGGCCAGGTCACAAGCAGCATTCTCTGGTCTTACCCATCCAAGCTCGATTGGTCCTCTATCTCCTGGTGCTATCAGAAGTTCAATCAAGTAAAGCAACTACCCTACCAACTACTTGCTCGGTACAATTCGTGGTGAGGTAAAGGTACAGAACATTGGCGACCACAGTTAGGGTTTCGCCATTGCTCTCTTCTCTACATTTTCTCAAAGCTTCAGAAAGTTCTACGCTGTATTCACTACAAAAAAACTGGTCATTAGCGACGGACATTTCCTTCGCAAAATGACCAAAATCCGTCGCTAATGGTCATTAGCGAGGGAATTAGCGAGGGACCAGTTCCGTCGCTAAACCCCTCCTCGCTAATGGGATTAGCGAGGGAATTTGAATCCCTCGCTAATTAGCGAGGGAATTTTCCCTCGCTAATTCCCTCGCTTATGACTGCAACTTTTCAGGTGATGGGACTCAGTTGCAGGGGTTTGTAAATGCGCAGGAATTAGCGAGGGATACTTCCCTCGCTAATGACTGCAGTTTTTCAAAAAAAATGACACGTGTCTAGTGCTGATTTGTATAATTATATATTTATTATTAATTAATGAATATTATATTATATTATTAATTTTGTGGTGATGTGTGGTGGTGGTGGTGGTGGTGGCGACGGTGGTGGTGGTGTGGTGGTGGTGGCGGCGTGGTGGTGGTGGCGGCGTGGTGGTGGTGGTGATGGGTGGTTTAGAGTAGAGAGAGAAGGAGAAGAGTAAGGGAGGGAGGGAGAGAGAGAGAGAGAGAGAGAGAGAGAGAGAGAGAGAGAGAGAGAGAGGAGTGAGAGTGGTGGTGGTGGTGAAGAGTAAGAGAGAGTGAGTGAGAGTGGTAGGGAGGTATGTGGTGGTGGTGGTGTTGGAAGAGTGAAGAGAGAGGAGAGTGTGAGAGGAGGTGGTGATGATGGTGGTGGTGGTGGTTGTGTGGTGGTGGAGAGTAGAGGAAGAGGAAGGGAAGAGGAAAGGTGAAGAGGAAGGGAAGAGGAAGGGAAGAGGAAGGGTGAAGAGTGAGTGAGAAAGAAAAGTGTAAACAGATTTAAGGAAAAAAAGAAAAAAAAATTGCGAGGGAATTAGCGAGGGAATTGTCCCATCATCTGAAAAGTTAAATTTAGCGAGGGAATTAGCGAGGGAACTGTCCCTCGCTAATTCCTGTGCACTTACCAACTCCTGCAACTGAGTCCCATCATCTGGAAAGTAAAAAAATTAGCGACGGAACTGACATTCCCTCGCAAATATTTTTACTTTTGCCATTAGTGACGGAAATTCCCTCGCTAATGTCTAAAATTTCGTCGCTAATTCTCAAAAATACGACAGCCCCTATTCCCTCGCAAATTCCGTCGCTAATCCCAATTTTTGCGAGGGACCATTAGTCCGTCGCTAATGACTTCTTTTCTTGTAGTGGTTGTGTGAAAGGTTAAGGTCTGATTTTGTTTCTATTTTATATTATAAATAATAATACTTATAATAATAAAAAAACAAATGTTAAAATAAAAGTAACAAATTTGAATTTAAATGCCAACTAGGCATGCCTACGTGTTACGCCACGTAGGATAAGTGAGTTACAAGTCAGCATTAATTTTGACCAAATTAGTAGGGGACTATGATTTTACAAATTGGGAAAATAGGGGGACTAAATTCGTGGAAAAAAAACTTGGGGGACCAAAATCGTGAGTTGGTGAAAATAGGAGGACCAAAACCGTAATTAAGCCTATTTATTTTTATGATGAATTGTTTCTAAATTTATTTATTTTATACAAATTTAATGTTTTAATATTTTATTTATTTTATATGAATTTAACATTTATTTTATGCGAATTTAATATTTAAAGCAAAATTCAGCTTTAGCTTTGATAGACTCTGACCGTGTCTTTCACCCTTACTATGTGTTTTTTTCCTCCCCCCTCTTCCCAGATTTCCCTCAGTTTTTCCCCTATGACATGCTAAGCAATAAGCATCCCAAGCTAGAACAAAACAAAATAAGAAATATGACGGGTGGAATTTCTTGAACCACGAATTATAGGTAATAATGGAATTTTTTGCAGGCCTACAAATTTATAAATAATGCTGTGCATATCATGAAGCTGTCAATTCTCATTTAAAAATTGAGAATATATTAAATTTTTTAGCAAATAATTAAAAAAAATTATTAATACTTAGTACACATATTTTGCGTATATTATAATTATAATTAGTTTCAAAATTGTTAATAAGAATGCAGGTTGCAATGGCTGTTTCATCTACAATGTAAAGGGTTATATAAATTGATGCACCTAGCTGAATTTCACGGTCTAGATGCAAGATCTGTCTGGTTGGTAAAGAGCACCATGAATGAAGGACGTGCATTTTAATATTTTTCAAAACAAAAGGTTTTCAATAATGCAGTGCATGTTCTTTGGGATAACCAAGCCGTTGGATTTGTCTTTCATTGAGGTCTTTTAGCCGTTGATTATATCAAGATTTAAGAAGGGGTACTATGTGTTGTTGTCTATGTCAAATTGGTTTAATGGGTACTAGAAACTGACCATCGTTTGATGGCAAAAGGCAAAATAATGCAGTGGATGCAACTACACAAGTTTCTTAGTCAATTAAGCTGACCTAATGTTACAGATTCAGAGATGGGTTGGACCAATTTTCTTTACACACACTCCATTAATCTTCATTAGCCCTTTTTTCCAATCCTAGATTTTAGGGAAAAAGAAACATTAAAAGATAAGGATCATAAGGCACCAAATTTGTCAAATTCATTAGATACCCACTATGTATCATGGGAGTACTGTTTGTCATATAGTCATCCTAGAGTTTGAGTTCATATTTTATATATATATTTTTTTGCTTTTTTTTTAGAATACATCGAAAACAATACAAATTCAATATTACTAAAACAAAAAAAGGTGAATCTGTGAATAAACTCACAACACACATATTAATAGTATAAAACGACAAAATACATATAAATGTGACAAAATCAAAGTGACTAAATTACTCAAGACTCTAAATCAACGCCTAATTCATTGATTGAATTTGTAATGGATTTGAAGCAGTTGGTTTGTCAATTTGAATCAAACAACACTGCAACGAGACAAGAAACAAAAAACGTCGCACCAAGACGATGAACAAAACAATGTCGCACTTAAACGCCGAAATTAGGAAAAACACAAAAGAAAAACTGGATCTACGTGGAAATCACTTTTTTAGATAAAAAGAGAAAAAAAAAAGACAATACAAGTAAGTGATTTCACGTAAAAATGACTCAAAACTCACCTATCTCTAATAGCCGAATAGGAAAGAAGAGAAGAATAAAGAGAAAGTTGGGTGAGATTGTTTTGAGTTTAAATTTCACTATCTTATTTTTATTTATAGGTTTACTACTGGTCCTTTTAACTTCAAAATTGATTCACATATATCTTGGGCATGGGGTTTGTTTGGCTTTGATGATGATTGAGTGCGAGATTCATGTGTTAAGTCACAAGCCTCCTAACACCCAAAAAAAAGTCACAAGCCTCCTTAATTACCGTGTATTAAAATCAATATTTTTTTAATATAATGTTTTGAAATCAAATTAAAAGACCTAACTAAAGCAAAAGCATATTATTAATGGTGGGACCCAAAATATCAACCGCCCTAGCTTAATCAACGGTGTTGATTAAGTTTGTGACAACAAATAGTCACGCATCATGTACAAAGTACTACCACCCCCTCCCCTACGTTTATTCCTTAACCCATTAAAAACCCACTCAAATTAATCAACGTCATGTCGTCACACACAAGAGAGAGTATATATAAAAATATACTGGATAAGTATTTTCAATAAAGAATCAATTTAACATCTCATATTAAAAAAATATATAGCAAAATCAATACTGTTGACCTACTGGTTTAATCTATTCTAAGACACGGGGTTGACCTAGTGCTTTCGAGTTTGATTCGCGCACCGGATAGAACAGCCAAAAGCTCTGTATTATTCACCCATTTAATTTTTATGTTTCTCAATTTGGGGTTTCGCTTCATTTTTTTCTTGCTCCTCAATATTCAGTTGTGACTGACTTGTAATGAACTGAAACTATTTAAGATTAAAAAAGGGCATGGAAAGGAATCAAAGGATCGGGTAGCCTTTTAATTATTATTATCTTTTTGGAATTAGCCTTTGATTTTTATTCGATGAGGAGGATTTGAAACTTCTTACAAGCAAAGCCGTCTATAAAAGTCCAAAGTCAACAGGATTTGAGGAAGGGCAATGTTGCACATCATAAACCTCATTACTCGTGCCTGCCTAGCTAATCGTTCACCGTTCATACTAGGTTTCGTTTCATAACAAAAAATAAATCTCCACTAGAAAATCTATAACTCCCTCGTCCCAAAAAAAAAAAATTGTCCCTTTAAACCCATTAGAAAATCTAGATCTCCCTTCACCATACAATGACTTAATATTTGAAAAAAATTGTCCAAAAATAATTATCGTTTCCAAATATTAGTGCAATAATAATTATCTTTTTCTATTTTAAGAAAAAGTACTTCTAAAATTATGTTGAAATGTGCTTCATTTATACTTATTTTTCTTTTATTTGGTAAAATCATTATTCTTATTCTTTCATTTATAATGTTTCCTTAATTCATGTGAAATGAGCAAATATGACATCGATACTTTTTTTACTAGTGAGATGAAGGAATGAGATGCTCTTCAGTTAAATGGTTTCAGTAGGAGAGAAAAATACATTAAATAAAATAATAATTTTTTATTTAATGTCCTAGGCACTCTTTACTCGACTCGAGGGATTAGACTTTACAATTGCATGTAAAATATATTTGATTTACACCAAAAAAATGTCCCAGGCTCTCCACTACCGAAACTCTTCGTATTGGAGAAGATCTTAACACGTGAGATGAAGTGGTATATATTAATATTCCTACAACAACTTTTTTGGGATTGCAAGAGGTAATCATGTTCGAGGCATTGTCATAAGCATCATTCTAATGATGATTCGAACATTATTTCACCATGTTGTGAGATTCTTTTAAAATGAAAACCGATTCTAAATATAACATAAAGAAATTATAAGAGATAGAAAATAACGTATTGTTTTGATAATATTGATAAAAACAAAGAATTTATAAGATACTTTTTTTTGACCAAATTTATAAGATACTATGAGTTATTATATAGGCTAAATATATATTTTGGCCCTTTATCTTTGGGGTTGTGGTCACTTTGGCTCTTTATCTTTTTTTTTCTCATTTTAGACCCTCATGTTTTGTGTGTGTGTCATTTTGGCCACTGCTGTTATCATTTTGGTCCCTTATGTTTTTAATTGATTTCATTTTAGTCCCTTATGTTTTTAATTGATTTCATTTTGGGCCCTTATGTTTTTAATTGATTTCATTTTCGTCCTTAAAAATTTGCCTAAAAAAACATAAACATAACGGCAGGGGCCAAAATGACACACACAAAAAACATGAGGGTCTAAAATGAGAAAAAAAAGAAGATAAATGGCCAAAGTGACTACAACCCCAAAGATAAAGGGTCAAAATATATATTTAGCCTATTATATATAGTCTGATCTTTTAACATGTGCAACATTGCACACGATAAATCTTATTAGTTATCTATTTTTTATCAATTACTCATTTTCTTTTTTATTTTATGATTTTTCTTTTGTCTAAAGATCTTCGATCGATATCGGTGTAGTGTCTAGTGAAAATGGGTTTTGACTAATCTAGAAATTGACTAGAAGGTAAGTAAAGTCTGGTCGTAATTTGTCCCATAATCGAAAATCAAATCCGACTACTAGCCAAATCCACCTATTTAAATAGAGTGTGTTAACTCTTTGCACTCAACTTAGAATTATTTGTTTTATGAATTCTCCTCCATGTAATTTCCTCTTCCCCAAATAGAAAAATAATTAATTAATAAAAAGGTGAGAAGTCAATGAGATTTATCGTATGCAATGTTTTACACATTAGAAAATTGTATATAATTATGTATTATACATATATGGTAAAAACTCCATAAATATATTATTTACTATTACCATTTATACTTCATTTCTTAAAAATTGTATATAATTTAAGTATCTGTTAAAAATTATACCCATAAAATGAATTTCTTATTTTAAACATACATACTAATTCAGTATCCCACAATCTGATTTCTTAGATATACATGGTAAACCCAAAATGTTAAATTATAATCCTAAAATATAAATCCGGGGGAGTCTCGGGGCCAACTCCCTTTTTTTCCATTTTTTTCTTTTATCCTTTTCCCTTTTTTTCTTTTTTTTTTTATATTTTTTGGGTAATTTTGAGTCTAGAAAAAATTTAAATTATTTAAATACGTGAAGTTTGTTCATTCATAACTAGATTGGTGAAAAGGAAAATTAATTTCGTGGCAAATTACGTAAAGTGTGGCGCTATACGGTGTGTTTTAAGGGATTTTAAGATATGGAAAAAAATTAATTGTCCAAATACGTGAAGTTTGTTCCTACATAATCGAATTCTTTGAAAAGGAAAATAATTTCGTGACAAATTGTGTGAAGTGTGACGTTAGACAGTATGGTTTGGGGTACTTTAAGATCCGGAAAAAAAATTAATTGTTTAAGTACGCAAAGTTTGTTACTTGATAATTAATTTTATTAAAAAAAATAATTTTGTAATAAAATATGATGCTAAGTAGTGTGTTTTGAGTGCTTTAGTTAAGATTAAAAAAAAATTATATATACAAATACATGGAGTTCATTCCTCAACAATTGCTTTGGTCATACCAAAAGTTAATTTCTTGGTGTGTTTTAGGTTACCTTAGCGTTCGACAAAAATTTTAAAAGTTCAAATACGCAAAGTTTGTTTAAAAAAATAATTTCGTGACAAAATACGTAAAGTATGATGCTAAGTAGTGTGTTTGGAAGTACTTTTGCATTCGGAAAAAATTACTGTTCAAATACTAAAAGTTTGTTCCTCGATAACTGATTTAAAAATCAATTTATTTTTTTATTTCTTCTCTTTATATTCTTTAGGACCATATTTTTCTGGATTTTAAAATAATAATTTAAAGATGCTTCGAAAAAAAAGAATTTAAAGACCATATTCCTTCAACTTTGTATAGTTGCTTCCATTTTATTGGTGATTTTCATCCAACCCTACATGATTCCTTCAGCTTTTTTTTTTCTTTTTTTTTTCATATTTTCATTTTCACCCCCCTTTTTTTCATATTTTTTTTAAGAGTACATTAAAATTTAGGTGAAGTTTGTGCTAAGTAGTGAAGATGAAAATACATAAACTATATATTGTAACATTCAAATATACAAAGTTTGAGCCTTTGGTTAGGTGAAAAAAAATATAATTTTGTGACAAAATATGTAAAGTGTGATGCTAAATAGTGTGTTTTGAAATACTTTAGTGTTGGAAAAAAATTAATCGTTTAAATGCTCAATGTTCACTCCTCAATATTGAAAAAAAAAGTAACTGTTTGAATGCGCAAAATTTGTTTTGGTGAAAAAAAATAATCAAAACAAAATATGTAAAGTCTGATGCTAAGTAGTGTTTTTTTTTATACTTTAGTGTTCACAAAAAAAATTAACCGCTGAAATGCTCAACGTTCGGTGCTCAATATCAAAAAAAAAAATTAATTGTATGAATGCGCAAAATTTGTTTTGGTGAAAACAAAGTCAAAACAAAATATGTAAAGTTCAATGCTAAGTAGTGTGTTTTTTTATACTTTAATGTTCGTAAAAAAAATTCATCTATTCAAATATGTTATGTAGTGTGTTGTTCTGTGAGATCTTATGTAATTGATAATGCGTTAAACTAAAGTTATTTGATTATCATTTGTTGTCTATATTTTAATGGATCAATTTCATTTGTGTGCTCATTTTAAAAAAAATTAACTGTTTGAATTATAAATTACTATGCTACCTTATTTCGATGGACTATTACTTATGTTTGAATTATAAATTGACTTTTTTTTGTACCCCCATTGGACCCCATACCCCCCAAATTGACCAAACGGACTAAAATACCCCTAAAAAATTGTTAAAAAACGAAATCATTCCTCACATTCCATCATATTTCTGGAAAAAGTAAGTTTTTTTCCCTAAACATCCCGGAAATAGACGTATTTCCGGAAAGATTTCCGGAAATACCATTTTTGAGGTATTTCCGGAATGTTAAATTCCAGGGAATTCCGGAAATACCTCTTTTTGAGGTATTTCCGGAATTCCCTAGAATTTAACCTTCCGGAAATACCTCAAAAAATGGTATTTCCGGAATGTTTTTTTTTTTTGAAATTTCGTTTTAATTAATTTTTTTTGCTTTTTCAGTGGCAACCAGAACAGGAAACATAGAGCGAGGCGAGCATTCAGGAGCGGGAGGAGATGAGCAGAGTCCTTCTAGCAGTAGGAGTAGGTTCCGATTGAGGACTAGACAGGCCGGACACGCGTCTGAGCGTCAGAGACGTGTCCGAGAGCGAGAGCAGCAGGAGGCTGAGCCAGACGCCATGCATGTAGCTGACCAGACTGAGGCTGGGGTTGCTCAGCATGATGAAGAGGCTGTTGAGCAGGTTTTGTTACACCGGTTGCATCTCCACTGCGTCTAGAGACTACTATAGACGGGACAGGTAATACTTTTAATAATTTATATGCTAGACAGGGTCCGTTGGCAGTTTGGATATGTCCAGCAGATACCTGATCCACCTATTTCGGGCCCACGTCCATCTCCGGAGGTCATAGTACAGCAGCTGATGTTCTATCAGTCCCCAGCGCGGGCTTTCAGGGGCAGCGGTCGACGGACACCCGTCTAGGGTGCTTGTGAAGACGAATACCTACCATGGTACTTCGATCCAGGTGTCCATTCCCCGCCTGACTCCGGCTCCGCCTTCGCCTCTAGAGGATGTTGGTCCACTTCCCTTAGAGTCTAGGATGGAGAGAGCAGCTAGGCATGTCCAGGATGTCTATGATAGTATTTTGGCAGTCGACGGCATTCCTGGGGATGTCTATGATAGTTTGTTGGCTGCTTTACAGCTTTTGGACATTTAGTTGTATTATTTTTTGTATTTTTACTGTATTAATACTGATTATTATTGTTTATTAGTTTAGCAAGTTTCGTTACATTTAATTATTTCGCATAAATTTTTTAATTTTAAAAAAAATATTTTTTAAAAATTTCCGGAAATACACATATTTCCGGAAGACAGAAATATGTGTTTTCCAGAAATTTTTAAAAATATTTTTTTTTTACGAAAAACTAGGGGTATTTTGGGGATTTATGGTAAAATGGGGGTATAGGGTCCAATGGGGGTAAAAAAAAAACAGCCTTATAAATTTCCGTTAATTTGTGTGCTGATTTTTAATTTATCCATCAAATTTTAATATAACAACAATTAAGTACTCGCTAAATCTTTGACCCCAATGCACGGTCCGGACGCTAGTTATTCTAAAAAAGTTTAAAATTTCAGTTGAACAAAAAGGAAACTGAAATCTATCCAATAACAACAACAAAAACAAAATAAAATTAAAGAAAGAGAAGGTGGGTGAAAAAAAAATTAAAATAAAGAAAAAGCTGAACATTTACTTCTTGTACAATACACATTACACATTACACACACACACACCTTCCTCTCTCATTCATTCTCTCTCTCTGTCTCTCTCTTTCCACATTGCACCTTCCCTTCTTCTTTTCTCTGTCATTTATGAGATGAGATTCCCCCAATACTTTTCTATCTTCCTTTGGATTGTACAGATTCTTAGCTACAATGCCCAGATATCAATCTCTCTATTCTAATTCTATTTGATTTCATTTTCTGGCTGTTTGTTTATGTGAAGAAGAAGAAAAAAAAAGAGCTTTTATTTTAAGGACTATAAAACATAAACTTCTTTTGGGTTTATTGGAATTTGGCTTCTGTTTTTTTGCAAACTGTCTTCTGAGTTTTGCTGCAGAATAAAAGCCTTTATT
This sequence comes from Astragalus membranaceus, assembly GCA_039519185.1. Classification (NCBI taxonomy): domain Eukaryota; kingdom Viridiplantae; phylum Streptophyta; class Magnoliopsida; order Fabales; family Fabaceae; genus Astragalus; species Astragalus membranaceus. Next base: position 159,510,705 of record CM076846.1, on the reverse strand, counting down.
ACCACCCACTAGTCTACCACTAAATCAGCCTTTAAAAAATAGCGCTGTTATATTTTTCAGAAAATTTCAATTTTTTTCTCTTCAATAAATTGTTTTCTCGTCTTTTTCTGCAAATTTTCTTCGTATTATTTTTATTTTGCCCTTTCATTTGAGGAAAAGATTGAGACATGGGAAAACAAGGTCCTTGCTATCACTGTGGAGTTACAAGTGAGTTCTTGTTTCTCCAATATATACAATTTTTGATTCGCTATTTTTTAGGGAGTTATTGACCTTTTTTTTTTATTTTTTATAATTTCAAAGTGTTTTCTGCAACTGCAATAGTCCATACGGATTGTGATTTTGATAAAAAGACATAAAAAAACAATAAATTTTAGTGTAATGTTGTTTTTGTTGTTGTCTTGAGTATTTGGAATTGAAATTTGTTGAAACCTCTATTGATTTGTTCCTTTGATGTGTCTTTGTTTCTCTTGACTGTGTTTGAAGAATGAGCAAACGTAATTGGTGCAAAATTAAGGTTCATTTCACAGATTGGCTGAACATCCATTGCTGTGTCCACTCACAGTTCACTTATTTTCCATTTGGATTATCTGTTGATAAGAAAAGAGAGAAAGATAATGGAGGATAATTGTGCGTTTGTAAAATGTCCATGGCTAATCCCCTCATATGGTTTAAACGGATTATACAAGTTGTTTTGTTGCCACTCTTTCTATGCTGCAGCTTCCTCATTGTATCCTAGGATATTAATCCTTGCATTGTGTTCTTCCTTTGGACTTGTGTTGCTCCCTTTCCTTTTGGCTGAAAATAAAAATCAATTGCCATGATAATCCTTCATCACATTTTCAACCTTTTCCATATGAAACAACTGCTTTGCTCATACTCATCACCTCAATAGAACTAAGCCTCTATTTAGCACCGACACTTCATTTTGAAGGCGTTCAATGCCAACACGACACAACATATGTGGTTACATTCAATCACTTCAATTTTGTCAAATTATTATCGGTTTCTATGTGTCAGTATCGTGTCAGGTGTCCGTTTCTATGCCGGTGCTTCATTGTGCTCAATAGAATGTTCATTGTGCTTCTGATAAATTTCAAAATAGTTTCCAAGTGTTGTGCACTTCAAAAGTTAAATGCCTATGTTGGAGAACAATGGTTTCAGTCCCCAAAGATGAAAATGTTTCATTTAGATTGCCTTAACATTGATGCAATGATACTCACATGAATGCTAAATCTTTTTGGTTCAAATCCAAGCATTGTCTTCATTACCAGTCTACATGACCACTTAATTTGAGTTTACCCATATTTGCTTGAGGAATATAGTGCAAAGCAATATCTTGTATTCCTTGCATTGCTTTGTATTATCTAAAATATTTGAACTACCTAGTAACAACGGGTAGATAGTCAACAACTCAAGCGGGAATGCTAGTTCCTTATAATCATGAATACTAATACATGAAGCTATCTCAACCTTAAGATGTTTGTGAAATTGTGAGTTCAGTTTTGTAGTACATCTGGGAATATGAACATGTTATTGTTAACTGTCTATCCAACTGCATATGATCTCTTTTCTTGTTTATAAGGATTTTAAAATTTTATAGATTGTCTAACAAATGAGCCTTGCAATAGGCACACCACTTTGGCGTAACGGGCCACCTGAGAAGCCAGTTTTGTGCAATGCATGTGGATCTCGATGGAGGACAAAGGGAACACTTGCAAATTATACCCCTTTACATGCTCGTACAGAAATTGTTGATCATGAGGATCAAAGAGTTTTCAGGGTGAAGAACATATCAATAAATAAGAACAGGGAAATGAAACTGGTCAAGCGAAAGCAGAACCATGATAATGCTGCATCTGGAGGGCTCATCCCTGGATACAATCAAAGATTTCAAAAAGCTGTGGATGAAGATACAAGCAATAGATCGAGTTCAGGGTCAGCCGTCTCTAATACCGAAAGCTGTGCTCAGTTTGGTGGTACAGATGCTAGTGATTTGACAGGTTGGACAATTATTGTTTGCTTCTTTCGTTGAATTTTTTTTCTTCATAACTGATCATGGAAGCATTGTCCATTCCATTGAAATAGTATGGATTTTGAAGACATCCTGATTTAGGCCCTGGTATTCCTAAAGGAGACGAGTTAATCTTGCTTCTAAGTTCTAACTGTGCATCACACATACAAGTGTCCTTTTTTTATTAATAGAATTCAAGCAATGATTTAAAGAATATTATACAATGAAGGTCTAGTTGTGTCTCAAAATAATTGCAATGGAAAATTTTACAATTAGATATAACTTATCAACCATCTATTTTATTGGAGTATATATAATCTGCTGACAATACTTTCTCTAATAGTAACATGTCAAGTTATACATATATGACATGTCGTGTCCATTTCATCAGCATTGGTTGACTTGGGTCAGGAACTATTTCTCTATGTTATTGTGCTAAATATTTAATCTACTGCAGTTCATAAAAGGTATGCTTGTTTCTTTAATGAAAGAAAGTAACTCTAATAAAGATATTTTTGTTAATTTAGGTCCTTCTCAGTCAGTGGTCTGGGATGCCACGGTGCCTTCAAAAAGGAGGACATGTGCAGGTCGTCCAAAGCATTCTTCTGTTGAGAAGCTCACAAAAGACTTGTGTACTATTCTTCATGAACAACAACAGTCCTGTTTTTCTGTTTCTTCTGAAGAGGAACTTCTTTTTGAAAGTGATACACCAATGGTCTCTGTTGAGATAGGACATGGAAGCATGCTCATTCGGCATCCTAGCTCTATAACTCGTGAAGAAGAGTCTGAGGCTAGCTCTCTTTCAGTTGATAATAAACAATGCCTAATCAATGAGGCTTATTCATATTCTGGTTCCATTCCCATGCTTAGTGATTACACTGCCAGGAACTTCTCATCTAATGGAATTGAAAAGATTGGAAACTCTGCTGGCTATAGAGTTCAACAGGAGAAACTTGAAAGGCATGTTTTTCTAACCCAGTTTTAGTCATTCATTATTTCTATTCAATTATGCACGAGTATCTATATGATAAAATATAAAGTTGTCTTTTGTCTATTACTGCTGAAAACAGCCAATATCCTGTGTCCCAAAAAGTGATATGGAATCTCAACATGTTCATGAATCATCTTCATACCTGTGGATTTTGTTTTGGAGAAGTGATAGAAAATTTGAACCTTAAGTATTCATATATTTTATTTTATTTTTTAAATATTTCAGGGACAGGCCTCAGCTTGAAAAACCAGAAGCTCTTGGAAATCTCGATTCAGCGCTGTGCTTAATAGATTTAAATGTGAGTTGCATGGTGTACTCCCCTTTTTCTTTTTTTGTAGAACTGTTTCAGCGCAAATTGACAAATCGAATTCCAAACTTGTATTAAGTAATAATGATATAAAATTATTTTTATGCAAATCAAATGTTATATCCTACCAAGTTGCTTGGCACACACCAGTATAATCTGTTTTGGAATCTTGTAATCAGTTCTTCGTTCATGTAATTACTCTTAGGGCTCTCAGGATAGCAACTGAACTATAAATATGATTTTGAATACCGTCTTAGAACAAGCAATAGTTGTTTTACATAAATAATATGCTCATGTTTTTCGGTCTTGTATTCTTGTCATCTTCTGCAAACACATCAACGCTTTATCTTGGTTGGTAAAGCTTCATAGTCATTCAATTGCTGTATGTTTAATGCATTTGCTATTATGTTTGGTTAGGATGTAGTGAACTATGAGGAGTTTTTGAGAAACTTCACAAATGAAGAGCAGAAGCAATTACTGAAGTACCTCCCTGGAGTTGATACTGCTAAACTTCCTGATAGGTAAGAATCTATCAGTGTTACTTGTGTGTTTGATCAAAATTTTATTGATATTATCATAGAATACTCATTTGATGTGTTGTTTTGTAAGCCATAATAACCCAAGTTTCAATTCTTTCTTTTTCGGAAGAGGGGTTGGTAAATATGAAGTCTAAAAATGCAAAAAATAAAAGAGAAGTTTCTTTAGTGCATCTGAATCCAACTGTTCAGGAAAAACAAGATATTTAGATCGAATTCAACTCTATTAACCGTAATTTTGTTGTATGTGCAGCCTTAAAAACATGTTCGATAGCTTTCAATTCAAGGAGGACTTAACTTATTTTCAGCAACTTCTTGGGGAAGGTGTCTTCAGTATCTCTTTGCTGGCGGAAAAACCTGAAGACTGCAAGACGTTGAAAAGACTTGCTTTATCTAATCTGTCAAAGTCAAAGTGGGTAGAATACTATAGTTTTGTCAAGGTTTGTGCTGGTTATTATCTAGATATTAATGATTTTGTGTCGTTAAATTAATTTCATATGATACTTTGCAGATTGAATCTGCATCCATTTCGAAGTAAAAAATTTGACCTACACATCTTATGTCATTTTCTATAAATTTTTTAATTCTACCATTTGATTAGTTCAGCTCAAACGCATCAAAACATATCCCTAATATTATCCTTTTTTAAGTTTTGATTTGATTAGTTAATTCTGAACACATCCTTCTATGAATGCAGAGGCGAGGTAGCGAAGCTGGAACATGTAATTATATGGAATCTCCTGCTGTGGCATCGAGTAATGTTGCAAATCTTAAGAGACTGCGTGACAACCAAAATCAAAATTTTCCAGGTTAGCTGAAAATCTTGTCATCAAAATAAATAAAAAAAGTCATACACCTACTGTGCAAAATGCTGTTTATATATTGAGCTTTTAACTTGAGAGTTGACACATCAACGAAATAGTGTTGTTGTTGTTTGCAATATAGCTGAAGAATCATTCTTGCAAATTTAACTAGTTTGAAACTAGACTCAGAACTGATCTATTGATTTTCGCGGCAGTGTCCACAACTTTACTGAAGAATCATTCATTTTGTAAATCTCAGAACTGAAGACAGCAATGAGGAGTCCTAAAAGGGTGAATATAAAGGCTGGTAGTGAGGTCAAAGAAGTTGTAGATGGCTCTAGCTTCAGTCCAGAAAGCCTATTTGCATTGCCGCGTGATGATAGTGGCTTGCGTATGCTGGATTCTTCTTACTTTGTTGATGAGAGTTCTGATCAAGATTTGCTGCTAGAGGTTCCATCCAACAATTCCTTTCCACAGGCAGAGCTCTTGCACCCAACTTCAAGATCAGGTGCTCAAGGCAGTACTAGTAGTAGCTCAGTATACTCATATGTTACTCGTCCATGACTTTTCTTTACTAGGTTACTTGGAAGAGTATGGACAGAACTTTATTTCTGGTTAGAGTCCATGCGTTTTTTTTTTTGCGTCTTAAACACCCGAAATCTTTGTACAAGAGATGATGGTTGTGCTTTTGTTTCCTTGCAACCTTCTTGAGCTTGGATTGCCAGAGGATGCAAGTTGGATGGGTTTTTTGTTTTGTATAGACTGTAACATATATATAGCACGAAATGCAGAGGGATAATCTCCTGAGTTTTGTATGCGATTGTAGTTCATGCTTTGTGAATTATTTGATACCCTTTTACTCCTAAAGAAACCCCAACGATCATTTGAAGAAATAAATAGACAATTGTATGGGATGGATCGGGAAGTAGAACTAGACAATTATTATGCATGAAGTTAACTTGCAAGTCGTGTGACTCTTCATGAATTGACATTCTATAGTTGCTTTTGCAGCATGCATCTCTAACACAGTCAGTCATAAAGGTACAAACTGCCAAACTTTTCCCCTCCAAGGAGACTCAGATATCCTCTGCTCAACTCAAGGACACTCTAGGCATCTTCTCTTAGTGTATGCTTTTTTCGCTGGTTTTTGTATGTTACATCATAACCCACCAAACAACAAATACAACAAACCCAAGTAAAATCTGCTCTACGTATCCAATTGACAAGATTTTTTCATAATAAAAATTTAAGATGAGGGTATATAGTTCTCAATAGAAGTAAGAAAACCTTTGTTCTCAATGAACACTAATAAAAGAAAACTACAATTACCCCACTCAACTAAGAAACTGTTTCGAACCACATTTGGCGTGCGGCTAAGATGAAGTAAGTAGTTCAAGCTTCTAACCTGCGGTGATTTCAACATATTCCAAACACGCGCTAAAAGAACAAGGAAGGGGTGACTTGAACCCACAATATAGGTATTGCCAAAAAGGTGGTGTCACAAAAGATCACATGAAACATTTGGTATGAAGTTAATTTTGAATGACACAGTGATTATTAAATATAGTAAATAGAAATCTTAGCCACTCAAGTTATTATTTACTTGTATTTAGTTTTTATATATTTTTTTGTCTTTAATACAAAGGAGAGTGGGAGATGGATAGTGAGAAAACAGAGCATACCAGATTCGAATTCTACTCACAACATCTATATAGCAATAGCACTTAAGTAAGTTTTACAACCAAAAATTTCTTTATATTTATTTACATATAAAACTAGAAGTGAACATCATAATTTTTCTTAATGCCCATAATAATAATGAGATAGAAAGGGATGCTTTATAAGTTCAGTCACACTTGAGATCACAAAATAGCCAACCAAAGAGACATCATCAGTATGTAGTTGAAGATCACAAAATCCTATGTTTTGGGCCACAGTAACTAACAAGTGACAAACAACATCCAAAACATGACAGAAACTAGCAAAAGACAATACCAAGTTCTAAAAATACTACCAGCCACAGATACTCTTCATACCCTCCTTAGAACTATCGACCAAAATACACAAGTCAAAAAGCAACCTTCATTCACCAAACCGTGGTCTGCAGACATAAACGCATGCAACTATGAAAATTTATCAAACTTAGTGTGCGATAGGAAGTCACTCTCGTTTCTCTATTTATCTCTTCTTTCTTTCTCTTCCGGGAACACACTCTTAAAATGATCGGGCCACCACCTAGGCCGAGGAAAAGTTATACCACTTTCCTTTACGGCTTTCATGAAATCACTCAAATTATCATTATCTTCATCTTCATCTTCATCATCAGTGTCCTCCTCCGCCAGAGCTTTCAATATATCAAACAAATCATGATTCGCTTTCTCGTTAACTTCACTAGATTTCACTTCGGTTGTAGCTTCACCCTCGATAGAGACCGGTAGCACTCGACGCGGCACAACTTCAGTTACATATTTCTCCTCATAGTTTATAACTTTATCTACTGAAATCTCCCTGCAAAAGTCTTCTCTTTCAAAACCCATAACATTTTCAACACTTTCCCTAACAGCATCCGAAACCAGCTTCCCGAAATTCTGCTCCAAAGGTTTCAGTTTTTTCAGCGGTGACTCGCCCAAATCAGATATTTCCCTTTCCGAAACCCTAACTTCTTCAAAATGGGGTTCGGGAACCTTCCCCAAGCCATTTACCTTGTTACCTGGCGAGCAATCTGAGAGCAAATCGGTAACAATTTCCTGCGACAGCTGAGCTTGTGAAAACCCTAATTTGGAATCTTTTCCCAAATGCGACCCTTCCGAAAAAGCAGACAAATCAACGGACCCCTGGGTCTGAGAATCAAGATAAGCGGCCTCATTAACCGCACATGGGTCAACATCAACAGATGAGGGAAACGATGACTCCTCAGGCGGTGTAAGAAAAACGTCTTGAGGGGTGTCCTGAGTTTCCGGCAGCGAGAGCATGAGGATGGGGGCGGAGGCCACTGGGATATCGGCGTCAAACTGCGATGACATTTCGTAGTGATTTGAGTTTCGAGTTTCTAAGACGAAGGAGTTGCTGGAGAGAAGTGTAGCTTATAATATAATAAAGACGCTCTTTTTTTTTGTGATGATTGAAAAGGCGCGTTAATACAAAAATATAGGTCAAGACTTGGCGGGAAAATAAGTGAATGAAAGTTACTGGGCTTGGTGATATAAGGCCCAAATGATCCACCAAGGAAAGTTACTTTCCCCACCCCCCTCATTGCCAAAAAACCCCACACATTTTAACGCTTCAATTTTAGTCAAGGCATTGGATATCAATCAAGTGAACCTTAGAGTACAACAATACTTAGTCAATTGTCGTATACGTCAATTAATAATATCAACTTAATTTTAACAACATTCATACAAGTTTACATTGTAAGCCAAATAAATACCAATAAACAAAAGATAAAGGGTACTACATTTATTACATTGATACTCCAATCCATTATGTAGTTTCAAACAGAAAGAAGGCATGACATGAAACCCCCCCATTATTATTATTATTATAGTCCTTAATTTTGACAACAGAGCAGTAGGTAACAGTGTTTGGGGTGTCAAACTATGTTGGTGGAATAAGTAGCTCCAGCCTTCCAATTTGCAGAGATTGGACTAGAGTCCACCCATTTAGATCCATTCAATTGGAACCTCAACCGGATATCACCTTTGGGTGGGTTAGCATAATCAAAAACTGCCCCATAAGACCTACGCAATGCCTCCCATTGATGATATTGTTCTTTCTGCATCATATCATTTACACACCATTTTAACAATAATAATAATAATAATAATTAACATCTAATACAATTAATTAAATATAAACAAACGTACCTTCCAAATCTCAACAGCAGTGACATCATATGTTCCACCTACATAGAGAATCACAATAGCAAAGTAACCAGGGTTTTTACTATTTTCATTGATCTGATACACCATGTTGTTCCCCTTAAATGTACATGATACCCTTTTGTATTCAACATCCAATACTCCATATTTCTCCAGCTTTTCAAATGCAGCTAAATCACGTCCCAATTTTGAGAAGCCACGTGGACTCATGATGAAGTCTGTTCTGTCTCCTTCACCATAGTCTGTTGCAACTACATATGCTCCATTCTCATTACAGTATTCTGGTATTTTGCACCTTACCTGATAAAGAATATTGTAAATATTCTTTATGTTTAGTTAATAAAAGGAAAAGAAGACTATATATATATATATAAACAAACCTGATAGCATGCACCACAGCCTCCTCCATTCTTCCAAAGCTTAGCAGACACTGCTGCCACACTGCCATCGTTCACTGTCTTTCCATAATCGCCAAAACCACAAGCTCCCCCTAATATATCAATTGACCAATCATATTAGTGATAGTATATATATATATGGTGTCACGTACGCTTTCACAATCATTTGAAAATGTTTTTTGATAGAATTAATTACAAAACATAGAAAGAAAGGGAGGATCAGATTCACATACTTGGATTGCCATAGCCATCAGAAGTTCCATAATAGGATGCTCTGGATTTAGTATAATATTCCTTGCAGTTACACAGTGCAGGAAAGAGCAGAATGACACAAATGACCCCAAATTGGTGCTTAAAACTGAGTCCCATGGTATACATATGAAGCAAAACTGATAAGACAAGGTTTTATATGATGAAGAGAGATACATTATGGACTCATATTTATAGTACACCCCCTTTCCTCTAGCTAGCAGCTATATGCATGTATACCAGTGGTATGCAATGCGTATGCAGCCCATTTTTTCTCCCACTTGGGTCTAGCTAGCTAAATTTTTCAATACAATAACCTTTCAACTATTCCACTAATGCATATAATTTTTATGAATTTTACTTTGTCGATGTATTTGATATTGTCAAATTTTCGTTTTAATTTGTTGGGTCAAAAACAATGGTTTCAAAGGAAACAACAAATCGTTGAATAAATAGATGAAGAAACGTGTGAGCAACCAAGTTTTACTGCAATACACCCACAGAATCGTTAATTAGAATATGAACTCAACATATTGTTCAGGTCAAATGGAATCATCTGTATCAAAGTACTATGGGTGATGTATATCATTTTTAATGTCCACTTTTGGGCAATGGATTTGGTTGGTTTAAGATCGACCCTCTTTTTAAGGGGTTGAATATTTTCTTTTTGATAATATATATTAAATGGCTAAATGTTGTGACAATTTATTCTTATTTTAGTATATAATTTTAAAAAAAATAAAAAATATTTACTCTCGTTAAAGATATTATCTTTGACGTCAAAAAATTATATTATTTAGCTAGGTTGATTAGTGATCTGGTTACCTTGAACTCTTTATTCCGTTAAGTTGAAATTTCTTTAACTTGTAAATTAAGTTTGTGCTTTGTGGATAATTATACAATTTTAATTTTGGATAAATTGATTTTAAGTAAAGTTCGATTTTGACCTGTTTGTTTAAGATTAAAAAATGATTTTTTTTTTGTAAATAATCTAAGAATTTTTTTTTTGGGATTTTCAATTAAAGTAAAACAAAATTAATTTGTGCAAAATAATTTAGAAAATTGTTTTGAAATTGTAATGGTAATAAGTAAAAGGTCTTAATAATATTTACACCCCCTGTGAGCCCCAATAACCAACCAGCCCATATTCAGAAAATCTGGCCCAATCAATCAACGGTTCAGATACCTCTGCAATATCTAACGACTCAGGATCGTCATAACGAACATCACTCAATCTCTATAAATACCACATTCAATACTCATAAACAGGAGGAACTTCTAAAAACTAAACACTGATTCACTCAAATACTGACTTGAGCGTCGGAGTATTCTTGCAGGTACAACATCGCCCCCTCAAGATCGAACAATATTGATCAATGACGACATCTACCAACTACTTCGGATTATTCACCAAGATCGGAAGTACGGTACAGAACATTGACGACCACAGTGGGAGAATCTGTACTCAATTTCCTCTCCCATTACCTTGATCCACAAATGGCGCCCAAACTCCGTTCAAGACCGGCCAGTCTTGTGGTCAGGCCCGGGGTAGGACTGGTTATACCCGAGCTCGAACCTCAACAAACCCCCGAGGGCCATGTTCAAGACCTTACAAATTCCACCCAAGCTCGGGCACAATTCCCCAATCCGAATCTCGCCCGTTCCCATACAGGCCCATACAGTAATAGTTTACCACCTCCCACTCCATTGCTTCCAGCCCTAACCGACGCTGTTCAACAGCTCGTCCAGCTCCTGGCTCGACAGGAGGTCGTAAACCAAGAAAGAAGCCGCCGCTTCACTGACCTTGAGGCCAAGGTAGCAAATCTCCGGGCACGGGACGTTCCGGGCCATTAATCACCCGGACTGGGCTCCACTGAAAAGAGAACCCCGGTTCGAAGGAGACATCGATCTCCACCCAGGAGAAGGCACTATCATCGTTCTCCTCCTCGCCGACAACGAGGGAATGGTTCCCGTTCTCCTCAGGCTCGACAATATGACGATCTTGACGAATTGGATAACTCCCCCTATCATCGTTCTCCTCCTCGCCGACAACGAGGGAATGGTTCTCGTTCTCCTCCGACTCGACAACATAACAATCTTGATGAATTGGATAACTTCCCCCAATCTCGCTCATTTTTAGCCTCTTCATCACCGAGACGACGTTCCAGAAGTCAAGAGGATAACCCTAAGGAGAAACAACATCGACACTACCTTTATCCCGATCCCCATCATCAACGTCAGCCACGACCTCAGGCGTTGCTAACCGAGCGAAAGGGCCCGTTCACTGTAACAATCGATAGCTACCGAGTTCCGAGGTACCTCGAAAAACCGCCCGGAGGTCTGAAAACGTACGATGGAACAGGCGATCCAGACATGCACCTCGATCAATTCGACACAACTATGCAATACCGGAACGTACCCATGGAGATGAAATGTCGAATTTTCCCATTGACTCTAGACAAAGTTGCATCGGAATGGTTTCGGGCTTTAAGGACGAACACCATATCCTCTTGGGACCAATTGGCAAAACTCTCTCAGTTCACTTTGCCCATTCCAAAAGTAAACCCAAGAACAAAGCGGCATTGATGTCCGTTGTCCAAAGGGAAGACGAGCCTCTCAGAGAATACATAGAGAGGTTCAACAACGAAGCTTTTCAAGTTCGAGAACTAGACGACGCTTTCCGCATTTTCTTCATGGCGCAGGGCCTACTCCCCAAGAAGCCCTTTCAAAAAACATGTCAATACTTGGGAACCTAATACCTTGCAGGATTTCCTCCAACTATCCCAATGTTTCATCAACGAGGAGGAAAGCGCCAAGATCGGAAATCCGTCACCACAGGTCGGACCATCAAAACCCCGCAACGAAAGAGATAACCAAGGAAACGATAACCGAGGTAACGGGGATCCCCGACCTCAGAATCGTCACCAAGTATACACTGAACTCAACGTCTCCAACGCCCAACTATATGGGGAGTGTTGGGATGTCGAGTTTAGAGACGTTAAAACACCCAAACCTCTACCTCTCCGATCTGGACAACGGTCCAGCAAGTACTGCAGGTATCATAGAAGTAATGGTCATGACACCAACCACTGCAATGCTTTGAAAGACGACATTGAAGACTTGATCAAACGAGGAAAATTGTCCGGTTATGTGAAAAAGTCAGGGACAAATACCGGCGAGGTTAAAGACGGGAGGAACGAGGAGTCAAGAAGAAGGGGTAAGCCAAAGGTCGATTCCGACGATGAAAATCATGATACTAGAACATCGAAGGGCCACTCAGTGATGATGATGATCGCAGGAGGTTTCGAGCATGGGGAGTCCGGGAAAACAATGAAGCGAAAGTGGAAAGAATTGTTAAGTGTGGCCTTAACCTCAGCTACACCAACAGGCACGTACCTCTCATAATCTCGGCAGTCATCGCCAACAAAGAAGTGAGAAGAATCTTGGTGGACCAAGGGAGCTCATCTGACATCATCTTTGTCGATCTCCTTGACAGAATGGGGATCGACAGAGAGGAGCTCACTCCATACAGAGGAACGGCCCTATCCGGATTTAACAGATCCCGGACAAAACCACTAGGCCATTTGGAATTGATGGTTTCCTACGGAGCTGAGCCAATGATGAGAACCATCAAAACCAAGTTCCTTATCTTATCTTGCGAATCCATCTACAACGTTATCATTGGAAGACCGACTCTAGGTAGGCTCGGAGCGGTAACGTCCACCACGCACTTAAAGATGAAATTTCACTCTCTCTGCAATAAAATTATCACTTTAAACTCCGAGCAAGACCGAGCAAAAAGCATTGGAGCAGGAAGGGGTTCCCCCTCCCAAAAAAGCTACTCCCAAAAGAAGTAAAGCTCGACCTACCGAGGTAAACGCAACGGACATAGATGCAATGTACGATCCTGAGAGTACGGACGATGAAGGTGATGACGAGGTGGCAAAAGAGCTCAAGCGAAAAATGAAAAAGCCCCAACCTAATGGGGAGTTCATCGAGGTACATCTCGGCGAAGATCCCTCCAGAACCATCACGATCGGAGCCGATCTATCAGAAGAGGTTAAAATTGATTTAACCCAATGTCTCAAAGACCATGCAGACATCTTCGCCTGGTCGGCAAAAGACATGCCCGGGATTCCTTCTGAAGTCGCTTACCACCAGCTCGCAGTTAACCCAGGAGCCAAGTGGGTTGCCCAAAGAAAACGAGCTCAGAGTAGCGAGAAAGCTATAGCCGCTACAAAATCAGTAGACGATCTCTTAAAAGCAAACTTCATTTCTGAAGTCAAATACACAACCTGGTTATCAAATCCGGTGCTGGTTAAGAAGAACAGCGGAAAATGGCGCATGTGCGTAGACTACACCAATCTTAATAAAGCCTGCCCAAAAGACGCTTTCCCTGTCCCCAGCATAGACCGACTCGTAGACAACGCTTCAAAGTTTCGATTGTTATCATTCATGGATGCATATTCTGAGTATAACCAGATTGCCATGTTCCCCCCTGACCAAGAAAAAAAATGCTTTCATGACCGACCAAGGTAACTTCGCCTACCGTGTCATGCCTTTTGGATTGAACAACCCCGGAGCAACGTACCAAAGGATGATGAACAAAGTCTTCCAAAAACAAATCGGCAAGAGTGTTGAAGTCTACCTCGACGACATGATCGCCAAGAGTGAAGACGATGACAAGCACGTCAACGACCTTAGAGTGATCTTCTCCGAGGTGCGGCAAAATAATATGAGATTAAATCCAGAGAAATGCACTTTTGGAGTTCGAACTGGGAAATTTTTAGGTTTCTACTTAACAGAAAGGGGAATCGAAGCAAATCCCGACAAATGTCGATCCGTAACAGAAATGCAAACTCCAACGACCAAAAAGGAAGTCCAGAAACTTAACGGCATGATCGCCGCCTTATCTCGTTTCATATCAAATGCGGCGTTCAAATCCCTTCCCCTGTTCAAGCTGCTTAAAAAAGAGGAAGAGGATTTCAACAGGACCACCGAGCAAGATGAGGCCTTAAAACAACTCAAAAAGGCCCTCTCCGAACCTCCAATCTTGACTAGACCAATCAAAGGTGAAACTTTATACTTATATCTAGCTATCTCAGAGGAAGCCTTAGGGGCCGTTCTTGTGCGGGAATTAAAAACCAGACAGAGCCCAGTTTACTTTGCAAGCAAAGCCCTACACGGACCGGAGAGTCGCTATGAGAAGGTCGAAAAGATCGCACTAGCTCTCATCATCGCAGCTCAACGTTTTCAACCTTACTTCGTCGCTCACCAGGTGGTCGTGCGGACTAATTACCCCATCCGGCAAATCCTGCACAGGCCGGATCTCGCGGGTAGAATGATCAAGTGGGCGGTAGAACTATCAGAGTTCGAAATCAAGTACGAAGCCCGAACGGATATGAAAGCACAAGTTCTGGCAGACTTCGTGGCTGAAATGACACCAGCGAACATAAAAAACGATACTTGGATCCTGCATGTCGATGGATCCTCCAACCCGAAGGGAAGTGGCGCTGGTATCATGTTAGAAAGCCCGAACGACATCATCATCGAAGTTTCTCTGACTTTCAGTTTTTCAACCTCGAACAACCAAGCAGAATACGAGGCATGCATCGTTGGTCTACGCTTGGCAGTCGACCTCTGAGTCCCCCGGGTAAAACTTTACACCGATTCTCTGTTGGTAGTCTCCTAAATCGGCAACCAATACGAGACCAAAGAGCCGATCTTACAGAAATACCTACTTCGAGTACGGGCATTATTAGCTCAAATTGAAACATCAAAAGTTAAGCACGTGCCGAGGGCAGAGAACCAAAGAGCTGATATCCTCGCCAAGCTCGCAAGCACGAAAGCTCCTGGAAATCACAGAACGTTTATCCAGGAAATCCTCCACAAACCCAGTGTATCCCCCGACCCTGAATTGGCCTCGACCATTTGCATAGTTGAAGAAGCTCACAGTTGGATCGTCCCGATCTTAGAATACATCATTGCAGGAGTGGAACCCCCAGACGCAAACGACGTTAAACTCGTCAGGAGGAAGGCTTCTGCCTTTTCAGTCATTGATGGAGCGTTGTAAAAAAGAAGTCTCTCCTCCCCATTGTTGAAATGCATCGAGGGAGAAGAAGCAGCTTATGTCCAAGCAGCTTATGTCCTAGCAGAAATTCATGAGGGAATCTGGGGTCAACACCTCGGATCCCGTTCTCTAGCTCGAAAGGCTCTTCGCGCCGGATATTACTAACCGACCACGGCGGTTGATGCTAGTGCTTATGTAAAAAAATGCAAAAAATGTCAAATTCACGCCAACATCCACATTGCTCCTCCAACCGATCTAACAACCCGGTCCTCCACATGGCCATTTGCATGGTGGGGGATAGACCTCCTGGGGCCATTCTCGACAGCTCCAGGCCAGATCAAATACTTAATCGTCGCAGTCGATTACTTTAGCAAATGGATAGAAGCAGAATCCCTAGCGACCATCACTGGAAGAAACTACATCAAATTTTTTAGGAAAAACATCATGAGCAGGTTCGGGATCCCCGAGGTAGTGATAACGGACAATGGGACTCAATTTACTGACAAGGGTTTCAGAAAGCTGATGTCCGACCTAAAAATCAAGCGCCGCTTCACATCAGTTGAACACCCTCAAACCAACGGACAAGTAGAAGCGGCGAACAAAATAATACTAAACGACCTAAGGCGACGTCTAGACGACGCAAAAGGAAACTGGGTGGAAGAGCTATCTTATGTCCTCTGGGGATATAGGACCACCCAACAAAGCTCCACAGGAGAGACGCTGTTCCGGCTCTCTTACGGCAGTGAAGCGGTCATTCCCGTCGATATTGGCGAACTCAGCTGGAGAACGGCAAACCCCAAAACTCAAAACGAAAATAACCAATCCTTAAGAGAGGAGCTCGATCTCATCGATAAAATTCGGGGTCGAGCCTCACTCCGAGAAGCAATTGTCAAACAAGGAGTAACAACCAGGTACAATGCCAAAATCGTTCCCAGAGATTTCGAGCTAGGCGATCTGGTTTTTCGAAGGGCTGATGTTGGTCTTAAAAATGCTTCCCAAGGAAAGCTCGCACCAAATTGGGAAGGACCTTACCGTGTTATATCTAAGAGTGGTAAAGGAGCTTTCAACCTAGAGACCTTCTAAGGGAAAAACAAAGGACTTGGAATGCAACGAAACTGAAGAGTTATTACAGTCAAGGGCAAAAATTGTATCAATCATTCCAAAAATGACACCATATAGGGCTGCTCCTATCATTGTAAATCGAGTTCCTCATTTAAATGATAAATCAGTAAACTGCTCGACATTCCACACATTCTTGATTTCATCAAACAGTAATGTACGAATCAAATTTACAACTTCGGAAGATACTCGAACCTTGAGCCCCTCAGGTTCGATCTTGAGATCTCCCCCTAGCGACCAACCATGGTCGCAACCCTTTGTTACCAGTTAAATCCAAGCCGAGTCTTGGTAAACTGTTTCAAAGGGGCCGGGTCTTCTAGGGTCGAAATATCCTCAGAACGACCATTGGCCACAGCTGCCAATACCCCTATAGGGCGAGTTAAATCTGGGCCGAGTCCTGGTAAACTGCTCTATAGGCCAACGTTTATGACCACCTCGAGTCCCTCAGGTGCGAAACTATCTCTAAAAAACACCTCGAGTCCCTTAGGTGCAAAACCCCTATAGGGTGAGTTAAATCTCGGCCGAGTCCTGGTAAACTGCTCTATAGCCTATAGGCCAACGTTTATGACCACCTCGAGTCCCTCAGGTGCGAAACTATCTCTAAAAAACACCTCGAGTCCCTCAGGTGCGAAACAATTTCTAAAAAATGACGCATATGACTTGCAGAATTAAAAAAACATTCATAAAGCTCGTAATGAGATCCAAAATCAAGATCGATTAAAATATTTTCGATTACAAAGCATCTCGGATACGGCCGAGCCCTCAAAATTCCAAATTACATGACGAAGTTCTAAGTCTATGCAAAACTTGATCGGATAAGCATATACCCAGAACTTCTACAAAAAATGCTAGAAATCATCAAACATCTGAGGTCGGAAAAACGACAGTCTTCTCCTCTGTCACAGGGTCGACCTTGACGATGCGCCTCCCATCGACCTCATGATCGGCATCAATGATTGTTGGGTCTAGTGGAAGGGAAGGATGAAGTAGAAGAACCTGCAGAAGGGAACCTTGAAAACCTTCTTTATACATCTCAAGCGTCGCTTCAGCAGCCTCCTTCGCATCCTTCTTGCTTCGTTGAAGGGCAGCTTGAAGACGGGAAGGCTTCAGGGTCGGTGCTCGTTTCCGCCCTCGCTTCCGAGGCTTTCTTCAAGCTATCCTCCAGCTCGGCAATACGTTCTTCCGAGATCGTCACCTCTCTCTTTTCCGCAGCCTCAGACTCCTCTAGAACATTGAGTTGATCTTCAAGCTGCTTCACGCGAGCCTCGGCACGGCTCAGAGCAGTATCCTTCAACGCCGTAAGAGTCTATTCGCTCTCCTTCAATGACCGAAGCTTAGTCTTAACACGACCCAGTTCCTTGGTCCTCGTAGACAATTCCTCCAAAAGTTTAAAACACACTGTCTTCTCGGCATTCAGCAACTCTACAGACATGTCAAGAAAGATATCAAAACAAAAAGAAAAATCATAAATAAATCAATGAAACCGGCGAAATTTACAAAAAACCACCTTCGACTCGCTTCTCGTACTTCGTTTTTTCGATCTTATGAACCTCGGCAAGATTCAGGAAGATCTGGGCCGATGCTGCGACAGGATCCTCCCGCCACTGTTCGAATTTTTGTTCTAAAAACTTCTTGTCCAAAGGGACGGCCTTATATTTATGCTTGGATCTCTTCGCAGTCTTTGCTTTCTTGACCGATCCCGACTCATCATCGGCTCCAGCTCTTCCCCGTTTTACAGAGGTCCCAACATCGATACCCTTTACGGCCGAAATTGGTGAATCAACCAAAACCTCGATCCTTTTTCCCCTTTCAGCCTCAGCACCGACCAGGTCCTTCTGGGTAACAGTTGTAATCGGTTCGGCAACAATGGCCACCTCGGCAACGGGTCTAGGTTGAGAAGATGTTTGGAACGGTAACCCTCCCTGCTTAACATCGGCCGACTGCATCGCCAACTTCTTCAAAAACGTGAGCTTCTTTGGTGCCATCGTGTCTGGAAAAGCAAGAAAAAATACGAGTTATATAACTTGCAAAAAACCAAATACACAAAAATCCACTGCAGAAAGACGATCTACCTAAAACCCTTTGCACCCGCACCCGCTTCTCGGACTGGACTAAGCGATCCATAGGGATACCCTGGTATTTATGCTTTGAATACGGAACCCTATGGGAAATGAAAATCAAGATTGCCTTCGTAAGACGATCTTCCGCACTCAATCGATCCTCGCCGACGGAGTAGGAATGTGTAGACCGGTTGAAATGACCATGACTCCAACCAATAAGGAACTTGGTGGACACCAAAGTTCGACCATCAGCTCCGAACTTTCCTACACAGTCGATGGCCTTATCATTAACCGGTTCGACCCAATAGAAGAGCTGCTTCCAACTTCCCCTCAGTGAGTCCGCATAAGCTTTTAAAATCTTCGCGCCTCGCCTCGAGCGAAAACTGACATGCTCGCGGCCGGACTTATCCTCCCCACTATTCCGATTAAGCTCGAACAAAAGGAAGAAAAGTTGGGGCGACACCGGTCTCTCCAAATGGATACACATCAACTCGAAGGCTCGGAGGAAAGCCCACGCATTTGGATGTAGTTGGGAGTGTGCTACATCCAACTCCGCCAGAACGGTCTGTTCAAGAGAAGTAAAGGGAGGCCGGATGTTCATGTCATTGATCGTCACGTGGTACATAGTAAATTTAAGATCTCCTGCCCAGGAAGCCACGTGCTCTCCATCCTTCATACCTTCGACCCTCCAAATATTTCTCTCAAAACGCCCAACAATTTTCGACCTACTGACTCTAGGTTATGGCCTGAACGGTACAACGATTCGATCTCCAGAACCTTGGCGGAAACCCAATCATAAGGACGAACCTCCCGCACCGGTACATCGTGAGCTCTAGGACCAGTACTGGAATAACCATCGACTGAAATATCAGAAGCTCGACTCGTACTTGGCTGGCCGAGGCCATCAGCATCATCCTGATCAGAATCATCTTCAAGCACTGAGCTCGTCTCAAAGTCAGAATCGGAGCTCTCCGATTCAATAGTATTCGAGCTCCCCTGTCTTTCCCCCGATTGAACCTCCTCATCAGACCCCGAAGAGAGGGCCACCACATCGATCCTATGGTCTTCCTCCATAACTTCCACAACATCTGGATCGGGATCATTAACATCGTCAACCGGAAAAAAACTTTCAACATCAATATTTTCCTCCGCTTGCTCGCTGGTAGGAGCAGAGGGCGGATGATCTTGCTCATCTGGAGTACCGGCCATTGTCTGATTCTCTTGATTTTCAGGAACGTCACCACCAGAGGCCATGATCTTCACAAACTCGTTTCGGTATTTGGTTATATCCCTACGGGTTTGTTTGGTCCTCGCCAGATCTAAAACTGCAGAAATGGGGGACGAGATGTCAGGATAAAGAATCGCAAAAAGGGGTTCGCGAACAAGTCGGAACCCGACCTGACGACCCCCACTCTGAGCGAATAAATAAAAGGAGAGGTTCAAAACGCAAAAGCAAATAAATTAAAGACTAACCTCGAAATAAAGCAGATAGGATGATCGGATCTGAAAGCAATCTTTTTGTCGACCTACTGTTGAGTTTCTATCACCTAGTCCGCTTTGTTCGAAGGAAAGCTCGACAATTCAAGACCGGTAATCAGAGCAGAAGGAGTTATGCAGCAACAAAACGAGAGGAGGTGACCCCTATTTATAGTGGGCCAAAAAATCATGGATTGGGCCTGGAAGTCGAATCAACACGTCCAATCAAAATCCAAAGGTCGGGCGCTAAAAAACAAAACGTCACCATCATTAGCCGCCATCGTAATACGCGCCGTGTAAGAAACATTTAATGTCTGGCACTGAATCCTCAGCGCTGGTCCCTCTGCTCAAAAGAAATCTCGGTGCATCTCAAGATCGACTAAATGAATCAAGCTCGACAAAAGCCACGACCAACTTAAGCCGACCCTTTTTTGAGTCCCTAAAAAAGAAAGCTCGGTACATCTTATGATCGACAACGTAAGTTGACATCAGCTTATCAAGACAAGATCGCCCCTCAGGCAACCAGACTTGGGGGGCCACTGTTATGGTAATAAGTAAAAGGTCTTAATAATATTTACACCCTCTGCGAGGCCCAATAACCAACCAGCCCATATCAATAAAATCTGGCCCAATCAATCAACGGTTCAGATACCTCTGCAAGATCTAACGACTCAGGATCGTCAGAACGAACATCACTCAATCTCTATAAATACCATATTCAACACTCATAAACAGGAGAAACTTCTAAAAACTAAACACTGATTCACTCAAATACTGACTTGAGCGTCGGAGTATTCTTGCAGGTACAACATCGCCCCCTCAAGATCGAACAATATTGATCAAGGACGACATCTACCAACTACTTCGGATTATTCACCAAGATCGGAAGTACGGTACAGAACAAAAATAAAAGCTAAATTGTGTCTTCTTACAATAATGAAAAACAGGGGATGCATGAAGTAACCCATATTCAAGGGCATACCGAAACGTAAGCCTATTATGTTGAACCCAAAGAAAATAGGCTTCTATGTGTTTTATACTCCATTTGAATCATTTTGGAACTTCTGAAGCGCCGCTCCGGTTGGGTTCCTCGTTCTATTCTCTCTTAGGGTTTTGTGGTACTACGTGCACTGCGCTGCTAGGTCATTATTGTACGGCTCTGGCTAGTTTTTACCTCAGCATCCCTATTGCCGACTGGTCGGTGCAACGGGGCCAGACATTGCTCACCTTGCCGCACTGGTTTTCCTTTTCTCCCAAGGCTCGCTCAGTCGCTAACAATTCGTTCGCCTATATAGATTCAAGATTTTGAGAAGTCTGTGTGCGCCAAATCTCCTCATACTATTTTTTTGCATCATTCTCCGCCTTTTGAAGCCTTCCCATATAAGTCCTCATCAGACTATGAATAGGTTGAGGTTCGTGTTTGCCTTCCTCTGTCAGGCTCTTTATTGCCTCCCTTGCTCTTCTTACCTCTCATGGTGGCGACGAGCCACCACCCGTAACCCCCACGGTGTCCATCTGTCCCCCACATGAGCCACCTAGTTCCCCACTCGACCTTCACCTCATAAGCCATACGGTGACCTTCCTAACAGTTGTTGTGATCTAGATTGTCACTTAACTATGGTGATGTGCCTCTGTGACCATTTTACTACCATTGACGGATCTATTATTACACTTTCCGCCTCGTCGCCTTAGACAGTGCGATTATGTTCTTCATACCTAGATAGGGTTCCAATGTATCTCTCTATGATGTCTCAGGCATGCTAGGTATTGTAGGTTATGTTTCAAAAGACCCGCGAGTATATTTTTGAGTCTGTTTATTTCGCCTTTGGTTTGTTAGAAGAAGGTAACGTTTGTGCTGATAAGCTTGATGGGCATGGTACTAACACAAGTGGTTTTGTCTGGTGGGACCTTCCTCCCAACTTCTTTACTGAGAACTTTTCCAGAAATAGATTAGGTTTGCCTAGCTACAGGTTCTGCTGATTTCCGGTTCGATGGTTTCAGTCTCCTTCTGGCCCTCTGTTTTTGGTGTGCTGCAAATGATTGTTAGTGGCTTTGTTGCCAACCTAGTTGGGATGAGAGTCACTATAGTGATGCTTTTGCATGCCAATTTTTTTTTCTTTGGACTAATTTCCTTTTAATAGCATTGTTTTTTCTTTTTTACTTTTGGTTGTATTGGTTTTTTGTTCATGGGTATTGGCCTCTCTCCTATCTCCTTCTTATCTGTCCTTTCTCTCTCCCTCTTTACCTCGCATCTACCTTGCATCTCTCTTCTATACATCTTCTCATATCATGACCTCTCATTCCCTCTCCCTGCCCCCCCCTCTCTCTCTCTCTCTCTCTCTCTCTCTCTTATCCTCTCTCCCTCTCTCTCATGTTATTTTCACTATAATATATTTATATTATAATATGTTATATAAAATCACTATAAACCGCATAAAGAGAATTATAGTAAATTTTACATTTTTTTACTTGTGCTGTCCAGTGTTCACCAAACAACGTCTTGGACAACATGCTGTCATGTACTGTACCGTCCAGTCCAGTACTGTACCGTCCAGTCCAGTCCTATGTCTCTACTATTACTCTCCGTACAACACAACAATATTGGTGCTTTTTGCCCAAGTTGAGTGAACTGCCCATGGGACCGAGATGCGTCCTATTTGAGCAAGGAAAATATGTGAAAATACATCACTTGGTCTCTTATTCAATGCTTGCTACAATTAAAGTGTTTCTTCATCATGAAGAACCCGATGTTAGAGTGGAAGTTGGTCTATTTGGGTGGTGGCGTTTTATCAAGTCCTTAGGATGGTCGTCGGCAAAACCACCAAATTAGGGTTATTAAAGCTAGTGGGTAGAAGATTATATAGGCAAAATTGGATTCGGATAATTTGTAATTTCTGAATGATATCTAGGTCAAAAGCATCCCATAGGTTCAGAGTTTTAATTTAGAGATTGCATAATAATGTACGTTACGCTAATAGTGGGTTACTAAGTTACACTTTGTGTAATTGTAAAAAAAAAGGTTACACTTGTGTGCCACTCATGAGAAGTATTAGAGCCGTCAATTTGGCCCATTTGGGCCAGCCCAGCCCCAGCCCCACGTGGCCCTAGGGCCAAAAGGCCCGTGGGCCAAAAAGCCCACATTTCATAAGCCCACATGGCCCCAAGCCCCAGTGGGCCAGGGACAGCCCCAAGACCCTTAATTTTTTGTTTAATTTTTGTGGATAGTTGTGCTCCATCCGATATATTTTTTAAATCCATTGGATAATTATAAAAATACTTTTTAACAAAAAAAATAAATTTCAGTTTTTCAGTTTTTTTCAAATTCAGAAACTAAATAATATATATATATATATATATATATATATATATATATATATATATTCAAGAAAAAAACACATACTAGATGATTTTGATTTGTTGAATCACATAAAATCAGCGGCAGACCTAAGACCCAAGGCCAGGGGTCGATTTTTTTATATTTAAATATATTTATATAGAACCTTAATATAAATTATAAACGCAACAAACAGTTGACAAAAATTCCATTTGCAAGCGACGTCATGTCATCCAAGCTTCCTCACCACCCAGCTTCCTCACCACGAGGCTTTGTTGCATTTGTTTCATGATTTTTTTTCAACCAA
Organism: Astragalus membranaceus; assembly: GCA_039519185.1. Lineage (NCBI taxonomy): Eukaryota > Viridiplantae > Streptophyta > Magnoliopsida > Fabales > Fabaceae > Astragalus > Astragalus membranaceus. The sequence goes on along the minus strand of CM076846.1, from coordinate 159,487,166 downwards.
AGTATCTTCCACGCGCAACCAAAGTATCTCCCAACAAATGTTTTTCATATGCACTGGCCGTGGTGGCCGCCGGAGCGCCGCCTCCCACCGCCGTGAGGTCGCGGAGTGCCGCCGTGGGCGTTGCTGGAGCGCCGCCTCCGACCGCCATGGGGTCGCCGAAGCGCCGCCGTGGGGTAGCCGGAACGCGCCGCCATGGGGCTGCCGGAGAGCCGCCCGACACCACCTCCGTATTTAAATATAAATATATATTTATATATATATATATATATATATATATATATATATATTATAACTATTATATTATATATAACTATATATATATATATATATATATATATATATATATATATATTATATTTATACATTTACAGATATTAAAAATATAAATAAAAAAATCTGAAGTATAAAAATATATTAAAATGATGTTTAAAAGTATTTTTTACTAATAAAAATATTTTTTTAGTAAAAGATTTTTTATGTTTTAAAAATATAAAGGAGGTGGTAGTGATGGTGGTGGTGGTGAGAAGAAAAAGGAGGTGGTGGTGGTGGTGAGTGGGAGATGGTGATGGTTGTGGTGAGAGTGATGGAGAAGAGGAATGGGGTAAAAGAATGAAAGAGGGGTGTAAGTAGTAGGAAAAGAATGATCAAAAAAATTGGGGGCCAACCCACAAAGCCCTGGCCCCAACGCATTAAAAAATTTAAAATGTGGGTTGGGGCTAAAAAAAGCCCCATTAATAGGGGGCTGAAATATTTGGGGCTAAATTAGGGGGCCAATGGGGCTGGGCTTGGGGCTTGGGGTCAAATTGACACCTCTAAGAAGTATTGCACTCTTGACCAAAAAAGAAAGAGCGAAGTGTCTTCTAACTAACATCAACAATTAAGTGTCTTCTAACTAACATATATGCTCATACATTTAGGATGTTCATACCCCCATATTTGATTTTAACCTAAAAATATCCCTTTCATTTTTACCAAAATCTGATCAGGTCCCACAAAATTGTAAGATTCCCGGAAATATCTAAAAAAATGTATTTCTGGAAATATTATCAGTTCAAATTTCCGGAAATAGAGTATTTCCGAAATACAAGTTATGCTTCCGGAAATACCCACTATTAGGTATTTCCGGAAATTCAAATTTTTAACCTTCCAGAAATACCCTTATTTTCGGTATTTCCAGAAATTGAATTTTTAGCTTTTTTTACCAATATGGCTACGACATATGGCAGAGGCCCCTTTATGGGTTTATCGGATGCGTTTACCACATCACAGGTTTTTCCTACTCGGGATATTGTTACCCGTTGGGCTAGAGATATCGGGAAAGCCAACGGGGTAATTGTCATTATTATTCGATCCGAGTCGAGTGAGAATGGTAAATGGAAGAAAAATAAGATTGTTTTTGGTTGTGATAGGCACGAGAGATATAGTGGAGTAGATGTTGGGTGCTCTAGTAGACACAAGACCTCAAAAAGGTGTTGTTGTCCATTTATATTGAAAGCTAAACCACTCGATCCTCCTAGTCTTGATTGGAAGGTTAAAGTTATGTGTGGAATTCACAACCATGAGCCTCTTAAGACTATCCTTGGAGCAGCAATATTTGGTAAGTTCAACAAAGAGGAGCGGTTAGGAGTTGAGGAGCATATGTGGTTGGGAGTGAAAGCAGCAAAAAGTCTAGAGTCAATAAAGAGGAGATTTACCAACAATTTGAGTAACATTTCACAGTTGTATAGATCCCGCAATAGTCTCCAGAAGGGAAAGAGAGGAAGTAGGACTGAGATGCAGGAGCTTCTGACACTGATTCAGTCTCATCATTATATTTGTTGGACCAGACTGCTTGAAGGAACTGATATTGTTGAGGAGATCATGTGGTCACACCCTGATAGTATCAAGTTATTGAAGATGTTTCCTAATGTCTTGATATACCCCAGCTTATCAAATACGTGAACAAGATTTTGCCGACACTTTAAACGGTCTAGATTTTGCCGACCACTTTTCATCCAACGGTGGAAATTCACTTTAGGGTTTTAGATTTTTCCTATAAATAGACCCATTGGGTTTCACTTCTTTCATACACACAACACAAAATGATGATGGCTATGGCCAACGAAGAGTCTTCCCTCACTATCATTTTTACTAATCAGGGCCTCATTGATCATCAGGCCATCATCATCAACGAAGATGATGATGTCTGTTTCGAGGGGCGAGACACGTTCCAGTGTAGGTTAAAACACAACATAACATTTGCTGCCCTGAAAGAGAGAGTACTGTGTAAGGTGCAACCGGAGGGCGACGAGCATGAAATAATTAGTATAATTTATCAGAAACCAGCTTGGGTTAATGGACGTGTGCACTGGTCTGCAATGGATGTCAACAACGACGATAACGTCCAAGCCATGATGGCCATTCATGTTATCTTTAAAAGCCGTCGTTGAGATCCTTCGTCGTTTCACTCCACCATCTCAGTAGTTTCTATTATGTTTTCGTTTTGTTTGTTGTTGCAATCTGTTATTTTAAATCAATGTAGAAGGCGTTTTTAATTAATCAAATAAATGTTTCATTTTTTATTTTTGCACTCCGGAAACACCATATTATATGATAAATTCGAAAGACAATTTTAAGAGATTTCCGGAAATACATCAAATTGGGATAAATTCGGAAGGCAATATTGAGGGATTTCCGGAAATACCTCAAATCTAGATAAATCCGGAAGTATGTTTTTTTGATTTTCCGGAAATATCGCATTTTACGGTATTTCCGGAATGTAAAATGTGTTATGGAAATACCGTAAAATGCGATATTTCCGGAAAATCAAAAAAACATATTTCCGGATTTATCTAGATTTGAGGTATTTCCGGAAAATTTTGTGGATTTAAAGGGTAGTTTCATCCGTTTGGTCATTTAGGGGGTATATGTTACAAGAGACATCCATACATTTATCTAATTAAATTGGTTACCGTCGTTTTTTCAGGACTTCAAAGGTGCCAATGATGTCCCCAAATTTGCAACAGTTGTTTACACCCACTTCTAGCATTTCATTCATCCTTCCAATTTTGGAAAGGCAAATCAGTAGGGGGGGGACCTCTCTATGCGTCAAGGTAATTGGTGATACATACTACTTTTTGTCATTTTAATTTAGTATTATAACCATTGATTAATTAATTTAATTGACTTCATAATTGTCCGTAATTAACAACTAATCTACAAGCACTCTTGCTATACTTAGTTGCAAGGCATTGTACTCAACTTAATTTAATTCCCTGTGATTCCCGTAGCTCAGGTGTTCGTCAAAATGACAATGAGGATCACTGTTTTAAATCGCAGTTATTTTCGCATTGTGACTATTGAATTTGTATAATAATTACCACTTATGATAAGATTTTGCCAATTGTCAATACCAACAAATGAGAAAGTGTGCTACATTTTATTTTATTCAAATTCCATGTAATCTCCTATGAAAAGTACATGATGAATTCCCTTTATTTTAGTCCTCAAGACAAAAGAAAATCAACATCAGCAGCACACAAAGTGACAAGACACTGTTTGTTTTAATTAAGCTGAATCATGGTGTCATATGCAGCTCCAGCCTTCCAATCACTAGGAATAACATTCTTGGACTGCACCCAATTAACACCTCCACTTCCACTCACTTGAAACCTCAAGTATATTTCACCACTTGGAGGGTTCTCATAGTCAAACACTACCCCATAAACCCTCCGCATTGCCCTCCATTCTTGGCACTCTTCCTGCACAAAATAAGCATTTATACGATAAGCACTTACGATATAAGCGTTTAATTTAGTTGTTTATCCAAACATGGCTATATATACCTCCCACATCTCAACAGCATTAACATCATACATTCCATTAACATAGAGAACAATGACAGCAAAGTATTGAGGGTTTTTGCTACGTTCATGAACTTGAACTACTATGTTATTGCCATAACTACATGCAACCCTTTTGTATTCAATATCCACCACACCATATTTGAATAGCTCTGCTGAGGCATCTGCGTTGCGTCCTAAATTTGAGTAGCCACGTGGACTCATGATGAAGTCTGTTCTGTCTCCCTCACCATAATCTGTTGCCACTACATATGCTCCATTTTCATCACAGTGTTGTGCTATTTTACACCTAACCTGTATCATCATCATCATCATCATCATCACTTATATTTACTTTAGTAAATAAACAATCATTAGTTGAAAGGGGAAAGCACTATTCTTATATAAATATTTTGCTTCATGAAGCTTTCTTTTGTTACCTGATAGCATGCACCACAACCACTACCATTCTTCCATAGCCTAGACACGCCTGCAACACTGCCATCATTCACTGTCCTTCCATATTCGCCAAACCCACAAGCACCCGCTATAACATAACAGAACAGATCATGTTATATTATTATTTGTAATGAGATACTGCAAAAGTAGTATAATGTCACACTATCAAAGTGGACATTGTACTTCTAAAAATCTTAAAACTAAATAACAAATGTGGTTACTGGTTAGTATATACAGCAACAATAAGTAAATGTCACTCATGTATAGCTAGTTTAGTAAGAAGAGGAGGCTCATACTTGGAGTCCCATAGCAATCAGGGCTACCATAATATGTTGCTCTGGAGTCGGTAAAAGTGTCCTGTGAGCTACACATCACAGGGTAGAGTAGTATAACACAAACAAGACCAAGTGGGTGCTTAAAACTAAGTTCCATGTCCAAATTCTCAAATTCAAAGATGAGAAATGCCGCTAGTAATGATTTAAAGTGACCTATGCAATAAGTCAAAGTATATGAACTATCGATGGTAGATGGTTTTGTGAGATAGGAAGCAAAGACATGGGGTCATATATATAGGACAAATCATCATACTTGGACAGTACAGGTGGTAATCCACTTTTTCCCCCACTTGGGGACTATGGAATGCAAAATGATAGCGGGTAAACTAATAGTGTAAACTCATGTATATCCTTCAAATATTTTTAATGATGTTTTGCATAGATGTTAAAACTATTATAAATATCTCCACCACAAAAACTTAGAAGTTTTTAACAATGGGGGAATTAAATGTAAATTTTTTGAACATCAAAAACTAAAGAAACAAAATAAAGGAAAGATGGACCTAAAAATCGAAGTGATTTTACATTTTCTAGAGGCTGCTATCATAACACATTGAGTGTATTTGCGAAGTTTGGCATCATTTTGATAATAGCTCAATTTATTTTGATTTTATAAGGACTAAAACTACTAACTAAAAATATTGTGTGAACTAAAAAATAATGAAATGTTCATAAAGACCAAAAACGATATTATAAAATTTTATGAGGATTGAAAACATTTTCAACCCATAATAATAATAATAATAATAATAATAATAATAATAATAATAATAATAATAATAATAATAATAATAATAATAATAATAATGCTCCTACTCGTATTTATTCCCTTTATTTTGTACACTACCTGCCGCCATGTTAAAATGGGGTATAGTATATGCTTGCCAAGTAAGAGGAGAATTGGAAAATTGATGAATACATACTACTTTGCAGGTGCGGATTTTTTGACTAAGCCGGGAGCGCATGCAGCTGAGGATTTTGTATTGGTGTCTTCACCTCCTTTAGAGTTAAGGAGTTTGTTGCTAACTGATGCCTCTGGAATCGCTTTTGTGAGAAACTAGTTTAGTTTTTTTTTTGGTCCCTATCCTTTTGCGTTTGTAACAAAAAGAAAAAACTTATGGGAAATCGCAATATGCGTTTTTCGTGTTGGCCGGATTTAGTTCGTTGAAGTTAAAGTTACATTTAATAATATTTTTAGTATCATTGCACCAATACATGAGTAACATGACATATATTGTAGTAGGTATTTCTTAAGCCAGGCCGTCCATTTGGTGGTTCATTACTTTGAACTTGAAACCTAATAATCATTGGGCTTTTCTTTTGACACCTCGTCTCACTCTTCACACAGGTCAAACATAATATTTTAAAAGTTAGAACAATTTAATATTTTAAATTAAAAACACGTATAAAAAGACTAAAAAATTAATATTTATAATAAAATATATATCTATAATAAAAATATTTATGTAATATATTAGGGGTGAGGTCCCCACGGGGAGGGGAGTCTGATCCCCGTCCACATCCCCACTTCGACTACGGAGAGATTTTCTCCCCCTGTCCCCATACCCCCATTCGGGGCAATCCCCACGGGGATCCCCACATACAGGTAGAAATTGCCACCCCTAATCGCGCTTGAAAATTTTTTATTCATTAATGGTATTTTGGTCATTTTATAAGATTTGGGGGTGTGTAGTGAGAAGCGGGTTGGGAAAAGCATGGCCTAATGCAATCGGTTGCCTAAATTCAACAAAAAATAAAAGCTCAATTATCGCCAGGTCCAGTCTCTTATGTCCAACCTCAAAAATGTCTTCACACAAAAAAAAACCCTCAAAAATGTCCCACTATTTGAAATTTGTCAAATTAGGTTTTTTAACTTTTAATTTATGTTGCCATTAATGGTAATTGCGTTTCGTTCCTGACAATATTTCATAAGATTTTAAATTTGAATGAACCAGAATATAATCATCATGTATACAACATATTACAAAACCAATCCTACTGCCTTTTTGTTACAGGGGGAGATGTAGACTATGGTGTTATAAACATTGAGATTCCAATGTTACCAGGGCTTGGCACGGTTGTACAGTTTGGCTGCTTATCTTCTACATCCTTCATTTTGCTTGATCTACGTTTCCACACAATTTTCTGTAGTCATGATCAGAAACAATTCCTTAAAAAACATATCACCCAAAATATAAATAAATTGCGGGGAAGTAAAAAGTGACAATCGTTATAATGGCCATAAGTTTGGACGCTACATTCCACCAAGGGGGTATACCACTTAAATTAGATAGTGCTGAAAAATACATACTCAATGTGTGCAAGGCACGTAATTCCTATGTCTCCCTACAACACGTGTTCTGAAGCAAGCAGCCAACTAATAGGTGTGATGAAGCTAAATCAAGCCAATTACAAAAGGGGTGTAAACAAAAAAATACGTGAAATATCTGTAAAGCAAATGCAATATGTAAACAAGTGCAGTAAACAGTCCAGAGCAACTTAGTCCGACCATTCACGTGTCCCTTCTATCTTTCTTTATCATAACTTAGAAGCCCAGGGTGGAGTATGGCCGTGAAAAGGGGCTATTGCTTTTTTAATCGAGAACCTACTTATGTTTGCACTTAGTAGTGGAATGAAAAAGTATGGATGTCACTGTCCGTGAAACTTACTATGTAGGTCCTTTAAAGAGAAGGGGGGGAGGGGGGAGGGGAGGAGTTGTTGAAAGTGTGATGTTCCCAAAAAAGTTCGATAAATAAGAGCTTTAGGACTTATTTTGCACAAACATGAAAAATAACTCATAGTTGCTGTAGTCATTAGACAACTTAAGACGGTTTATAGTTGCCAAATACCAAAAGCTAAATCCAAGTGGGACGGCAAAATTATAAGGAAAACTGTTTGCCTATTTAACCAATCCTAGCTTCACATGCATCAAGTTTCTAGATATCACGAACAACCAGGCAAAATATAATGAAGTGCCCCAAAATGCAAAAAAATTGTTGGTTAAAGAATTACTCTTCTAGTGAGATAAATTTATTCAATGTTGAAGTAGCATTTAGTGTTTAATATTGTTGAGATATGCAAAGATCTCAGTCTTAATTATTAGGATTCTATATAATTATGTTTGGTATTAGGGTTGATTTATTTTCCTTAATTGTGTGATTCTCTTTGTACTGTGTTGGTTATAAATAAGATCAAGCTGAGAGCCAATCTCTTAAGCCATTCACAACCTAATTATCATTCTTCACATGGTATCTAGAGTTCTCGATCTTGAGAGACCTTCCACATAAACCCTAGCCGTTTTCAGTCCCTGTTCAGACCAATATTCACAGTCTCTGTCCAGGCCATTTTCAGTCCCTTTTCAGGCCAATATCAAAAGTCCCTGTTCAGGCCCCCATTCATTTTTCTCTCTATATCACTGGCCAAGTCCAGAAATCCATCAACCAGGCCGAATCTTAGTGCACCGCCCCCACCATCACCCTCGGAATCTAAAAACCAGCCTACCACCGAAGTTTCGCCGCCACCGGAGAAGCCACACGCCGTTTCAGTCTGGACAGCTTCGCCGGCGCGTGAAGCCCACGCGCCGCCCTCTGGTGGTCTAAACGCCGCGCAAGTTGTCTCGTTCGCCTCGTCACACGTCGATCTATCTATTCTGCTAGAGCGTGTTGAGTGGGTCTCACTATTTGGCATTGTTTCCAACGTTTTTGTACCATTGGTCCTTGTTTTGGTACTGTTTGAACGTTATTTACACTGTTCCAGATCTGTTTTGACCTGTTTGTGTCAAGGTACTTGTTCTAGGTCTGCTTCGGTCAAGATCTTTGTTTCCCGTCGTCAGCAAACATGAGTAATGTGCTTTCTGATGAGGAGTACAAGGCATACATGCAGTATAAGGCTTCCCAGTCTTCATCATCGGCAACAATTGCTCATTCTGGTAATTCTACAGTCTGTATGTCTTAGTTTTCACTTGTTGGCTCTTGGATTGTGGACTCTGGAGCTTCTGATCATGTGGCTGGTAATCCATCTCTTTTATCCAAAATATCCCAACCTAACACCCAACATCATATTACAGTTGCCAACGGATCTAAAGCTAAAGCTAGTGGCATTGGTGAAACCACTCCTCTTTCATCCTTACCTCTTGACCATGTTCTTCTTGTTCCCAATTGTCCATTTAATTTAATTTCTGTTAGTCGTCTGACTCGGAGTTTGAAATGTTCTATAACTTTTGATGCTGATTATTTTGTTATACAGGACCGGAGTACGAAGCAGTTGATTGGTACAGGATATGAGTCACAGGGGCTTTACTACCTCCAGCCTTCATCTACAATTGCCTCCACCTCTACTACAGAGTCTCCAAGTCTTCTTCATCGTTGGTAAGGTCATCCAAGTCTCAAAAAGTTTAAAGTTATGGTTTCTCACTTGTCTCATTTGCAGTCTTTAGATTGTGAATCCTGTCAGCTTAGGAAACATGTCCGATCTTCCTTCCCTAGCAGTACTCAGTCACAAGCCCGTTCTCCTTTTGATGTCATTCACTCTGATGTATGGGGACCAAGTCGAGTCACTTCAGTTGTAGGGCATAGATATTTTGTCACCTTTATTGATGAGTTTTCCAGATGTACGTGGATCTACTTACTTAAAGATAGATCAGAACTGCTGGGTGTTTTTCAAAATTTCTTTAAGGAAATTAAAAACCAATTTGGTTGTTCTATTCACACTTTGCGCAGTGATAATGCAAGAGAGTATTTTTCGGCATCCTTTAATTCTTTTATGGCTGAAAATGGAGTCATACACCAATCATCTTGTCCACATACTCCACAACAAAATGGCAATGCTGAACATAAGAACCGTCATATAATTGAAACAGCACGCACTTTGCTTATCCATTCTAATGCTCCTTTGAAGTTTTGAGGGGATGCTGTCCTAACTGCGGGGCACTTGATTAATAGAATGTCATCCTCTTCTATCCAGAATATGGTTCCTCATTCCATACTGTTCCCTGATGAACCCTTATTCCGTATCTCTCCTCAAGTCTTCGAATCCATTTGTTTTGTTCACAATCTTACTCCAGGACTTGATAAGTTGTCTGCTCGTGCAGTTAAGTGTGTCTTCATCGGCTATTCAAGAATCCAAAAGGGGTATCGATGTTATTGTCCCTCAACACATCGCTTCTACATGTCTGTTGATGTCACATTCTTTGAGGATGCACCTTTCTTCACATCTCCCATTGAGTTCTGTCTCTTAGGTATTACCTATTCCTTACCTTGTTCCAGTAGTTCCATCCACGCCTATCATTGACCAGGCAGATCCTTCCTCTCCTATGGAGCTACCTAGTCCTCATAGTCCTGCAACTCCTCCCTTGCGAACTTATCAGCGTCGTGCACATCTCCCTTCTGCCAACCCACCTCCTACAGAAGATCCTAGTGACTCATTTCCTGCCCCAGCTTCCTCTTCTACTCCGGATCCGCCTGCCGAGTCAGATGACTTACCTGTTGCGTTGCATAAAGGTACACGTTCCACCCGTAACCCTCATCCTATTTATACTTTCTTAAGTTATCACCGCTTATCACCTTCACATTATACCTTTGTCTCTGCTATTTCTTCCATCACGATTCCTAAGTCCACGTTGGAAGCTCTTTTTCATTCAGGTTGGCAACAGGCTATGATTGATGAGATGACAGCCGTAGAATCTAACCCGACATGGACTCTTGTGCCACCTCCTCCTGGAAAATCTATTGTTGGGTGTCGTTGGGTTTATACAGTCAAAGTTGGTCCAGACGAAAGTATTGATCGTCTAAAAGCTCGCCTCGTGGCTAAAGGCTATACTCAGGTTTTTGGTCTTGATTACAGTGATACTTTCTCCCCGGTGGCTAAAATGGCTTCTGTTCGCCTGTCTCTCTCTATGGCTACAATGCGACATTGGCCGTTGTATCAGCTAGACATCCAGAATGCATTTCTCCATGGAGATCTAGAAGAAGAAGTTTATATAGAGTAACCACCTGGTTTTGTTGCTCAGGGGGAGTGTCGTGGGTATGTCTGTCGACTTCACAAATCCTTGTATGGTCTTAAACAATCGCCTCGAGCATGGTTTGGGAGATTCAGTAGTGTTGTTCAAGAGTATAGCATGATTCGGAGTGAAGCTGACCACTCCGTCTTTTATAAATTCTCCTCTCACAAATGTATTTATTTGGTTGTCTATGTCGATGATATTGTCATTACAGGTGATGATCATGAAGGGATTGTTGGACTCAAACAACATCTAATTCACCACTTTCAAGTTAAAGATCTAGGAAAGTTGCGATATTTTCTTGGCATTGAGGTAGCTCATTCTAAGGCAGGAATTGCTATTTCCCAGAGAAAATATGCTTTGGATATCTTGGAAGAGACTGGTATGCTGGATTGCAAGCCAATTGACTCTCCTATGGATCCTAATGTCAAGATCCTACCGGATCAGGGGGAGTCCTTTTCAGATCCAGGAAGGTATAGGAGGCTAGTTGGGAAGCTGAATTACTTGACCATAACGAGGCTAGATATTTCATACGCTGTTAGTGTGGTGAGTCAATTCCTAAATTCCCCCTTGCGTCTGTCATTGGGATGTTGTGGTTAGAATCCTGAGGTACATCAAGGGAGCTCCTGGAAAATGTATTGTTTACTCGGATAGAGGCAATTCAGATATTGTCGCTTACACAGATGCTGATTGGGCTGGATGTCCCTTTGATAGAAGGTCCACATATGAGTATTGTGTTCTTATTGGTGGGAATCTAATTTCATGGAAAAGTAAAAAGCAAAATGTTGTTGCCAGATCCAGTGCTGAGGCTGAATATCGAGCTATGACACTTACTACTCAGGAGCTCATATGGCTCAAACATCTTCTCCAAGAGTTGCGCTTTTGTAATATAGACACTATGAGTCTCATCTGTGATAATCAAGCAGCCCTACATATTGCCTCTAATCCGGTCTTTCATAAGCGAACTAAGCATATTGAAATTGATTATCATTTTGTTCGTGAGAAGATTGTGTCAGGCGACATTGCTACTTCATTTGTGGGTTCTAATGATCAATTGGCAGATATTTTCACAAAGGCTCTTCGAGGACCGAGGATAACCCTACAATCTGTACGCTCCAGCTTGAGGGGGAGTGTTGAGATATGCAAAGATCTCGGTCTTAATTATTAGGATTCTATATAATTATGCTTGGTATTAGGATTGATTTATTTTCCTTAATTGTGTGATTCTCTTTGTACTGTGTTGGTTATAAATAAGATCAAGCTGACAGCCAATCTCTTAAGCCATTCACAACCTAATTATCATTCTTCACAAATATGATAATGACTCCAGATATACTTTACCGTAAATCTTCAAGAAAATAGTGATTTAATTTCCCAGCAGTCAAATAAGCTGTGCCTTTTTAAGGTCAGAAACAACTCCACGATCCTTAGAGCTCCTGTCATTGTATAAAACCTGCAAAAGGACACTAAATTATAGTCTGCAAAGCAACCCCAAACAAAAAAGCAGTCTAACCTAGATATGGAAAGTACCTTGTCTATGATTCCATACTCAACAGCTTCACTAGGGCTAAAATACTTTGGGCGCAAAATATCAGCTTCAATCTGCTCGGGTGTTTTTTCAGTATGCTTTGCCAACAGGTTAACCTTGAAATAAATTAAATAGTTTATAGGAGTTACCATAATAATCTTTAGATCAGTATTTGTTAAAGATGATGACTAAAAACTACACTAACAAGAATACACGCTTTAAATCAATAACATTTAGAAGTTTATTGTGAAGCACAAACGTATATCTTTTAAAACAAAAAATCACTTAATCTCAATCATTGTAGTTGAAGCCTTGAAGGGAACCAGAAAATATTTGGCCACAGCTCTACAAACTTGCATTTTGATATTTTAATGGCACTGTAAGCATAAAGTATGCATCGGTCTACGCAGCTTTACAGATAACAAGGATTACTAACAAGTTACAACCTACAACTGTGTTAGCAGATATGAGATAATAATATCTTGATATTATGTTAGAGTACCTTGAAACTCGACACACAAAACCCAGTTGCCGTGCACACAAAATGGGTTACAGAATTGCTGAGATGCATATTTTACGCTCCAATGCAGAGATCGCACCCATTCCAACAAACATGGGTTTGTTCAATCCCAATATCGCAATTTAACCACTACCACTACGGATGGTTCAACCAGTGAGGTGGCTCAATAAATATTAACAAATTTAGTTTCCCATTGTAATTGCTAATGGATATTATTGTTGAACTTAAATGTCATGTCATATCTGATAAGTGAAGTTCAAATTTTAATGTCATGTAGTTGTGAATATCATGTGATTTTTTTAATATTGCGTAATATATTATACTAGAACTATAAAAAGACTATTTGACTATCACCGCTTCAACCATGGTTAGAACATTGAACCTTGAATCAATGTCTCCACTAGTTCAATCATGGGTATGGTTTTAGAAACCTTGATTAGTATAAACAAGAGTTGGTGCTTAATCTTTTTGTTTCATCTGCAGGCATATTTTAAAGTCTTTATTCTTTCTCTTCTCTCTTTATCCAAAACCCTAGAACACATTCTAAACCTTAAATATGTATAATTAGATTGAAAACTAGATGATTATTGTTCTTACCAATTCCGCCTTCACTCTAGTGATTTCTTTTCTTGCATTATTGACATCTGTTGCTTGACCTTGAAACCTTGCAATTGGCTGCAAATTGAAAACGATAACATGGTTAAGGTAGTTGGATAAAGATACTCAAATATATTAGTAAGTATCGAAAGAAATTGTTGACGACAAACCTGTCTTATCATTATTGTTGATGATGGCAGAGCAGAACGGTTACCCTTTGCCCCAGCAGCCAAAAGCAACGCTGCCTCTCCCCAAGCATTACCAACACAGAGAGTAAAAATAGGAGGTTTTGTATACCTGTCACAGAACTTAGCCAGGTTTATGATACAACCTTTCTACAGAGACTTCTTCAAGTTGGGCACAAGTTACACAATAAAGAGACAATATGTCCAGTTGTCCACTTAAAAACAAACAATAGATATCGCCATCATGCTTCTAACATTTTTGGGAAGGCAACCAGTAAGCCAACACAAAATTTCTGCGTAGCATGTGTATGGCACAACAGAACCATGACGGGCAAAACCAGGTAGAGCAATGTTGTCAGAGACAGATCAGAATTCGGTAACGTAGTAGAACAATTAATCTCTTAGGCCTATAATCAAATTTCTAAAAAATGCAATTTACCTTCATCAACAGGGCTCATGCTCATGACAAACCTCATACAGGATATTCACAACAAACTATAATTGCGACAAAACTCAAAGACAACAATGACTTATAGAAAAGACTTAGCAATTAGCCGGTCAGCTGAAAGCCTGGGTAATTGGGTATAATTCAGATACAACCAAAAGGTGCCCAACAACAGCATCAATTAAATAATCAATTCTAATGTCAAAATACTTGGGTAGGAAGCACCTATTACAGTACTGTCGCTCAGATTGCTGCCCTGCATAGGGACACATGTGGGTACCACCAACTATTAAAATCTGAGCAGCAATATGATAGAACTGGATAATGTAATATACTTTAAGATTATAATTAGTGTTAAACAAAAATTCAGTCCAATTCAATACATCAGGCCACAATTTAGGCTTGTTCCTGTTAGGCATTGCAAATGAGATATGTCTCCATGCAGCGATTTACCACTTCAGTCTTACCATCGGTTTGTAGGTGATACATTGTATTGTTCTTGAAGTCATAAATTTCCCTCCTAAATAGCTCTTTCAAAAACTGGCTCAGAAAAAGTTGGTCACTATCGATGACAATAGAAGAGGGAAAGCGATACAACCTCGCATCTCTTTAAGGAAAACTTTAGCTACCTCTTGGGCTGCAAAAGGATGGCTGAGGGGAATAAAATGAGTGTAGTTTGTCAGTCCACAAACAACCACCAAAATTGAGCGACGGCCCTTCCACTTGGCATCCTCAGATCACTAAGGCCGACTTTCATCCCTGCTCGACAAGTGGGTCTTGCAGTCAAGCTCGTCTTGCCTTTAGCTTTCAGTAATCCACCAATGAAGACCATTGAAATGTCAGTCGACACCTGACTGGGTGTGGGTAGTGGCTGGATTAACCCTGCTCTAGTGATCCAAGACCCTTCCCTTTATTTTTCTGAATTAGAACCTCAATACCTAACCTCTCCTAGACTTCCCACTTTATTCTTTTAGCCTAGCTAACTCTAACTCTACTCAGTTAAACTCTCTTCTACGTACACCGGTTATTATCCTCTGTTCCCCCCTTTGTGTTTCCACTGGTAAACTGTCCTAATTAAGGGCATCGGTCTATCACAATTCACAATGCTTGCATAAGCACTTCCAAGACAAGAACTTCTCCATTTTACAACCGACATGCTATACAAGGTGGCGCAAAGAAAGTAAACTAGAACAGAAGTTAAATACTTCTTAATGACACCTATGCAGTATACAGTTTTAACTTTTTAAGACCCAACATAAGTATGATAAAAGAAAATAGATGACATGATCACATAAAGAATAAAGATGATAACCTCATCAAGTCATAAACTGCAAGTGCTTCAGTCTCATAACCCAACTTCTCACCTCCCTGAAAGAAAGAAATAAAATTCTATAAAAATCATGGATCAACTGGAGCACCATTATTCTAGCTTCTAAAGGGAATTATTTGCAAGAAATGAAAAAACTGTAGCTTAATGGTGTAGATTGATTACTTATTGCTGCTGTTATTGTTGAATATGATATTCTTGTGATATTGGATGGCTCATGTAGAAGAACTCCTATGTTTTGGTACATATGATACAGTAGGTTTTATTGATTTTCTTAATATTAGTTAGCTACGCTATTAAAATTAACTACTAAATTACATATTACTTATAGTAATATGTTTATAGACTTGGCTATTATGGGATGCCTAAGCCCCACATCAGGTAGTAAGTGAAGCTCGGTGGAGCTATTTAAGTAGCTTTGTTCTTCCCCCTTAATAGCTACTTCTTAAGGGAGGCTTACCCAAGTGCTTATCAATTATCAAATCAATTATCATATGTATGCCTTTGACCTGAAAAAATTGTGATTAGTGGTAGTTACTCGAATTTTCAAAACCCATCCCTCCCTTTCATTAGTTTCTAGACAAAACTCAGATTGATATGCAAGCACCAAGATGTTATGAAGCAAGTTATCAAATATTGGCCCCCGTTCTCAAATTCAAAGCTCCATACTTCCACGAGGAAGTAGGAATGGAAATAATCTAGACTAGGTCGAACTTTCTAAAGCTTACAAGCCTATGCATCAAACAGAAGGCCTAAGCCAGGCATGTTATCTAATATAGGCTTTTATTAAGAGTTGATCTAATCTTTTTAAAAGCGTGATCTGTCTAGAAAGCCCCCTATTTAAAAATATTAAAATTTGAGTTTAGGCGTAACTCAACCATAAAAGCTAGCTTGTGGGGTGAAGATACCCACTTATACTATTCATGTCATATCACTATCTAAATGTGGACTCCAAGACAACCCTCACATATAGGACTGGATATCTGGAGCGTGAAGTTTGAAAAATTGGACATTTGTGGGTGGCCCAACGGATCTCAGATAGGAACCTGATAACCATATTAGAATTTCAGCTTAATGCCTAACTCAACCCCAAAAGCTAGCTTGTGGGGTGAGGGTTGCCTCCAATTATAACCACTACTCCCATATCACTATCTAATGTGGAACTACAACAAAAAACTCAGTTGGTAATAATGCCTTTAAATAAGAATCGTTAAATAAGCTTATAAACTGTATGGTAGCTAAACTGTATTTAAGCTAACATGCTTAAATATTTAAATAGGTCAATCAATATATGATTTTAACACATTATAAAGAAATAATATTAACAGTAAAAATTTAACATAATATTTAAATTCACTTAGACTGGTCTGTTAGGCTTAAGAGGCACCTTTATTTACAAGAACTGCTAGTCCATATGTCTACAACTCTACATCACAAGTATACGCAACTGCCACTAACATTGTGCATATAAAAAATCCACATGGACATGCATTTATGATTAACAAACTTAATGATTGAGTCACTTCTGCAATTTTTGGGCTAAAGCAGAAGGATAAAGCAGGTCTAACTTGGAAAAGGCATCCCTACAAGGCGTGATTTTGATTCAAGGCAATTGGGAATAATATCCAAATAATCCTTATTAATTCCTTAAATATATGCTTTCATACTTTTAACAAAGTGGTAAATTTTGAACTGTCACATCTACTTCAGTATCCCCCCCTCCCAAAATGTTTCTTGTCCCCTCTTACAGCATTTGCATGCTCTGCATCAGGCAATTCCTGCTATTTACACTTCCTTACTACGACAAATGCTTTAATAAATAAATAAACACGTATCAAGCCACAAGAAAATATTATTTCTCTTGGAAAAGGCAGTATACATTTAAACAAAAAAAAATACTTGCCTTAGTTGTCCCAGTGGAGTTTATGTACAGGTAAATGGGTTTTTTTTCATCTTCATATTGAAGGTAAAGAAATTCAGCTACCATCAACTCCGTGACAGACGGAACAAGAGACATGCCCAAGTAAATAATTCGATTTTTGTACAAGTAAGAAGCTAAGTCTGGTGGAGGTTGCTCCCATGCAGTCCCTCTTGAAAAAGGAATAACCTATCCATAGACAAGAAAAAAGATGAAACAGTTTTACCATATATTTGCATAATGTATAAATCATGAATGAACAACATTACAGAAAGAGTCACATAGGTAATGGAATGTCTGAATGAGACACTGCACAACCATGACTACATACAAAGAACCATGAGATGTGGTCTTCACTCTTCAAACAAACCATTAAACAGGAACAAATTAAATAATAAAAGGCGCTAACTATCCCCAAAAAATCTATCCCATATCCCATATGAAGTAAAGGACAAATGGACAAAGATCACACCCTGCTATCTAAGCATTATGTTGGAATTAAAGAACAAAGAACACAGTATGAGGAACACTAAATAAACTTTACCCATCCCCCATTGCTGCCAAACCTCTCAAACAATAAAAATTGCTTACTCCAAACTTAAGCATGCCACATGCCCAAGATTCACCTTGGCGAGAGGACATTTATATGAAAATTCAGATCAGTTCTGAGAAGAAAAAAATTCAAATTTCATTTTTTACCATTTTGTTGATTGATGATAGGTTATTTTCAGTTGACAGTAAGATGAAGTAATCCTGAATTCATAATCCCTTGAATTCCTTTTCTCTGGCTAAGAATATCAGCATTTTCTATACCATGGAGAGAAAACGTACTCTGGAGTCAAAAAGACATGGGAATGAATGCCATGTCAAACAACATGGGAATGAATGCCATGTCAAACAAATTCGTACTCAACTTTATTCCTTATCAATAGTTCTCTTCACTTGCTACATGATCAGTATCTTACTCAAAACAGTTTAAAAAAATATCTAAAAGCCTAACCATCTAACTTTCTAACCATAATGCTAAATTGGGTAAACATAGTCGGAATTTCAAAAGAATAACTAGCTGTCAGTCTATGGGACTCTTAGCAGCAAGTAGCCTAGGCCAGTAGGCCTTTAGTAAATTGAACACTATAATCCTTTAGCTTGAGTGGTTAATTTATATGGGAAAATCAATGCAAAAT
The DNA here is from genome assembly GCA_039519185.1 of Astragalus membranaceus. Lineage (NCBI taxonomy): Eukaryota > Viridiplantae > Streptophyta > Magnoliopsida > Fabales > Fabaceae > Astragalus > Astragalus membranaceus. Next base: position 159,468,849 of record CM076846.1, on the reverse strand, counting down.
AGTCAAATACTTCTTCCCCAATCACCCTCGAAGTCAAATTTCACACCTATGTTTGAATTGTATATATTTTCGGCATCTTACTTTTTCCTTCTTGCAAAACGAAAGGTATAAACCCGGACTCATTATGCGCAGTAATTGTTACGTCAACCTCTTGTCCAATTCTAACTGCACATTAGAAACGCGAATGTGAAAGTGTTTCTTGAGAAAAGTAAGAGAAAAGTACCATAGTAACGACGCCTCTTTTACCGCCGGAACTTCGAAACGACGCCGGATTGAGGCATGGAGGTCGGAGTTTGTGGCCAGAGAAAGGGCTGGAGGAACTGGTGATTGCGGCCGAAGGAGCAACGAAGTCGGTGGAGAGAGAGGCTCGGATGGAGGATTTCGTGGCTCGGATAGGGCTTATGGTTCGTGATGAAGACGGCGACACAAGCATGGGCTTGTTCACTGCGAAGGTAAAAGCTGCGTTGGTTGTTGCAACTTCCATGGCTGGTTCCACAGACTCCGATGTTCAGATAGTAAGGATGCAAGAATCGAAGGAGAAAACCGAAGACAAGTTTCACTTAACGGTTTCTTCCATTGGGCTTCTTGATATGGGCCTCAAGCCCAATAGAATTTCACTTGGCAGTTATTAAACCAACCCCACATTTTTAAATACCATCACTTTTCCCACACCCCTCCCTACTCACCCCACAGTCACACTCCCTAACCCTGCGAAATGACCAAAAGGCCATTAATAAAACGCGTATTTTTCGCCGATTCAGTTACGGGAAACCGAAATAATTCTGTTATGGGCAACCGAAGGTGTATTTTTTGGCACACACCCCTTTTTTCCTGTTTTAGAGGATTCGGCTGACCCCAACTGAATAAATTCGGATCAGCGCAGCCGAATACTGGTTTTTTTTTTTAAAAAATTGAACGGCTCAGATTCCACCGACGCTTTTAACCAACGGCTCACAACCAGTCAAACGTGTCAGGAAAAGGAGTGGATCGCATTTTCTTTGGAAATTGTGCCCCAACGGATAGAAAATAAACGACTCAGATTTGTGATCTAAAATTTTGATCAACGACTCATGTTTCCCCACGCCTATTATAAATTGGCCTTCAGTTTTCTCTTCTACTTCACAAAAACCCTAACCCTAACCTGCTTCTTCTTCTCCACCAAATCGTATAAACACAAAAAAAATCCCGGCGACCTTGAAGATCTCGGTCTGATAGTATGTTAACGAGGCTTCCACACTCTCAACACCCCCATACGCTTGGCAGATGGCATGCGTATCAGTAAGGATGTTGCCATAGCGCATGTTGTTGACACCACGAATACAAGGGCCAACTTCCAAGACAAAATAAAAGGAACAAGGCAACTCTAGTTTCCAAATCTCATTTGGAATGGAAATCCTCCCAGCATTTCGTTCAATAGGGTAACGAATTGGATCATACTTGCAACCGAACATATCAAACACAATCAGTATGATTTGGTTGACCTCAACCGAACGTATTGGTTGACCTCAACCGAACGTATTCGGTTGACCTCAACCGAACGTATTCGGTTGACCTCAACCGAATGGGTCCGTTTTGCTTGGTCCCCAGAACCATTCGGTTGAGGGCAACCGAATTTGTCGCAGACAACTCAGAATCCAGAAAACGCAGAAACAGAAACATAAAACAATGAAAATTAACGGAGGAAAGGGAGGGAGGCACTACAAGAATAATTGATTTTTACAGCCAGGAGTTTCCGGCGGATATAGATCTGCCGCAAATATTCCGGCGGATTTTATCCGCCGCAAAGTTACCGGCGAAATAATTGACGTTTGCGGCGGATTAATTTTTGTTAGCCTTAAAGTATAACCTTAGAGGGGGGGTGAATAAGGTTATGAGTAAATATGGATTCTTTTCGCAAATGATGATTATATTCTTTTTCAAATCGGATGCGGAAAATGTGATTTGAACTTTTGGATATAAAAACAAGCAAGAGTTGTTTAAATTGTATTCAATATTTCCAATAAAGATATTATAAGGGATATAGTATATCTTAGAGAAGAGGAGTAGAAGATGATTGAAGAGTATTGATAATATCACAATTAATATGTTTATTGATATGACAGAATAATATAAGTACAGTAATATTAAACAGTAATAATGATAGTGATAATATCAATAAGCACAATAATATTAATAATAAACAGTTATAATAATAGTGATAATATCAATAAGCACAGTAATATTAATAATAAACAGTTATAATAGTAGTGCAAAATATAAAGAGAGAAGGGATAGAGAGACACAGATATTTAGCGAGGTTCGGGATAAAACCCCTACGTCCTCGGTCTTAGGCTTTTCAACCCTTGGACTTAGCAACCACTATATTGAAGAGAGTTTAATACAAACAATCGACTTCAACACTAGTGAATCTCAATTCCCCTGAACTGAGAACCCAAGCACCCGCTAAGGATTTCAAAACCAACTCAATCACCCGATTGAGAGACCCAAGAGAACCTCCCAGGATTTCAAAACCAACTCAATCACCCGATTGAGAGACCCAAGAGAACCTCCCAGGATTTCAAAACCAACTCAATCACCCGATTGAGAGACCCAAGAAAAACTCCCAGGATTTCAAGAAAACCACTTAAAACAATATAAGGTTTACACAATTTGAGATCTAGAGATCCAATCACTTCTTAGAATGTGTCAGTTTAGAACTGAGAGAGATGAGTGATCTTAGGAAAATAGATGCTCTAAAATATGAAATCTTGTTTTTGCAAAAGCTTAAAGATTGATATGACTGGAAGCTAGCTTTGCAAAATTATAAAAGCCTTTTAGAAAAGATTCTTATGATTTTCGAAAACAAAAGACTTTTAACAAGATCAAAACAAGGAAGCTCAAGATCTTAGATCTAGATTGATAAAAAGCTTTTGAAGATAATATGACAATTTCGAAATCAAAAAGCTTTTTAACAAATAAAACGATGAAGCACAAGATCTTAGATCTAGATTTATAAAAACGTAAAAGCTTTTGGAAATGATATGACAATTTCGAAATCAAAAGCTTTTAACAAAATAAAACTATGAAGCACAAGTATAGATCTAGAATCGTATAGAGAGAAATTGTGAGATGAAGAGATGTTGGAGGTGTATTTGAGAAGTGAAATCAGGCTCATATTTATAGTGATAGGTGAAGTTCGATTTTTGCAAAATCATTTATGGCTTGAGATAATCGATTGTCTCATGTAGTGCATATTGGTGATAATCGATTATGGCTCAATATGGAAGGTAAGGAATAGGCTCATAATCGATTATCCTTTGTAGTGGAATTGAGCAAGTAATCGATTAATTGCCTTCAATCAGGACAATAATCGATTATGGTATGGAGTTCATTTGAGTCACTAATCGATTATTGTTCTAAAAATGGAAGGTGAGGAATGCATCATAATCGATTATCCTTTGTAGTGGAATTGAGCAAGTAATCGATTAATTGCTTTCAAACAAGGACAATAATCGATTACTTGCTCAATTCCACTACAAAGGATAATCGATTTATCCTTTGTAGTGGAATTGAGCAAGTAATCGATTATTTGCTTTCAAACAAGGACAATAATCGATTATGGTATGTAATGGGAATAGGATGGTAATCGATTATGCTATTCAAAAAAGGTAGAAATTGGTTCCAAGCTTTCCACAAAATTATTTTTAGGGTTTAGGTTTCCACCATATGCATGCATGCAATTTTAAAATATTTTTCAAAACTATTTTTATGCATCATGCATGTTTTGAAAAGTCATCTCTCTCAATAGCTAAAGTGCCACACACTTTAGGTGACAGGACCTTTACAAAGTGTCCTAAATAAGGCTTAGACACAAATTAGGGTTTTGAACTTCATATGTTGCTTCTTCTTCAAGCTTCCCTTCTTTTGTGTCTTCTTCTCTTTAAATTAAGTCCTGCACTTTGCTCAACTTGAAACATTAGTAGATATGATGTAATTTGTTATCATACAAAATAAAGGAGTGTTTACCCTTGGTTCAACAAACTCCCCCTTTTTGATGATAACAAATTACATTATGCATAGGGTTTGATAAGAATGAACATTCTTTTAAAAAAGCTCCCCCTAAGCATAAGCATATATTTTCCCCCCACATATAATAGTAACTTGCATAATTCTTTTAAAAAAGCTCCCCCTAAGCATAAGCATATATTTTCTCCCCACATAAAATAGTAACTTGCATATTTTCTCCCCCTTTGTTTTCATCAAAAAGGAGGGGGGGTGAATACATACAACATAAGCACTTTATAAACTTGCATAATAAATAAGCAGCATTGCATAGCATATGATATATCAAAAAACAGTAGTTCATGCTATGCTCCCCCTTACTTGGTGATCCCCCTTATTAGAATGCAAAGCTTAGCAAAAAGAGGGTGGACCATCACAGTTTGAAAAAGATATTTAGAGAAAATAGGATACCCAAGATAATATGCCATACTTGGTTCAACAATATAGGTATCATATTTAACTTAAAAATATGTTGCATCAAAGATCCATTACAATAGAGAGAAGAAAAAAACTTTGATGCACACAAAAAAATTTTATTTCACAAAAGTGATAAATTATTCTTAAGGTGAATAGAACTTTTCCAATCTAACCTTCACCGGTGATTCTTCCTCTATTGTTGATATTACTATTCACATGACTGCTGTTTCTGAGTATTAAGGATCTTTTTACGTCTCTAGTCATGAACTTTGAGTCTCTGCTATCAAGGTATTGATCTGTCCCCCATACCTTGTAGCGCACCTGCACTAAGATCAAGTAGAAAATTTTGGTACCCAATTCTCTTTTGGTCCTTTGGGGTTAGTCATCGAGGGGTTTGCTTTCACAATCCACCTTGGTTTCTTCCAAGTAGGTACAAGGGTTCCAAGCTCACATATTTTACGGATGGGGCATGAAGAGGAGCTATGGTTTCCCTTTTGGCAATATGTGCATTTGAAGATAGTAGGTTTATGATTAGAGGTAGAAGCTACAAAGGTGATATTTTTGTTTGAGCTGGAGGTGGTGGAATTACCTTGGTACCCAATACCTCTCCTATCAACATATTCATGTTGGGAGTGAAGTAGCTTGGTCAAGGTCTTTTCACCAACCTCAAACTTTTTCAAAGATTCTTTCAAAAATTCATTTTCAACCTTGGCTTTTTCAAAATTTTGTTTAAGCTCAAGAAACTCAAGGTTGAAAGGTTTTATTTCGTGTAGCTCATTCTTCAACTTAGCTACCTCATTTTCTAGAGTCTCAATTTGAGTGAGCATGCTTTTGTTACTCTTTGCCAATTTCTTAGATTTTAACAACAGAGTTTCATGTTCAAAATAAAGAGCATCAAAAGCCTCACTTAAATCGTGACTACTATACGCACCATCAGATAGATCATCATGTATAGAAGAATCAGAAAGACTAGAAGAGTTAAGGCTTACCTTAGATGAGTCATTTGCCATATGACAAACACCATTTGCAATTTGCTCTTCTTCGTCTGTGTCACTATCAGAGCCAAGACAATCCCATATAGTAGCCTTAGGTGTTTCGCATGCCGTGAGACAGATGGCATTTGCAACTTCCTCTTCTTCACTGTCAGAATAGTTGTTCCATGTAGCCTTCTTAGCTTTCTTGGATTTCTTTGAGTTATTTCTCTTTTCAAGTTTGTTGAATTTCATGAATTCTTCAAATAATTCAGCCATGTCTTCATCATCAGATTCTTCATCAGACTCACTTTGTTTCCTTGCTACTTTAGGAGTTTTAGCAGCAAGGGCAAGAGATTTCACCACTTCCTTTTCTTGATTCTTTTTAGCAGCCAATACTACCTCAAAGGCTAGCAATGATCCAATAAGGTCTTCTTGAGGTAAAGTGCCAATGTCTTTGGCTTCGGTTATAGCACAAGTCTTAGGGAAGAATTCACCAGTTAAGGATTCAAGGATCTTTCCATTCAAATCCTTGTTGGTGTATTTCTTTCCTAAGGCCCTCAAGTTGTTTACAATTAAATTTAATCTCTGATGCATTGCTGCGACAGACTCACCTTCTTTCATTTTAAAACTTTCATATTCAGAGGTGAGAATTCTAATTTTAGTATCTTTTACCTGGCTTGTCCCGACATGAGTGGCTTGTAGGCAGTCCCAGATTTCCTTTGCACTTTGACACCCTTTTACTCTGCCATATTCTTCTTCACAGAGTGATAGATGAAGGATATTCATGGCCTTTGCATTTAGGGATATCTTGTCAAGCTCAGATTTTCTTAACTCACTCAGGTCGATGGTGTAGATGTCTTCCACCGGTACTTCTTCAGCTTTGCCGGTGGCTTGAATTTTTGAAGTGTCACCATCAGTATTACCTGGTTTTGTGATCTTGATCTTCATCGGGATTAGAGGACCATCCACTATGATTCTCCATAGAGTGAAGTCAATTGCCTGCACATGACATTTCATACGACTACTCCAGTAATCGTAGTTAGTACCATCAAATAGAGGAGGCCTATTAGAGGACATTCCTTCTTTCATGAAAGAACCCATAATTACAGATATGTAAAGGATAAATTTAGAATTGCGAGATGTAAAGCTCTAATATGCAATTCCTAGCTCTTGATACCAATTGTTAGCCTTAAAGTATAACCTTAGAGGGGGGGGTGAATAAGGTTATGAGTAAATATGGATTCTTTTCGCAAATGATGATTATATTCTTTTTCAAATCGGATGCGGAAAATGTGATTTGAACTTTTGGATATAAAAACAAGCAAGAGTTGTTTAAATTGTATTCAATATTTCCAATAAAGATATTATAAGGGATATAGTATATCTTAGAGAAGAGGAGTAGAAGATGATTGAAGAGTATTGATAATATCACAATTAATATGTTTATTGATATGACAGAATAATATAAGCACAGTAATATTAAACAGTAATAATGATAGTGATAATATCAATAAGCACAATAATATTAATAATAAACAGTTATAATAATAGTGATAATATCAATAAGCACAGTAATATTAATAATAAACAGTTATAATAATAGTGCAAAATATAAAGAGAGAAGGGATAGAGAGACACAGATATTTAGCGAGGTTCTGGATAAAACCCCTACGTCCTCGGCCTTAGGCTTTTCAACCCTTGGACTTAGCAACCACTATATTGAAGAGAGTTTAATACAAACAGTCGACGTCAACACTAGTGAATCTCAATTCCCCTGAACTGAGAACCCAAGCACCCGCTAAGGATTTCAAAACCAACTCAATCACCCGATTGAGAGACCCAAGAGAATCTCCCAGGATTTCAAAACCAACTCAATCACCCGATTGAGAGACCCAAGAGAACCTCCCAGGATTTCAAAACCAACTCAATCACCCGATTGAGAGACCCAAGAAAAACTCCCAGGATTTCAAGAAAACCACTTAAAACAATATAAGGTTTACACAATTTGAGATCTAGAGATCCAATCACTTCTTAGAATGTGTCAGTTTAGAACTGAGAGAGATGAGTGATCTTAGGAAAATAGATGCTCTAAAATATGAAATCTTGTTTTTGCAAAAGCTTAAAGATTGATATGACTGGAAGCTAGCTTTGCAAAATTATAAAAGCCTTTTAGAAAAGATTCTTATGATTTTCGAAAACAAAAGACTTTTAACAAGATCAAAACAAGGAAGCTCAAGATCTTAGATCTAGATTGATAAAAAGCTTTTGAAGATAATATGACAATTTCGAAATCAAAAAGCTTTTTAACAAATAAAACGATGAAGCACAAGATCTTAGATCTAGATTTATAAAAACGTAAAAGCTTTTGGAAATGATATGACAATTTCGAAATCAAAAGCTTTTAACAAAATAAAACTATGAAGCACAAGTATAGATCTAGAATCGTATAGAGAGAAATTGTGAGATGAAGAGATGTTGGAGGTGTATTTGAGAAGTGAAATCAGGCTCATATTTATAGTGATAGGTGAGGTTCGATTTTTGCAAAATCATTTATGGCTTGAGATAATCGATTGTCTCATGTAGTGCATATTGGTGATAATCGATTATGGCTCAATATGGAAGGTAAGGAATAGGCTCATAATCGATTATCCTTTGTAGTGGAATTGAGCAAGTAATCGATTAATTGCCTTCAATCAGGACAATAATCGATTATGGTATGGAGTTCATTTGAGTCACTAATCGATTATTGTTCTAAAAATGGAAGGTGAGGAATGCATCATAATCGATTATCCTTTGTAGTGGAATTGAGCAAGTAATCGATTATTTGCTTTCAAACAAGGACAATAATCGATTATGGTATGTAATGGGAATAGGATGGTAATCGATTATGCTATTCAAAAAAGGTAGAAATTGGTTCCAAGCTTTCCACAAAATTATTTTTAGGGTTTAGGTTTCCACCATATGCATGCATGCAATTTTAAAATATTTTTCAAAACTATTTTTATGCATCATGCATGTTTTGAAAAGTCATCTCTCTCAATAGCTAAAGTGCCACACACTTTAGGTGACAGGACCTTTACAAAGTGTCCTAAATAAGGCTTAGACACAAATTAGGGTTTTGAACTTCATATGTTGCTTCTTCTTCAAGCTTCTCTTCTTTTGTGTCTTCTTCTCTTTAAATTAAGTCCCGCACTTTGCTCAACTTGAAACATTAGTAGATATGATGTAATTTGTTATCATACAAAATAAAGGAGTGTTTACCCTTGGTTCAACAAACTCCCCCTTTTTGATGATAACAAATTACATTATGCATAGGGTTTGATAAGAATGAACATTCTTTTAAAAAAGCTCCCCCTAAGCATAAACATATATTTTCTCCCCACATATAATAGTAACTTGCATAATTCTTTTAAAAAAGCTCCCCCTAAGCATAAGCACATATTTTCTCCCCACATAAAATAGTAACTTGCATATTTTCTCCCCCTTTGTTTTCATCAAAAAGGAGGGGGGGGGGGTGAATACATACAACATAAGCACTTTATAAACTTGCATAATAAATAAGCAGCATTGCATAGCATATGATATATCAAAAAACAGTAGTTCATGCTATGCTCCCCCTTACTTGGTGATCCCCCTTATTAGAATGCAAAGCTTAGCAAAAAGAGGGTGGACCATCACAGTTTGAAAAAGATATTTAGAGAAAATAGGATACCCAAGATAATATGCCATACTTGGTTCAACAATATAGGTATCATATTTAACTTAAAAATATGTTGCATCAAAGATCCATTACAATAGAGAGAAGAAAAAAACTTTGATGCACACAAAAAAATTTTATTTCACAAAAGTGATAAATTATTCTTAAGGTGAATAGAACTTTTCCAATCTAACCTTCACCGGTGATTCTTCCTCTATTGTTGATATTACTATTCACATGACTGCTGTTTCTAAGTATTAAGGATCTTTTTGCGTCTCTAGTCATGAACTTTGAGTCTCTGCTATCAAGGTATTGATCTGTCCCCATACCTTGTAGCGCACCTGCACTAAGATCAAGTAGAAAATTTTGGTACCCAATTCTCTTTGGGTCCTTTGGGGTTAGTCATCGAGGGGTTTGCTTTCACAATCCACCTTGGTTTCTTCCAAGTAGGTACAAGGGTTCCAAGCTCACATATTTTACGGATGGGGCATGAAGAGGAGCTATGGTTTCCCTTTTGGCAATATGTGCATTTGAAGATAGTAGGTTTATAATTAGAGGTAGAAGCTACAAAGGTGATATTTTTGTTTGAGCTGGAGGTGGTGGAATTACCTTGGTACCCAATACCTCTCCTATCAACATATTCATGTTGGGAGTGAAGTAGCTTGGTCAAGGTCTTTTCACCAACCTCAAACTTTTTCAAAGATTCTTTCAAAAATTCATTTTCAACCTTGGCTTTTTCAAAATTTTGTTTAAGCTCAAGAAACTCAAGGTTGAAAGGTTTTATTTCGTGTAGCTCATTCTTCAACTTAGCTACCTCATTTTCTAGAGTCTCAATTTGAGTGAGCATGCTTTTGTTACTCTTTGCCAATTTCTTAGATTTTAACAACAGAGTTTCATGTTCAAAATAAAGAGCATCAAAAGTCTCACTTAAATCGTGACTACTATACGCACCATCAGATAGATCATCATGTATAGAAGAATCAGAAAGACTAGAAGAGTTAAGGCTTACCTTAGATGTGTCATTTGCCATATGACAAACACCATTTGCAATTTGCTCTTCTTCGTCTGTGTCACTATCAGAGCCAAGACAATCCCATATAGTAGCCTTAGGTGTTTCGCATGCCGTGAGACAGATGGCATTTACAACTTCCTCTTCTTCACTGTCAGAATAGTTGTTCCATGTAGCCTTCTTAGCTTTCTTGGATTTCTTTGAGTTATTTCTCTTTTCAAGTTTGTTGAATTTCATGAATTCTTCAAATAATTCAGCCATGTCTTCATCATCAGATTCTTCATCAGACTCACTTTGTTTCCTTGCTACTTTAGGAGTTTTAGCAGCAAGGGCAAGAGATTTCACCACTTCCTTTTCTTGATTCTTTTTAGCAGCCAATACTACCTCAAAGGCTAGCAATGATCCAATAAGGTCTTCTTGAGGTAAAGTGCCAATGTCTTTGGCTTCGGTTATAGCACAAGTCTTAGGGAAGAATTCACCAGTTAAGGATTCAAGGATCTTTCCATTCAAATCCTTGTTGGTGTATTTCTTTCCTAAGGCCCTCAAGTTGTTTACAATTAAATTTAATCTCTGATGCATTGCTGCGACAGACTCACCTTCTTTCATTTTAAAACTTTCATATTCAGAGGTGAGAATTCTAATTTTAGTATCTTTTACCTGGCTTGTCCCGACATGAGTGGCTTGTAGGCAGTCCCAGATTTCCTTTGCACTTTGACACCCTTTTACTCTGCCATATTCTTCTTCACAGAGTGATAGATGAAGGATATTCATGGCCTTTGCATTTAGGGATATCTTGTCAAGCTCAGATTTTCTTAACTCACTCAGGTCGATGGTGTAGATGTCTTCCACCGGTACTTCTTCAGCTTTGCCGGTGGCTTGAATTTTTGAAGTGTCACCATCAGTATTACCTGGTTTTGTGATCTTGATCTTCATCGGGATTAGAGGACCATCCACTATGATTCTCCATAGAGTGAAGTCAATTGCCTGCACATGACATTTCATACGACTACTCCAGTAATCGTAGTTAGTACCATCAAATAGAGGAGGCCTATTAGAGGACATTCCTTCTTTCATGAAAGAACCCATAATTACAGATATGTAAAGGATAAATTTAGAATTGCGAGATGTAAAGCTCTAATATGCAATTCCTAGCTCTTGATACCAATTGTTAGCCTTAAAGTATAACCTTAGATGGGGGGGTGAATAAGGTTATGAGTAAATATGGATTCTTTTCGCAAATGATGATTATATTCTTTTTCAAATCGGATGCGGAAAATGTGATTTGAACTTTTGGATATAAAAACAAGCAAGAGTTGTTTAAATTGTATTCAATATTTCCAATAAAGATATTATAAGGGATATAGTATATCTTAGAGAAGAGGAGTAGAAGATGATTGAAGAGTATTGATAATATCACAATTAATATGTTTATTGATATGACAGAATAATATAAGCACAGTAATATTAAACAGTAATAATGATAGTGATAATATCAATAAGCACAATAATATTAATAATAAACAGTTATAATAATAGTGATAATATCAATGAGCACAGTAATATTAATAATAAATAGTTATAATAATAGTGCAAAATATAAAGAGAGAAGGGATAGAGAGACACAGATATTTAGCGAGGTTCGGGATAAAACCCCTACGTCCTCGGCCTTAGGCTTTTCAACCCTTGGACTTAGCAACCACTATATTGAAGAGAGTTTAATACAAACAGTCGACTTCAACACTAGTGAATCTCAATTCCCCTGAACTGAGAACCCAAGCACCCGCTAAGGATTTCAAAACCAACTCAATCACCCGATTGAGAGACCCAAGAGAACCTCCCAGGATTTCAAAACCAACTCAATCACCCGATTGAGAGACCCAAGAGAACCTCCCAGGATTTCAAAACCAACTCAATCACCCGATTGAGAGACCCAAGAAAAACTCCCAGGATTTCAAGAAAACCACTTAAAACAATATAAGGTTTACACAATTTGAGATCTAGAGATCCAATCACTTCTTAGAATGTGTCAGTTTAGAACTGAGAGAGATGAGTGATCTTAGGAAAATAGATGCTCTAAAATATGAAATCTTGTTTTTGCAAAAGCTTAAAGATTGATATGACAGTGGAAGCTAGCTTTGCAAAATTATAAAAGCCTTTTGGAAAAGATTCTTATGATTTTCGAAAACAAAAGACTTTTAACAAGATCAAAACAATGAAGCTCAAGATCTTAGATCTAGATTGATAAAAAGCTTTTGAAGATAATATGACAATTTCGAAATCAAAAAGCTTTTTAACAAATAAAACGATGAAGCACGAGATCTTAGATCTAGATTTATAAAAACGTAAAAGCTTTTGGAAATGATATGACAATTTCAAAATCAAAAGCTTTTAACAAAATAAAACTATGAAGCACAAGTATAGATCTAGAATCGTATAGAGAGAAATTGTGAGATGAAGAGATGTTGGAGGTGTATTTGAGAAGTGAAATCAGGCTCATATTTATAGTGATAGGTGAGGTTCGATTTTTGCAAAATCATTTATGGCTTGAGATAATCGATTGTCTCATGTAGTGCATATTGGTGATAATCGATTATGGCTCAATATGGAAGGTAAGGAATAGGCTCATAATCGATTATCCTTTGTAGTGGAATTGAGCAAGTAATCGATTAATTGCCTTCAATCAGGACAATAATCGATTATGGTATGGAGTTCATTTGAGTCACTAATCGATTATTGTTCTAAAAATGGAAGGTGAGGAATGCATCATAATCGATTATCCTTTGTAGTGGAATTGAGCAAGTAATCGATTATTTGCTTTCAAACAAGGACAATAATCGATTATGGTATGTAATGGGAATATGATGGTAATCGATTATGCTATTCAAAAAAGGTAGAAATTGGTTCCAAGCTTTCCACAAAATTATTTTTAGGGTTTAGGTTTCCACCATATGCATGCATGCAATTTTAAAATATTTTTCAAAACTATTTTTATGGATCATGCATGTTTTGAAAAGTCATCTCTCTCAATAGCTAAAGTGCCACACACTTTAGGTGACAGGACCTTTACAAAGTGTCCTAAATAAGGCTTAGACACAAATTAGGGTTTTGAACTTCATATGTTGCTTCTTCTTCAAGCTTCTCTTCTTTTGTGTCTTCTTCTCTTTAAATTAAGTCCTGCACTTTGCTCAACTTGAAACATTAGTAGATATGATGTAATTTGTTATCATACAAAATAAAGGAGTGTTTACCCTTGGTTCAACAATTTTCACCTTGGCTTTTGCGGCGGATTTATCGGTTTTTGCGGCGGATTTGGGATTACAAAAATTTATTTTTTTTTACGAGATTTTAACAATTCGCCGGTAAGGTTATTTCCGGCGGATATTTGCCAATTTTGAAATTCATAAACCGCCGCAAATTCACCTCCGTCCGCCGCAAATCCTCTAATCCGCCGCAAACCCCATAAATCCGCCGGTAACTGCCGTTTCCGGCGGATCATGCCTTTTGACCGTTTGACTTCGTTTCTCCTTTATAAACGCCTTCTCCTCTTCTTCTTTTTCACACCTCCACCAATACTCTCATTCTCTTGATACAGCACTCTCTTAATACGGCACTCTCTTGAGCATTGTCGGCAGCGGCTCCAATAGAGTGGCGTATGTCTCCATTTTTTTGTAAAAAAATTTTCACATTGTCGTGAACACCCCTTCATCTTTTTCGTTAAAAGTAACCCCTTTATCAGCAAAAAGCTCCTCCTCATTATTTTCACCACAAGAGACATATACGCTCATCAAACGCTCGATATCATCCTCCAACTTAACAACCCGTCCTTTCAGTTCCTCAAACTTTCTATTTAGAGATTCAATCATCTTTTCAAAAGATGGTTTCTTGTGAAACTTTCTATTGTGAAAATATGGTTGAATCTCTAAATAGAAAGTTTGAGGAACTGCAAGGACGGGCTGTTAAGTTGAAGGATGATACCGAGCGTTTGATGAACGTATATGTCTCTTGTGGTGGAAATAATGAGGAGGAGCTTTTTGCTGATAAATGGGTTACTTTTAACGAAAAAGATGAAGGGGTGTTCACGACAATGTGGAAATTTCTTTACAAAGAAATGGAGACATACGCCACTCTAATGGAGCTGCTGCCGACAATGCTCAAGAGAGTGTCGTATCAAGATAATGGCGTAGGTCTCTGTTTAGGGGTAGCAGACATTAAATATATATTTTACTGCTTTTCCATATTTTTACTGCTTTAGATTATTTTATTTTTTTGTATGGATATTTTATTAATTGTATGGATATTTTTTTGGTGATAATATTTTACTGCTTTTCCCAATTTTTATTTTTTTAAATTAAAAATTAATTAGTTATTGGATTTTATTTTTTTTATCAATAATTAAAAAAATTAATAAAATAATATATATTTTTAATTAAAACGATTTTTTTAAAAAAATAAAATTTATTTTTTAAAAATAATTTAATTTTTTTTTAAAAAAAATGGTACTTTGCGGCGGATTTGTGTCGTTTGCGGCGGATATTGAGTATTTGCGGCGGATATTTGCCGCGGATTATGGGCTTTTGCGGCGGATTTTTTGGTGTTTTTTAAAAAAAAAAAGGCGCGGTATTTTAGTTTGAACTATCCGCCGCAAAGACCCAGAATCCGCCGCAAAGCTCCGTTAAAAAAAAACCCGCGGATATTAAATTTCAAAATCCGCCGCAAAGACCCAGAATCCGCCGCAAATATCCGTTTAAAAAAACCCGCGGATATTAAATTTCAAAATCCGCCGCAAAGACCCAGAATCCGCCGCAAATCTCCGTTTGCGGCGGATATTACCTTTTGACCGTTGGCTGCGTTTTCCTATATATATCCATTCCCCACTTCTCATTCTTCACACTTCTAACAATCCTCCCATTCTCTTCTTAAAATTTCTCTTTTACTCTCTCCAAATTCTCTCATTCTCTACTAAATCTCTTTTTGAAGTGTAGCGCTTCCTCCCTACGAATTGTCTTCTGCTCTTATTGGGAAATTTCTTCAAGGTATGTTTTTGATATGAGTTAATAGTTTTAGTTTTTAATTTTTTTTTAATATTCCTTTTTAAATTATTTTATAATAATATGAGTTTGTTACTAATTGTGTTATTTTTTGTTTAGGTATTGTTTGGGTTCCTCCTTTTTCCTCTCTGCTTGAGTTCAGGATAAGCTTCAAGCCAGAGCCTTCTCTTCACTACGGTTAGTTGTTAAAGTAATTAATAAAATATTACTTACTTCACTATTTTTAGTAAAATTTTGTTACAAATTTTGTTTGCAATAATAATACAAAATAATTTATATTGAAAAAACTTATTTATTAAGTTCACTTATAAATTTTATTAACATATATTGTCTTATAAAAATTGAAATTTAAAATTAAATTTGGAATTATTATTTATAATGTTTAAATTATTAGTATATAACATTATTAAAAAATTAATCCTGTTGCTTATAATTGGTAGTTTATTGAAATATCAAAATAAAATGAGTAATATATAAATATATATATCAAAATATGAAGTAATTGATAGTTTATTTTATTTATATTGTAGTGTAGTATACGTAGTTCTTGAAAATGGATCGTAGTTGGATGTATGATCGATTGTATCCTGGAATAACTGGTGTAAAACGACGTTTTGTAGAAGGAGTAGAAGAGTTTATTTTTTGTGCTAAGTACATTGATCATGAAGAATTTGGGCGACAAGGCGGTATTAGATGTCCGTGCTTGAAATGTTCATTTCGAGCTATAAAAAATGAACATGAAGTTAGACTTCATTTGTACAATAATGGGTTTAGGCCAAATTATTGGACATGGAGTCGTCACGGGGAAGGAGCGCCAGGGGTAGCTGCAGTTCCTGCGGTTAATGTTCCGGTTGAAGTAGTAGATCACACATCAAGTAGTTATCCAACGACTACGACATATGAAGGATGGGGAATACAACCGTTAGATGTTTATCAGGGAATGATATCTGACGCTGTTGGAGTAAATTTGGATTTTGAAGAACCAGATGCTGACGAAGTTCCAAATGAGGAAGCTCAAAGGTTTTACATGTATTTGAGTGAGACAAATAAACCCATATTTGAAGGATCTACAGACTCAAAATTATCAATGTGTGTTCGGTTGTTGGGTCTTAAGTCTCAATTTAATGTTGTTGAGTTGTGCATGGAATATATGACCAAAATGATGTTGGATGCAACCCCCATTAGAGGGAGTTTACCGCAAAGTTATTATGAAGCTAAAAGAGTGGTATCGAAGCTTGGCTTAAAATCTAAAAGGATTGATTGTTGTGTGTCTGGTTGCATGCTCTATTATAACAATGAGTTTGGCATAAATGATGGAGAGTTGTCGGAATGCAAGTTGTGTGGACAACCATGTAACACCCCTTTTCTACCCCTTAGTTCGCACGTCATTATCAGGGTAATTTCATTTTCAAAAATGTTAATTGAGTTGATAGAAAAGAAGTGCCACATCGTCATAAAAATTGAACTTCACCAAACATTCAACACGCCACAGCGGAATAAAAATAATAACTCGCTAAGCCTCTCGAACATGTCGCATACACTCCACATAGTCATTAAACAGTTAAATTAATTAAACTATCAAACTCCAGCCACGCCCCCTAGGTGCTACAGTATCAGAGAGCGACTCGACAACATCCCACAGCTAATAAGGAAGGCAGCAGGTCCTTCACTCGCGGTTACCTGCAGCGTTGCCACAATAGAGCAACATTCCAAGCAGAAGGGTGAGCTCAATTCAATCCATATAATAAATCACATGATAAGCAGTAAGTCAAGTCACAGCACTAGAGTAAACACATCACAAATCATCAATCACGTCATTACAACAACTCATAGAGTAAACACATCACAAATCATCAATCACGTCATTACAACAACTCATCACAATGCCATGCGGCTATATGAGATGCAACCCTCACCAGGGCATATGCATGATGGTACCATACTCGTCACTGCCACTATGGGCGAACATCGTCACTGCCACTATGGGCGAACATCGTCACTGCCACTATGGGCGAAATGCACATGCTATGAGACCCTATGGACACATGTGCAACCACAAATCATCATAATCACAGCATCATCAAAATATGGACCACTAAGGGCAACGACGTCATTTAATTAGCCACTAAGGGCATCCTCGTCGTAATCACATCATCATCAAAATATTGACCACTAAGGGCAACAACGTCATTTAATTAGCCACTAAGGGCATCCTCGTCATAATCATCACAATCACATCATCATCAAAAATATTGGCCACTAAGGGCAAAAGCGTCATTTAACTAACCACTAAGGGCATCATCGTCATAATCATCCATTTTGATACTAAAACGTTAAAACTGTTGGCTGTGCGCAAAAAAAGAATTTTTAAAGAACTCAACATGGCTTCACAACGTCCTGGGAGGACCACCGGGGACAGCCTCTTGGGCGCCCAGAAAACACCAGCAAATAATAAGTTTTTATTTTAAAAATATGACACACAGGTAGACGACCGAAAAAGCTTCCCAACACTTTTTGAAACGTTTAAAACGGATGCCCGAGTCAAAAGATATAGCGAAAACAGTTTTATTAAAAATTGGGAACATCCTGGAAATGGCGCCCAGGCACAGGGATCCGGCGCCCAGCAACACAGAATTTGGCAACACAGGCAACAGGCACGCACACGGGCGCCATGCGCCCAGGGCAGCAACACACGCACTGGCGCGCAACACAGCGCCCAGGAGAGGGGATCCGGCGCCCAGAAACTGGCGCAGCTTAAACAAGTTTGATTCCAGAAATTTGACTCAACTTTGGAGACTCATAACTTGAGCTACACAACTCCAAATCGAACGAAACCAGTGCCAAAACGACCGGCTTTAAGTCTATTTTCAAAAACAATCAGCCACATAATTTTTGGATCAACAAAACAATACCAGTTTTAGAAAAACCGAACAGTGTCCAGAATGCACACATATGGCGCCCAAGGCGCCTAGGGGTTACAAAATCTTATTTCTCATCAATTAAATTACTAATTAAACACCAAAATTCAATTACCAATATGAACATCAAATTACCACGGTCATCTCCAATTATCATCAATCACAATACCATCAAAACATTAATCAAACACTTGATATGCAATTCACCCTTTTAACAATTAGAACATCACTCTTGCAATTTTAATCATAGAATTCACAATCCAAATCATCATGATCATCCCATACATTCATAAATCAAACATGAAATCACACACATATCAAGAACATGGATAGATCTAGGATGTCCTAACTTACAACCCATCATGCCACCTATTATATAAATCGAATAAAACTCCCCTTACCTCTTAAACGTATGCTCCTTAGGAGATGACCGAATGCACCACTAGAAACCACCGCAACACACGAGCCAAGGCCTTCAAATTGCGCAAACCTCCTCTCCTCTTCTCTCCAAGTCGCAAGCCTTCTCTCCCTTTCTCCTCATGTGCGCCACTCTCCCTCTCAATTCGCCTCACCTCACTCCTTTTTCTAAAAAAAAATGTGCTAATGAGCACTAACCCCTAATTTTTTTGATTAAATATGCGCCTATGTCATGGGTCATGGGCTCTCCTCAGCTTAAGCCCAATTTAATTGTCAACACCACCTCCTACTACAATACCACACCTTATTATATGCTATAATTTTTAATTATACTAATTAAATAAAATAAACGCCTAAATACTTAATTAAATAAATTAATTAAATATTTTGGGGTGTTACAACTCTCCCCCACTTAGAATAATTTCGTCATCGAAATTTCTCTGCTAATGCTAACATTCCTCCATTAAACGACTACGACCTCTAGGCAGCTAGTGCCATCTATCACGCGGATTATTATTCCTTTGATTACCGGCGATAAGTGATTGGGCGGCCGTCCCTCCTACTCGTTCAGCCAGGTAACTTCAAGCAGTAGTAATCAGGCTCACTCTCTACTCCGCTGTGCCACTCTGGTAAACTGACTCGCATCCTACCCCACTCATCCATCCTCATGGGTTCGCACACTAGCAGACTGCTAACGGTTTGGTTTCTATGACAATGTCATTACAACAGACAACATATAGCCCGCCACAACAATCAACATCATTACAACAACATATATCATCAACACAGCCAAATTCCGGGACCAACTATCCCTTTTTAAACAATGGCCATAGGCCCACAACAACAATCAGCAATAATAGCAACAACAAAACCGTGTGGGCCATTCGGCGATACCCACAACAACAATCAGCATAATAACTTGGGCCATTCGGTGGTACCCAAGACAACAACATAAACGTCCACATCATTAATACCAACATAATTGTCAACACATCATTAACAACCATCAACATCAACATAATCATCACGAACAACAACCTAATCATGACAATGGGTACTAATGCGCCAACAACCAACAACAGCAATAACAAATCAACAATCAACTGAACTTGCCACTCAGGCACATCAACGACGACAACAAAAACATATAAACAGCAGCTTAACAACATAGAACAGCAGCTTAATAACATAAAAACAGCAGCTTAATTCTGAGAAAACAGCACTTTAAATTTTAGTAAACAGCACATTAAAATTTAAGCAAACAGCACATTTAAATTGAGTAAAACAGTATCTTAAATATAAGTAAACAGCACCTTATTTTCTAAGAAAAACAGCATTACAGCACATATTTTCTTTTGAAGGATACAGCAACATCGCATATTTATTCTTGAAGAAAACAGCAACCACAGCATGTATTTATTTTTAAGAAAAACAGCACCCTTCCTTGGTAGAAATTTCAGCAACAACACATATTTATTTTTGAAGAAAAACAGCAAGGCTTCCCGATTTTGTGGAGGAAAACAGCACCTCTTTTATTTTAATAAAACAGCAACAATAATGCTTTTAAATGACAAACAGCAACATGAAAATAATTCTGCAACAGCAACACTTTTGTTGATAAAAACAGCAACATAAAAATTCTGCAACAGCAGCATTTTATTTTTATACAAACAGCAGCAGCAATGCCTTTAAAGGACATACAGCAACATAAAAAAAATTCTGCAAAACAGCAACATGACTATTTGAAAAACAGCAACATAAATTCTGCAAAACAGCACATGAATAATTGACAAAACAGCAGTATGTTTATTACAGGGGCAGCAACATAGTGAAATTTTAATTTCTTGGTATCATTCAAATATTCATACTCATACCACTCAATTTATCAAAGTTGCCTTTCAACAACAACAATTCACCAAACATCAAATTTATCCACACCCCATTCACTAAAAAAAAATTCGCAATTCATCTATTTCACCTCCTAGGGTAATTCGCATATCACTAATAATATTTAACAGCAACGATAACAACAACAATAGCAACCGCAACAAATTCTACAGCAACTTATATCGATACATTCTCTAGAATAACAACTTTATCACCTACTTAAATTATAACAACCTCAACAATAGCAGAAAGAACGACCGCAATAACAGCAACATCGTCGGCAACCACAACAGTTACACTATCAATAACAAATTTCTAGAGTCCAAATAATAAGCTACATATCATCTATTAGACACAGTCAATTTATCAAGAATTCAGATAAGGCATTATTGCATCTAAGATCACATGTATCTACACATGGCACGATGACAATACATCAATTAGAGTCATTTTTAATTTTAGCTAGATATCTTCACATAACAATTAAACTGATACTAAACGATTTGTTCAATTGCTCCTACAATGAACACACCTCAACCAATAATTTGGTCATTGCTCATACAATGGTTCACAAATAGCACATAACACATAAACACAAATCGGGGTCACCGGGTACCCCAAACGAGGAAACACTCACTGCACAAAAACTTTAGACGGCACAATAGTCACACAATTGACATATCACTAAAGTGATACTTCCACCCCAAAAACATTTATAAGACGAAGTGCGAAAAACGAGTGAAAATTGTCTTTCAAACAAAATCAACGATTTATTTCAGGAAATGATTTTCGCACGAGGAAGGTGTCATCAGCTCCTCAAATCATATAATAATCATTTAGAAGAACATCAAAGCCCATGGCGGTAAAACATTTCTTTTGATACGATAATTAGAATGACCTGAAATACAATATTGAAAATTCATCCCAACCCCGATAACATTTCCCTTCGGGTTCAAAAGAAGTAACTAACGCATCTTTCGAAAACCAAACATTTTCCAAATCAGCCGAGAAGTCAAAATCAAGTTCAGTAATATTAGTCACCAATCTCAAAAGTAATAGCTTCTTAGAATTAATGATAACATGAAATATAATCCACCCTTAAAATCGTTAAATCAAGAAACTTATTATTTTTAAAAGCAGATATAGCATGCCAGTCTAGGAATAACACCTAAAAGCAATTAGTTAAATAACTCTACGAAACACTCAAATCCTCGTTTACAAAATCACCTAATGCAAGTAATCAAGTCAGATCATAGTAGCCCAGAATAGTGATTTTAGAGATCAAGAAGACAAAAGTAGTCAAACAAATGCCAACAATGCAAGGTTTACACAGAGAAGACACAGAGTTCACACATCGGAAACGCAATACAACACACAGTACCAGCAGGGGTATCTCCCCCACTAGTTCACTTACCATTAGCAACTCTTGGTTTACCTGCAACACAAATATTGGTCAGCACTTAAAAGACAGCAGTTGGTCGTACACCGACACAACGACTCGACGACTTGGCCGGACAGACCGAACTGCTCTGATACCACTAATGTAACACCCCTTTTCTACCCCTTAGTTCGCACGTCATTATCAGGGTAATTTCATTTTCAAAAATGTTAATTGAGTTGATAGAAAAGAAGTGCCACATCGTCATAAAAATTGAACTTCACCAAACATTCAACACGCCACAGCGGAATAAAAATAATAACTCGCTAAGCCTCTCGAACACGTCGCATACACTCCACATAGTCATTAAACAGTTAAATTAATTAAACTATCAAACTCCAGCCACGCCCCCTAGGTGCTACAGTATCAGAGAGCGACTCGACAACATCCCACAGCTAATAAGGAAGGCAGCAGGTCCTTCACTCGCGGTTACCTGCAGCGTTGCCACAATAGAGCAACATTCCAAGCAGAAGGGTGAGCTCAATTCAATCCATATAATAAATCACATGATAAGCAGTAAGTCAAGTCACAGCACTAGAGTAAACACATCACAAATCATCAATCACGTCATTACAACAACTCATAGAGTAAACACATCACAAATCATCAATCACGTCATTACAACAACTCATCACAATGCCATGCGGCTATATGAGATGCAACCCTCACCAGGGCATATGCATGATGGTACCATACTCGTCACTGCCACTATGGGCGAACATCGTCACTGCCACTATGGGCGAACATCGTCACTGCCACTATGGGCGAAATGCACATGCTATGAGACCCTATGGACACATGTGCAACCACAAATCATCATAATCACAGCATCATCAAAATATGGACCACTAAGGGCAACGACGTCATTTAATTAGCCACTAAGGGCATCCTCGTCGTAATCACATCATCATCAAAATATTGACCACTAAGGGCAACAACGTCATTTAATTAGCCACTAAGGGCATCCTCGTCATAATCATCACAATCACATCATCATCAAAAATATTGGCCACTAAGGGCAAAAGCGTCATTTAACTAACCACTAAGGGCATCATCGTCATAATCATCCATTTTGATACTAAAACGTTAAAACTGTTGGCTGTGCGCAAAAAAAGAATTTTTAAAGAACTCAACATGGCTTCACAACGTCCTGGGAGGACCACCGGGGACAGCCTCTTGGGCGCCCAGAAAACACCAGCAAATAATAAGTTTTTATTTTAAAAATATGACACACAGGTAGACGACCGAAAAAGCTTCCCAACACTTTTTGAAACGTTTAAAACGGATGCCCGAGTCAAAAGATATAGCGAAAACAGTTTTATTAAAAATTGGGAACATCCTGGAAATGGCGCCCAGGCACAGGGATCCGGCGCCCAGCAACACAGAATTTGGCAACACAGGCAACAGGCACGCACACGGGCGCCATGCGCCCAGGGCAGCAACACACGCACTGGCGCGCAACACAGCGCCCAGGAGAGGGGATCCGGCGCCCAGAAACTGGCGCAGCTTAAACAAGTTTGATTCCAGAAATTTGACTCAACTTTGGAGACTCATAACTTGAGCTACACAACTCCAAATCGAACGAAACCAGTGCCAAAACGACCGGCTTTAAGTCTATTTTCAAAAACAATCAGCCACATAATTTTTGGATCAACAAAACAATACCAGTTTTAGAAAAACCGAACAGTGTCCAGAATGCACACATATGGCGCCCAAGGCGCCTAGGGGTTACAAAATCTTATTTCTCATCAATTAAATTACTAATTAAACACCAAAATTCAATTACCAATATGAACATCAAATTACCACGGTCATCTCCAATTATCATCAATCACAATACCATCAAAACATTAATCAAACACTTGATATGCAATTCACCCTTTTAACAATTAGAACATCACTCTTGCAATTTTAATCATAGAATTCACAATCCAAATCATCATGATCATCCCATACATTCATAAATCAAACATGAAATCACACACATATCAAGAACATGGATAGATCTAGGATGTCCTAACTTACAACCCATCATGCCACCTATTATATAAATCGAATAAAACTCCCCTTACCTCTTAAACGTATGCTCCTTAGGAGATGACCGAATGCACCACTAGAAACCACCGCAACACACGAGCCAAGGCCTTCAAATTGCGCAAACCTCCTCTCCTCTTCTCTCCAAGTCGCAAGCCTTCTCTCCCTTTCTCCTCATGTGCGCCACTCTCCCTCTCAATTCGCCTCACCTCACTCCTTTTTCTAAAAAAAAATGTGCTAATGAGCACTAACCCCTAATTTTTTTGATTAAATATGCGCCTATGTCATGGGTCATGGGCTCTCCTCAGCTTAAGCCCAATTTAATTGTCAACACCACCTCCTACTACAATACCACACCTTATTATATGCTATAATTTTTAATTATACTAATTAAATAAAATAAACGCCTAAATACTTAATTAAATAAATTAATTAAATATTTTGGGGTGTTACAACTCTCCCCCACTTAGAATAATTTCGTCCTCGAAATTTCTCTGCTAATGCTAACATTCCTCCATTAAATGTAAGCATTTGTATTCACTAAGAGCTTATATGTAAGCATTATTATGTCTGATTAGTAGTTTTTTTGTTATAAAATAGTTTAGGTGACTTGGGTGTCGGAAACTCACCAAGATATGGAAAAGCTTCAAGGTTCTTTTAAGACTCTGTTTGGCAAAGCCAATTCAATAGCTTATAGTGGATAGCTTATAGCGGATAAGCTCATTGTAGGTGTTTGATATGACTAGCTTATAGCGTTTTTTTACTAGCTTATAGTATTTTTTGAAACACTACTTGAAGTAGTGTTCGAGCTTATAGCTTATAACGTTTCATTTTTTCTTCCATTTTTACCCTTATTATTTTAATTAAATTACTCATTTATCCTCCATTAAATGAATCTTCTCTCTCATATTTTATCATTAATTACAAATGTCCATTTATGTCATTTTATATTTATAACCTAGTTCAACCTTTAATTTTACCAAACACTTTAAATTCAATCCTGCTAGCTTATTGGCTTTAAGCTATCCGCTATCAGCTCATCCACTATAAGCTAGTTTATCCGCTATGCACTAGCTTGTCTGTATCCGCTCTTTTTTGCCAAATAGAGCCTAAGTAATGTAAAAAAATAAAAAGTTATATAGCAAGGTAAGTGACCATTTTTAAAAGTTGAACCGGGATAGTCTAAACTCTAATAAGTAAGTTTTACCTATTGGAGTAATCCAGTGATATTGCATGCATGGCATTAAATGATTGGAGGTGGAATTGATGAAAGCCAAAAAAACGACAAACAAGTTGCATAGCTAAGGCAAGGAAAGGACCAAGAGAGATGATGGTACGTTTTTTAACATTTCGGTTCATTTTTGTTTATTCACAACCGCCCCACCTTCACTAACCTCACTTCAATTTTGCTGTTGTATTGTATTGTGCCCATCATATTAAAGGATGAGAAGCAAGTGAGAGGATAGATAGATAGGTATCCTCCCAAAAACAGAACAGAACAGAGAGAAAGAGAACACTAATGTTCTGAATTTTTGATACCCTCAACACCACACTAATGCAATTGTGAGTATTGTAAGGCATGTCAACCACCATGGCTTCTTTTTCTCCTCTCACTCGATTCTCATCCACTCATTCTTCACACTCCAAACCCCATCTCATAACCCACAACAACAGCAACAGCAACAAATTCTTCACTCTAGCTCTCAGGCCCAAAAACTTTACCTTGAAAGCAGCATCTGCTGATTCAGCTGAAACTGCAGTGAAACCGCCGCCGGAGGACATCTCTGTGGGAACTAATGGGTCTGCTTCTGCCGTTGCTGCGGCGGAGGAAGTGAAGGTTGTCCCCCCTAGTGGTTTTGTGGACCCTAGATGGGTTGGTGGGACATGGGACTTGATGCAGTTTCGCAAAAATGGAACCACCGATTGGGATGCTGTTATTGATGCTGGTAACCTAACTTCTTCCTTCGCTTCCAAGTTCCAACTCCAATTCCCTTTTATTGTATTGTAGCCTATAAAGTGGAACCCCATTTATGTTTGCAATGTCTGCATTTACTTTGACTCAGATCCATCTCAAGCTATACAAGTTTTTTTTTTCTATTGATGATTTGATGTAAACAGAATTAGAATTGGTAGTGGGGTTTATCCTATGGAAGTAAACAAATTTCAATTTGTAGGGTTGAAAATGGAAGTTCGGCAAAGCTTTTTCTTTTAGAGTGCGTTTGGATGGAGTATTTTGTAGGGGTAATGTAATTTTTGGGGGGAATTGAAATATTTTAGCTTAAAATTTGAAGGTAAAACATTTCAATTCCCCCAAAAAATTACGTTATCCCCTAAAAAATACTTCATCCTAACATACCCTTAATTTTTTGGGGTTAAAGAGGAGGTTCAATGCAAGACCTGGTCAGGGGAGGGGAGGGGATAACTGAGTGGAGGCCTTTAGCAGCTATTCTAATCCTTATCCTGCTTTGCAAAAAGAGCACTTTTGTTGGTATCAATTTCCACCTATGGCAGATTCCTTGTCTTTGTCTGCCCTTCAACTTCCTCCACCTTGCCAATTTGTTTATGCTGCAAACTTCTGCCCGCATTTTACCAGACTTGTTTTACATAGAAAGGCATTGTTGGCGCTGTCGTGGAATTTGATTTTATGCCAAAGCATGAAACATCTTTAAGTTTTACAAACTAATTTTAATTCAGAAGTTCTCATGAGCTAGTTGTGAATCCTAAATCCTTTGTTTTTCCCCTTCTACTCTAATCAAGTAATGTTAATCAAGCTCTTTTCATTATGAAAATGTGCTTAATGATACTAATCGTGTTGATATAGGTTGTGATTTCTGTCTGGTTTTGATGTTTTTGGAATTTCAGCTCAGTATAGGGTTTGTGTTTTGCAAGTTATTTTTTGGATTTTAGATATGTCATATCAATATGTTACCTGTTATCACATATCATGGATTTCTCTTTGCTTCCTGTCTCTACCTATTCTTTACATTAACATATTCTTCCTCCACCTATTTTATGTCATAAATCTGGTTCAAGTTTATGCCACTTCTTAGTGCCCAGTTGATTCAGCAGTTTACCAATAATATGGAATGAATGTGCCTATTAACTGTGTCATTCCCATATTCTTTTTGACTGTGCATGGTTTCATGTTGTCTTTTGGTTTTCCTGTATTTGGGAGACAGGGTTACAGATGCATAGTTCATGAAGATTATATTCATATGTTGTCTTCTCCTTATATTTTATTCTTTATTTCTAAATACTTTGAGCTTCGATTTATCTACGGAACTACTCATTTTCTGTTTTGGTCATTCCCATATTCAGAGGCAAGGAGGAGAAAATGGCTCGAGGCTAACCCAGAATCGTCCAACAACGATAGTCCTGTAATTTTTGACACCTCCATCGTACCTTGGTGGGCATGGATAAAAAGGTTCCATCTCCCTGAAGCTGAACTACTTAATGGTCAGTTCATCTTTAAAGAGTTTTTTTCTTCAATGAGAGTAGAAAAAATCAACTGTGCTTACTTTTCTTCTTGAGTATCATGCAGGTCGTGCCGCGATGATAGGATTCTTTATGGCATATTTTGTTGATAGCTTGACAGGAGTAGGTCTAGTTGATCAAATGGGCAACTTCTTCTGCAAAACTCTTCTGTTCATAGCAGTATCGGGAGTACTTCTCATTCGAAAGAACGAGGATCTTGACAATCTCAAGAAGCTATTGGACGAGACTACATTTTATGACAAGCAATGGCAAGCAACTTGGCAGGATGAGAACTCAAGCACTTCCAAAAAAGAGTAGTGGAATTGCTGTTTTCTGTCTCTTAATATAGTGATCTATTATTAATATTAATCTTGCTATTGCAGAAACAAGACATGAATATGAATTAGACTTTGTAATTCATTTCTTTCTATCATCCTAATGCAGAATGGCACTGATAGTTTTTTTGTGTGTTTGCAATGCATGGTTTTTCTTGTGGCTGTGAAACTAGATTTTTAGTTTAGTAAAACTCTCTTAATTGGGTCTATTACAACCAATTCAACAAAAACAACAACGGGGTTAAACCTGTCAAGTGAATCAATCCTAGAAAGGGTTATTTTTTGGTTTTACCCAGGGTGTCCACTGCCGATCGCAGTGACTA
This sequence comes from Astragalus membranaceus, assembly GCA_039519185.1. NCBI lineage: Eukaryota > Viridiplantae > Streptophyta > Magnoliopsida > Fabales > Fabaceae > Astragalus > Astragalus membranaceus. The sequence goes on along the minus strand of CM076846.1, from coordinate 159,440,837 downwards.
GTCTCCTCGCTGGATTGTAGGCACCTCGATGGGTGGGACAGCTGGCCCGAGGTATTTAACGCTGCTCTATACCCATGGCGGGGATCGAACTCCTGACCCTTGGTTAAGAGAGGATGAGCCCCAACCGCTCAACCCGACGCCCCGGGTTTCCTAGAAAGGGTTATACAAACAGCTCTGAATATATTAGGAGGAATTAAAATTTTAAACTCAAAAGTAGGGACCAGGTTGTATTGTCTTTTAATGTACTAAAGGACTTATCTGTTGCCCCTTTCAACTGAGATAATGAAGGGGTGTGTTCCAAAGTTTCGTCATGCTTTCATACAGGCAATGGGATGGATAACCTTAAATCCTTTCTCTTCCAAATCCTCCTTTTTCCCTCCCCAAATCTGCTAGAACAGTTCCTATGAAGTTTTTCTGAAACAGGTCACACAGGCTCCAATTGTTAAGAACTGTTTTTAGACTTAAGATCGCTTAAGAACAACAGTTAGAGTTGTTATTACATGCATTAAACTTAATATCTGAATTAAAAAAGAAAAACAAACATGGCAAACCCAAGTAAACAAAACTCTATAACTTTTTCTCTATAACTTTTTCTCATTCCTGGGGAAAATGGTAACTATAATAATTAATAGCAAGTCTCGCATGGCTATTTAAATTAGACGACTGACACTAACAAAGAGAAAACAAAAGCCTAATTGAAAGGTACAAAAGAGCGAGCAAAATTCTACTTTTGCAGTAAACAACAATGGTTCATCTGATATGTAAACAAAAGGATTTATATGATCCTTAAGCTTCCCAGCCCCTCAAAAGTGTAGCACGGGCAACACGGTTCAATCCCAGAGTGAAGGCTCCCATTCTCAGGCCACAGTTGTGAGTTTTACACATTGTTTTGATGTCCTGGAAAGCCCTGGTCATGTACTTCTTCAGCTCATTGTTCACTTTTTCTTCATCCCACATAAAACCTTGAATGTTCTGCAAGCAACATAAAGCCGGAGGGAGATTTAGCATTCATTACACACACACACACACACACACACACACACACACACATATATATATATATATATATATATATATATATATATATATATAAGACTTGCGTCTGGTTTTCAAGTTAGGATTTGAAAGATTTTTGTTGACCAGATCTACCTGAACCCATTCAAAGTAGCTCACAGTCACTCCACCGGCATTAGCATAAATATCAGGTAATATAATGACTCCTTTCTTGGACAAGATCTGCAGAAAGAAATCACTTCCATTACATAATATAAGTTCAAAATATATACCTAATAAGAAATAGTAGTACTGCAAGTTTGTATCGTTACCTCATCAGCTTCAGGGTCAGTGGGGTGATTTGCAGCTTCTATTATATATTTAGCTTTCACATCAGCAGCATTTTCCCTACAAGAATGGCATACCAAAGCAATGTCACTTAGTGTTGCAAAACGCAAGAGGAAACTAAAATCACAATAATGCGGGTGATCTGAGGTTAGAGTGACATAAACAAACATACTTGTTTAATACTCCACCCAAGGCACATGGGATAAGAACATCACATTCATGAACAAGCACTTCATTTGGATCCATGACATCTGCCCCTTGAAATTCCTTCAAGTCGGGATTACCTGCCTTGTGTTTCAGAAGGGCGGGGATGTCGATTCCATTAGGATTTTTGATAGCACCAGTAATGTCACTCACGGCAATCACCTTACCACCTCTCTCATGAATTGACTTAGCAGCCCATGTGCCCACATTTCCAAAGCCCTAGATAGCATCATAAAAATCAACTGGATGATGAAAATTGGAATATTAATATGTATGTACTACTGCACCATCCTGCCATAAATGTGAAGAAATACCTGGATGACAAATGTATGATCAGAAATTGACTTCCCATATTCAGCAAATAAAGCCTCCGTTGCAAAAACTACTCCAAGACCAGTGGCTGCCTCCCTTCCCAAAGATCCTCCAAGATCCTACAGGCAGAAACATTTAAAACCAATTTCCTAATAATTGATTGATATACACATAAACTGGTGAAATTCATGTCTTTGGAGGCATGTGTGTACTTGATACTTACAATAGGCTTCCCTGTCACAACAGCAGGTGAATGTCCATGAAACTTTGAATACTCATCAAGAATCCATGCCATGGTCTACAAACAATGGATCAATGAAAAAGAGATACAAAAATGTTGGAAGCTAGTGTCCATAAAAAATGGGCAGAAAGTAATAAGTATTAAATTGCGAAATCAATACTTGAGAATTAGTTCCCATATCAGGGGCAGGAACATCTCTTTGAACGCCAATGAGATCATGAATCTTTTGGGTGAAAACCCGAGTTAGACGCTCTAACTCACTGATGCTCAGGTCCCTTGGGTTGCAACCGATCCCACCTTTTGCACCTCCATAGGGAATGTCTGCTACGGCTGTCTTCCATGTCATTAGCTGAGCTAGAGCATTGACTTCATCTGGGTCAACCTGGCACCACAAAATTTGAAAGTTTGGTATTCATAGGACTATAAAAAATCTATATGGATAACATTCATAACTATAACTCAAAAGCATCAACATGGTCATTGAAAGAATTGAGTACATTTAATTCTCTTTTCGGTAAGCAATATGTGGATTAACATTAAACTGCAGTTTGTAACCGCAATTGCAGTTTATTTACATATTCGGGGAAGCAACAAATGAAAAGGAATATGCAATGTGTATCTCATGATTGGATTTGGAATACCGAAATAAGCATTTAAGTTTCAAAAGCAATTATGGTATTTTCATTACAACGACAGAAGAAGCACACATATACATGAAATTTATATAGCACATTGAAGAAAACCACTGCATGCACAATAAAGTAATCAAACAACTTCATATCAAAACTGTTTAACAGATTGATTATGTATAGACTCAAAACGAATACTCTTGCAATAGAACTTCCCTGGAATTTTCAAATTTAACTCCTTGAAGTACATCAAGTAGTTTTGATAACAACACATGCAAACCCTAAATAAAATATTGAAATTTTTTCGATCACTGACTGTAGAATTGTATACTCTATTTTATGAATTGGGGTTCTATCTCACAATTGTGATTCAACATAACGTAGCATATATTAAACTGAACACGTAACGGCTTAATTATACGATCATGAGTTTCAAGCAATAAATTTTCAAACAAGTGGAAAACAATCAATTGAACCAAAAATCTCAAACTCCAAATCAATCAATTCAGATTTAAAAAATAAATTAAATAACAACAAATGAGAACCTCGGGATGATAACGAATCCCTCCTTTCATAGGACCACGAGCATTGTCATGTTGGATCCTAAACCCTATGTAGGAAACCAAAGTTCCATCATCTTTTGGGATCGTACATTCAACCTGCGAATCAGACAACACAGGAAAAACCCTTTTGAACACAATTATATTATTGATGAGGAAAGAGAAAACCATGCAAATGAAAATTGAAAATCAAATATATAGAGAAGAGAAAAAGAAAAATGATTGAAACCCTAAAAAAAGTGTGATTTGAAAGATGAATACTTTGATCTCTCTGTAGGGTATGAGAAGGCTCTTCTCAAGCTTGGAATCCAAGCCAAGAATGCGAGCAGCACGTAGAAAGTTGCGGTTTGTTGCCGTTAGAGCATTCATAGCTGAGTTCAGTTAGGAACCAATACAACAGTGAGTGAATGACTCTCAGTGATTGATTGTAACGTCAATGAATATAAAGATGCAGAATACAAAATTAACGCTCCAATTGCTGACTTTATAGGATCAAGGGTGAAAGAGGATAATTATCCCTATCGAACAAATCAGAAATATGAATAAGCCATGTAACTTTTGCGTGGAATGGATAAAATCTGTAGGTATTAATTAATGGTAAAAAAAATTGACAAAAAAGATTCATAATAAAAATATTAAGATTAATAGCTTTTATAATAAATGTTAATTTTCCTCTTTGAGAGATTTACGGATTATGTGACGAACCGTCGACGTGTTGCCTTGTTGTCTACTACAAGCAATAAAATCAACCTTATCTTCTTTTTACAAATTCAAACTATATTTTCCTTTCCTGAAATTATGGGTATTTTTATTTATGCTGCAACGGATTTCAAATTTAAAATAAAAAATAAAATAATTTTTTTTTGGTGTACAAATAAAATAAAATAATTTATCAATATTATAAGGACAAAAAACTACCATTATAATTTTGACCGTTTTCTTTACACAATATAATTTTGATTGTTTTTTTTGACCAAATAATTTTGATTGTTATTATCCAGTAAAAAAACAGTTTTATTAATTTTTTAGCCGATGCTAAAAAAGTATAATCAATTTTAAAACAATTTTCTATCAATTAGAATTGAATTTTTTGAATTTGTGATTTTCAAAAGAATATTTGAATACTATTAAAATATTTTGCTATCAGTCAAATCAATAGTTTCCGAAATTACTACACAAAAAAATATGTTTCAAAATATTTATAATGTAATACTAGAGTAATTCTTGTATGAGTTGCTTCACCTAAAATCTATTTGTAGACATTAAATTTTACTGATCTCACCGTCAAGTTATTAATTTTAACTGAGTAGATCAAATATGCAAGTCTTTATAAATTTTTAAAAATGTTTGATCTTCGATCAAATAAGTTCAATTCGATAGTGGGAAGGAATTGTTGGTGTCTATTAGTTCTATTTGTTGGTGTCTTTGGCTATCTCGTAACGGTGTTTGTTTCAGGAGGGTAGAGCCAAAGGTAGATTCGATAGTGGCCCAGGTGAAGTTCTTATCTTGGGGCTGGTTCATTTACGGCGTGGGAAGGCATTCTTGTTGTATTCCATCACTATGGTGGAATAATGCACTTTCATGTATAAACAACTTGTTATCTCATCCTTGTATTTGTGGTTTTGAGCACACCTAATGCTCCTATCAATGCAACACTGCTTATAAAAAAAAAATAAGTTCAATTCAACATATAATATACTTTTCAAAATACAAGTAAAATATAGACTATAAGATTCAATAGCTACGTACATATATTCAATTTTTATAATTTTTAGCATACATGATCATTATTAAAATAATATAAAACTAATCAGCGGTTGGATCAGTAAAATTTAATGTCTACAAAGAGATATTAAGTGGAGTAAGTCTACAATAGTTACTCTTGGAGTAAATTGATCCTCACTATTGATACTACTATGGTCCTTATTATAAGAAAAATTTGCAGTTTTAGATTCATTGAATAATCTGATCTATATTATAGATCATATACATCAATTATTCAGTGAACCTAAAACTGCAAATTTGAATATGTTTTGTTGTTCATGGTGAGAATTTTTCCTAATTTTTCTAGATAGATGAGAATTTTTCTTAATTTAGTGTAGGTTGAAATACATTTTGCTCAATTTTTTGGTAATAAAAGAGGGCAATCGTCCGAAAAATACATTTTGGTTCTATACTCAGTATTTGTTTTGGTTTTTTATCTTTTAAATATTCACTTTCCTCATTTATCTTTGCAAAATTATACAAAATTGTCCTTTCACATATTCTCGTTAATCAGCTTGACATAATAAATATTTGATGAGTTACTAACCCTATTTGCTCATCCTGTACTGTGGCATAGACTAAAATATTTTTGTGATTGTTTATCTTTAACTTAATATCGTTATCCCAAGTAGGTAGCTTAGTTGACGAGTTAAGAGATACCGAAGGAGTGCACCAAATGAGTACAAGCAAGAGGTCCCGGGTTTGATCTGGGAAACTAACATTTCCCCCTCCCAATTAACATTGTCTATATAAAAAAAAACTTAATATCATTTTTATCCTTTATCTTTAAAATATTAATTTTGATTCTTTTTTTTTGACAATATTACTTTTCATTCTTTATCTTTGCAAAGTTATACAAAATGGTCTCGTCTTTTTTTACTAAGGGTTGGTTCGAGTGGTAATTGGGCTCAAATCCCATCTCAAGGTTTCAGATTCGAATCTTAGGTTTGGCAAAAACTCTATTGGGAAGAGAGAACCACACGAACCTGCAAAGCCGGGTACACGTTGTCATCTAGGCTTTCTAGCGTAGATTACTCACAGACAAATTTGGTGGATACTGCGTACCAATAACACGGTAACAAAAAAGAAAGTTATACAAAATGGTCTTTTTATACATCAAGATGAAGTCTAAAATAACCAACACTGTCGGCCCAGTGGCTTATTAATCTACCTCTCTAGGTCGATTTTCGTAGTGGACAGACTCGGTGTTCGTTAGTGTAAAATTTGATCCTAACCATGAGTAGAGAATAAGTCTTTCTTTAAAAGCGTTGGGACACTATGAATAGCAAACAATAGTTCGAACAAAAAAAAACATGAATTTAAAATACACAAAATGAATTGTTTGGAACAAAGGGGTATTTTAGCATATGCCATGTAGGATGAGTAAATAGGGATCACTGCAAATGAATATTTTAACAACAACTAGTGCAACACCCAAAGTAATTTTCAAATACTTTGATTGCTAAGTGTTTTAATTATTGTGATTGTTTGACTTATTGTGTGAATTATTGTGGTGATTATTTTGATACATCATTAAAGAGGGATTATGAGTAGGAATCCTAAGTTGCATTGAGAGTGCTAAACCATATTTATTTTGTCTAAACTCGGCTACATCAAATGACCACTTTAGCCCTCATTAAACACTCCCTATAAAAGCCCCAAAGGAGCTGAACACAACACACACACACACACACACACACACACACACACACACTCACTTTTCAGAATTTTAGGAAAAACACACCCACTTGGGAAGAGAAGAGAGAGAGAGCTCGGGGGAAGGAGAGAAGGAAACAACAACCACTAGTGCAAAAAAGGGATTTAAAGTCAGGCGAAAAGGGGATTTAAAGTCAGGCGGGCGCTTGACTTTTATTAAGTCGACTTTGTATGTCTGGAGTTTTAAAGTCAAGCGATAGCCTGACTTCGTATGTATGATTTAAGGTCAAGCATTTATTGCGCCTGACTTCGTAAGTATGTTTTAAAGTCAAACATTTATTCTTGCCTGACTTCGTAAGTATGATTTAAAGTCAAGCATTTATTCTTGCCTGACTTCGTATGTATGATTTAAAGTCAAGCATTTATTCTTGCCTGACTTCGTATGTATGATTTAAGGTCAAGCTTTTATTATTGCTTGACTTTAAATCATACTTACGAAGTCAAGCATTAATTATTGCCTGACTTCGTATGTATGATTTAAGGTCAAGCTTTTATTATTGCTTGACTTTAAATCATACTTACGAAGTCAAGCATTAATTATTGCCTGACTTCGTAAGTATGATTTAAAGTCAAGCTTTTATTCTTGCCTGACTTTAAAAGTTTTTTTTTTTCAAATTCTGGTTTAATCTATACACCCTGGTTATACAAATTTTCGTTCCGTAGAAGCGACTCCACTGGGGATCGAACCCAGATCTCTGGTTCCGTAGACCAGCGCCTTATCCATTAGGCCATGGAGTCATATATCATCATAAATAATTATCATCTTATTCCCTAAAGAATTCCATACAACAGAAATTAAGGAACAGAAAAGAAAAGGTAACAAGAAAGTAAGACAGTGCGTTGAAGTTTGTATAACTCATGTAAAGAGTGTTGAAGAAACAGAGAGGCATTAACTGAAATACATCATATAAACAACTTCCAGTAAACTTCAGCTATGAAGTATGAACAAAGTTGTTCATGGACGTTCTAACCTATATTCTGGTGTATAACAGAGTGATACCAAACATACAATATTAACCCTTATTCATAGGAATACTAAACTCTTAATTCTAACAAAACAGGAAACCGAATGGAAACAACTCCTAAGTCCTAAGAGATTATCTAAGATATATTAAAATATCAAAAGATAGAATGATGGTATTCTATGAAATTTTCTAGACATTCTAAGACGAGCTAATCAATTGGATCATGTTTAGCCATAAATACATGAACTGACACATAGTACTAGTATAGCCATAATCAATTGGATCATGTTTAGCCATAAATACCAGTGTCTCTTGATCCACCACCCCCCTGGTTGTAGCTGCAACAAAAAAGAAAATTAGGAGTTTAGTATCCCCTCCAATTGAACCATAGCAAGTCCTTAGCAACAAACATAAATAAAATTACAGACCAAATGGAGGAGTTCTGGTTACTGCTCTCGTACGAAGCGACGGAGGGATGTAAAAGCAACTCTACAAATTATTTTGAATAATAATAGTCAAAAACCTGCTTACAGGAACAAAAATATAGTTTTGCGTACAAAAAAATACTTCTTTTTTATAAAAAGAACAGATTCACGTACAGTATGAAATAGTCAAAAGAAAACCTGGAAAAAGGGTGCTGAAGGGCCTCTGCTGCTGTAGGTCTCTTGCAGGGATCCCATGAACAAAGTGACTACACGTATAGAAAAGAAATAATCAAAGAAAGAACACACATGGCACGCTTTTAGTTAAAAAATGAAGCTAGAACTAAACTTTTATGCAATAAAAGCAAAACTACTCACTGTGATAAGGTTGATTGCATCATCACTTCTGGATGGAATCAGTACCGAGAGATCTACACTAGCAAGCTGTAGTAATAAACATATGGCATACAGTATTTAGTAGAGGACAGTACCCATCTAAAATAGATAACTTCAACAGACAACATCTAAGTGTAACTGTGTAAGGGTCCAGCACAACAAAGACAGAGTAGATTAGTAGAATGCTCAATTTGCCACACATCACAGCTAGAACATCAATTAGCAACAAGTACCCCCAAAGCTGAAAACAGGAAATAGCAATTTGATTAATATTTTTGAATGGCCAATTTCTAAATTAAGGATATTATAAAATGTTTGTAAAAACAAATAAAGGGTGACTGAAATGTTATATGATCATTTGTCATGTTATTCCTTCAATTTTTAAGGAATCTCAAATATATATCATCATATAGACTTAGCCTTCCAAAACTCTCCCCCGCCAAAACCCTCCATCCAAAATAAATAACTAACATCAACTTAGCACTTACTATAGAGCAAAGAAAATTTAATATGCCCATCCTCATCCCAAATGGATGGAAAAAATAACGGTGCAAGCTAAAAAAGTACAGCTCATGAAACTAAAATACTAGGTTTCAACAAGTGAGGCAAGAACACCTTGCATTCTCTTTGCCATGACCCTGCATCTCCTGGTGGGGCCAGACCAACATAAGCACCATTTGCTGATATTAAGTCAGTGCTGATATACCTATTAGAGAAAAAAACAACCATAATCTTGCTACTGCTCAGCAAATGATTAATTATTCGATTTATTATTTTTTTTAAGAAAAAGTATTTCAGACCTTCAATGAATTGAGAAACGTTTACTTTTTCATATAACAAAAAGATGCTAATAAATAAATCATAGCATTTCGTACTCAAAAAAATTGAAAAATAAAAACCTTAAGAACAAACTAGGAAAATCATGCATGCGTACCTGTCTAAGACAAGTAACCTGCCGCTGACGTTTCCCCGTTGATCAGATTTTAAAAAATCTTCTGAAGCGGGGAAAAAGTATGGCCAACTTTGAACTTCATTCATCATCTGAATATCAATTCAAATCAGTTTGTAATTGTGCATCCAACTGTATTATACCATCAACCTGCAAACAGAAAAAGTCAAGAGACACATGTGGATACCTGTATTTTTGCATCCTCCCATAGCCAGAGCGGGTCATCACCAATTGACCCAGAATTAAGATAAATATATACAGGACCAAAAACCTTCTTCCATGGTTCACCACCTCTAAATTTGGGCACCAAATCTTGTCCCGCATAGTGACCACTAAGAAACATCTGATTATTCCAATTTAATAAACACGTGTTATAAAGTATAATAATCAGATCAAATGTTGTCAACTTATGGTAAACAGTATCATAGCCATGCAGAAAAACTATCATCATGGTCTGAGTTCATTCACTTACTGCAAGGGTGGTGGGTCCGACGTGTGAGGTCAAATTCTGTTTGAAGGGTCCACCAGATCGAAATTCATCACTAGGTGTGATCTGCCAGAATCCTACAGGTGGATTGAAAGATATCCACCCATGGACTCGATTATCTATGTTTTTACATGAATATTGATACTTGTCATCCACCTGTAATAATGAAAATCAAATAAGAACATAATAGGATACTTCATACACATTTGATCCATGCAAGGGCAATCATTTCTATCTCCTCTTCAACTAGTCACACGAAAAAAAAAGTTGACACTGAAAACTTGCCAAGTTCACAGACTACTATGTGCGTTTGAACTTCAAATAAGATGTAATTTGGAATTAATTTTGGGAGAAAAAGTTTTAAGGTTACAATCAAAGTATATACCCAGAAATCATCATATAAAAATGTGTTGTGTAGAAAAAAAAAGTTGATAAACTGTAATTCTGCCTGATTATCAGTGGGGAAATCAGGTGCATTTTTGTTTTATGTCTGAATTTCATCTATTCCACCTTAACTATTGCTGAATGGATGAGCTAAATGGTTGCTGCAAAAACTTGGCTAAAGGGAGTCTAAGAGGATTCGTCTTTTTGGAGTTTTTGGAGTAAGATGTAATTTCAGTCTAAGTGACCCCGAAATGGTCAAGGTGGACACAGACGAGTTTGTGGACTTCAGAATGAGCACGGGGTTCAGATCCTCCAGAGCAGAATTCTCTACAGCACTACCTACATCAAATATTTCAATTGTCGGATAATCCAACGGCTGAGATATTAGACAGAAAAAGATCTAAAAAAACAGTGCAGTCCCAATTCTTCTGGCGGGGACGTTCCAAACATGATCTTCGAGAAGAAAAAACTCACATAAAAACAATTTAACCATAATCAATAAAAATAATGGTTATATACATAATCAAACATTAGTTAAAATAATGAATTTGGTGTCTAATCAAACATCAAATTCAAGTGTAAAATTAAGCATGCCTACATGTCCATAAGACCTAAAATAGTCTACTAAAGCAACATAGTTACAAGCAGTACCTCTCCTTTCAATCTTGGATCCTTAGGATTGACTAGTATGACAACTTCTTGGTAAGCCAAGGTTTGGCATCTTCCTGGTAACCGATCCTCTGGAAAAGGCATAATCCTTCGCCTATCGTCTGCCACAGCCATATATTGAAACCTATATACTTGAATGAATGTAAAAATGGATAAATATCCAAAAGTAAAAATTGTTTGCAACCATCTCCACTAATGTTTTGAGCGTAAAATTCTCAAAGATCCAGAAAAATGGATGCTTATGTTACTCTTTCTCCTAGATTTGTGAATAAGAAATATTTGGAATTGCAAATTATTTGTAAATGCTGAAAAATTATTTAGCTCTTTTCATCGTTATAAAGTCTTGTCACATAACCACACAGGTTAAGATTAAGATTAAATTAAAGTAAAACCAATCTCAACCCTGCTTATTGTATAATAAAGATTAGCTCCTTTCACCTCTTAAGGTCTCACCTGTTATGCTTGCTATGTATAATCACTTGATACATCTCTTATCTAGATATCTATCTATATTTTTCCAATGCTCATATAACAACTTTAAAATGTCACATGGCTTTTTATGTTTCAATCTTCACCATATATGGTAAGATCTAATGGTTAATATTTACCCTGCTTCCTCGTATATAAAAATATCCCACTCACTTGATACATCTCTCTCTGCCAGCCTTGACCGTCTCGGTGCTCCCGAAGTGTTGTATGGAACCAAACACAACCGTACTGGCGCTCAGGTCCATGGCAATGCAGCAAACTTGCAAATCACCTCTCCACAAGCAGATCTTCGTAGATCTGCAATCAGAATCAAGATTCACAAGGTTAGGGTTTTGTGTTCGTAGCAAAACCGAAACCGAAACTGAAAAAGGTTAAATCAGTGTTTAAAAATTATTAGGGTTTTCAACTGTGAGAAGCAGAGAAGAGTTTTGAGAAGGAAGAAGTATTATACCTCTTCGTTCTGTTGGAAGAGACCTTCGCTGAGAACGGCGACGGCGACGACGGCGGCGACGGCAACAGCAACAGCGACGCCGACGGTGAGAACGGCGTGAGGGAGAGGAAACGGTGAGAACGGCGTGAGGGAGAGGAAACGGTGAGAACGACGTGCGTGAAACGGTGAGAACGACGTGCGTGAGGGAGAGGAAACGGTGAGGAGGAAACGCTGAGGGAGAAGAAACGGTGATATCTGAGAGTGAGAAGGCGTGCGTGAGGGAGAGGAAACGGTGAGGGAGAGGAGTTCTGAGTTCTCTGTAGTGATGTAGTGATGAAGGATCAGAGAGAAGATGAAGGATTAGGGTTCGTGAGAGTGAGAATGGAGAGGAGAGGAGTGAATGTTTGAGAACGAGAGTGAGAGGCTCTGAGAGTGATTTTTTTCTTTCTATTTTTGGACTTTAGAGGTCAAGCGCGAATAGAAGCATGACTTCTAAAGTATTAGAACAGAAGAAAAAAAATTCACCCCTAATTACAAGTTTGCCACCGTGTCACTTATGTAGTCAGGCGCTTACACGCCTGACTTCTAAAGTCTAATTTTTTCCTATTTTTTCACTTTAGAAGTCAGGCGTGTATCCCGCTTGACTTTAAAACTCGCGAATTTTGCCTCTTAATTACAAGTTTGCCACCGTGTCTACTTACGTAGTCAGGCATTTGAGCGCCTGACTTTAAATGTCTAATTCTAATCTCATTTTTGCACTAGTGAACGGTGGAGTTGCATGTTCATTTCACTTCATCCATTGAAACACTCTACACTTAAACACATTGCACCTCTCATCTCACTCCCCACCCTCCACATTTTCGCTAAAACCCTCATCCTCAAACTCCCCCAAATCTATTAATTTTTTCAACACCATAGCAACCATGAAAAATCAGCTTGCATGTGCAGTTTTTGGAAACTAGGGAGCAATAGGAGTTTCAATAAGACCTACATTTTACTTCACTTGGGATTTTGGAGCTCACATTGTAATTTGGGAGCTTGGGGTAGGCGATTGGAGTGTCTAGGAGCTTGAAGTTGTATCTATTAAACCATAGTCTTGCTTGTTTGAATTTCAGCTGAACATGTGAGTCCTTCATCCTATTTCTTTTACTTTGAATGATGAATTTCTGATTTAGGGTGCTAGGGTTTCAATTAAATGGATGCATGTTATGTTGAACCGGTTTGGTTGCTGAATTTGTGTGGATGTGAGAATAAACAAGTTTTAAACTACCATTATGTGTTCATAATTTCAAGGATTATGTGGTGTTTGAATTGATGTTTTGATGACTTAAATCACTCCTAAGTATGTATTAAATGGTAGTTTACATCTGTTTGAATGTTGTGATTCGAATTGGGAAAGGATTGAGTACAATGGGATTGAGGAACAAAACTTAAAAACTGCAAAACAGCGACCTGATGTACTGCCACGGACCGTGGCAGTTTCGGTTATGGCAAAAAAAATTGCAAACCAGCTGCCACAGCCCGTGTTGTCTCACACGGGTACCCGTGCCAGCATCTGGTTCCCCACTCTTTCCCTCACAATTTTGACCTAAATTGCATTGTTTCACAAGACTAACCCAACCCGTATCACATGTAATGCCAACTGCAATTGTTTAAGCCCACTTTTACCAATTGTGAGGTGTTTGAAGGTTGCGATTAAAAGGTTTTGTGTCGAATGTAAACTTCTTTTCGAAAACTCGTGCGAGGAACTAATTAGTACATATTTAAGTGCACTCATAAATGAATTAAAGAATGGTGGAATATGCTTGGGAGGAGTGTCATGAACCTAAGCTCAAAACCCTGAGGTTTTCTCTTAACTATTATGCTAAGTGCGGGTTCCCCAATGGTACATTATAGCATTCAGATGTGTAAGTCTATAGGGAATGGGAGACATTCTTGGTAAAATAATAAAAGATATACACAGTGTATTACAGTAAGGGAGTCTCGAAAGGACTCACCTCACTGATACTCAGTTGAAGACTAAAGAAGGTAATGCCAAGTAGTGGAGTCCAATCTTGGAGGACCTTGATTATCTAGAAGTTCAGCATGAGTTATTGTGCTAGTCTCCTTATTGAGACCTTTTGTTATTGTCTAAATTTGAAGACATAACTTATGATGTATTAAGGATATTATGCATTAGTATTTTGGATTGAAACCATTGTGTCGACTCTGATATGTCTTTTGAACCAGTTTATGTTTAAGATTTTTAACTAAGTTATATGAAAATCCTATCATTGTGAGTCATTTTGGATATTAGTCAATCCAATTAGTTAATCCAAATTATGAATGCGTAACTTGAAAGATCTAAAAAGTAACGTTCCAGATTTTATTGTCGGCTAAAATCTAGGATGTTACAACTAGCGGTATACCCGTGCATAGCGTTGTGTTCTTTGTATAAATAGACTCAGATTGAATTTAACTAGTGCACACCTACAAAGATAAACTATTAGATTTCATGTCAAATTAGTAATTTACATCAAGAGGAAAATACATATATCTGGTGAAATTATAATAAATCTTTCAATTTGGTAAGAAATGAAGTTTCATGGCTTATAATATTTGCTTCAATTGGCATATTTTTATCGTTAGCTAATTACCAATCATATAGTAATAATGTATCTCACGTGGCGAATAAATATAGAATTAATAAATATACATAATATATCAAGCATATTAAAAAAAATCAACGATTTGATAATATATTATCAGTAATGAATTTATACCAACATGTAACATTTTTCTATTGTAACTCAAAAATAGAATATAATCATTTATAAAAATTAAAAGTGTTCATGAAGATAAAATATAAAACATAATTATTTCGACAATGTGTAACATTCCATGGTAAGGAATCAAGTATTATGAAATTTACCAACAACATGTAATTTTTACCCTTTGAAACTCAAAAATAAAACATAACAAATAATTATCTAAAAACATCTAGTGTTTTCTCCCTGGCACTCAAAAGTAAAATAATGAGTTACAAAAAGAACAAAATATTCATTTATTAAAAAGTAACGATATTTATAAAGTCATAATACAAGAATATTTACACCAATAACATATTGTTTCCCGTTGAGACTCAAAATAAAAATAATTATTGCAACAAACATGTAATGTTTCGCCATCGAGAATCAAAAATAATAAAATTAAATAACAAAATTTAACATTTTGCGGTTGGAATTAAAATGAGTAAAATTAAAATAATTACTCTAACTAGATCTTGTTGTATAATGTACTAAAACTAGAGCAAGAATAAGAACAAGCAAATGAGACAATGAGAGAAGAAGATATATCTCTTGTATATTACTCTTGAAGGTGTATCACTACAATGATATATGAGTCCTATTTATAGGCTCAAGTTTTGTAACTTATGACACACATTTAATATATAAAATAATGAGAAAAGAATAATGCCTAGACATCCACTTTATTCACAATACTCCCCCTTGGATGTCTATTAAAGATATGCCTCATTAAAAACCTTACTAAGAAAAACCCAGTGGGAAAAAATCTTAGTGAAGGAAAAGAGTACAACATCATTTGCTTGAGGGCTGCCTCGTTAAAAACCTTACCCCAAAAAACCCATTGGGACAAAACCGTGGTGAAGGAAAAAAGAGTGCAGGACATGTTTATTTCTCCCCCTCAACTATGTAATCATCTCTGAGGCGATGAAGACCAATCTTCCATATTAGCAGCTCAAAAGTTTTTCTTGGCAATGACTTTGTTAGAAGATCTGCTAAGTTATCACATCCATTCTTTTGAAGATCATGAGTGAAGAAAAACTTTGGTGAAATATGATTTGTTCTATCTCCTTTAATATATCCTTCTTTCAATTGAGCAATGCATGCAGTGTTATCTTCATACATAGTTGTTGCCATCATTTTCTCAGAAGATAAACCACAGGTTTCTTGTATATGTTGAATTACTGACCTTAACCAAATGCATTCCCGACTTGCTTCATGTAGTGCTAAAATTTCTGCATGGTTGGATGATGTGGCTGTTATGGTCTGTTTTACAGACCTCCATGAAATGGCTTTATCACCACATGTAAAAAGATAGCCTGTTTGTGATCTACCATTATGGGGATTAGATAAATAACCTGCATCTGCATAACCAGTTAAATCTGACTTTGATTCATTTGAATAAAATAAACCCATATCCATTGTACCTCTAAGGTAACGAAGTACATGCTTGACTCCATTCCAATGTCTTCGTGTAGGGGAAGAACTATGTCTTGCTAATAAATTGACAGCAAATGATATATCAGGATGTGTATAATTATAGCAAGGTACATTAGTGCGCCAATTGCACTGAGATATGGTACTTCAGGACCAAGTAGTTCCTCATCCTTCAGGTGTTCGGACTACAGGTCCAAAAACATTTCTCTTATAAAGTGAGTTTAATTCAATTTCAATTGCATCTTTCCACTTTGTCCAGTCATTTCTTTGTCGACAATCTTTGATGGACTTTGGTTCATGATCCTCATTATCACTCATCACATGTAGCGCTATATTATATACAAAAATATCGTCAATATTGACTATGTTTCGGTTCCATCGTACTCCATCCATGACATAGTTTATTGAGATCTCTTCATTTTCACTATATTTAGGTACCTGATCAGTCTCTTCTGGAACTGATTCAACAATTATGTCTGAAGAACCCTTTGGAGTTTTTGTATCCTCACTTGGAGTTTCTATATCCTCTGTTGGGCCGTTTATTCTTTTAGCTCATTTTCTTGAACGAGGATTTTTATCTTTAGAACCGATAGGTCTACCACGCTTCATGCGTGGTTGAGACTGATCATTTGCAATGTTAGGTTGTCCAACAGGGACACCAACTTTGATTGGAGCATTAGCAGCTGGTATATATGATTTAGTCACTCTTTTAGGATCAGTGAATGCATCTGGTAATTCGTTTGCTAGATTTTGCAAATGAATTATCCTTTGAACTTCAAGTTCACATTGTTTTGTACGAGGATCAAGATGAGAAAGTGATAATTCATTCCAACGAATTTCCTTGTCTAGTTGTTTATTCTCTCCCCCTAATATTGGGAAAGCTGATTCATCAAAGTGACAATCAGCGACCCTAGCTGTGAATAAATCTCCTGTTGATAGTTCGGGATATTTTATTATAGATGGAGATTCATATCCAACATATATTCCCAATCTTCTTTGGGGACCCATTTTTATGCGTTTTGGTGAAGGGATTGGAACATATACCGCACATCCAAAAATTCTTATATGGGAAATGTTAGGCTCTTTACCAAAAACCAATTGTAAGGGAGAATAAGTGTGATGACTTGTTGGCCTGATGCGAACTAATGTTGCAGCATGCAATATTGAATGTCCCCAAGAAGAAATTGGAAGTTTTGATTTCATGAGTATTGGTCTTGCAATCAACTTTAGACGTTTAATGAATGACTCTGCAAGCCCATTTTGTGTATGAACATGTGCTACAGGATGTTCAACATCGATTCCAATAGAAATACAATACTCATTGAACGCCTGAGATGTAAATTCAGCAGCATTATCAAGGCGTATTTTCTTAACTGGGTAGTCAGGAAAATGAGCTCTTAATCGAATTGGTTGAGCAAAGCAATCTCGCAAACGCTTGGTTGCGAGTTGATAACAAACAAACATGTGACCATCTAGTCGATGCATCGATTAAAACCATAAAATATCTAAATGGTCCACATGGTGGGTGTATTGGCCCACAGATATCACCTTGTATATCCGTTCTAAAAATGCAAGAGATTCACCCTCAATTTTTGTTGGCGATGGTCTAATTATCGACTTTCCTTGGGAACATGCAGTACATGAAAAATTATTGGATTGAAGAATCTCCCGGCTCTTCAATGGATGTCCACATGAATTTCCAATTATTTTTCGCATCATAATAGAACCGGGATGGCCCAACTGGTCATGCCAAATGAGAAACTTGTTGTGATTTGTAAACCTCTGGTTTACAATTGAATGTGTTTCAATTGTACTAATAAAGGTGTAGTACAAACCATTTGAAAATGTTGGTAATTTTTCCAATATACTTATTTCTCCTGTGGCATGTCTCGTGATATAGAGATATTCGATATCTTCTTCATTTGTTGTTTTAATATGGTAACCATTTAAGCGAATATCTTTGAAACTTAATAAGTTTCTACAATACTTGGGAGAATATAGTGCCATATCAATATCTAATTTTGTTCCTCCAGGTAACAATACACTGGCTCTTCTGGAGCCTTCAATTATTTTTGTAGCACCAGATATAGTACTAACATTGGTTTTTTGCATTACTAAGTAAGAAAAATAATTCTTGTCCTTGAGAATTGGGTGGGTTGTTCCACTGTCAGCGAGACACATATCTCCATTATTGTTGCTAGTGACAATACTCATTCTAGCTTTCAAAAGAAAAAATAAATAATAATAATAATAATAATAATAATGAGTATAATAAAATTATTTTTTTATTTTTTTTGGAAACATTATAACTAAAATTTTTTTATTGCCTAAAAAGTGAAAAGAAACACACCAAAACATAAACTTCAACAATCACTTAAACTTAAGGAATTTCAAACAAAGCAACAAAAACATAATATTAAAATGGAAGGAAACTATTTCTTAAGGACCCCATCTCCAATGAGATGATCAATATTCCCATCTGAATCAGCAAAGAAATCAGCAACATCTAAGTGAGTGACATCTATAGGGCCATAATCAAAATCATCATCTTCATAAGCAAATTGTGTCTCTATCTTTTTCCCTTTATTTTTCTCTGATTCTTGGTAAAGGTCAACAAGATGCTTTGGTGTACGACATGTACGTGACCAATGACCTTTTCCCCCACAACGGTAGCAATTGTTTTCATCCTGTTTGCTATTTTGCCCACCCTTTTTCTTTTCACTATTTTTCCACTTCTGGTGGGAAAATGTGTTCTTGGAAATGCCACTACGGCCATGTCCACGACCACGACCATGGACAAAACCACGACCACGACCAAAACCACGACCACGGCCAAAATTGTGACCACGACCTCGAGCTTGCCCATCAGTATAATGATCGTGTTTTGCTACATTTGCTTCAGGAAATGGAGCAGTACCAGTTGGACGGGCCTCGTGATTTTTCATTAAAAGCTCATTATTTTGTTCAGCCACAAGAAGACAAGAAATTAGTTCAGAATATTTCTTAAATCCCTTTTCTCTATATTGCTGCTGCAGGAGCACATTAGATGCATGAAAAGTAGAGAAAGTTTTTTCTAACATATCTTCATCAGTGACATTTTCTCCACATAACTTCAACTGAGAAGTGATTCTGAATAGTGCAGGGTTATATTCACTTACAGTTTTAAAGTCTTGTAAGCCTAAATGCATCCAATGATAACGAGCTTTTGGAAGAATAACAGTTTTCTGATGGCCATATCTTTCTTTTAAACTATTCCAAAGAACATGTGGGTCTTTCACAGTAAGATACTCACTTTTGAGTCCTTCATGAAGATGATGGCGGAGAAAAATCATAGCTTTGGCTTTATATTGATTTGATGCTTTGTTTCCTTCTTTGATAGTGTCTCCAAGACCATTTGCATCTAAATGAATTTCAGCATCTAGCACCCAAGATAAATAATTCTTTCCAGTGATGTCAAGAGCCACAATTAAAGTCAAGTTTTGTAAGGTTCGACATATTTAGTTCTATCATGAAAATGTAAAATTAATCAAGTTAGATAAAATAATAATAATAATAATAATAATAATAATAATAATAATAATAATAATAATAACAACGTAACACAATAAAAGATAGTGTAGACAATCATAACGTAAATTCATAACGGACTTGCAAACGTAAATTCACAAAAATAATCAAAGATATTGAATTGCATGCAAACGGACTTGAATTCATAACGTAAATTTTAAGACAATGATTTTGTAGACAATCATTGTCTACATGAAAGAAAAATTATGAATTAAAAAAAAAACGTTATGAATTCAATAAAGCGTTATGAATTCAATATAAATTATTATAATTTATATTGAATTCATAACGTGTAAACTGATTTTTTTTAAAATACTTTTGATATTTGAAGATAGAACATACTCTAAAAAATTGATAATAACGTGCAAAATAGAAACTAAAATAATAGAATAAAATAATAAAAAAATGATAATAAAATGTCTAAGATAATATTATTAATTGTTCTTGTTAGATTATAGCTCAAAACAAATAACACAATTTTACAAACACCAAAATGAAATTTGAAAAACGTGAGAACCAATAGGAAGCAATACTACCTTAAGATATTTAGAGCGTCGTGCTGATAACGTGTTGTATAATGTACTAAAACTAGAGCAAGAATAAGAACAAGCAAATGAGACAATGAGAGAAGAAGATATATCTCTTGTATATTACTCTTGAAGGTGTATCACTACAATGATATATGAGTCATATTTATAGGCTCAAGTTTTGTAACCTATGACATACATATAATATATAAAATAACGGGAAAAGAATAATGCCTAGACATCCACTTTATTCACAATAGATCTAATGTTTTCTTACCGAGACTCAAAAGCAAAATGTTAATTTATAAAAAATAAAGATATTCATGAAAACAAAATATAAAAATGATTATTCTGACGTCTTACGCGTTCACAAAAATTTGTAAAGACAAAATATTTTTTTAATAAAAGTAAAGATATTTATAAAGTCATAATACAAAAACAATTATATCATTTAGATGTAATTGTTAAAATTTTAATGGTATAACTCCATAGGAAAATAATCATTTATAAAAATTTTAAAAAAATGTGAAAATAAAATGTAATTATTCTAATGGTTTCCCGTTGGAATTTCAAAAGCAAAATATAAAACATAATCATACTAACGACATCTATTATTTTCTCATCTGAGACTCTAAAACAAAATAATAAATATCTATTGTCTTATACGTGTATAGATATAGTTTATAGCTAGATAGATAAAATAGAGATTTTAGTAATGAGTATTTTGATTAAATAAATAATAGATAAAATAAAAAAAATTGAAATGTGAAAAGAGAGAATAGAGGGAGGGGAGGAAGAGAGAGAGAGAGGTGTGAGAGAGAGGAAAGAAAAAGTGGACTTTAAAAGTGAAATACAAAATTAAAACATGATGATGTGAGAGTGAGACCCGCTAAAAATAAAAGTGAGAGAGAGAGAGAGAGAATGAAAAAAGTGAAAAAATAATAATTAAAAATAACATATTTGTCTTTAAAATTGATGATGTGTCAAATTTTTAGAATTGATTAATTTAGTAATTTTGGTAGTGATTTACTTGACTATATTGATATTGATGAGGGAAAGGCGAAGGAAAAAAGGAGTATTTTAGCCTATGCCACATAGGATGAGTAAATAGGGATTACAAATTTACAGCACATCAAAGGTTTCTGTCTACAAGATTAATAAAAATGTGTGAAATAATCATTTTGTATAAATTTACAAAGCTAAAGGTGAAAATAAATATTTAATAGATAAAATACCAAAATGATACTGACAAAAAAATGGACAAAAATATAATTTAGCCTTTTGTTCATTTGGCATTATATGATTTAATAAATACAATTTGACAAAAATAAGTATTTAATATTAATGGTATCACCTTTTTCTGTATTTTTCTTAAATATTGTTGTTTAGATTCATCCAAATATGATTTATTAATGGTTAGTTTTAACATTTTTATGATTAAAAATAATTTGGTAAACTACTGTAATTAGGCCTTTCATCCCAGTGGGATCCTATTTGGATTCACTAAGAGACTAATATTCGGTTTAAGGTTTAGTTACACTTAAAGCTCTCAACTTCTTCCCAAAAGTCTATTTTGGTGGGATCAAATTTTGATTCTCCTACCTACAGTAGTGTAGATTGAGATTTTTAAGTCGGTCAAAGTGAGGATTTTTAAGTTTGTTGTTGAGGCAATTTAAGTTATTCGGTAGTAGAATCTAGGGATTTTTTTAAGTGGTTATACAAGCGACGTAAAAAACACATTTTAAATCGATTCTATTATAACAGGCTTTAAAACATTGAATTTTGGTCTCTTAATAAGATGTTTTTACTCAGTTATCCAAAAAAATCGATTTGGAAGCCCTTTTAAAGGATGCTCAATTCAGTTACCTGGAATAACCGGTTTTAAAAAAATGATGTTTTCTTAATACACTTATCATTCTATTTTATGACTCCATTTAACTTATAACGACGAAATTCAATTTTGTCCAAGAAAGATCGGCGAAAAATACAAATATTTATAAGTAACACAATTACAATGTTCCAAATTACAACTATTTCGACAAATGCAAAGTTGCATATCACATATATCGTAAAATAACACATGCATATTAGACTTTAATATAATCTAAAATTCACTTATATATGATACATTTTAGTTGCAAATCGGAACCTCTGATCTCTTTTTTTTTAGATAGAGTGGCAAGTGCCACCTGAAACTCACGCACAACTTTCAGTTGAGCTAGGCCATACAGATTCTCTTTTAATTTAACCTTTGACCTTATTGAGCAACTAGCTAGTGGTGGGAAAAGCTCCACAAAGAAATAACAATGTGTAACATCCCTAATTTCATTAAATTCAATTTATGGAATTTACGAGTGATTTATTATTCAGATGAAAGATAAATCATGTCATTGATATGGGATAGTCGAGAAAGCAACGTTTAGTGGATTAACCATAGGATTAGGGTGCAAGTTAGAAAGAACTTGGGCAAAAAAATAAGGTTTTAGAATGAATTAATAAGCCAAAGGTATTCTGGTCTTTTCCCAATCATTTAAACCCTCAGCTGAACAAATAGCCTTTCCTCACTCCCACACTCTCTCATTTTAGCAAACTTCAGAATTTAGAAAGAAAAGAGAGAGAGAGAGAGAAGGAGAGGGGCGTGAAGAGAGGAGAAAGAAGAAGGAGGGAGCATTTTCATGATTCTCAATGCATGTGACTGATTTTGCTACCAATCTTCTCCTCTTTAAATTCTCTTTCCATTGATGCTAGTTTTGTAAGCACATTCACTATCTTTCCTTCTCCACCATTTTTGAATCCTAGAGCTCCACTTAGCCAAAAATGGAGTTTGGAAGCATATGGAGCTTGTAAGGGGTCCAAGGAGGTTCAAGGGTCAATTCTAAAGCTCAAAAACAAGCTACATTGTTGATTGAAGGGAGATTGGAAGTGTTTCAGCTACTGGTCTTGAGTTTGGAAGGAGTTGCTTTCGTTTTGAAGCGGCTTGGATGATTACGGGGATTGTTCGAGTGGTCACCGTTCGGTTATTTCGCGTGAAGACTTGATTTTCGAACGAACTCTCCAAACCGGTGACTTTTACTCACGTTTAGGGTTTTATGTTTTGATTGTTGAAATGTTAGTTGAAATCGATATTTTGATTTCGAAAGATTATTGAGTCGAAACCGTTTTTCGAAAAATAACGCTTTACGGTTTATAAAAATTATATCGGTATTATGTGGATTTTGATTGTACTGGAATGTGCTTGTATTCTGGGTGTGTTGTTGGAATTTTGATTGGGTTACGGATTGGATACGATTGGAAAAGCGGAACGAAATAAACGAAGCGAATTGTGAATCTGCACAGGACGCACGGACCGTGCGCCCTTGGGCACGGGTCGTGCGCCCTCTTCGGTGTTGCCTGCAAAAAAATTAAGCAGCGCGCACAGACCGTGCGCCCCTGGGCACGGGTCGTGCGCATGCTTCTGTTACCGGATGCCAAAACTTCGTTTCGCCGCTTCTTTCGATTCCAAACCTCTTCTAATCTTCTTCCCAACCATTTGTGATGATTCTTAACTTATAAAACATTGTCTTTGACATGTTCAAGCTGATTTTGGGAAATTGTCTTCAAACCTATAAATACTTTGAAAAACCGAATTAGGACTTACGTGTGCGAATAAAGGTTTTCTAAAAGAAACGATCCAAACGGTTTTCGTTGTCGAATCATAATTGATGTGGGATATTTGTAATCTCATCTAGACCGATTTTGGTACCACGATATATAGATTATATCAAAAATAGGAGTCGGCCCAATGCGGGTAAGATATATAAATTATATCTATGTCGGGTGACGATCTGACGAATAGCATACTAGGCGGGGAAGGTCATGAGCCCCTACCCTAGGCCCTGGACACGTTAGGTAAAGTACTAGCGGGGGTTTATCGGGATTGTGGTTGGTTGCACGGCCGATGTTACGCTACGTTAGGTACAAGATTCGCCGAGGTTGTGGTTGTTGCACGCACTAGTGGAAAAAATGCTTTTTATAACTGCTATTTATATCGGTTAAAAACGGCCTGATGTTAAAAGTGACGCGGTGGCAGTTTTGTAATTAAAATTACACTTTTTATATCGGTTTCCACAGGAACCGATATAGAAAGTGCAAAAACCATCTTTCATATCGGTTCCATTTCATAACCGTTATAGAAAGTGAAAAAATCAAGGCTTCTATAACGGGTCAAAACACCACCCGTTATAGAAACTAAAAAATTGGGCTTTTCACATACGCTCCCTCTCAGTACTCCTCTCATTTTGCACAGCCGATGTTATGCTACGTTAGGTACAATATTCATCGAGATTGTGGTTGTTGCACGGTCGGTGTTTCGATTGGTAAGCTTGTAATTATAAATTAATTTACGAGGCTTAGAAATAATTGAATAGCACAATATACGCCGAGATTGTGGTTGGTTGCACGATCGGTGATGGGCTATGGTTATATGAGCAAGTGGTTTCTAAATTAAACTATGTTGCAACGGTTTTATAATTGAACCGAGTGATTGTGAGGGGTCACGGTAGAACTCACTGAGATATGTTATCTCACCCTATCATTATTGTGGTTTTTACAGAGAAACAGGGTAAGAGGAAGACAAGGTAGCACGAGTAGGTGACGTGCTTATGGAGATGCCAAAGACTTGTAGTCTTGAGTTTCCGATTATGTTTCTCTTGTTATTTTCCGTTATGGTTATGTAACTTGTATTGATATGAGTTGTATAAACCTATTCCGCTTCTCTGGTTATGATATTGAACAATAGACTCTGTATTCCTTTTTAAGTTGAGAACCAAGTTAAATTTTATGGACTTCAAGACAGGTTGATCCAAGACATTATGTTTTATTATCGGAAAAATTTAGTGTGTTCAATATCTAAACAGGGATTGTGTCCTCTGATTGTTGACACAGATGTGCATCTCAGTGTATCTACATGTTAGAAATATTGGGGTGTTACACAATGAAACAACGCAAACAACGAACACACTTGCATGAATCGGTGGTCGCGAGTAACAACAAGTAGCCATATAAATAAACATAAACACAAATTAAGTAGTTAAAGACAGTTTTTTTATAAGCAAAAATATATATAATAGGGGATGCAAACGGGCATCCAAATCGTTACAGATACAATGGGCTTCATTAAAACCTCTCTGGGCCAAAACCCCGGGGGAAAAAGACCCAAGGAGGAAAAAGAGCACCCCAGAAAGAATGAGACAAAGAACCGGCTATATAGAGGTCATACAAACAAAAGGATTAACCCACCAATCAAAAATCTTAAAGGTGGAGTTACGACCTTCTACACTTATAAACCAAGTCCATGTTATTGTCTTAACATGGTTAACAACCCCCTGTAAATTATAAACTAAACCTCTGAAAAGAATATGATTCTGATGTATCCATTAACACCAAGTAACAACCATCCATATCAGATACTTCAATCTACGCGCCTTCTTCGATTCCAATTGCAAGTCATGAGCTCGAAAATGATCGACCCTACTAAAGTATCTGGAATCTTCAAATCGGACCAATTCTGAATAGCAAGCCACACTATTCTGGAACACCTACTCAAGAAAAATAGATGTGAAATAGACTCATCCTGCTCGGAACAAAAGGGGCAGCAAACCCCATGAGGATCATTGATTATGCCCTTAGAAACAAGGTTATCCCGAGTTGGGAGCTTTCCCAACAATAATCTCCAACCAAAGACTCTCACCTTAGTGGGTATAGAAAGCTGCCACATATCAACGATGGCACTCTGAATATCACTATCCAACCTCACCTGATGAATCACATTTAACAAAAGTACATAACAAGATTTAACAGAGAAAAAATGAAGGTTTTCAAGCCTCCACCGCCAATGATCTTGCTCTGAATCATTAGGATGAAACGGAAGAAGAGTGGCCAAAAACTTTTGGACATCCCTCTCCTCCCTGGACAATTCACGACTCCACTCAAAATTCCAATCCCAGATGTTGTCATGCCAAAACCAGTGATCCAAGATGCTGCCCTGTTTATGCTTAGCCACAAAAAAAAAGGCTAGGAAATAAATCCATAAAAGTTTCATTGCTAGCCCACTTGTGACCCCAAAAGGAAATCAGATTTTTCTTCCCCACCATGGGCCTGATCGCAGACACAAAAGCTTCCTGCCAAGAGGAATTACCTTCTTCCAAAAGAAGTAAATCCCTCCACCATAAAGAATCCTTAGTACCACCTCTGGGCAACTGAGCCCCTGTGAAGAAATCTCTTAAATCCCCATATCGATGAGAAAGAAGCCGCCACCAACTTCCCCTATTGTCTGTGGTGCATCTCCATTTCCACTTGCACAGAAGAGCCACATTGAAAGCTTCCAAATTCTTCACCCCCAAACCTCCATCCTTCTTGTGTCTACATACCTTATCCCACGACACCCAATAAACTGGACGACCCTCTCTAGTACCACCCCACAAAAAGTCCCTTTGAATCTTAACTAACTCCTGAATTACGATCTTGGGGACTTTGAAAAAAGAGAACATATAAAGCGGAATACTGTTGAGAACCGAGTTAATGAGAGTCACTCTACCCCCGATAGACAAGAAGCGCCCACTCCACGATAACAATCTCTTTCTCACCTTATCAATAATCGGAACCCAAGTACATCTTCTTCTAGGATTGACACCCACCGGAATACCCAAAAACTTAAAAGGAATATTAGCAGTGTTGCACGACAAGAAAGTTGCAGCCGCCTCCAAAAAGTCACCAGTTAAGTTAATGCCATAAATACAGCTCTTATGAAAGTTCGCCTTCAACCCCAAAACCAACTCAAAAATTCTGAAAATAGATTTAATACACCACAAATTGTCCCAGGAGCCCTTTCCGGTCAAAATAGTGTCATCCGCAAACTGAAGCATCGAAAAGCTAAGGCTATTATGAACCTGAAACTCAAAAGCATCCTTCAAGCACAGCTTTCTGAACCATACCGGTTAAACCCTCGGCCGCAATGAGAAAGAGAAAATGAGATAAATGGTACCCTTGCTTAAGACCCCTATGCATCATAAAATCCTCAGTAGGGCTCCCGTTGACGAGAACAGACATCGAAGAATTATGAAGACAATATTTAATCCAATTAACCCACTTCGACCCAAAGCCCATCCTTCCCATCATATACTCAAGAAAGCCCCAAGAAATAGAATCATAAGCCTTTTCAAAATCAACTTTAAAACCATACACTCATCTTTCCTTCGCTTTGCCAGATCCACCAATTCAATAACAACCAAAACCCCGTCCAAAATCTGACGATCCGGAATGAACACCGATTGACAGGGAGAAATAATCCCAGGCAAAACCTTTTTCAATCTCTAGCTAACACTTTAGCCAATATTTTATAGATACAACCAATGAGACAAATCGGGTGATACTCCTTAAGCTCTTGAGGATTTTCCTTTTTGGGAATGAGAGCAAGAAACGAAGCTGAGATGGCTTTGGGTATCACAGCATTAGCATGAAACTCACCTAAGAAACCCAAGATGTCCTCCTTCACCACATCCCAACAATTTTAATGAAATTAAGATTAAAGCCATCAGGCCCTGGACTTTTATTCCCGTCACAGCCCCACACTTCCTATCTAACCTCCTCCTCCGTGAAAGGAGCAATTAGGTGACAATACTCGTCCTCTTCGATCTTACCAAACTCAATACCCCCAAGAATTGGTCTTTGAAACTGCTCCTCAACATAACTACCTTCAAAAAATCTTTTCACTTCCTGCTTTACCTCCTCCAACTTCCTCCAATCCTTATCCAGATAAACGATCTGATTAGCTCTATTATGATTCTTTATGCAAGCATGAAAATACTTGGAGTTAGGATCCCCTTCTCTTATCCATTTGGCTCTAGATTTTTGTTTGATCATACCCTCTTTAATATGAATCTGCTTCCAAAACGACGAGGATGCCACCTTCAACTTAGCCACATCTTCCAACGCTCCTCCCTCTGCAATAACCTGATCAAGATCATTCATATCAGGAACACAAGAATTGATACTGAGATCCATCTGACCGAACACCTCTTTATTCCAAACCTTAAGCTTAGCTTTCAACAATTTGAGTTTCTCTTTAATAACATATCCTTTTTACCCCTAACCGAAAACCCTTTCCACCACTACTCTACTAAACCTTTGAAATCAGGATGCTCAAACCAATCATTAAAAACACGAAAAGGCTTTGGACCCCAATCCTTAGAAGATCGCAACAACCAAATGGGGCAATGATCCGAGATATCTCTATCACCTACCCATTGACCGTTAATCTTCCAAGAAGAAATCAAACCATCAGAGACTAAAAACCGGTCCAACCTGCTTCTGGATAAGCCATCAGAGCAAAACCAAGTAAACTGCTTCCCATATAAAGGGACGTCCACTAAATCCATATCTGAAATAAAGGAAATAAACTCTGTCATGTCCACCCTACGCAGATGCGCACTATTACCTTGACGTTCATCGATGGACGTAACCGCATTAAAGTCTCCCACTACACACCAATCACCTGGATCGCCATGATGTTTTGCCGCCAAAATGGCCTCCCACACTTCCCTTTTTCCCACTGTCGATCCCGGAGCATATACAGACACCACATATAATAACGAGTTCTTCCACGTACAACACAACCCCACAAAACCCCGGCCACAAACAATTTTTAACCTCGAACAAATCAGCTTTCCACGACAAAAGAATCCCCCCAGAGGTGCCCACAGAAGGCTTCGCAATCCACTCAAAACTTTGACAGCCCCAAAGACTCCTAATCATAACATCATCTAACGACTCCCTCTTAGTTTCTTGAATACAAACAATATCAAAATTACCTCTTCTGATGAGAGCAGCCATCTGTCTCCGCTTGGCGCTATCACCCATCCCTCTAACATTTAAAGATACAATATTCATGAAGCACCCTTTGCATTCTCCCTCTGTTCCTTAGCTACTTGATCCCTAGCTTCCCCATTGTCAATTAAATCAACGTACACAGAATCAGGGCAGACCCCCTCCACCCCCAACTTAGGTGCCATGTTCCAAACCTTCTCATCGGTGGCCTTACGGTGAAGAACCCAGAAGCGATTATTACCAACTTGAATACTAGAGTTGCCGATGGAAACACCACTCAGAGCAGGCCCCTCACCATTCTTAGACATAGCTTGAGAGAACCTCTTTGATGCCTCATCTAAATTGCCTGAAAAAGCAGCGCGAGCCACCTCCATACGCCTCACCTTTCGAAAGGTAGAAGCCATTGAAGATTCAGATGTATCGGTACGAGAACTTAAATTCTTGTTTAAACCAGGAATAGATTGGGATGAGCTTGCTACACTCCTGGACTTTGGGATTGAAGGGAGATCATGAGATCTAGGAGACCCTTGGTGAGATAAAACCACCTCAACCTCATTTCCCCTAAAAGACATAATAGAAGGAATAGATCTAGAGACATGATCCATAGCCTCACCCATCTCATGACCCGGAAAGGGAACATTATCTTTGGGAACGGCGAAATCATCAACACCACGACGACCCGATGCTCCATCACTCCCCATCTCTCTGAGTCGATCTAGAAGGGATAAAAGAGTCACTCACATGAGAAAGAGAATCATTTTCACCCAACTCGCCCTTTTTAGCAGACACCACCTGATTGTTGACGTTGGAATTCGAGGATACAGCCTTAGACCAAAATCTCGCTTCTCCACCCAAATTCCCATCATCACCCAACTCATCCTCCGATGAGAGCACAGGCCATTGAATACCCGCCTCTACGTCCTCTTCATCCGAGCTAGACTTGGGAACCTTTTTATCATCTGAAATACTCCACTGCATGGGCCCACTCCAATCCTCCACCACCCTGATTTCGAATACCTCCTCATTGATCTTAGCTTTAAGAACAGTATTGACAATTACCAAGGACTTCGTCCTCACCAAAATACGAGCAACATCCATAGCTCTCTTCTTTTCCGCATGATCATCGGAAAAAACATAAGAACCAAAGGGCTCAACTAGGGAGGAAAAGAAATCCATTGACCAAGCATGAGTCGGAATGCCAAAACACTGAATCCACATCAAACGCTCCTTGTCCAACTCCCCAGGTTGCCATGGCCTGATATCCTTGAACCATTGCGCCAACCAATCACCCGCCTCATCGACAAAAGCTTGAAGACCACCATCTTCCTTGCCTTCTAAAAGAACCAAGTTCGCTCCAAGAGGTGTCGCCTTCACCGAAAAAATACCTTGTTTGTAAAAGTCATCTTGAATGAACTATGTCTTTCCCGGATATAAAACCTCACCAATCTTGGCAGAACTTAGATTTGAAACGACTTCAGCCGAAGGGGTAAAGTGGACATCGACCGCACTGTCTGCTATACTCTTTTCCTTGACACTAGTCCCTATAGATAAAGGTTTATCACGAGCGCCCCCTTGAATCTTAGGTATCCACACCTGAGTATTGCCTTGACCCTTCTTGGATTCCCTCACACCAGTGGCCATTGGTTGATTCTTTTGATACAACCCGACCCCCTCCCTCTCGAACCTTGGTTGATTAACAAACAACTTCATTTTTTCAAGGAAAATGTTATCAAGCTTTACAGCAAATCGGCTCGGATCTTTGACATCTTGGAAATGGACAAACCCAAACCTCCTTCCGTTCTTGTCCCTTCTCAGAGGGATAAAAACCTCCTGAGCCTCCCCGTAAGTCTTAAAAACAGTCAAAAGATCTTTGGCCCGATAATGCTCGGGAAAATTAGATATAAAAAAAGAGGTCAAAACTCCATTGTTCCCAACTTTGGAGGTGATAGCCAAGTCCGTCTTCATAATTCTCTGATAATCTCGACCCACACCTCCTCCTCTACGCCCCGAGACAACTTGCCACCCATCCTCGCCTATTGATATCCCTTTCCTATCATATATCTGTCGTTCAACCCCTTCTCTCTTATCTGGGACTTTCCTGCGGAGGTTGACATCCTGCCATCTACGAGACTCCTCATGCCGACCTCCCCTATGACCATAACCATATGGACGTTCACCACCAAAAACAACTCCGTCTTCACGCACTACCCACCTACCTCTATCCAATGAATTCCTTTGAATCCTCCTGCGATCGCCCTCCCAACCCCACTGTCTAACTCCCCATGGCCCTCCGTCATACTCTTTCTCTCTCGTCCGACCTCTCTCTCTCATAACAGTAACAACAATTAAAAATAAAAAAGAACACCAGCAAACCAATACATAATGAAAGACATAACATAAAAAAGATAAAAAAGTAAATGTCACTTAGCTGATTAATGGCGGAGCCGGTGACTGAGTTGCATCCACCATACCGAACAGCTACGGCACTCCCATGACCATAGACTGAGCGACAACCATCAGATAGAACTGAATGGAACGAAATAGATGAAGCTGCTGCAATGCACCGTTGAACGCCCTCTTCAGGTCCTATCACAGCCGTCGCCACTCCACACCTTGACAGAGCCAAACCGATGAGCTCCAAAACAGAATCGTCGCCGCCGCAAACTGCCCTAAACTCTTAGATCGCACAACCAAATCTGACCCCACGAAGGCGATGATCTCAGAGGGACTCACGAGAGACTTGGACACCGCCGCGAGGCGACCTAGTTACCAACACCCTGATTCCCCGCGAAGACAGCTACAGATTGATTTTAGGACCGCCGCAATGTGGCCACCGGAACCGTGACTGTGATGCTGACTTTAGAGATCTAGGGTTGAGGTGTGAATCGGAGTGGGTTGTGATTTTTAGTAAAAGGCAGTGATTTCACATCGAACACGATTCATATATGGGTCCAAGTGAGACCCCACTATGATTTAGAAAACGGAACATGGTGAACGTCGACGAGTGTAAAAACAATCACAATTTTTGACAAAGAAAAACGTACGACCAAACAATCGTAGCTTGAACTTTACAACATGCGCAAGCTTGAAACTAACATACACAACCTTAAAACACATGTGCACGAGACATATTCATGGGATTCATGATTATAAATATAAAGTTATATTACGCAATATGTCAAATTAATAAAATTAACAAGGTTTAAATATATGTTACCCCTGTAAATATCCTCATTTTCCATTTACCCCCTGGAATTTTTTTATTATTTAAAAAACACCTTGCAAATATTAAGTGTTTCTATTTACCCCTGCTATTAGTTTTAGCTAACAACGTTAAGTCTATGCTGGTTTGACTGTCATTTGGGATCTAGTTACCCCCTGTAAATATTAATTGTTTCTTGTTACTCCCTTGTAAATATTAAGTGTTTTTAGTTACCCCTGCAAAGTCAGCATAGACTTAACGCTGTTAGCTAAAACCAACAGCATGGGTAACTAGAAACACTTAATATTTGCAAGGTGTTTTTTTTTAAAAAAATTGCAGGGGGTAAATGGAAAATGCGATATTTGCAGGTGGGTAACATTTTTTTTTGATAAGCAAATGTTAGTACGGCAACTTTGTAACTCCTTCATGTTCCTTAGCTCACTAACTGAGCTACCTGAGACTGCATGTGGGTAACATATATTTAAGTCAATTAATAAACAAGTAAATACCCAGTTTGCTTGCTGATTGTAGGACATCAACTTAGTCTCCTACATTATCAATATTGCAAAGTAATTATTGAAATTGCAAAACGTTAATCAGATTTGTTTTTATGTTTGGACCAACCAGTAAATACATCCCTGACATTATTTACTTAATTTCAAATATATTCTTGACGTTACTAATTTAATATGTCATTATATAGTCTCTACAAATACCGGCGGAGAGACGAACCTGATTAAAATTTTGCAATTTTATGGATCATTTTTTAATATTAATAATGTGGACGACTAAGTTGATAATCCTACAATTTTAGGAGCTATGTTTCCACATCATTCATAAAATGAAATATTTGTCTTCATTCACACTAATTTTTTAGAGTCTCCAAAGTCTCATATTCGAAATTCATATAAATATCTAATTTAATTTTTTTAAATATTCTTTCTATTTTGTTATGGAAAAAAATATTCTATCTCTTAAATATGCAATGTATAACATACTTGTTAGTGTAACAAATAATTGCAAGCAATCAAAAGACCAATATTTTTATTTTTGTGATTTTGTTTCAACTTTAAATATATCTTGAATTGAATGTAATGATCAATGTAAGTGATGTAACTATATTGTCTACATTTTAACTGGATTGATTACAATGTTATCTTTTTTTTTTGTTACCATGTCATTGATAACATTGTAATCAATCCATTTAAATTATTGGGTAAAAACTTTTAAAACCATTTCATTCTACTATTGTTTTCTATACACACCAGCTGAGAGTCAAACCCAGGACCAGAATGTATAAGGGGCCCAAATATCTGTCACTTGTACCATATTATGTTGATATTAGTATTGTTATTTCAATGTTTTGAGAGGTGATTAGATGATGGATATTTAGAATGATTTGTACTTTTTTCCATTAAGAAATAAAGATTCCAACAAAAATTATCGACGTAGATTGATCTAGTTGGTAAGGATATTGCTAATATTTCATTATATATAATATATACAAATTTCGTAAAAGAAAAGGTAAAAATAGAATTAACTTGTGAGTGTATATTTTTATATTATTTAATATTATTTTAACTTAATATTTTAACTTCATTTAAAACTCTTGATTCGCGATTCTTTATTTTTTTTACCCAATTGCATTCTTTTAGTCTCAAAATGGTACCGTCACTTTTTTTTTCAATTTTTGTCAAACTCTATTTAAAAAAAGTCTATGTGACTATTATGCTAATGATGTGAACATCTACTGTGTTGACGTGTTCGCTTATGGCTCTGTTTGGTAAAAAGTATAGTGGATAGCGGATAAGCTAGCAGATAACGGATGAGCGGATAGTGGATGAACGGATATCGGATGAGCTAGCAGATAACAAATTATGTGTTTGGTAAAACTAGGGGTTAAAATAGTTGATAAATGTAAAATGACATAAAATGATATTTAATTAATGATTAAATTACTTAATGATGACAAAATGTTTAATGAAAAAAGAGAAGTAATTTAAGAAAAATAAAAAGGGTAAAAATGTCAAAAAAGTAAGACGCTATCCGCTAGCGTTTGAAAAAACGCTACTTGAAGTAGCGTCTGAAAAACACTAAACGCTACTCGAAAAACGTTAAACGCTAGTGCTTGCCAAACACGCATACTCTTCACCCGCTAATTTCATCCGCTAGTTTTATCTGCGCTAGCGCTGATAGACTAAGCTAAGTTAAAAATCAGAACTAGGGGTTGCAAGGAAGAAGATAACAAATAAAAACTGCATAGATTTTTTCATTGCCCTCTCCAAGGGAAAAATAAGCTTAAATAGCTAGGGTTCTCAAACTACTAATCAGCAAAATGGGCCATGGGCCTCAGCAACACAAACATAATAAAAAGCTAAACAAATAAAAACATCAAATTACTAAATACACCTCAGTATTTCTATTTGAAGTCCTTAAACCAACTAGGCTTTTTAATTTGTCTTTTGGGCCTATCATTACTATCCGCCCCAACAGAAACCTTGTCCTCAAGGTTTGGGTTGACACCTGGCGCAAATCTGGCCGTTGTTGGAGCAGGGAGATCCAGCGCTGGAAATGTGGCCTGGGTCGCGTGAACGCGTGGCTCGCATCTGGCCGTTGAAGAGGAAAGTTGATCAAACGGTGGAGAGGGCAGGTGTGGCGCGGTCAGCGAGGTGCAGGGAGTGATGATGGCGTGTGCAGTATGCTCTGCTGACGCCTTGGGAGCCGAAATAGCTTTAGCAGTTGGGAAAAGGGAATCCAATGAATCATCAAGTGGGGAAGATGCAATCTTGGTCTGTCCGTTGAGATCTAACGGAACTCGTTGATCCACGCGGCTGGAGTGGGAAACCGCGTCCCCTGGAAACGAGGCGGAATTGATGGGCACGTTTTCCACTGTTAGCGCGTTTTGCACAGCACGAGGCGCGTGGGATGCGTGTTTTTGGTGCTGAGGAGTGATATTTTGAATTGACGGTTGAGATGTAGTCAGATTAATTTTGGAAGACTGACCCTCAATCAACGGTGTCGTTGGCTTGCTAGAGAGAGAAATCGATTGTGTTAAAAAAGGATTTGTAGTACTTCCACTTATTTCAGTTTCCCACTTCTTCTTAGATACACCTCTCAGTTCCTTTTCAGTTGCCAGACTCGCCTTTCTCTCTTTCTCCTCATCTGCTTTTCTCTTCGCTACTTCCTCTAGATTCTTCTCTGTCTCTTCACATTCAGCCAAAACCTTCTCCTTCACTGTCTCTTTTGTACCTTCAGACATCTCTAAATCACATAGATCAGGAGGGAGAGGTGTGAAATGAGAGCTAGGATCTTCACCATAATAAGGACGTAGTAGAGAGACATGGAACACTCGGTGGATCCGGGCTGACGATGGTAGATCAAGCTCATAAGCCACCTTTCCAATACGACGAGTGACTTAAAGGGGCCAAAGTAGCATTTGGCCAGCTTCTGAGAAGTTCTTCGTACTACAGACTGCTGCTTGTAAGCCTGGAGTTTCAACAGGACCAGATCTCCTGGTTCAAAGGTATGGTCTATCCTTTTTTTGTTGGCCTGATTGATCATGCGTTGTCTGCTTCTTTTCAAGTTCTCCTTCAAGGTCTCTAATACTGCTTGATGTTGTTGCAAGGTGAACTCTAAGTTGTTGATGTTGGTTGAGCCTGTGACGTAGTCAGAGATGGATGGGGGAGGGCGGCCATACAGGGCTTGAAATGGCGTCATTTCAATACTGGAATGAAACGAGGAGTTATGCCAGTATTCAGCAAGATGAAGGAATTTGAACCATTGACGAGGGTGGTCACCAGCAAAACACCTCAGATACGCCTCGAGACAACGATTTATCACTTCAGTTTGGCCATCTGTTTCTGGGTGGTAAGCTGTGCTGTACTTTAGAGTCGTCCCTTGGGCTCGAAAAAACTCTTTCCAGAAGGAGCTGAGGAAGAGTGGATCTCTGTCCGAAATAATTGTCTTTGGAGGACCATGCAAACGGCAGATCTCAACTGAGAAGCGAGTGGCTAAGTCGGAAGCAGTGTACTTAGATGGAAGCCCAATCAAGTGGATATACTTTGTTAAGCGGTCACAGATGACCCAGATCACTGTATGTCCAAAGGAAACAGGTAAATGAGTTATAAAATCCATTGTGAGTTCTTCCCATACCTGATTTGGAGTTGGTAAGGCTTGTAGTAACCCCTTTTTTTTCTGAGGCAGATATTTGTTATGCTGACAACTTGAGCAGTGTTTGACAAAGTGTTTGACATCTCTGTGGATTCCTGGCCAACTAAATGAGGCAGATAGACGAGCAAGTGTTGGTTTCACACCTGAGTGACCGGCAACAGGGGTGTTGTGATATTCTCTGAGCAGTGCTTGTCGTAGGTCGTCTTCATCAGGTACAAAAAGTCTCTCTCTAAAGTAAAGTAGACCATTTTTGAAACTGTATAGTTGTTGCATTCTTGAATCTGATTGACTCTTCAAGACTAATTCTTTTCCCTTGTCATTTTGTGCATAATAATCCCTGAGATGAGCTACAAGGGTTGGGACTGGGGATGAGATTGCAGAGAATAGAAGACCGTCGTCTGAATACTTTCGGCTCAAAGCATCTGCAACTTGATTTGCTTTTCCAGGTTTGTAGAAAATCTCAAAACTGAAACCTTGTAGTTTAGATGCCCACTTCTGCTGTTCTGGAGTCTGTATAGTTTGTACCAAAAGGTTTTTGAGACTCTTTTGATCTGTAAAAATGTGAAAATGTCTCCCTATAAGGTATTGACGCCATTTCTTTACTGCCTCAGTAACTGCATACATCTCACGGACATACACAGACGCTGCCTGCATCCGTGGACACATTTTTTTGCTGAAGAAGGCCAAAGGGTGCCCTTTTTGGGATAAAACTGCACCAATTGCAATTGCAGAAGCATCAGTCTCGACCACAAAAGCTTTGGAGAAATCTGGGAGAGCCAAAACAGGAACTTGTGTAATTTTATTTTTCAATTCTGTAAATGCCAAACTGGCTGATGTACTCCAACTGAAAATAGTGGAACGTAAGAGATCAGTGAGAGGAGCGGCGAGAGAGGCGTAGTGGCGGACAAATCGCCGATAGAATCCGGTGAGGCTAAGAATCCCCTGAGAGCCGTGAGAGAACATGGCTCCGGCCAGTCTAGAATAGCTTGCACTTTTTCTGGATCTGGGGCAACACCCTTAACTGAAATAACATGGCCTAGGTAATGAACAGTATCAACTGCAAACACACACTTAGATAATTTTGCAACAAAAGTATGTGTATGTAATAAGTCTAACACAAGCCGCAAACGAAGTAAATGATCAGATAATGATGTGCTATAAATTAAAATATCATCAAAGAAGACTAAAACAAACCGGCGAAGAAAAGGTCTAAGTAAATCATTCATAGCTGATTGGAATGTGGAGGGGGCATTAGTCAAGCCAAAAGGCATAACTAGAAATTCGTAGTGCCCATCAAATGTTCTAAAAGCAGTTTTAGGAGGCATAGAGTAGAGAATGAAAGCACCAAATGATAGACTAAGCTAAGTTAAAAATCAGAACTAGGGGTTGCAAGGAAGAAGATAACAAATAAAAACTGCATAGATTTTTTCATTGCCCTCTCCAAGGGAAAAATAAGCTTAAATAGCTAGGGTTCTCAAACTACTAATCAGCAAAATGGGCCATGGGCCTCAGCAACACAAACATAATAAAAAGCTAAACAAATAAAAACATCAGATTACTAAATACACCTCAGTATTTCTATTTGAAGTCCTTGAACCAACTAGGCTTTTTAATTTGTCTTTTGGGCCTATCAAGCGCCTATATGTCTATTTAGTTGACGCGACTGAATACACGTACATTTAGACGCGACATGGCAATGAAAATACATTTATTATGTAAAATCAATTCAAACGATTGAGAAATTAATGCATGAATAGTATACACATAGGAGCTCTTTTGCATGGTCAATTAAATGTGTGAATAATATTCAAACGATTGAGAAATAAATACATGGCAGTGAACCTAGTCGTGATGCATATAGTACAACAAAGTTACATTGACGATTTCCGACGGTGAATTCCGTCGCAAATTCAGAGATTTCTGTCGCAAATTGACGTTTTCGACGGACAAAAATCCGTCGCAAAATCACTCGTTGCAAGTCGTTTCTGACAGATTCTTTCGTCGCAAATATCTCCGTCGCAAAGTCATTGCAAATCTGTCGCAAATATCCGTGGCAAAGTCGTCGCAAAATCTGACACCTTTTCGTCGCAAATTTGTCGCAAATTATTTGAATTTTCTTAAATAACTGTCAAAAATTCTGTCGCAAATTGTTTAAAATTATGTCGCAAATTCAGTAATTATCCATGAAAATTCCGTATCAAATTCCGTCGGTACGCAAAAAACATTACATTCTTGAAAAATTGGCCATTTACATTGCCATTTCTATTTGCAATACTTCTCTGCCAATTCAATTCAGACTCAAATCCGCCAATTCAATTCAATCCAAACTACTAAAAGTGTCAAACATACATAAACTACTCTAATGTTAAAATGTCAAACATACCAAATATCAAAACATATCAAAACATCCAAAATATCAAAACAATGATTTGAGAGCTAAAAGTTTTGCACAAATCGATAACTTTGAGTTTGATGACCCTTCAAAAAATGGCTTGTTTGCATCTAACAAAAGATTATAAAATGTCAGTGCATGCTCATTCGGAAGCTCATCCATGTTATCGCACTGCTGCTCCTCAAATGACACATTCACCCCAAGACCGTGTCAAACCATATTCTGCATCAAGTCGATTTGTTCACCACATCCTATATCCGCGGAATTACTTGAAGAACCCATGCAATTTTCGCCAACCAATGGGACGACATCAAACCCTATTTCACCATTACTCGTCCAAATCCAATAATTAGGCCTAAACCCAACTCTCTTCAAGTGTTCAATGACCTCCATTGGACTCTTAATCTTTCCACATTCTCATTTGACGCACGGACATCGAATCCCCTCTTCAACACTAAATTGTTCTTGACTCATTGCAAAAAGAACAAACTCCCACACGCCGTCTACAAAAGATTGTTTCAAACGCGCGCTTTTTGGAAACAACGTATCATACATCCAAAGGCGGTGCGAAGGAGGAAATTTCATTCTGTACATTTAAAATTGCCAATATATCAGATAGAGAAAGATCGATGTCCATCGAGAGAGAGTACAAGACATGAATTTAAACGATGGATGCCCATCGAGAGAGAGAGAGAGAGAGAGAGAGCGGGACATGATACATATCAAATCATATTAGCTAGGTAATTATAAACAACTCACAGCTAACTAACAAATAAACACAAGGATTACAAACATGTTGAGCATATTGATCAAACCAAAAAAGAAATATGCTTACAAGCATGATAGTCTCAGCCTAACAAACTCAACCAGTAGCATAGTTTTCAATTCATCCAAGTAAAATTTTAACAACTCCCTAGTAGTATGAGCTAAAAAAATTTGAGCATGTTAAACTTGATTGTCAAACCAGTACCTTAAATCAGAAACAATAAGGAAAACAAACCAATACTCAATTATGCTCAATACTATTTTATTTAAACTATGCAAACCAATACTCAATTCAAACTATGCTCCATACAAACCATTAATCAATTCAAACTATGCTCAATTGAAATCAATACTCAATGAGAGGGTTAACTTCATTTTGAAATAAAAACAAAATCAACCACTTCTAGAAACTTAGAAGATAGTTATTAGAGAATAACCATACTAGCCAAACAAGTTTAATCCAACAATGCAATGATACAGGTAAGAAGATACAAGCAGAAAACATTGAAATAGTTATGAAACAAAGGGAAACGGAGAAACTTAGAAAGGATACCCGAGAGCAAGAAGATCCAATTTGTTGTATTTAAACCTAACATGCAAAATAAGCCAAAATAACAAAATCTGAATGTGCTAACTATAGAAATGAAGCATAGAAGTCAAGCGAGAAAAATTTGCATTCCTAGCTTTTGTGTAATGTTGCCTACCCAAGAGAGTTATATTATAAGGAATGCTATTTAGGCTTATTTGGGATTAACTTCTAATTAATATGAGATATTAATTGTGAAGACCCTGATTATTTGTGGAGACATGGTTCTAAAAGCAAACACTTTCAGCATAGATAGAAGAAATAATGCAAAATGATTGTGTTCAAAAGAAACTTCAAAGAATGATCACTGATTGATTCCACAAACACCTTATGGATAACACAGTGATGAAACAATACACATGGACAAACAAGAACCACAAGTCCACAAACAACACTTAATAAACGCTGCTTAGAGCATTGATTAAAAAAACAAAATAAAACCTAACTTCAACAAAATCAGAATCGATAGAACAAAAAATGAAAGAAAAAATTGAGACATTTAGGGTAAGACTCAAAAATCATTATCAATACTAACCTGGACTGACTGAGAGAGTAAGACTAAGAGAATCTAGGGTTCTCTATGGATTGATGCTGCAACAAATTAGAAGGGAAGAGGGTTAGGGTTTCGTTTAAAAAAAATTGGGACAAATTAAAGAAAATAATAGAAATTACCTGCAAGTGGAGAAGAGGTGTAGAAGCCGCGGAGATACGGCGGGGAAACGGCAAGGAAGCAGTGGAGGCGAAATGGTAGATGCACAAGGAGAGGGAGAGTGGAAGGCACGGGAAGAGGGAGAACGAGAGACTGTCTTCGTAGCCGTGGAGCACGTTTAGCGATGGAGGAGGGCGGAGGAGAGTGAGGGAGATAATGACATTTCAGCTAGAGGAGAGTGAGTGAGATTTGGTAAAATGAGAGGGTTCGAGGGAAGAGGCTGTGTTTTAATTGGGTTTTTTCCTTTGCGACGGACTTTTAGCGTTTTCCGACGAAAATAGCCGTCGGAAATTAGCGACGAAACACGATTTGGTCGGAAATGTAAGCGGGAATTTAAGCGCCTTTTTTTCCTGAACAGTTGCGACGACATTTTGGTTGGAAATCCGTCGGAAATTGCGACGGACTAGAGTTCGTCGAAAAGTTTCGTAGGAAACAACGTTTATTCTTGTATAATATGAAACGATTCAAGAATGCATAATTATTAGTATAATATGCATAGCCTAGATCTTTTCTAAATTATTAAAGAATGCATAACTTATTTAAAGAATGCATATATATTTATCTAATACAGATTTTTCTAATATTAAATTATTAAACAATGTATACAAAAATTACGCTATTAATTACAGAATTTGTTGTAACATCCCCAATTTAGCTAATTTAGTTAATAGAAATTAGCAAGATTTGTAATTAAATTATTAGCTAAATTGAGTATATTAGCATATTTTAATTATTATGAGTTAGTACATCATTGATTAAATAATTTATGGTGTACTTGTTTGCTATATTATGTTGAGTGTAGGGGTTATTGAATAATTGTTTGATTAAATTGGGGTTTTAGTGGATAAATAGGATCAAGGGCAAAGTAGTCTTTTACTACTGTTTTAAACACCTCAACTGAACATTAAAACAAGACAAAACAACACTCACGCATTAGTTCAGAATTTTAGAAATTGAGAATAGAGAATGAAAGGGAGGAACCGTGAGAAAGGAAGAAAGAAAGGGAAGAGCTCCACCACCATCAACAAACCTTCATGCATGGTACTTTTTCTTACATCATTACACTCAGCTGCTTCTCCTCTACAGAGTGATACTCATTTCACCACCAAAGACCTCTCCATTCCCTTTTCACCATTTTTGACCTTCAAGCTCAAAATAGTCAAGAATAGAGTTCTCAAGCCTTGCATGTGAAGCATAGAGCAAGATTGGTGCACTTGGGTAGCCCCAATGTAATTTCAGAACCTTTAAGTGGAAGATTAGGAGCTGGGGTCGTGATTGGGACATTTTTGGAGCTTGACTTCGTGATACTTGGTAGTGGGGTTGAAGAAACCAACTCACAACAAGTTTTACAGAAAAAGGTTTTTAAACAGTCCATGGTATTTCCTTCATAACTCACTGTACAGAACTCAGTTTAAGCTCATATTTGTTTCTTTGGAAACTAGACATAAAATACTTCAGTTTAGGCACAAGAACCACTTAATTTGACTGAGTATTAAGGGAGAACATTTAAGTACAAGTTAAACTTTTGTCACAGTAATACTTTCAAACCAGTCTTTGTATTTTCACCATAATTACCTGAATACTCGTCATAACAGTTTGGGACTTGAACCATATGAAAGTAGACAAAAATATCTACACATTAGGCCCTGGATTGAATGGTTTTGGTTAGAAATTGAATAAGTTATGCTCATCCCAAAACTGCTCCCAGATGCTGTCCAGAAATAGTTCGATTCGGAGAGAGTTTGATCGCGTCTTCCGTTATTCGAGTTGTTCGTCGCTCCGGGTGAGTTCTATACTCGCTTAGGGTTTTCATTTTATTTGTGTCAACCTTTCATGTGACTGAAAATAGGTTTTGGTGTTTCGTTTCG
The DNA here is from genome assembly GCA_039519185.1 of Astragalus membranaceus. Taxonomy (NCBI): domain Eukaryota; kingdom Viridiplantae; phylum Streptophyta; class Magnoliopsida; order Fabales; family Fabaceae; genus Astragalus; species Astragalus membranaceus. The sequence goes on along the minus strand of CM076846.1, from coordinate 159,398,011 downwards.
TTCGATTTCATTGAAACCCGTTGTTTTGCGAAAACCGTAATTGTGAAGATGTATTTTGTTATGAATGCTCGAATGATTGAGATTGGATGATTTGATGCTATGTTTGATGATGTTTGTACTGGTTATTGCTTTGAATTTATGTGATGTTATGTTTGGGATCGATCGGAATGGATGTTGGAACGAACGGAATAGCCAAAGTTACACGAAAATGTATTTTTGAGAAACTGATGGTCACACACGGACCGTATGCCCCTGCACACGGGTCGTGCGTGTGGTTCGCAGCTGCGCAATAAATTTTTTAAAAATGCGCACGGGTCGTGCGCCTTAGCGCACAAACCGTGCATCCCCTTCTGTTACCCTATTTTAAAACATGTCCTAGGCTATTCCAATTGGTTCCAAATCCATTCTAATCATTTCCCCAACCCTATGTATTGAATAAATGATTGATGTGATGTGAAGGTTCTATGTGAATGACCAGGAAGTTGAGGTAATGTCATGTTATGTTTAAATGTGATAATGTTGTGTCATGATAAGTGGACTATAAGTCCCATGAGGTTGAGGTTAATGCTATGATATTGATTGTGATTGAGGTAATTATGAATGATGTGAGGAGAATGTTCTATGTGATGTTAATAAAAGTTAGTAACTACGAGCGAGGTAATGTCACGAAAGGATAAAACGGACTAAAATGTCCCTTGAGTTTGAGGTTATGTTATGTTTATGTCGGGTATAAGAGACGGCCCAATGCGGGTGTATATTTATATAAATTATATAAATTGAGGTCTAGGGTGACGACCCTATTGAGGTTAGCGTACTAGGGGAGGGGAAGTCATGAGCCCTATGAACCTAGGCCCCATGAGGGATTCCTGATAGAAAATGGTCAGTGGAATGGGTTCACCGGAATTTTTATACTATAATGAACGGTGATATGCTAAGCAATGTAAAAGAGGTTTTCATTGATTTATGTGATACATTCCGGTCAAATATGTATTTTATTTATATTATTTTGCATTGATTTATCATTAATAAGAGGTGAGTTTTTGGTAATATGCGCCCACCTAGTTTTTTAAAAGGAGTAAGTTAGTATCCTAAACCTTTTATTTTTATTTCGATAAGCAATACTTTATTAAGGGAGCACTAGGGGTGCTCAAGCCAAACAACAAATTACATATTGTTTAAGCAATGAAGTGGGTTGTTCCACCAAGAGACAATGGATAAATAAGAATTACAACCCGCCCTATAAACGAGTCAACTCCAAGATAAACTTTTAATACGCCTAATGATAGAATCACTGTTAGGTTCCTCGTTCTTGAAAATAAGTCCATTCCGAGATAACCATAAACACCAACACGTGGTCAACCAAATCAGTTGCCTTGTCTTCTTTGCCTTTTTACCGGTGACAACATTACCCAACCATTGAAAGTGATTGGCCAGGACAAAAGGGGGCTCGGAATCAACACCCAACCAAGAATAAATATTGGACCACACCTCATATGCAAAAGAGCAATCCAAAAACAAATGTTGAGCTTCCTCATAATGAGACCTACAAAAAGGGCAGCAAGCATCGTCTATATTCGCTATCACCTTACGGCGAACGAGAAGGCCACGAGTGGGCAAACAATTGCGGAACAAGCGCCAACCAAAAATAGAGACTTTGGAAGGAGTAACACACTTCCAAAGCGACACCAACATATTCTTAAAATCATCTTCCAAGCCGTTAGAATTGCTAAGATTGGCAAGCCAATTATAACAAGATTTAACGATAAAAGATTTAGACGGGTCCAACAACCATATCCAAGAGTCCGGCAGTCCCTTCGACGTAGAAACACCCTGCAAAACTGAAAACAAATCATGAGCCTCCACTGCTGGGAAGTGCTGACCGAGAGCATCAGTAGCACCTGCTGGTGCTGAGAACTGGTCCGACGCTGCCACAGAAACAGTCTGCTGTCCGCGAGTTGATAAAAAATATTAGACAAGTATAATAAAAAATTGTAGACAAGTATAATAATTTATCATATGATTCGGTCACTTTTTAAAAGAATCATATGATAAATTATTCGGTGCCGTTTTTATTCAGTCACTTTTTAAAAGAATCATATGACAAATATAATAATTTATCATATGACTCGGTCACTTTTTAAAAGAATCATATAATAATTTATGGATGAAGCCCGGATACCGGATACGATACGGGATACGACACGATACGGGTACGGAGATACGGGAAAATTTTGAAAATCAAGATACGACACGGTTGGGATACTTTAATAAAAAATTAAATTAAAATTTAAATATATAAAAACATAACCGAAAAAATAAAATAGAATAGAAACACAAATATAAAACAAAGATGAAAAACTGAAATATTGCATTTTATAGATATGAAAAAAAATGTGCCCAAATAGATAAAAAAATCACAAAGAAACTATATGGATGAAAGGAAGAACCGACACACCTATGTGTGAGTGACTAGTCATAAAAAGTAATGGTGGACAAGTAACTGAGACCACCCGAAATCGTATAATACGAATAGTCAGTGGCAGAAATAGATGACTTTTTATAAACTAAGATATTCATATTAGTACGTAATTGGTCAATAAAACATAAGCATATCATTAGTCAATATATCTTCATCACATTGTAGAAATAAATACTTGTGATCTTATCAAGTAGAGATAGTTACGTATATTTATCTCACTCATATCACAATGTATTATTTCTTCTATTATGTATTACGAAAAAACATATAATTTTGTCTTTTAGTTATTGAGGTATTAAAGTACATCATATATGAGTGACAATCATGTGCTTAGTTGGTAAGAGGTATCGAAAAAGTATCTCAGAAGTATCTGAGAAGTATCGAGTCAAATATTTTTTTAAAAAATTATTATATACTCTTTGGGTACGTATCGGGAAGTATCGGGTGCGTATCGGTATCGGATACGTATCCGACACGGGTACGTCTCCATTTTTGAAGTATCGGGGCTTCATAGTTTATGGGTGCTTCTAGGGTCGTGAAAGAACAAATTAAATGTAATATCCTGGGCCATTTTCTTACTTAGTAGGCTACCCAGTAATGCATTCATGGGTACATGGTTCGATTTCTACGGAAGGCAAAAACTCTACATGGGGGTAGAGAACTAGATCAATTGGTAGTGGGAATGCATTGAGCATGTATCTAAGCCTCAGGGTATATGGTTCGATTCCCACGCACTACAAAAAAAGGGACCTATACCAACGAAGATTTTTAGTGACGGGAAACATCCTCCGTAGGTAAAAGTCAATACTACACTAACGTATATTATTTTAAATTTAAAACATTTTAACTTTTGTTCTCCCTCACCTCGCGCTCGAGCTGCGATGGGTTTTCACGCCCACCTCTCTCACTCGCGTTCTCATGCATGCGTTGCCGTACTGTCTCTGCTCGCGATCCACGTTCACTCTCTCATGCTCTTCTTTCCTTGCCCATGGCTCCATTGTTGAAGTTTTCATCTTCTGACTGTGAAGGTAAGCCCCAATCTTCCATGATTTTTTTCTTGATATTTCGTTTTCCTTTTTCTGTGAAACTTTTAGAGATTCAAAACCCTAGGGATCTTGAACTTTCATATTTCGTTTTCTTATCTGCAAACAGGTTAGTATTCATCATAATTTCTTGTTGTTATGTGGCTTAACATTTCTAGATTGCATTCAATTTCTGTAGAAACCTAGGGTTATGAATTAATCACGAATGGTTTTTGTTCTGTAATTTCTTCCAATTGTTTTCTGATTTTTCAATTGGTTTCTGTTTGCTAGATATCTATCCCGTGCTTTGGGCTTCTCTTTATGGTGTTAGGTAAAAACTTTGCAGCAGCGCTAGAATTGAAGGGTCAATTCTTTGATTCAGAGCAACTCTGTGATCTCTAAGGAAGCAAGTACTACAGAGTACAGAGACACTCTACAAGTAAGTCTAATTGATCAACATTATTTTAATTATTGTTCTCCTATACAAACATGCAGTTTTAGAAGAGTTTGTCTATAAAATGAATTCAACAGTATTTATTTTTGTACCTTCAACTTCAATTGTAACTTTATTATTTAAGTTGAAGTTGTCATTCCTTGGCTTTCGTTTTGTTACTCTGAACTTGTATAATATAAAATGTCTCTTTACTTTGCTCCACAATTTCTCTTTTTTGCTTGTATTTTGTGGTGAAGTTTTAGTCTTTTCGTTCAGATTTGTAAGACCTGAGATATTCTTGTTCGATATGGAGGAATGAGTTGGCCCTGTGATTTTCAGAATGCCCACCAGCTTCTCAGTTCATAGTTACAGAAGGAGAGAAAGTGAACATACAAATTGAAGGAATTGAGGTAACGATTTACTTCATTCTTTATTACTCTAATGAGAAGATTATAATGGTTGAGTTTTTATGTTAAAGCATTTCGGTAAACATTCTAATCTTGAACATTGTACCATTTCATTTCTTATTATATCTTGTGTATTAGCTAACTGAGGTTGTTACTCCTTTAAGCTGATCACTAGTTTTGTTCAGTATCATTTTCCTTCAATCAAGCTTAGTTATCACACTACAAGAACCTGATTAGAGAGGAGTATTTGGTTTTCTGTCCTCGACAGTTAAGGTGGGCACTTTCCTTTACCATTAGTTGATAATGTGTTACAACATATTCAAAGTTTGCTTGGTGATTTGGTTTACTTAGTTGCGCTTCAATTGTCATTGGCTCATTGCAACAACAAGAATTTTATTAAGCATAGGAGAAATATATTGTCCGGGTTCTTGAGCTTAGTAGTGCAGTGGGCGTCACACAAAATATTATTCTATATCTTTATGAGTTCTTACCAGAACTAAATAAAATATATGACCTGTCTTGCTTGCATGCACTAAAATAATTTGTATTGAACAGCACTGCAATCTATTAGCTATGCCATTGACCAAGAACTAAGTGAGTTATAGTTGATGAAGCAGTCATAAGAGAATGAAATTAGCTCTAGGGAACATGTTCACTTACTTATGTATTTTTCAGTTAGCTACAGACATACTAGTATCCATGAGCTTATGAATTAAAACCTAGTTTTTATAGTACATAGTATTGAGGAATACCTGACTCTTTAGTTAAGATATTACCAAGTCCTTTTATGTTTACCTAAGGATTACTTAGTACTATATATGTACATTGATTTCTCTATATATCATTTTAAACTGAAATCATTACTGTTGATTGTTGAGTTATTCACTTCCACTCTGCTGTTCAATTTCAGATATGTTGCTTCTTATCATTACTTGTTTAGTTGCTGCTGCAAGTAATAGTTTCATTTCATCCTTGTTGTTGTTTATTTAGTGCTCTTTTCATTTCCTTTCTTACAAAAACCAATCTTCTACAACAGATTGCTAGCCAATCTCCAAAATTGTACTTTAGTTGTTTTGTTCATATGGTGTCTTGTTTGAAGGCATGTTATTTGTCCTACTATGTGTCATTTTTTGAGCCTTTTGCCTGCTCCTAGGGATAACCATGAAGAACCTTATTGGTTTCTTTTACTTACGAAGATCCTTTTGTGCATCCCCATTGATTTGTCATATTAGTATTTTTACAAATCTTAGGAAAAACTGATGGTGTCAAGAAATTACATGTAATTTGATTGATTTTTTCAGGTATGCTTATGGAAGAATTGCCTTAGCATGCAAGTTCACATATAAGAAAGGAACTCTGGGAAGCACTCTAGGTATTCCCTACTTTCTTATCTATAAAAGTTATATTTTAGCAATTCCAAAATTTTCCGCCAGGGATATCTTCCTCCTTATCTTTTGTGGTGTAGTTATGGAGAATAGGTATGTTATATTTTAGTCCTATAGTTCTTATCTTATGAATGAAGTATGGGAAAATCGATGAAGTCGGGTTTATAAGTTTTATACTCTTTTTCAACAGGTTTCAAATGCTTTAAGTCTCCCTGACTAAATGAATTTCAAGAAAAGACACTATTGAAGATAATGACAAAGATTAGAAGCTAATTTTTTTGTTGATGGAGTAAGCTTAGAAATTAAGTGGATGAAATCTTATTTCTTTGTAACTTTTGAGATTGTTATAAGATTTTCTATGTTTTTTAAATGTCAATATGATACTCTTAGTTCGACATTTTTATCTATTTTGTAATTTGACATGCTTGTAAGTTAGTTTTCATTATGATTAGAGTTTTATTTTATTTTATTGTTTCATATATATATATATATATATTATATTTAGCTTTTAATTGGTTTAATGACAAGAGGTGTCACTAAAACCTACAAATGTTGTTAATAAGTTCTTTACCAACGAAATGAAACAGTGGGTATAGCAAATTAGGAGGCATCAATAAAACCTATACCGATGGAGATTCAGCCGTGGGTATAGCAAAATTAAGAGTGTTGTTAAAACCTATACCAACGAAAAAGTAACCGTGGGTATAGCTCTAAGGTTTTGTCCAACGGTAAAAAAACTGTCACTATAGGCTATAGCAACGCCATTTTTCCGTGGGTATAGCCAAATAAAGACGACGAAAAAATTGTCCGTCGGTATAGGTTTTTGGTGCTATACCCACGGTTTTTAACCCTTTACCCACGGATTTTTTTCGTCGCTATATGTCAATTTTCTTGAAGTGACGGAAGCCTCAATGCATTCCCACTACCGTGTACCCTGAGGCTTTAAGATTTTATTAATGTAACATCCCCAAAATAATTGAGATAATTATTTTGAAGTTAAACCCAATCAATCTGTTATTATGGTGCTTAATTAATAATTTTATTAATTGGGTACCAAATTATTAATTGGTTGGTGTATATTTGTAAATTTAAGAAGTTGGTTTTTGGTGTTAAAATCAAATAAGGAATTAAATGGGGTTTGTTTAGAGTTTGGAAACATAGTAAGGATATTTGGGTCTTTTCCCACTTGAGATCTTTTAAATAAAAGAAATGAAAGAAATAAGAGATAAGAGAAAGAGGGAGAGAGCCGTGGAGGTGAGAAAGAAAGGAAAGAAGGAAAAGAGAAGAAAATGGAGAAGAAAGAGAAAAGAAGGGGCGTAGGGAAGAAGAGAAGAGAGGGAACAAAACTCTCATGGTGAGCTTCATTTCTCTTGCATAAAAATATTCCTCTCCTCATCCTCTTCCATATGATACCAAGATCATCAACAACAACTCACCCTCCACAATTCTACCATTTTCGAAATTAAGTGTAAAAGAGAGGTTTTGAGAGCTTTCTCCTTCCTTTGGGAAGTTAGGAAGCTTGGGAAACACAAACAAGAGGTTGGGTACTAGTTTGGAGTGAAGTAACCAAAGATTGGAGAGTTAGGGTTTGATTGTCAAAAATTGGGGTTTATGTGTTGAAGGGCATTTGGAGGTTAGGGATGATGAATAGTATTCATGGAGGTTGAAGGTTGGTGTTGAGGTTCATGTTGAAAGATGAAAGCTTAGGAATCAAAGTTGGGGCTTTTGTGAGGAGCTTGAAGCCTAGGAGCTTATGTTGGTGTCTAGGTGAAAAGCGGATTTCTCGAGTCTCGCGAGTCGGATGTTCGAGTTGCGGAAAGTTGCGGTGTTTCATGATTTTCATCACGATAGGTGAGTTCTACTCACGTTTAGGATTTTATGTTTTGAATTGATTGATTGAAATGAATTTTATGTTGATTGATTTGATTGATTGCTTGATGTGATTGTTTCGGTTTGAATTGCGTGAGAAACGTCGTTTTAGTCGAAAAACCGTTAAACCGACAATTAACGAATTTTGGGGAAATTGATGTTTGATTGTTATGGATTGATATGTTTGATTGATTGAGGAATGAATTAATGTTGATTGAACTGGTTTTGGTGTTGTTATGAACTGTTTTTCAGTTAGGTACGTATCGGAAACGTTTAGAAAGCGAAACGGCACAAAACCGAGTTTTGAAAAGCTGTTTTTCTGCAATTCCAATGCCCATCGCGTCGCGACCATCCCCCATCGCGTCGCGACCCTTCATAATTTTTGAAACGGAAAACTTCTGTCACTTTTCGCGTCGCGACGGAACCTGTTCGCGTCGCGACGCTTTGCAGTTTTTCAGCAAAAATACACTGATTTTGTTTTCGCGATAACTTTTGATCCGGGAACCCGATTGAGGTGTTCTCAGGTGCGTTGGAAAGATTATTCAAAGAACTAATCATATATATAATTTAAATTGGAAAATGGACTGTTTTTGAAGTTATAAATTGTCTCGAGAAACCGAACAATAGAATACGTGTGAGGACATGTTTTATCGAAAAGGAAACCGGACTATGAGTCCTACGTGGTATTGTATAACTGACGTGGGATGATTATTATTCATTCGTCTAAACCGGACTACGATTCACGATATATATATTATATCGACTAAAGGAAACAGTCCAATGCGGGTATTATGTTCGATTAACGGTCAAATGTAGATGGACTAAATGTTCATTGAGTGTAGGTGAACTAACAGGTCATCGAGTGTAGATATATTTAATATATATATATATATATATATATATATATATATATATATCGAGTTGGGTGAAGACCCATGTTAACATACTAGGTGGGGCAGTCATGATCCCTTACCCTAGGCCCTGTGCCATTAGGGAAAGTACTATTGGTAAGAGGGTTTGCCGGGTTTGTAGCATTCGCGCAGTCGGTGTTATGTTAAATTGTTTGTTGTGCGATTCACCGGGTTTGTAGCGTTCGCGCAGTCGGTGTCGTGCTGAGTTATAACAGGTTTGCCGGGTTTGTAACGTTCGCGCAGTCGGTAATCTGTTAAAAGTTAAATAATGCGGTTCATCGGGTTTGTAGAATTCGCGCAGTCGGTGTCGTGTTAAGTTAAAACCAGGATTCATAATTGGACCGAGAGTGTTAGTAGGGGTCTCGGTAGAACTCACTGAGATTGTATCTCAATACTGTTTATATGTTGTTGTTTTACAGAGAAACAGGAAAAGTTGATATCCAACAGGCACGAGTAGGTGGTGTTCGGATGGTTGCTGATGACTTAGCTTTTATGCTTAAGTTTATGTTTCCCTTGTTATCTTTGTATCACAACTTTATGTCGTTACCGGATGGTCGAGTTATGACTTTATTCCGCTTTCTTGTATGATATTGAGCACTATAGTTTGCTGAAGGTTATGGTCAGGAAATCTTTTTGGTCTATTTGTATTTAAGACTGTTTTGTTGTTATTCAGCGAGAACTATATTTCAGTGTTCAGTATCTATGCAGAAATTTTATATCTCTGATGTTTTAGGGATGGTGCACTTGGGTATTTCTACTCGTTAGAAATACTGGGGTGTTACAGTTGGTATCAGAGCAGTTCGACCTTGTCGAACTTAGAGACCTAACGGTCAAAAGATTAGTTAGATTGAGTCAGCTAGGGACTTCGACAATTGGCTGTCAGAACCTTTTAGTATTTGTGTGAGACGTTGAGTTTGGATCCACTCGATATTTCATGCAACGTACTGAGAATAATGACAATTAGTTGCCTCAGCCCCGAAATGTCTGAAACCATAAACCCTAAGATTCCTGGACTTCTTGTTTCATCTGAGTATGCAGCGGAAGTAGCAGGCATCCGAATTGGTTCGAGGAAGTTGGGACGGCCGTCCAGTCATTGGAGCCGGTTTGATCATTGAGTCACCCCGTAAGTTGAAAGAGGTCCCCGAGAGAGTTATAGGTTGAGGAGCCTACAGGTAGAAGAAAGGCTAGTGTCCTAGATTCGTTCAGGACTAGTGAGCACATAGAACACATATGACGCCTAACAGTCAACTCTACTATGTAGCATAGATTGACTCTAAGTTACGGTTCGGCCAAGTAAGGTCCTTCGGGATAATTATGGTTCTCGAATAGGTATCCTTTCCTAAGAAACATCCTTTTTCCAAAGTTAGGAAACCAAGTTGTAACCTATCATTGAGCTTGCAGTTTTGGCAAGTAGTACCCAATGTTTATTAGAATATATTTCCCACTCCTAATAAACACCTTTCTCAAGGCTATGAAACTGAACTAGTAAACCATCATAGCGCTTGTAGTCTAAATGAGCTGCACCATCCGGTGTCCATTAGACAAGTTACCCGATTAAAACCCTAGTTGGGCATAAGACGCATGTAGCGAATCCCCAACGAGTAAGGCTAAGAAAGTAAGACTCAAATTAGGAGAGATTCCTTTTGGCGTCGTGAGGAAGTTGTTTCTTGGAAATGGCCAGTAGTAAGAATATTTTCCCTTAAGAAAATCTCAAGACTTAGTGAAAGTCCTAAACGAGTAGACACATAGTTGAAGGTTGAAAACGGAAGAGCTTGGTTTATCTAAGTGCCAAATGTTGAGGATAGCCATGGATCGGTCAAGTATTCGGATTTGATCGATTATGATAGTTGTAATGATTCTGTTTGTATCGTGTATGGAATTCGGAAAGATGGAGGATCTAAGGAACGTTCAAAATAGTTAGGATTCGTTTTACGGATCAACGTATGATGCACTACTAGTGTACTGTTTGATTGGATAAAGAAATTCTTTTATTTTCTCGTCTCCTTGATACTACAGCTATCCCAATACCATCCATAATCCAAATGTAAATGTCTACACCTTGATTGATCAACCAATCCATCCTGTGGTGATTAAGTCTACAGGCTTTTAATGAACCCTACTTTTCGGGAAGCCGTCTAGCCTCACCAAAGAGATTTCTATTGTATATAGATTCTCGTACCCTAGTGTATGGGTAGTTGAGACCCTAAGAGAGGGCTAGTAGTCCGAAAGGACGAGTCATAAAATTTCAGATAAACTCTATCAAGGTGGATAGCCTGTCTTATAGAATTTAATCTGGCTAGAAGTTTTTCCCCAAAGGTCTTTGCACGAGTTTTATGATTACAAATTTTGTAGTCATTAAATTCAAAGTTCAGTTTATGAATTATGGAGATTCACTCCCACTGATAATTTGGGTTAGTCGGTAAGAGTGACTTTGATAGGCCATGGCAAAGTATATTTTAATAAAATCCTATCAATATATGAGTCATTGAGACATTATAGTCGACTCGGATAGGTGGTGAAAAGATTAATTTATGAAAATCCTATCAATACAAGAGTCACTGAGAACAGAGGTAGTTCCCGAGTTTAACCCAAAGAACTAGAAGTATCTCCAAGAGGATCGAAAGGTCATGTCACGAAATTTTCTTCCGTTGCGAAGGAAATTTTGTTAGTGCAATGACTAATAAGGGAAAGAGAGAGGTTTCAAGCATTGAGTGGGCATTAGCCCTAAGACATGGTGTATCCATAAGCGTCCACTTCAATGGCGAGGTTTTAGTTTGTTAACCTCTTCTTTGTGAAGGTTAACAATCAGATTGCGTTATGTGATTTCATTTGACAAGTCAAACGTGAATTCAATTAAGGAAGAGCGAGGTGACTGTTGACGGTAATTCATGTGATGAATAATCATCGAAAGGTAAAAGGATTGAATTTTATTCAACTGACTGAAATAAAGTAAATGCGACTGTTAAGTCAGGACATGAAATATATGCTTTTATGAAATTGCATATTGATTGAGGATAAGTTGATTGTGATTGAAATTTCCAAAGTAAAAATTGGCGTGCGGCTATGTGCTTTAAAAATCATCTTGTGAAAATCCGCATGCTAATGTTACTTTAGAGAATCCATGCGTCTGTGATGATTTGTGATTGAAAGTTTAGGTTCAATAATTGTGTAATTGAATTCTGATTGACTGTAATTATTTTCCAAAGGTAGTACAAGCGTTATGACAAGAGACTGTTGTAACGAGTTATGGTTTAAGGTATAACTTAGGATAAGTGTGGTGACAAACGGAATACATACTTTTGAAGTAAAGGTTGATTTTGAAAACTAATAAAAGAGCCGGCCGTGCCTTTTTGGGCGCACGGACCGTGCTAGATTTTCTGTTTCATATTTCCAAAGTAAGATCAAAACGTTCTGTTCCGATACCATTACTTGCCTAATCTTATCCTTAACCTAAGTTAAGAGTATTTCATATTGAAATCAGAGGATAGGGTTCATGTTTAGTGTCCCGAGAGTGTACTTCGGTTTACAGGTACAGATTGTGATAGAGTTTTGTGGTGAGATACCTTAGTGTGAAGTAGGAATGTCCTTGAGTTCAGTTAAACGGAGGAATGTGAGTTGGTTACGTTACGAAGAGAAAAAGGTTATTTTGAAAACAACTCAAAAGTTATTTGATTGTTTCTCAGAAAGTATTTGGTGCCATCATGGCCCATTTTTATGCTTAAGGAAAGAGTTTTTGGAAAAACCATCATCCTATCTTTTTAAATATTTCGATTTTGAAAATTTGGGAACGAGTCAAGAGAATTCACGGTTAACTTTTTCGTCACATTTTCAATGTGTACGAGAACCGGTATGTACCTTAAAAGATTTTGTTAAGATGTGTTTACACCCTTCAAGGAAATCATTTTCTTCTGCCTCAATAGGAGCAATTCGGATAAGTGAACTTGGTGGATATGTGAACTTCATTTTCAAATTTGTATTTCTATTAAGTGTCACATATTACGCGTTTTGATTTAAGATTAATCAAAGTTGGGGTGTAAACCAGATGGATAGGAGTAAAGCTTCAAGTTACTCTATTATAAGTTCAAATGAATCTCTTTAATTTCAAGGTTGCTTCGGTTTTGTACCGAAGAGGAAAACGAATTTCAGGTAACAAAACTGTTGTTCCGAAAGTTAAGATCATTCTGAGAATGTCGATTCTCGGTTAGTAAATTGTAAGACTTGGCGAATTTTTGAGGACAAAAATATTCCAAGTAGGGGTGTAATGTAACATCCCCAAAATAATTGAGATAATTATTTTGAAATTAAACCCAGTCAATCTATTATTATGGTGCTTAATTAATAATTTTATTAATTGGGTACCAAATTATTAATTGGTTGGTGTATATTTGTAAATTTAAGAAGTTGGTTTTGGGTGTTAAAATCAAATAAGAAATTAAATGGGGTTTGTTTAGAATTTGGAAACATAGTAAGGATATTTGGGTCTTTTCCCACTTGAGATCTTTTAAATAAAAGAAATAAAAGAAATGAAAGAAATAAGAGATAAGAGAAAGAGGGAGAGAGCCGCCGAGGTGAGAAAGAAAGGAAAGAAGGAAAAGAGAAGAAAATGGAGAAGAAAGAGAGAAGAAGGGGCGTAGGGAAGAAGAGAAGAGAGGGAACAAAACTCTCATGGTGAGCTTCATTTCTCTTGCATAAAAAATATTCCTCTCCTCATCCTCTTCCATATGATACCAAGATCATCAACAAAAACTCACCCTCCACAATTCTACCATTTTCGAATTTAAGTGTAAAAGAGAGTTTTTGAGAGCTTTCTCCTTCCTTTGGTAAGTTAGGAAGCTTGGGAAGCACAAACAAGAGGTTGGGTACTAGTTTGGAGTGAAGGAACCAAAGAATATTGGAGAGTTAGGGCTTGATTGTCAAAAATTGGGGTTTATGTGTTGAAGGGCATTTGGAGGTTAGGGATGATGAATAGTGTTCATGGTGGTTGAAGGTTGATGTTGAGGTTCATGTTGAAAGATGAAAGCTTAGGAATCAAAGTTGGGGCTTTTGTGAGGAGCTTGAAGCCTAGGAGCTTATGTTGGTGTCTAGGTGAAAAGCGGATTTCTCGAGTCTCGCGAGTCGGATGTTCGAGTTGCGGAAAGTTGCGGTGTTTCATGATTTTCATCACGATAGGTGAGTTCTACTCACGTTTAGGATTTTATGTTTTGAATTGATTCATTGAAATGAATTTTGTGTTGATTGATTTGATTGATTGCTTGATGTGGTTGTTTCGGTTTGAATTGCGTGAGAAACGTCGTTTTAGTCGAAAAATCGTTAAACCAATTAACGGATTTTGGGGAAATTGATGTTTGATTGTTATGGATTGATATGTTTGATTGATTGAGGAATGAATTAATGTTGATTGAACTGGTTTTGGTGTTGTTATGAACTGTTTTTCAGTTAGGTACGTATCGGAAACGTTTAGAAAGCGAAACGGCACAAAACCGAGTTTTGAAAAGCTGTTTTTCTGCAATTCCAATGCCCATCGCGTCGCGGCCATCCCCCATCGCGTCGCGACCCATCATAATTTTTGAAACGGAAAACTTCTGTCACTTTTCGCGTCGCGACGGAACCTGTTCACGTCGCGACGCTTTGCAGTTTTTCAGCAAAAATACACTGATTTTGTTTTCGCGATAATTTTTGATCCGGGAACCCGATTGAGGTGTTTTCAGGTGCGTTGAAAATCTTATTCAAAGAACTAATCATATATATAATTTAAATTGTAAAATGGACTGTTTTTGAAGTTATAAATTGTCTCGAGAAACCGAACAATAGAATACGTGTGAAGACATGTTTTATCGAAAAGGAAACCGGACTATGAGTCCTACGTGGTATTGTATAACTGACGCGGGATGATTATTATTCATTCGTCTAAACCGGACTACGATTCACGATATATATATATATATATATATATATATATATATATATATATATATATATATTATCGACTATAGGAAACATCCCAATGCGAGTATTATGTTTGATTAACGGTCAAATGTAGATGGACTAAATGTTCATTGAGTGTAGATATATTTAATATATATATCGAGTTGGGTGACGACCCATGTTAACATACTAGGCGGGGCAGTCATGATCCATTACCCTAGGCCCTGTGCCATTTGGGAAAGTACTATTGGTAAGAGGGTTCGTCGGGTTTGTAGCATTCGCGCAGTCGGTGTTATGTTAAATTGTTTGTTGTGCGATTCACCGGGTTTGTAGCGTTCGCGCAGTCGGTGTCGTGCTGAGTTATAACAGGTTTGCCGGGTTTGTAGCGTTCGCGCAGTCAGTAATCTGTTAAAAGTTAAATAATGCGGTTCATCGGGTATGTAGCGTTCGCGCAGTCAGTGCCGTGTTAAGTTAAAACCAGGATTTATAATTAGACCGAGAGTGTTAGTAGGGGTCTCGGTAGAACTCAGTGAGATTGTATCTCATTGTTTATATGTTGTTGTTTTACAGAGAAACAGGAAAAGTGGAGATCCAACAGGCACGAGTAGGTGGTGTTCGGATGGTTGCTAATGACTTAGCTTTTATGCTTAAGTTTATGTTTCCCTTGTTATCTTTGTATCACAACTTTATGTCGTCACCGGATGGTCG
This sequence comes from Astragalus membranaceus, assembly GCA_039519185.1. Classification (NCBI taxonomy): domain Eukaryota; kingdom Viridiplantae; phylum Streptophyta; class Magnoliopsida; order Fabales; family Fabaceae; genus Astragalus; species Astragalus membranaceus. The sequence goes on along the minus strand of CM076846.1, from coordinate 159,382,872 downwards.
AGTTATGACTTTATTCCGCTTTCTTGTATGATATTGAGCACTATAGTTTGCTGAAGGTTATGGCAGCAAACCTTTTTGGTCTATTTGTATTTAAGACTGTTTTGTTGTTATTCAGCGAGAACTATATTGCAGTGTTCAGTATCTATGCAGAAATTTTATATCTCTGATGTTTTAGGGATGGTGCACTTGGGTACTTCTACTCGTTAGAAATACCGGGGTGTTACATTAAATCTTTTACTGGTGAAACACTAAAATTGACCGTTTGATGTAGTATAAAAATTCATCAATGGTTGAGATTTAATATTGGTTGATTCTGTAACACCCCGTTATTTTTATCGAGTAAAAATACTCGAGTGCACCATCCCTAAAACATCAGAGATATATTTCCTGTTTAAATACTGAATACCACTATAAAATTTTCACTGAATAACAACAGAACAGTCTTAAACATAAATAAGACCATAAACCATCAGTGAAATATAGTGTTCAATATCGTACAAGAAAGCGAAAATAAATACATAACGCTAAAGACAAAAATGTCTTGATACACAGATAACAAGGAAAGATATACACTTAAGCATAACGCTAAGTCTTCAGCCACCATCCGAGTACCACCTACTCGTGCCTCTTGGATTTTCGCTGTCCCTGTTTCTCTGTAAAACAACAACATATAAACAATGAGATACAATCTCAGTAAGTTCTACCGAGACCCTTACTAACACTCTCGGTCCAATTATGAAATCGTTTTAATTTTACACGACACCGACTGCGCGAACGCTGCATACCCGGTGAACCGCGTTATTTAACCTTTGACAGATCATCGACTGCGCGAATGCTACATACCCGATGAACCTGTTACAACCAAGTACGGCACCGAATGTGCGAACGCTACATACTCGGTATTCGCACAACAAACAATTCAACACACCACCGATTGCGCGAACGCTACATACCCGGTGAACCACCTTACCAATAGTACTTTCCCTATTGCAAAAGGCCTAGGGTAAGGGTGCATGACTACCCCGCCTAGTATGTCTACATGGGTCGTCACCCAACTCGATATATATATATATATATATATATATATATATATATACACTCACATGAACTCATAGTTCATTCACATCAGACAAACAATTGAACATTTAATTCACATTACAAATTAAATCCACGTTTACTCTCGCATACTAATTCATCACTTTTCAACACAATTTACGACTCCAAAAACAGTTCATTTTGACTTAAAAATAAAATATTCAGTTAGGCCTATGAATAAGCTTTCAAACGCATCTTAGGACACCTCCATCGGGTTCCCGGATCAAAAGTTATCGCGAAAACAAAATCAGTGTACAGTTGCTGAAAAACTGCATAGCGTCGCAACGCGAACAGCTTCCGTCGCGACGCGAAAAGCATCAGAAACATTTTCCTCACAAAATTGTACATGGTCGCGACGCGATGGCTGCGTGTCGCGACGCGATGGCTTGCTGAAAAATGCAGATTTTCCGTTTTCTTGCGAAATTCGTTATTCCGCTCAATTCCGATTAAAAATAGTTCAAACAACCATCAAAACAGATTCAATCAATATCACACAATCAATCAAATCAATCAAAAACTCATTGTAAACGAATTGTATCAAAACGCGACATATTTTCAAATAACGGTTTTTATCTCAAAATCTCTCGAAATCAATCAACGTAAAAATTATCAAAACACAAAAACATCCTACGCGTGAGTAAAACCCACCCTTGAAGCGAGAGCCGATACCGGGCCGAAATCACCGAGACTTCAAAATCTCCACATAACCACACGAACAATCCCCGCATAACTTCCACGCTCAGACGACGCCCAAATCCGCTTCCAATCTTTCCGCTCGATCCCGAGACGTCTCTTTGACCGAAATTCCGATTTCCCCGAAATCCCCCATTCGAACCCTAAACACCAACTAGCTTCCAATTCGCTAAATTGAACTTCGTTCCGCACTCAATACGCTTCGGGTTCGCTCCTAGTCATCCTTGAATCATCAAACACTATTCATCACCTTCAACCTCCAAATCACTATTCATCCATAACCCCAAATTTGATTTTCAAACCCCAAGTCATCCAATCCTTGATTCCTTCACTCCAAGCTTGCACCCAATCACTTATTTGAAATTCCCTAACCTCTAGAACACTTGTTGAAGAAAGAAACTCAAGATTTCCTCCCCTTCTTCTCCAAATTCGAAAATGGTGAATTTGTGTAGAGTGAGTTGATGATGATGATGTTGGTACCAAATCGAAGAGAAAGTAATGCTGAACGTTTTTCGTGTTGGAAGGAAGTCGTTTTGATGAGCCTAAATCCTCCATTTTTCCTCTTCTTCCTCCTTACCCATTCTTTCTCCTTACCCATTCTTTCTCTTCTCCCTTCTTTTCTCTCCTTTCTCTCTGGTTCTTGTTCTCCTCTTTCTTTCTTTCTTTACTTCTTTATTTCTTTTATTAACTCACACACACACATATATTTATTTAATATATATAAGTGGTAACGTGGTCCAATTACCATATTGTCCTTAATCTCTTTTTTTCATTCTGAATTGTCCTTAGTCTGTATTATTCGGTTAACGATCTTATGACAACCTAATAATTAACTTTAGCACTCAGTAATTTTACTAATCAAGTACTAAGTCAATTCGATTAGGTTAACATCCAAATAATTCTGTTAATTATGTTGAGGATGTTACAGATTCAATCTTAACCATTCATAGCATTTTAAACAATATCCAACGGTCAATTTTAGTGTTTCACCGGTGAGAGATTTGATTTTCTCTCTCACCCTAGAAGCACCCATAATTTACGGTCACTTTTTTAATAATTTATCTTATGATTCAATACTAGACAAGTATAATAAAAAATTGTAAAAGAATTTATTATAAAATTTAATTTAGGGAATATATATTAATATTGAATTGTAAATATTTGACCAGAAAATATTTGACCAGAAAATATTCTAACTAAAGTGAGAATATTGTATATATTATAATTTAATAACTTAAATATATAGTGTCAAGAGAATTTTTTTAATTTTACATAATTAATAATTTTCCATTGCCTTGTTACCTTTATATGTGTACAGAACCGTTAAGAGGACATGTCAGCACCATAGATGTCGATATAAACTTTTTTTTTAACGAAGTTTGACAACAATTCATAAAAGGGCGGCAATGTTTTAAAACCGATACTTCAAAAATGGAGACGTACCCATGTCAGATACGTATCTGATACCGACACGCACCTGATATTTTCTGATACGTACCCAAAGAGTATCCAATAGTTTTTTAATTCTTTTTAAAATATATCTGACTCGATACTTTTCAGATACATCTTTGATACTTCTTAGCAACTAAGGATACTTCTCAGATAATTTTTCGATACCTCTTACCAACTAAGCACATGATTGTCACTCATATATGATACACTTTAATACCTCAATAACTAAAAGACAAAATTATATGTTTTTTCATAATACAATAATAGAAGAAATAATACATTGTGATATGGGTGGAATAAATATATGTAACTATCTCTACTAATATGATCACAAATATTTATTTCTACAGTGTGATGATCATATATTGACTAATGGTATGTTTGTTTTATTGAGCAACTACGTACTAATATGAATATCTTAGTCTATAAAAAGTCATCTATTTCTGCCACTGACTATTAAAATTATAGGATTTCGGGTGGTCTCAGTTACTTGACCACTCATACTTTTTATGACTAGCCACTTATACATAGCTGTGTCTGTTGTCCTCTTCCTTTCATCCATATATTTTGTGTGATTTTTTATCTATTTGGGCAAATTTTTTTCATATCTATAAAATGCAATATTTTAGTTTTTCATCTTTGTTTTTTCTATCTGTGTTTCTATTCTATTTTATTTTTTCTGTTATGTTTTTATATATTTAAATTTTAATTTAAGTTTGTATTAAAATATCCCAGCCGTGTCCTATCTTGATTTTCAAAAAAATTCTGTATCCCCGTATCTGTATCGTGTCGTATCCCGTATCGTACCCTGTATCCGGGCTTCATAGTTTAAAAGTTAATGGATGCAATTGGGATAAAATAATCACTAGTGGAAAAAATGGATTCTGCATCATCAATTAATATCAGTTCAAAAACTAACTGATGTTGAAAATAAGGCGGTGGCATTTTTGAAATTATCATTAAAGTTTTGGCATCGGTTGAGGCTCTAACCGATGTAGAATTGCACACCTAAGGCAATATTACACATTTAATATCAGGTCCAATGGCAACTAATGCGGAAAACCGAAAATTAACATCATCTCTCTAATTGCAACTGATGCGAAAAATCCCCAATTTTTTTGAGCTCTCGCGACATTTCATTTAGCGCTTCGTTCTCACATTCTGCGTTCTCACCCTAAACCTTCTCACACGGCGCCGTTCTCTCCCTCTCACTCTGCGTCGTTCTCTCTCACCCTCTCACCCTAAACCCCAAACGTTCTCCACGCCGTTCTCTCTCGTCGTCCACGCCGTTCTCTCTGCGTCGTCCACGCCGCTCTCTCTGCGCTGTCCACGCCGCTGCTACGTCCAGGTCGTTGCTAGTTGCGCCGACGCTGTCTCTTGAAACCCACATCGTCACTGTCTCGATCTCTTGCATCACCGCCTCTTCATGTAAGTTCCATTCTGTTTTTCTCTTCTGGACTTTCCTATTTCCGTTTTCATTCTCTAAACCAGGTATGTACACGTTTCCATTTTGTTTTTCTCTTCCGTGCTTTCCTATTTTCGTTTTCAATAATATTCTCTTCTCCTATTTCAAAGATTTTGTGGGGAAAGAGGTGAAAAACGATTTGGCCATCAAAGGCACTTTGCGTTCCGTCAAGCAGCACCCCAACATCAAGCTCGAAAACACTACAAGAAAGACAAGTACCCCCACATGGTAACCCCTTCATCTCTTCCACTCTCTAGGGTTTATTATTGTCTTTACATCGTGTGTTTCATTTCAAGAATTTGAAGTCTATTTCATTTCAGAAGGATTAACCAAGATCATCGTGTGTTTATAATTCACATATAAATTTAATTTTAATAACTAATAACTAAGATTTTGCAGGAATGGAGACTTTGCAGACTCACTGGAGACGATTTGGAAGCTTAAAGAGCTACTGACCAAGGTTTTTTTGATTTATTTTTATATAAATAGGAAAGAAAAGAATTTGGGTTTGGTATTAGGCAAATTTTTATAGTATTTCTTGTAATTTGAGTTTTTTTTTGGGAGATTCTTGTAATCAGAGTTTGGACTTTACAGTGTAATGCCATTTTACTGATGCAGACTTGTCATTTTAATTGAATATTAATTTTTTATTTAGCTTCTGATTTGGTATGGGTAATGTTGGTGCAGAGTATGCAGACTTGTCATTTTAATTGGGTATTGATGTTTTATTTAGCTTCTGATTGTATGAATGAGCCCTTTGTTCTGCTTGTTTGGCTTCTCATAGATTGTTAATAACTATTTCAGTTAATTGTTGGAATTTTTAACACAAAATTTCAATGATCAATGATTTTTGTGTGTATTATGATTGTTATCTCGTTTCTGGATTATTAGGATCCAAACTTTCCTCACCAGAAGAAGCTCTAGAAGGTGGTTTTCAAGACTTCAAGGTGATCAACTTACTACAACTTGTTAATATGCATTTTATTTGTCTGGCAAGATTTTTACCTTACTCTTTGTCTGTCAACTTGTTAATGGGCATCTTATTTGTTTGGCAACTTACTACATTAATACATTAATACATATTAGTTATTTATTGTTATGAGACTAGTGTGCTGTGCTTTCTTTTCTACTTTTTATGTTATATGCCTACATTCTATTGTCTAAAATTTGGCAGAAAAGCTGTTTCTGGGTCTTCTTGTCTACTTTAAAATTGCTACACATCTTGTGCAGGCAATTGATTCATTTATAAATTTGAGTTGTAAAAGTAAAACCTATTGATGTATTGAAAAGGACTAACTATGCTGTACATATTATCATGTAGTTTGACTTGTTGAAGCATGGCATTTCAGACCCATCCTTGATGGCTTCATCCCTTTCAGAGCTCTAGCTCAGGGCTTGAAAAAGATAAAGTTCATGAACGTGAATACATGGCTACAGGATCTGGGCCTGCTTTGTTTATTTTCAAGCCTGGGCCTAGTGAAGCTGAGAGTGATAAAGAAGAGAAAAGTTGTGAATCTTGCCTTGTACTATGTGCCTATAAACTTGATTGAGGTGGCCAACTAGTACAAACATTGTATAGTTCTTTCTATTTTCTCATCTTTTTTGTTGTTGTTGAGTTTAATGGATTGATATAACCAATCTTGCTTTTGCAAATGAATTCAATGATTATTGGTTTATTGAAACCAGGAGGATATTGTGACTAATATTTGCATTGTGATTCTCTCATTTTTTTATGTTATCCTCTGTTTGTAGACATAATTGTAGCATGAGTTAGCAAAAATATATATATTCTGTTTATGGTATTTAACAAAGCAAAACTGGTGAGTAATTTAGAAATAAATGAATATACGTACAAATTGTGAATTTTTTTTTTTTAAAAAAAGTTAGTTTTAACATCGGTTCCCATCAGGACCTGATGCGAAAAGTACTTTTCGCATCAGGTGGTTCTGAAAATTCGATGCCAAAAAGGTGCTAAAATCTAATTAAAAAGGACTTTTGGCATCGGGTGGTAATACAACTGATGCGAAAAATACTTTTCGCATCAGGTCCGTACCTGATGCAAAAGGTGCGTACTTTTAACATCACCCGAATCTATAACGGACACGGAACTGATGCGAAAAGTCATTTTTAACCGATGCGAAAAGCCTAAATTGTAGTAGTGAATGATAAGAGAAATAGTATAGTATGTGGTACGAAAGCGAAACGTCAGAATAAAAGATAACTAGCGCCGGGACCCGAGCGATACGAGGCCAAAGCTTTAGCGAGTACTTAATTGTTGTGATATTAAAATTTGATGGATAAATTAAAAATCAGCACACAAATTAACGAGAATTTATAACTCAAACATAAGTAATGGTCCATGGAAATAAGGTAGCATAGTAATTTATAATTCAAACATAAGTAATTCAAACAGTTAATTTTTTTTTAAAATCAGCACACAAATGAAATTGATCCATCAAAATATAGACAACAAATGATAATCAAGTAACTTTAGTTTAACGCATTATCACATTACATAAGATTTCACAGAACAACACACTACATAACATATTTGAATAGATGAATTTTTTTTACGAACACTAAATTATAAAAAAAAAACACACTAGTTAGCATTGAACTTTACATATTTTGTTTTGACTTTGCTTTCACCAAAACAAATTTTGCGCATTCAGACAATTAATTTTTTTTTGATATTGAGCACTGAACGTTGAGCATTTGAACGGTTAATTTTTTTTGCGAACACTAAAGTATAAAAAAACACATTACTTAGCATCAGACTTTACATATTTTGTTTTGATTATTTTTTTCACCAAAACAAATTTTGCGCATTCAAACAGTTAATTTTTTTCGATATTGAGGACTGAACGTTGAGCAATTAAACGATTAATTTTTTTCCAACACTAAAGTATTTCAAAACACACTATTTAGCATCACACTTTACATATTTTGTCACGAAATTATATTTTTTTCACCTAACCAAATCGATTACTGAGGCACAAACTTTGTATATTTGAATGTTACAATATATAATTTATGTATTTTCATCTTCACTACTTAGCACAAACTTCACCTAAATTTTAATGTACTCTTAAAAATGAAAATATGAAGAAAAAAAAAGGGGGCGGGGTGAAAATGAAAATATGAAAAAAAAGAAAAAAAAAGGGGTGGGGGGACAAAAGCTTCATTTGATACATAAATATTGTAACATTGTATGAGTGAAGATAAAATTAATTATATATTGTAGAAGTGTATGACAATGTAAATCATAATTAAAAGTATCATTTTTAATTAACAAACACATTGAAATGGAAGCAATTAGAAAGAAAAGAAGACAACACAATTAGAAAGTGAAAAACGTGGGTATCATCCAGGGTTGGATGATAATCACCAATAAAATGGAATCAATTATACAAAGTTGAAGAAATATGGTCTTTAAATTTTTTATTTCCGAAGCATCTTTAAATTATATTTTTAAAATCCAGAAAAATATGGTCCTAAAGAATATAAAGAGAAGAAATAAAAAAATAAATTGATTTTTAAATCAATTATCGATGAACAAACTTTTAGTATTTGAACAGTAAGTTTTTCCGAACACAAAAGTACTCACAAACACACTACTTAGCATCATAATTTACGTATTTTGTCATGAAATTATTTTTTTAAACAAACTTTGCCTATTTGAACTTTTAAAATTTTTGTCGAACGCTAAGGTAGCCCAAAACACACCAAGAAATTAATTTTTAAAATTTTTCTCCATGTATTTGTATATCTATTTTTTTTGAATCCTAATTAAAGCACCCAAAACACACTGCTTAGCATCATATTTTATTACAAATTTTTTTTTATATAAAAGTAATTATCAAGTAACAAACTTTGCGTACTTAAACAATTAATTTTTTTTGCGGATCTTAAAGTACCACAAACCATACTGTCTAACGTCACACTTCACACAATTTGTCACGAAATTAATTTCCTTTTCGACGAATTCGATTATGTAGGAACAAACTTTACGTATTTGAACAATTAATTTTTTTTCCATATCTTAAAATACCTTAAAACACATTGTCTAGCGTCACACTTTACGTAATTTGCCACAAAATTAATTTTCCTTTTCACCAATCTAGTTATTAATGAACAAACTTCGCGTATTTAAATAATTTAAATTTTTTTCTAAACTCAAAATTACCTAAAAAATATAAAAAAAAGAAAAAGAAAAAGGGAAAATGATAAAAGAAAGAAAAAATGAAAAAAAAAGGGAGGGGGGGAGCTTGGCGGGAGAGTTGGCGCCAAGACTCCCCCTGATTTATATTTTTAGGATTTAGTATAATTTTAACATTTCGTAGCTGCGCTCTAATGATGAAAGACGAATCTGAAGTTATAAAATAAGTAACGTAATTTTCCCAATTTTATTCTATCATGTCATTGTTATTTATTTTACCTGATATGATCATGTTATTGTTATGAAACTGTTTTAGTGAAAGAAAACTTCAATGTAGTCTTATTTCCATGAAATACATTAAATAAGGGCTTCATTTTTTTTAATCTTTCTATTTTCTTAAAAATTAAAATAAAAAAAAATATGAATATAAGTGTGATGTCAAAATTATAGTGGACAAAATAAGTATTAGTGAATCTCAAGGGATTGACCTAGTGAAACGTGACAGAATTTATATCTATAGGTCATTAGTTCAAGTCCCTACTAATTAATAGTTCCCTTAAGATGGGATAAATGTAATTCTCTTCGCAAATACTCAATCGGGTAATCTAGGAGGAGCTTAATAATTGCATCTTCTCAAATAGGCGAGTTGATGTTGTAAAGGTTGTGAAGAAAATCAGAGTATTGTCTTTGGAGGTGATTCCTTAGGAGAGGTAAGGCTGATTTATGCATGTATTATGAGCGGTCGATGGATGCTTTTTGGTTGTATTAATAGGCTTACCCACAATTGCATTTCCCAAAGTCATTCATTTTTGGGATTTTTTTTACCCCCATCATATCACCATATACCTCCACAGACCCTGCAAAAAGACGAAAATACCCTTCAAATTTTTACAAATTTACAAAACATTTACCATTTTTTACTTGCATCCGTTTGACCAGAAAGTTTCCTGAGAGAATCAGATTTACCATTCAGAGAGATATATCCGATTTTTCATCGGATTTACCATCGGATCTACATACTTCCGTTTTTCCTCAAATTCTGCGTAAAAAGTAAGTCGGATCTACCTATATCCGATTTCCCATCGTATCTACATATATCTGATTTCGCATCGGAAATAGGTAGATCCGATTTGTGTTTTATTTTTGTTTAAAATTTTGTTTTTGTTTTCAGTGTCCAATAGGTATTGAGGGGAGTCCTCGGCTCAGGCCTCGCCATCTGCTCCCAGTACACGCACCTGTCACAGGATTGCGGGACATGCGTCCTCCTGGCATAGGCGACAGCAGCAGTATCAACAGGTGGAGGAGGTCCCATAATATCACTATGAGGAGGGCCAGCAGGGGCACCCTTTTGATGAGCATTCTATGTCTGAGGACCATTCTATGCCTGAGGACCAGTATATGCCTGAGCACTACCAACAGCAGTACCAGGAGGATCAGCCTCAGCAGGGGCATCAGGAACAGCATGAGGAGCAGCCTCCTCTATTCACTGGGCTAGCATCTCATGTTTGTACCGTTATACTGAGAGACCCGGTAAGATTAATTTATTTACGTAGCCTTCTTAGTTTAATTTATTTACATAGCCTTATTTTTTTATTTTTTTATAATGCAGACATATGAGCGTAAATTGAAGGTTACCAACCATGGTAACAAGCTGGCTCAGAGACTGCTTGGGTTTTCCCAAAACCACCGGTTGTGGGCCTTTATCACAGGTTCCGGATTAGCCCCCCTCGTCTCGACCAGACATACAAAGGTGGACTGTAACACCCCTTTTCTAATAATCTTACTATTTAATAAAATCAGAGTTTTTTTTTTTTTTTTTGAAAACAATTTAAGCGAGTGCTACACTTACTCCATTAAAATCAAAAACTTCAACTTTCATAGTTCAATTAAAACCACATGATACATAGCACCATAATAAGAAAAACCGTTTAATTCACATCAACTAAATACAGTCACTACCAGCAGCGGAATAATAATTAAGTTCGAAACAAAATCAATACATCACCAAAAATGGTCTAACAGTATAAAAACAATAACACTTAAGCATAAGACGCCCCCCGGTGCTACGTATCAGAGCATGACACTTCCTACCAAAACGAAGGTATAAAGGTAACCTTCACTCGTTATTACCTGCACGTTGCCGACATAAGAAGCAACATAAAAGCAGTAGGGTGAGTCTCTTTTCATAATTAATAACATATGGAATTAAGCACTGCATAGGAAAAGGGAACCAGACAAACCGATTCACATTAAAAGCAATAACCACATCACAATTACAATCACCAATCAACAATACAAAAGGTATGGTTATGCAATGAAATGCAACCCAAACTCCACGGGCACATGCATGTCGGATCCGTCACCAAATACAAATAGGCCGTAGCCTCTGCTCACCAAATAAAACTAGGCCGAAGCCTCTGCTCACCAAATAAAACTAGGCCGAAGCCTCTGCTCACCAAATAAAACTAGGCCGAGGCCTCTGCTCACCAATAATGCACATGTTTCATGAGATGCTATGGAAATGCATCACAACACACCACAATTCAATCAATTCACCATTTAATTCAACTCACCATTTTATTTCTATTCTCACCATTGTATTAATCAGCTTACCAATTAAAATTAGGCCGAAGCCTCTGCTCACCAATTAAAATTAGGCCGAAGCCTCTGCTCACCAATCACACCATAATACACCCACCAACTCAACCCACCACTCACACCAACACCAATTTCAATTAGGCCAATTTAGGATTTGACGCGACATAGGGAAAGTGAATAAAAATTGAAATTAGACACCTTGAACAACTTCAGTCCAGAACCACCAGTAAAATAACCCATTTTTACACAAAACCAGAATATTTGGATAGACACCGAAATTAGCTTCGAAACGCACTTTGAACCGTTAAATTTGGATAACCGAGTCAAAAGTTACATTAAAAACAAGATAGGAAAAATATTTAGACATCCTGGAAACTGGCGCCCAGGCGCTGGGCGCCCAGGGGCAACACGCGCATAGGCGCTCGGCGCTCAGGAAGCAACAGCGCGCATAGGCGCTTGGCGCCCAGCACAACAACACGGCGCCCAGGCACTAGGCGCCTGAGGCCAACATGCAACCAAGCTCATTTTTCTTCGAAATTGATTTTACACGAGCCAAATGCTCAGAACATGAAAACCCAATAAAAATTTCATCAAAAACTGAACATCATTTTTGGCGCCCATGCACTAGGCACCTAGTGAAATCACGCAACCCAACTCTTTTGTTGCCCAAAATCATTTTTCATGAGCCATTTTACCTGAATATGAAAACCTGAAAACAATTTTTACAAAACTATCACCAGGACATTGGGGCCCTTGGCGCCCATGACACAAGCAACAAGCGCCAAAACTGGCAGCACATTGACACAGGGACAGCAACACAGAGCAACAGGAACAGCAACACAGTGGCAGCAGGCACAGCAACAAAGGGCAACAGAATTTGGAAAAACTGGCGCAGCACACTGCTGGGCGCCTGGCGCCCATGACTATGGCGCATGACACAAAAATTCAGCAACACACATATGGCGCCCAAGGCGCCTAGGAGCTTCCAAAAACAGAATTTTCCACTTTCAACCACCAATTTAAAATCACCAAATACTCAATTCTATGTATATGATTCAAATGTCACCATGATTCCCAATTTCACCAAGTAAGCGCCAAATAGTCATATAATCAAACATATGATCTCCAATTCGCATTAGCAACAACTCAAACATTAATCATGCGATTTTCAACATAGCAATTCAATCATCAAGCATCACAATACTATGAATTAATCATTAACATCACAATTCATTCATAGAACTAACCTAGAACCCTAACCCTAAGCAATCACAATTCGCATAAATTATTAAGAACAAAAAGAGGACCCCCTAACCTCTTAGAATTCGCACCACCAAGCAAAACTCCAAGGAATTGCAAGACACCTACAAGCCTCCTCTTCCTCCTTGAGTAATTCGCCCTTCTCCTCCTTCTCCTTCACTATTCGCGACCTCTCCTCTCACTTCTCTTTTTCTTTTCTTTTTTACGTTTTCTTTTCTCTTCTCTTCTCTCTTCGAATTCTTTTCTTTCTTTTTGCACAAATGAGACACTTGTCTCCAAACCTTACTAATTCGCCTAGGCCTAAGTCAATGGGCTTGGGCTTGGGCCAATCCTAACATCCGGAATTACCATCACCACTCCCTTCAAATTAAATAATTATTTCCAACCCAACTAAGGCTCACATATAATAACACCTATAATTATTTTATTAGGTAATAAATAATAATTATATTATTATTTCTACCACTCAATTTCATTTAATTAATTACATGAATTAATCTATTATTTTTGGGGCGTTACAACTCTCCCCCACTTAAAGGAATTTCGTCATCGAAATTCACCTGTCAACGCCAACACTCTCCCTCTAAGGCCACCTAGACAACTAGTGTTATCTATCACGCTGATTACTATTGCTTTGATCACCGGCGGTAAGTGCTTGGGCGGCCGTCCCTCCCACTTATTCGGCCAGGTAACTTTAAGCAGTAATAATCAAGCTCACTCTCCACTCCGCTGCGCCACTCTGATACGCTGACTTGGGTTCTACCTCACTCATCTACCCTTAAGGATAACGAAATACATCAATCATCACAGCATCACAACGAAATTCACAGAGTGCATCACAGTTGTACAACAAGCCGCATGATTTAACAACATGACAACAACATCAACAAACAACTTTGCCACCCAGGCGACATCAACCGCTAAATCACCACATCGGCCATAGGCCTACAACACAAAATTCATCAAAACGCTTCGGGCCATTCAGCGGTACCCTCAACAAAACAACGCGGGCCATATCGGCGGTACCCACTACAAAACACTGTGGGCCATTCGGCGTTACCCACAACACAACAACCAACAACATCAAAGAAAATCATTATCATCAACAAGGCAACCACAAAGCACAGCAAAGCAACAATGCGGAGACAAATCCGGGACCAACAATCCCATAACCAACAACAACAGCAACTAGGGCACTAGGCCACCGACAACGCAACAACAACTTGGGGCTCTAAGTCACCGACAACACAACAACAATTTAATTCGACCGGCACGCCTAAAAATCAACGACACCAGAAACAGTCAATTTTGCCTTGAAATTAGAATATTCAGTTAGGCCTCTGAATAAGCTTTCTGAAACATTTTAGTTTACTCAAATCGGACTCCTAGGTCAAAAGATATTGCAAAAACATTTTTTTTTTCCGTTACAATGACAGCATAAACCAATCAACGCAGGAAATTCCAGCACTCACACATAAACTTCAACAATTTATTTACCCTATCAAACGACATCGGAATTTAGCAAACAGCCCCTCTACGGAAAACTTACGGAGTCTAGTTTCTGGCTATATTTTTAGAGTTTCAAAATGATGAGTCGAATAGCACAGTTTTCACAAACAAGGCAGCTGGTCCAGAAAATGGGGCAGCGACTGTGTCCAAAGTGGTGACTCTTCTACAATGCCCAAAACAAACCCAAATAACACGAAACTTCAGCCTAAACAGTAAATCATTCTGTCTAGTTTTCAAAGAAATTGGATTCATTCGAAAAGGAGTTCATTTGGAAACACCACAATCAAAACATTGACCCTATGCCCAGACGGTCCCTAGAATTTTACCCTAACTTGCGAAGCCCATAACTGGAGCTATACTACTCCAAATGCGACCAAACCAAAACCAAAATGACCAGCGTTCAGTCTAGTTTCTAAATTTGTGCTACATAATTTTACAATTCAGTAAAACAGTCCTAGTTTAGCCGAAAGTCAAACCTACTCAAAGTGCCTACACAGGGAGCCTAGCAACAAATTAAGCATCAAAACAGTCACCAATTCAGCCATCAAGCATAGTTTAGATTTCCCAATAATCATATACATTCAAACATCATTTCCTTCAAAATTCAACCTTGCTACTTGTAAAACCAACTAGTACAATTCTCTAACTACCAAAAATACAGTTTAGCACCTGCTCAGAAAATAACCAAATTCAACCTCATAGAGCAGCCAAGGTCCCATACATACTAATACATACTAATACACTTTTGCTCCCAAAGAAACCCAATAATAGTTTTCAAAATCGTGATCAAATCATTTTTGACAAGATTTTCAAAACCCACACCACCACAAGTCGCTACTCCTTTTTAAAATAAAAACCAATTAGAGAAAAGGTCATTTTTCCAATTCCACAAAACTTCAACACCTACACTTCCTTCATTTAAAATCCTAAGTCCAAAATAGTTCATTTCTTTCAATTTCTACAACAACAACGCCTACGTTCCTTCGTTAAAGTAGATTTTATCACCAATATTAGTTTCCAACCGTAAAATCGTCCATTTGACTTTTCAAAAACAATTTCAGAAGCCCTTTTTCCTTTCAGATCACAAAATTACATAGCACATGACATTAGTGTCGCTAAAATAAAACGGTTTTCAAAAACATCAATAATTAAACAGCAACACTAATCCTTAGAAAACGGTACATTATTTCCAGCTAACAGCAACACTAGTGTAACGGTACAATGACCCAACTACGTAACAATAAACAAACAGCAATGGCAATAACACAGTATTTATTTTGCAGCACAACTATAACTTAATTTACAGCAGCAGCAATCACCAAAAGCACATAAGCACAACAACAGGGTCAAAATAAAAGTCACAACCAAACGACACAGGGTTCACACAGAGTACAACATAGCAAACAGCACATAATACCAGTAGGGGCGTCTCCCCCACTAGTTTACTTACCATTAGCAACTCTTGGCTTACCTGCAATACAAATATTGGTCAGCACTTAAAAGACAACAGTTGGTCGTACACCGACACAACGACTCGACAACTTGGCCGGACGGACCAACCATTGCTCTGATACCACTAATGTAACACCCCTTTTCTAATAACCTTACTATTTAATAAAATCAGAGTTTCTTTTTTTTTTTTTTGAAAACAATTTAAGCGAGTGCTACACTTACTCCATTAAAATCAAAAACTTCAACTTTCATAGTTCAATTAAAACCACATGATACATAGCACCATAATAAGAAAAACCGTTTAATTCACATCAACTAAATACAGTCACTACCAGCAGCGGAATAATAATTAAGTTCGAAACAAAATCAATACATCACCAAAAATGGTCTAACAGTATAAAAACAATAACACTTAAGCATAAGACGCCCCCCGGTGCTACGTATCAGAGCATGACACTTCCTACCAAAACGAAGGTATAAAGGTAACCTTCACTCGTTATTACCTGCACGTTGCCGACATAAGAAGCAACATAAAAGCAGTAGGGTGAGTCTCTTTTCATAATTAATAACATATGGAATTAAGCACTGCATAGGAAAAGGGAACCAGACAAACCGATTCACAATAAAAGCAATAACCACATCACAATTACAATCACCAATCAACAATACAAAAGGTATGGTTATGCAATGAAATGCAACCCAAACTCCACGGGCACATGCATGTCGGATCCGTCACCAAATACAAATAGGCCGTAGCCTCTGCTCACCAAATAAAACTAGGCCGAAGCCTCTGCTCACCAAATAAAACTAGGCCGAAGCCTCTGCTCACCAAATAAAACTAGGCTGAGGCCTCTGCTCACCAATAATGCACATGTTTCATGAGATGCTATGGAAATGCATCACAACACACCACAATTCAATCAATTCACCATTTAATTCAACTCACCATTTTATTTCTATTCTCACCATTGTATTAATCAGCTTACCAATTAAAATTAGGCCGAAGCCTCTGCTCACCAATTAAAATTAGGCCGAAGCCTCTGCTCACCAATCACACCATAATACACCCACCAACTCAACCCACCACTCACACCAACACCAATTTCAATTAGGCCAATTTAGGATTTGACGCGACATAGGGAAAGTGAATAAAAATTGAAATTAGACACCTTGAACAACTTCAGTCCAGAACCACCAGTAAAATAACCCATTTTTACACAAAACCAGAATATTTGGATAGACACCGAAATTAGCTTCGAAACGCACTTTGAACCGTTAAATTTGGATAACCGAGTCAAAAGTTACATTAAAAACAAGATAGGAAAAATATTTAGACATCCTGGAAACTGGCGCCCAGGCGCTGGGCGCCCAGGGGCAACACGCGCATAGGCGCTCGGCGCTCAGGAAGCAACAGCGCGCATAGGCGCTTGGCGCCCAGCACAACAACACGGCGCCCAGGCACTAGGCGCCTGAGGCCAACATGCAACCAAGCTCATTTTTCTTCGAAATTGATTTTACACGAGCCAAATGCTCAGAACATGAAAACCCAATAAAAATTTCATCAAAAACTGAACATCATTTTTGGCGCCCATGCACTAGGCACCTAGTGAAATCACGCAACCCAACTCTTTTGTTGCCCAAAATCATTTTTCATGAGCCATTTTACCTGAATATGAAAACCTGAAAACAATTTTTACAAAACTATCACCAGGACATTGGGGCCCTTGGCGCCCATGACACAAGCAACAAGCGCCAAAACTGGCAGCACATTGACACAGGGACAGCAACACAGAGCAACAGGCACAGCAACACAGTGGCAGCAGGCACAGCAACAAAGGGCAACAGAATTTGGAAAAACTGGCGCAGCACACTGCTGGGCGCCTGGCGCCCATGACTATGGCGCATGACACAAAAATTCAGCAACACACATATGGCGCCCAAGGTGCCTAGGAGCTTCCAAAAACAGAATTTTCCACTTTCAACCACCAATTTAAAATCACCAAATACTCAATTCTATGTATATGATTCAAATGTCACCATGATTCCCAATTTCACCAAGTAAGCGCCAAATAGTCATATAATCAAACATATGATCTCCAATTCGCATTAGCAACAACTCAAACATTAATCATGCGATTTTCAACATAGCAATTCAATCATCAAGCATCACAATACTATGAATTAATCATTAACATCACAATTCATTCATAGAACTAACCTAGAACCCTAACCCTAAGCAATCACAATTCGCATAAATTATTAAGAACAAAAAGAGGACCCCCTAACCTCTTAGAATTCGCACCACCAAGCAAAACTCCAAGGAATTGCAAGACACCTACAAGCCTCCTCTTCCTCCTTGAGTAATTCGCCCTTCTCCTCCTTCTCCTTCACTATTCGCGACCTCTCCTCTCACTTCTCTTTTTCTTTTCTTTTTTACGTTTTCTTTTCTCTTCTCTTCTCTCTTCGAATTCTTTTCTTTCTTTTTGCACAAATGAGACACTTGTCTCCAAACCTTACTAATTCGCCTAGGCCTAAGTCAATGGGCTTGGGCTTGGGCCAATCCTAACATCCGGAATTACCATCACCACTCCCTTCAAATTAAATAATTATTTCCAACCCAACTAAGGCTCACATATAATAACACCTATAATTATTTTATTAGGTAATAAATAATAATTATATTATTATTTCTACCACTCAATTTCATTTAATTAATTACATGAATTAATCTATTATTTTTCTGGCGTTACAACTCTCCCCCACTTAAAGGAATTTCGTCATCGAAATTCACCTGTCAACGCCAACACTCTCCCTCTAAGGCCACCTAGACAACTAGTGTTATCTATCACGCTGATTACTATTGCTTTGATCACCGGCGGTAAGTGCTTGGGCGGCCGTCCCTCCCACTTATTCGGCCAGGTAACTTTAAGCAGTAATAATCAAGCTCACTCTCCACTCCGCTGCGCCACTCTGATACGCTGACTTGGGTTCTACCTCACTCATCTACCCTTAAGGATAACGAAATACATCGATCATCACAGCATCACAACGAAATTCACAGAGTGCATCACAGTTGTACAACAAGCCGCATGATTTAACAACATGACAACAACATCAACAAACAACTTTGCCACCCAGGCGACATCAACCGCTAAATCACCACATCGGCCATAGGCCTACAACACAAAATTCATCAAAACGCTTCGGGCCATTCAGCGGTACCCTCAACAAAACAACGCGGGCCATATCGGCGGTACCCACTACAAAACACTGTGGGCCATTCGGCGTTACCCACAACACAACAACCAACAACATCAAAGAAAATCATTATCATCAACAAGGCAACCACAAAGCACAGCAAAGCAACAATGCGGAGACAAATCCGGGACCAACAATCCCATAACCAACAACAACAGCAACTAGGGCACTAGGCCACCGACAACGCAACAACAACTTGGGGCTCTAAGTCACCGACAACACAACAACAATTTAATTCGACCGGCACGCCTAAAAATCAACGACACCAGAAACAGTCAATTTTGCCTTGAAATTAGAATATTCAGTTAGGCCTCTGAATAAGCTTTCCGAAACATTTTAGTTTACTCAAATCGGACTCCTAGGTCAAAAGATATTGCAAAAACATTTTTTTTTTTCCGTTACAATGACAGCATAAACCAATCAACGCAGGAAATTCCAGCACTCACACATAAACTTCAACAATTTATTTACCCTATCAAACGACATCGGAATTTAGCAAACAGCCCCTCTACGGAAAACTTACGGAGTCTAGTTTCTGGCTATATTTTTAGAGTTTCAAAATGATGAGTCGAATAGCACAGTTTTCACAAACAAGGCAGCTGGTCCAGAAAATGGGGCAGCGACTGTGTCCAAAGTGGTGACTCTTCTACAATGCCCAAAACAAACCCAAATAACACGAAACTTCAGCCTAAACAGTAAATCATTCTGTCTAGTTTTCAAAGAAATTGGATTCATTCGAAAAGGAGTTCATTTGGAAACACCACAATCAAAACATTGACCCTATGCCCAGACGGTCCCTAGAATTTTACCCTAACTTGCGAAGCCCATAACTGGAGCTATACTACTCCAAATGCGACCAAACCAAAACCAAAATGACCAGCGTTCAGTCTAGTTTCTAAATTTGTGCTACATAATTTTACAATTCAGTAAAACAGTCCTAGTTTAGCCGAAAGTCAAACCTACTCAAAGTGCCTACACAGGGAGCCTAGCAACAAATTAAGCATCAAAACAGTCACCAATTCAGCCATCAAGCATAGTTTAGATTTCCCAATAATCATATACATTCAAACATCATTTCCTTCAAAATTCAACCTTGCTACTTGTAAAACCAACTAGTACAATTCTCTAACTACCAAAAATACAGTTTAGCACCTGCTCAGAAAATAACCAAATTCAACCTCATAGAGCAGCCAAGGTCCCATACATACTAATACATACTAATACACTTTTGCTCCCAAAGAAACCCAATAATAGTTTTCAAAATCGTGATCAAATCATTTTTGACAAGATTTTCAAAACCCACACCACCACAAGTCGCTACTCCTTTTTAAAATAAAAACCAATTAGAGAAAAGGTCATTTTTCCAATTCCACAAAACTTCAACACCTACACTTCCTTCATTTAAAATCCTAAGTCCAAAATAGTTCATTTCTTTCAATTTCTACAACAACAACGCCTACGTTCCTTCGTTAAAGTAGATTTTATCACCAATATTAGTTTCCAACCGTAAAATCGTCCATTTGACTTTTCAAAAACAATTTCAGAAGCCCTTTTTCCTTTCAGATCACAAAATTACATAGCACATGACATTAGTGTCGCTAAAATAAAACGGTTTTCAAAAACATCAATAATTAAACAGCAACACTAATCCTTAGAAAACGGTACATTATTTCCAGCTAACAGCAACACTAGTGTAACGGTACAATGACCCAACTACGTAACAATAAACAAACAGCAATGGCAATAACACAGTATTTACTTTGCAGCACAACTATAACTTAATTTACAGCAGCAGCAATCACCAAAAGCACATAAGCACAACAACAGGGTCAAAATAAAAGTCACAACCAAACGACACAGGGTTCACACAGAGTACAACATAGCAAACAGCACATAATACCAGTAGGGGCGTCTCCCCCACTAGTTTACTTACCATTAGCAACTCTTGGCTTACCTGCAATACAAATATTGGTCAGCACTTAAAAGACAACAGTTGGTCGTACACCGACACAACGACTCGACGACTTGGCCGGACGGACCAACCATTGCTCTGATACCACTAATGTAACACCCCTTTTCTAATAACCTTACTATTTAATAAAATCAGAGTTTCTTTTTTTTTTTTTTTGAAAACAATTTAAGCGAGTGCTACACTTACTCCATTAAAATCAAAAACTTCAACTTTCATAGTTCAATTAAAACCACATGATACATAGCACCATAATAAGAAAAACCGTTTAATTCACATCAACTAAATACAGTCACTACCAGCAGCGGAATAATAATTAAGTTCGAAACAAAATCAATACATCACCAAAAATGGTCTAACAGTATAAAAACAATAACACTTAAGCATAAGACGCCCCCCGGTGCTACGTATCAGAGCATGACACTTCCTACCAAAACGAAGGTATAAAGGTAACCTTCACTCATTATTACCTGCACGTTGCCGACATAAGAAGCAACATAAAAGCAGTAGGGTGAGTCTCTTTTCATAATTAATAACATATGGAATTAAGCACTGCATAGGAAAAGGGAACCAGACAAACTGATTCACAATAAAAGCAATAACCACATCACAATTACAATCACCAATCAACAATACAAAAGGTATGGTTATGCAATGAAATGCAACCCAAACTCCACGGGCACATGCATGTCGGATCCGTCACCAAATACAAATAGGCCGTAGCCTCTGCTCACCAAATAAAACTAGGCCGAAGCCTCTGCTCACCAAATAAAACTAGGCCGAAGCCTCTGCTCACCAAATAAAACTAGGCCGAGGCCTCTGCTCACCAATAATGCACATGTTTCATGAGATGCTATGGAAATGCATCACAACACACCACAATTCAATCAATTCACCATTTAATTCAACTCACCATTTTATTTCTATTCTCACCATTGTATTAATCAGCTTACCAATTAAAATTAGGCCGAAGCCTCTGCTCACCAATTAAAATTAGGCCGAAGCCTCTGCTCACCAATCACACCATAATACACCCACCAACTCAACCCACCACTCACACCAACACCAATTTCAATTAGGCCAATTTAGGATTTGACGCGACATAGGGAAAGTGAATAAAAATTGAAATTAGACACCTTGAACAACTTCAGTCCAGAACCACCAGTAAAATAACCCATTTTTACACAAAACCAGAATATTTGGATAGACACCGAAATTAGCTTCGAAACGCACTTTGAACCGTTAAATTTGGATAACCGAGTCAAAAGTTACATTAAAAACAAGATAGGAAAAATATTTAGACATCCTGGAAACTGGCGCCCAGGCGCTGGGCGCCCAGGGGCAACACGCGCATAGGCGCTCGGCGCTCAGGAAGCAACAGCGCGCATAGGCACTTGGCGCCCAGCACAACAACACGGCGCCCAGGCACTAGGCGCCTGAGGCCAACATGCAACCAAGCTCATTTTTCTTCGAAATTGATTTTACACGAGCCAAATGCTCAGAACATGAAAACCCAATAAAAATTTCATCAAAAACTGAACATCATTTTTGGCGCCCATGCACTAGGCACCTAGTGAAATCACGCAACCCAACTCTTTTGTTGCCCAAAATCATTTTTCATGAGCCATTTTACCTGAATATGAAAACCTGAAAACAATTTTTACAAAACTATCACCAGGACATTGGGGCCCTTGGCGCCCATGACACAAGCAACAAGCGCCAAAACTGGCAGCACATTGACACAGGGACAGCAACACAGAGCAACAGGCACAGCAACACAGTGGCAGCAGGCACAGCAACAAAGGGCAACAGAATTTGGAAAAACTGGCGCAGCACACTGCTGGGCGCCTGGCGCCCATGACTATGGCGCATGACACAAAAATTCAGCAACACACATATGGCGCCCAAGGCGCCTAGGAGCTTCCAAAAACAGAATTTTCCACTTTCAACCACCAATTTAAAATCACCAAATACTCAATTCTATGTATATGATTCAAATGTCACCATGATTCCCAATTTCACCAAGTAAGCGCCAAATAGTCATATAATCAAACATATGATCTCCAATTCGCATTAGCAACAACTCAAACATTAATCATGCGATTTTCAACATAGCAATTCAATCATCAAGCATCACAATACTATGAATTAATCATTAACATCACAATTCATTCATAGAACTAACCTAGAACCCTAACCCTAAGCAATCACAATTCGCATAAATTATTAAGAACAAAAAGAGGACCCCCTAACCTCTTAGAATTCGCACCACCAAGCAAAACTCCAAGGAATTGCAAGACACCTACAAGCCTCCTCTTCCTCCTTGAGTAATTCGCCCTTCTCCTCCTTCTCCTTCACTATTCGCGACCTCTCCTCTCACTTCTCTTTTTCTTTTCTTTTTTACGTTTTCTTTTCTCTTCTCTTCTCTCTTCGAATTCTTTTCTTTCTTTTTGCACAAATGAGACACTTGTCTCCAAACCTTACTAATTCGCCTAGGCCTAAGTCAATGGGCTTGGGCTTGGGCCAATCCTAACATCCGGAATTACCATCACCACTCCCTTCAAATTAAATAATTATTTCCAACCCAACTAAGGCTCACATATAATAACACCTATAATTATTTTATTAGGTAATAAATAATAATTATATTATTATTTCTACCACTCAATTTCATTTAATTAATTACATGAATTAATCTATTATTTTTGGGGCGTTACAACTCTCCCCCACTTAAAGGAATTTCGTCATCGAAATTCACCTGTCAACGCCAACACTCTCCCTCTAAGGCCACCTAGACAACTAGTGTTATCTATCACGCTGATTACTATTGCTTTGATCACCGGCGGTAAGTGCTTGGGCGGCCGTCCCTCCCACTTATTCGGCCAGGTAACTTTAAGCAGTAATAATCAAGCTCACTCTCCACTCCGCTGCGCCACTCTGATACGCTGACTTGGGTTCTACCTCACTCATCTACCCTTAAGGATAACGAAATACATCAATCATCACAGCATCACAACGAAATTCACAGAGTGCATCACAGTTGTACAACAAGCCGCATGATTTAACAACATGACAACAACATCAACAAACAACTTTGCCACCCAGGCGACATCAACCGCTAAATCACCACATCGGCCATAGGCCTACAACACAAAATTCATCAAAACGCTTCGGGCCATTCAGCGGTACCCTCAACAAAACAACGCGGGCCATATCGGCGGTACCCACTACAAAACACTGTGGGCCATTCGGCGTTACCCACAACACAACAACCAACAACATCAAAGAAAATCATTATCATCAACAAGGCAACCACAAAGCACAGCAAAGCAACAATGCGGAGACAAATCCGGGACCAACAATCCCATAACCAACAACAACAGCAACTAGGGCACTAGGCCACCGACAACGCAACAACAACTTGGGGCTCTAAGTCACCGACAACACAACAACAATTTAATTCGACCGGCACGCCTAAAAATCAACGACACCAGAAACAGTCAATTTTGCCTTGAAATTAGAATATTCAGTTAGGCCTCTGAATAAGCTTTCTGAAACATTTTAGTTTACTCAAATCGGACTCCTAGGTCAAAAGATATTGCAAAAACATTTTTTTTTTCCGTTACAATGACAGCATAAACCAATCAACGCAGGAAATTCCAGCACTCACACATAAACTTCAACAATTTATTTACCCTATCAAACGACATCGGAATTTAGCAAACAGCCCCTCTACGGAAAACTTACGGAGTCTAGTTTCTGGCTATATTTTTAGAGTTTCAAAATGATGAGTCGAATAGCACAGTTTTCACAAACAAGGCAGCTGGTCCAGAAAATGGGGCAGCGACTGTGTCCAAAGTGGTGACTCTTCTACAATGCCCAAAACAAACCCAAATAACACGAAACTTCAGCCTAAACAGTAAATCATTCTGTCTAGTTTTCAAAGAAATTGGATTCATTCGAAAAGGAGTTCATTTGGAAACACCACAATCAAAACATTGACCCTATGCCCAGACGGTCCCTAGAATTTTACCCTAACTTGCGAAGCCCATAACTGGAGCTATACTACTCCAAATGCGACCAAACCAAAACCAAAATGACCAGCGTTCAGTCTAGTTTCTAAATTTGTGCTACATAATTTTACAATTCAGTAAAACAGTCCTAGTTTAGCCGAAAGTCAAACCTACTCAAAGTGCCTACACAGGGAGCCTAGCAACAAATTAAGCATCAAAACAGTCACCAATTCAGCCATCAAGCATAGTTTAGATTTCCCAATAATCATATACATTCAAACATCATTTCCTTCAAAATTCAACCTTGCTACTTGTAAAACCAACTAGTACAATTCTCTAACTACCAAAAATACAGTTTAGCACCTGCTCAGAAAATAACCAAATTCAACCTCATAGAGCAGCC
Organism: Astragalus membranaceus; assembly: GCA_039519185.1. Lineage (NCBI taxonomy): Eukaryota > Viridiplantae > Streptophyta > Magnoliopsida > Fabales > Fabaceae > Astragalus > Astragalus membranaceus. The sequence continues at coordinate 159,357,546 of CM076846.1, read as the reverse complement.
AAGGTCCCATACATACTAATACATACTAATACACTTTTGCTCCCAAAGAAACCCAATAATAGTTTTCAAAATCGTGATCAAATCATTTTTGACAAGATTTTCAAAACCCACACCACCACAAGTCGCTACTCCTTTTTAAAATAAAAACCAATTAGAGAAAAGGTCATTTTTCCAATTCCACAAAACTTCAACACCTACACTTCCTTCATTTAAAATCCTAAGTCCAAAATAGTTCATTTCTTTCAATTTCTACAACAACAACGCCTACGTTCCTTCGTTAAAGTAGATTTTATCACCAATATTAGTTTCCAACCGTAAAATCGTCCATTTGACTTTTCAAAAACAATTTCAGAAGCCCTTTTTCCTTTCAGATCACAAAATTACATAGCACATGACATTAGTGTCGCTAAAATAAAACGGTTTTCAAAAACATCAATAATTAAACAGCAACACTAATCCTTAGAAAACGGTACATTATTTCCAGCTAACAGCAACACTAGTGTAACGGTACAATGACCCAACTACGTAACAATAAACAAACAGCAATGGCAATAACACAGTATTTACTTTGCAGCACAACTATAACTTAATTTACAGCAGCAGCAATCACCAAAAGCACATAAGCACAACAACAGGGTCAAAATAAAAGTCACAACCAAACGACACAGGGTTCACACAGAGTACAACATAGCAAACAGCACATAATACCAGTAGGGGCGTCTCCCCCACTAGTTTACTTACCATTAGCAACTCTTGGCTTACCTGCAATACAAATATTGGTCAGCACTTAAAAGACAACAGTTGGTCGTACACCGACACAACGACTCGACGACTTGGCCGGACGGACCAACCATTGCTCTGATACCACTAATGTAACACCCCTTTTCTAATAACCTTACTATTTAATAAAATCAGAGTTTCTTTTTTTTTTTTTTGAAAACAATTTAAGCGAGTGCTACACTTACTCCATTAAAATCAAAAACTTCAACTTTCATAGTTCAATTAAAACCACATGATACATAGCACCATAATAAGAAAAACCGTTTAATTCACATCAACTAAATACAGTCACTACCAGCAGCGGAATAATAATTAAGTTCGAAACAAAATCAATACATCACCAAAAATGGTCTAACAGTATAAAAACAATAACACTTAAGCATAAGACGCCCCCCGGTGCTACGTATCAAAGCATGACACTTCCTACCAAAACGAAGGTATAAAGGTAACCTTCACTCGTTATTACCTGCACGTTGCCGACATAAGAAGCAACATAAAAGCAGTAGGGTGAGTCTCTTTTCATAATTAATAACATATGGAATTAAGCACTGCATAGGAAAAGGGAACCAGACAAACCGATTCACAATAAAAGCAATAACCACATCACAATTACAATCACCAATCAACAATACAAAAGGTATGGTTATGCAATGAAATGCAACCCAAACTCCACGGGCACATGCATGTCGGATCCGTCACCAAATACAAATAGGCCGTAGCCTCTGCTCACCAAATAAAACTAGGCCGAAGCCTCTGCTCACCAAATAAAACTAGGCCGAAGCCTCTGCTCACCAAATAAAACTAGGCTGAGGCCTCTGCTCACCAATAATGCACATGTTTCATGAGATGCTATGGAAATGCATCACAACACACCACAATTCAATCAATTCACCATTTAATTCAACTCACCATTTTATTTCTATTCTCACCATTGTATTAATCAGCTTACCAATTAAAATTAGGCCGAAGCCTCTGCTCACCAATTAAAATTAGGCCGAAGCCTCTGCTCACCAATCACACCATAATACACCCACCAACTCAACCCACCACTCACACCAACACCAATTTCAATTAGGCCAATTTAGGATTTGACGCGACATAGGGAAAGTGAATAAAAATTGAAATTAGACACCTTGAACAACTTCAGTCCAGAACCACCAGTAAAATAACCCATTTTTACACAAAACCAGAATATTTGGATAGACACCGAAATTAGCTTCGAAACGCACTTTGAACCGTTATATTTGGATAACCGAGTCAAAAGTTACATTAAAAACAAGATAGGAAAAATATTTAGACATCCTGGAAACTGGCGCCCAGGCGCTGGGCGCCCAGGGGCAACACGCGCATAGGCGCTCGGCGCTCAGGAAGCAACAGCGCGCATAGGCGCTTGGCGCCCAGCACAACAACACGGCGCCCAGGCACTAGGCGCCTGAGGCCAACATGCAACCAAGCTCATTTTTCTTCGAAATTGATTTTACACGAGCCAAATGCTCAGAACATGAAAACCCAATAAAAATTTCATCAAAAACTGAACATCATTTTTGGCGCCCATGCACTAGGCACCTAGTGAAATCACGCAACCCAACTCTTTTGTTGCCCAAAATCATTTTTCATGAGCCATTTTACCTGAATATGAAAACCTGAAAACAATTTTTACAAAACTATCACCAGGACATTGGGGCCCTTGGCGCCCATGACACAAGCAACAAGCGCCAAAACTGGCAGCACATTGACACAGGGACAGCAACACAGAGCAACAGGCACAGCAACACAGTGGCAGCAGGCACAGCAACAAAGGGCAACAGAATTTGGAAAAACTGGCGCAGCACACTGCTGGGCGCCTGGCGCCCATGACTATGGCGCATGACACAAAAATTCAGCAACACACATATGGCGCCCAAGGTGCCTAGGAGCTTCCAAAAACAGAATTTTCCACTTTCAACCACCAATTTAAAATCACCAAATACTCAATTCTATGTATATGATTCAAATGTCACCATGATTCCCAATTTCACCAAGTAAGCGCCAAATAGTCATATAATCAAACATATGATCTCCAATTCGCATTAGCAACAACTCAAACATTAATCATGCGATTTTCAACATAGCAATTCAATCATCAAGCATCACAATACTATGAATTAATCATTAACATCACAATTCATTCATAGAACTAACCTAGAACCCTAACCCTAAGCAATCACAATTCGCATAAATTATTAAGAACAAAAAGAGGACCCCCTAACCTCTTAGAATTCGCACCACCAAGCAAAACTCCAAGGAATTGCAAGACACCTACAAGCCTCCTCTTCCTCCTTGAGTAATTCGCCCTTCTCCTCCTTCTCCTTCACTATTCGCGACCTCTCCTCTCACTTCTCTTTTTCTTTTCTTTTTTACGTTTTCTTTTCTCTTCTCTTCTCTCTTCGAATTCTTTTCTTTCTTTTTGCACAAATGAGACACTTGTCTCCAAACCTTACTAATTCGCCTAGGCCTAAGTCAATGGGCTTGGGCTTGGGCCAATCCTAACATCCGGAATTACCATCACCACTCCCTTCAAATTAAATAATTATTTCCAACCCAACTAAGGCTCACATATAATAACACCTATAATTATTTTATTAGGTAATAAATAATAATTATATTATTATTTCTACCACTCAATTTCATTTAATTAATTACATGAATTAATCTATTATTTTTCTGGCGTTACAACTCTCCCCCACTTAAAGGAATTTCGTCATCGAAATTCACCTGTCAACGCCAACACTCTCCCTCTAAGGCCACCTAGACAACTAGTGTTATCTATCACGCTGATTACTATTGCTTTGATCACCGGCGGTAAGTGCTTGGGCGGCCGTCCCTCCCACTTATTCGGCCAGGTAACTTTAAGCAGTAATAATCAAGCTCACTCTCCACTCCGCTGCGCCACTCTGATACGCTGACTTGGGTTCTACCTCACTCATCTACCCTTAAGGATAACGAAATACATCGATCATCACAGCATCACAACGAAATTCACAGAGTGCATCACAGTTGTACAACAAGCCGCATGATTTAACAACATGACAACAACATCAACAAACAACTTTGCCACCCAGGCGACATCAACCGCTAAATCACCACATCGGCCATAGGCCTACAACACAAAATTCATCAAAACGCTTCGGGCCATTCAGCGGTACCCTCAACAAAACAACGCGGGCCATATCGGCGGTACCCACTACAAAACACTGTGGGCCATTCGGCGTTACCCACAACACAACAACCAACAACATCAAAGAAAATCATTATCATCAACAAGGCAACCACAAAGCACAGCAAAGCAACAATGCGGAGACAAATCCGGGACCAACAATCCCATAACCAACAACAACAGCAACTAGGGCACTAGGCCACCGACAACGCAACAACAACTTGGGGCTCTAAGTCACCGACAACACAACAACAATTTAATTCGACCGGCACGCCTAAAAATCAACGACACCAGAAACAGTCAATTTTGCCTTGAAATTAGAATATTCAGTTAGGCCTCTGAATAAGCTTTCCGAAACATTTTAGTTTACTCAAATCGGACTCCTAGGTCAAAAGATATTGCAAAAACATTTTTTTTTTTCCGTTACAATGACAGCATAAACCAATCAACGCAGGAAATTCCAGCACTCACACATAAACTTCAACAATTTATTTACCCTATCAAACGACATCGGAATTTAGCAAACAGCCCCTCTACGGAAAACTTACGGAGTCTAGTTTCTGGCTATATTTTTAGAGTTTCAAAATGATGAGTCGAATAGCACAGTTTTCACAAACAAGGCAGCTGGTCCAGAAAATGGGGCAGCGACTGTGTCCAAAGTGGTGACTCTTCTACAATGCCCAAAACAAACCCAAATAACACGAAACTTCAGCCTAAACAGTAAATCATTCTGTCTAGTTTTCAAAGAAATTGGATTCATTCGAAAAGGAGTTCATTTGGAAACACCACAATCAAAACATTGACCCTATGCCCAGACGGTCCCTAGAATTTTACCCTAACTTGCGAAGCCCATAACTGGAGCTATACTACTCCAAATGCGACCAAACCAAAACCAAAATGACCAGCGTTCAGTCTAGTTTCTAAATTTGTGCTACATAATTTTACAATTCAGTAAAACAGTCCTAGTTTAGCCGAAAGTCAAACCTACTCAAAGTGCCTACACAGGGAGCCTAGCAACAAATTAAGCATCAAAACAGTCACCAATTCAGCCATCAAGCATAGTTTAGATTTCCCAATAATCATATACATTCAAACATCATTTCCTTCAAAATTCAACCTTGCTACTTGTAAAACCAACTAGTACAATTCTCTAACTACCAAAAATACAGTTTAGCACCTGCTCAGAAAATAACCAAATTCAACCTCATAGAGCAGCCAAGGTCCCATACATACTAATACATACTAATACACTTTTGCTCCCAAAGAAACCCAATAATAGTTTTCAAAATCGTGATCAAATCATTTTTGACAAGATTTTCAAAACCCACACCACCACAAGTCGCTACTCCTTTTTAAAATAAAAACCAATTAGAGAAAAGGTCATTTTTCCAATTCCACAAAACTTCAACACCTACACTTCCTTCATTTAAAATCCTAAGTCCAAAATAGTTCATTTCTTTCAATTTCTACAACAACAACGCCTACGTTCCTTCGTTAAAGTAGATTTTATCACCAATATTAGTTTCCAACCGTAAAATCGTCCATTTGACTTTTCAAAAACAATTTCAGAAGCCCTTTTTCCTTTCAGATCACAAAATTACATAGCACATGACATTAGTGTCGCTAAAATAAAACGGTTTTCAAAAACATCAATAATTAAACAGCAACACTAATCCTTAGAAAACGGTACATTATTTCCAGCTAACAGCAACACTAGTGTAACGGTACAATGACCCAACTACGTAACAATAAACAAACAGCAATGGCAATAACACAGTATTTACTTTGCAGCACAACTATAACTTAATTTACAGCAGCAGCAATCACCAAAAGCACATAAGCACAACAACAGGGTCAAAATAAAAGTCACAACCAAACGACACAGGGTTCACACAGAGTACAACATAGCAAACAGCACATAATACCAGTAGGGGCGTCTCCCCCACTAGTTTACTTACCATTAGCAACTCTTGGCTTACCTGCAATACAAATATTGGTCAGCACTTAAAAGACAACAGTTGGTCGTACACCGACACAACGACTCGACGACTTGGCCGGACGGACCAACCATTGCTCTGATACCACTAATGTAACACCCCTTTTCTAATAACCTTACTATTTAATAAAATCAGAGTTTCTTTTTTTTTTTTTTTGAAAACAATTTAAGCGAGTGCTACACTTACTCCATTAAAATCAAAAACTTCAACTTTCATAGTTCAATTAAAACCACATGATACATAGCACCATAATAAGAAAAACCGTTTAATTCACATCAACTAAATACAGTCACTACCAGCAGCGGAATAATAATTAAGTTCGAAACAAAATCAATACATCACCAAAAATGGTCTAACAGTATAAAAACAATAACACTTAAGCATAAGACGCCCCCCGGTGCTACGTATCAGAGCATGACACTTCCTACCAAAACGAAGGTATAAAGGTAACCTTCACTCATTATTACCTGCACGTTGCCGACATAAGAAGCAACATAAAAGCAGTAGGGTGAGTCTCTTTTCATAATTAATAACATATGGAATTAAGCACTGCATAGGAAAAGGGAACCAGACAAACTGATTCACAATAAAAGCAATAACCACATCACAATTACAATCACCAATCAACAATACAAAAGGTATGGTTATGCAATGAAATGCAACCCAAACTCCACGGGCACATGCATGTCGGATCCGTCACCAAATACAAATAGGCCGTAGCCTCTGCTCACCAAATAAAACTAGGCCGAAGCCTCTGCTCACCAAATAAAACTAGGCCGAAGCCTCTGCTCACCAAATAAAACTAGGCCGAGGCCTCTGCTCACCAATAATGCACATGTTTCATGAGATGCTATGGAAATGCATCACAACACACCACAATTCAATCAATTCACCATTTAATTCAACTCACCATTTTATTTCTATTCTCACCATTGTATTAATCAGCTTACCAATTAAAATTAGGCCGAAGCCTCTGCTCACCAATTAAAATTAGGCCGAAGCCTCTGCTCACCAATCACACCATAATACACCCACCAACTCAACCCACCACTCACACCAACACCAATTTCAATTAGGCCAATTTAGGATTTGACGCGACATAGGGAAAGTGAATAAAAATTGAAATTAGACACCTTGAACAACTTCAGTCCAGAACCACCAGTAAAATAACCCATTTTTACACAAAACCAGAATATTTGGATAGACACCGAAATTAGCTTCGAAACGCACTTTGAACCGTTAAATTTGGATAACCGAGTCAAAAGTTACATTAAAAACAAGATAGGAAAAATATTTAGACATCCTGGAAACTGGCGCCCAGGCGCTGGGCGCCCAGGGGCAACACGCGCATAGGCGCTCGGCGCTCAGGAAGCAACAGCGCGCATAGGCACTTGGCGCCCAGCACAACAACACGGCGCCCAGGCACTAGGCGCCTGAGGCCAACATGCAACCAAGCTCATTTTTCTTCGAAATTGATTTTACACGAGCCAAATGCTCAGAACATGAAAACCCAATAAAAATTTCATCAAAAACTGAACATCATTTTTGGCGCCCATGCACTAGGCACCTAGTGAAATCACGCAACCCAACTCTTTTGTTGCCCAAAATCATTTTTCATGAGCCATTTTACCTGAATATGAAAACCTGAAAACAATTTTTACAAAACTATCACCAGGACATTGGGGCCCTTGGCGCCCATGACACAAGCAACAAGCGCCAAAACTGGCAGCACATTGACACAGGGACAGCAACACAGAGCAACAGGCACAGCAACACAGTGGCAGCAGGCACAGCAACAAAGGGCAACAGAATTTGGAAAAACTGGCGCAGCACACTGCTGGGCGCCTGGCGCCCATGACTATGGCGCATGACACAAAAATTCAGCAACACACATATGGCGCCCAAGGCGCCTAGGAGCTTCCAAAAACAGAATTTTCCACTTTCAACCACCAATTTAAAATCACCAAATACTCAATTCTATGTATATGATTCAAATGTCACCATGATTCCCAATTTCACCAAGTAAGCGCCAAATAGTCATATAATCAAACATATGATCTCCAATTCGCATTAGCAACAACTCAAACATTAATCATGCGATTTTCAACATAGCAATTCAATCATCAAGCATCACAATACTATGAATTAATCATTAACATCACAATTCATTCATAGAACTAACCTAGAACCCTAACCCTAAGCAATCACAATTCGCATAAATTATTAAGAACAAAAAGAGGACCCCCTAACCTCTTAGAATTCGCACCACCAAGCAAAACTCCAAGGAATTGCAAGACACCTACAAGCCTCCTCTTCCTCCTTGAGTAATTCGCCCTTCTCCTCCTTCTCCTTCACTATTCGCGACCTCTCCTCTCACTTCTCTTTTTCTTTTCTTTTTTACGTTTTCTTTTCTCTTCTCTTCTCTCTTCGAATTCTTTTCTTTCTTTTTGCACAAATGAGACACTTGTCTCCAAACCTTACTAATTCGCCTAGGCCTAAGTCAATGGGCTTGGGCTTGGGCCAATCCTAACATCCGGAATTACCATCACCACTCCCTTCAAATTAAATAATTATTTCCAACCCAACTAAGGCTCACATATAATAACACCTATAATTATTTTATTAGGTAATAAATAATAATTATATTATTATTTCTACCACTCAATTTCATTTAATTAATTACATGAATTAATCTATTATTTTTGGGGCGTTACATGGACCATGAGCTGATGTCTGCTTTTCTTGAGAGGTGGCACTCAGAGACATCGTCATTTCACTTACCATTTGGTGAAACGAAGATTACTTTGGATGATGTCTCCTGTTTGCTGCATCTACCCATTACGGGGAACTACTACAGAGCTCCACCTACTTCTGTCACCACTGATCAGGCCATCCACCTAGCACATGTTTATCTAGGTGTGACTATGGAGGAGGCGGGGCTGGAGTGTCGAGCTTCATCTGGCCCATATTACCGTTTTGAGTGCCTGCAGGAGATTGTTAGTAGAGGGTCCATGGAGAATGACATGAGTCCTGCTGTCAGGGCCTTTATCCTTCTGATCCTAAGCTGGTCCATCTTCACAGTCAAGACTGGCGACAGGGCTGAGGCTAAGTGGCTGCTGCTACTTGCGGATGTCAGTGCAGCTGGTGTGGGGTCATATGCATGGGGGCAGCAACACTTGCTTTCATGTATGACCAGGTGAACTACTCCTGCTTGGACCAGGCGCATCAGTTAGGAGGGTATGCGACCCTCTTACAGGTAATACTTTTAAGTTAATTTTTTCCGAGTTTGGTTAAATTTCTGTTAAACAGTTTTTAATTCACCATGTTGTTTATCTTTGCATTTCAGAGCTGGATTTTATGGTATTTTCCTCAGCTAGTGGAGAGGAGGAGTGGGTTGCGGGCTGGAGCACTGTGTGGGCGTTGGAGGAAGAAGAAGACAGATGGAGTGAAGCTGGGGGTATACAGGCAGAGGATTTATTCCCTGACCTTGGATGATGTCTACTGGCAACCGTTTGAGGAGCACCGGGGGGGTAGAGACTTTGAGCAGGTGTCATTATACAGGGGACACATCAGCTAGGGAGACATCACTGTTCCCTACATGCCAGATAGGTGCCTCAGACAGTTTGGGTACGTGCAGGTCATCCCACGTCACCCTCTTACTGGTCGTCCAAGTCATGCAGACTGCATTTTCCGTATTGCACATTATATGTAACATCCCTAATTTTGGTTAATTTCGTTTTATGAAATTAACTAGCGAATTGTTATTCGATAAAATAATAATTCAAGTCATAGACATGTTGAAAGCGTGAAAGCAACATTTAATTGCTAATAGTATGAATTGTGTGATTGTTGTGAGGTAGAAATAGAACTACGTGAGGATTAGGGAGCCAAGGGGGTTTTGGTCATTTCCATATCATTCGAACCCCTAACCCAAATTACACGACACCAAACATATTCCTTAACTCCATAAGACCACAATCACAATTTTTAGAAGTTAATTAGAAACAAACTAAGTGTTGAACCAAGGACAAACACTCTTTGTTTTGTATGATAACAAATTACATCTTGTCTACTAATGGTTCAAGTTGAATGAAGTACAGGACGGAAATCAAAAAGCAGGAAATATTAAAGTGGAGCAGCTTGGAGAAGAAGCCGCCTTTGAAGATGAAGACCTAATTGTTTATCCGCTTTCTTTAGGACACAATGTAAGGTCCTATCACTGAAGGTCTATGACTTTTAGTAGCTGAGAGATGATTTTTTCAAAACATGCATGGTGCATCAAAATAGTTTTGAAAAATATTTTATAAAATTGCATGCATGCATAAGGTGGCAACAAAAACCCTAAAACTATTTTTGTTGAAAGCTTAAACCCTAAAAATAGTTTTGTGGAAAGCGAGAATCAATTTCTATTATGTACCAAAGGCCAAGAATCGATTTATATTATTTTCTAAAGGCCATGAAATCGATTTTTAAGCTCACCTATAGGCCAAGAATCGATTTCCTAAATCCTATGTTAAAGCATGAAATCGATTTGCACATATACTCAAGCCAAGCCAATAATCGATTTCCTTCATTTTCAAAAGACCATGAAATCGATTTTCAAGCTCTTCTATAGGCCATGAATCGATTCCTCCTTATTTTATCAAAGCTTGAAATCGATTCTTAGCACATTCAGGATGTCCAAGAATCGATTCTTACATATTTCCAAAGGCTCAAACAAATCGATTATATCCTATTTTAACTAAAGCATGAAATCGATTCTTTGATGTTTTAAAGAGCCAAGAATCGATTCCTCACTCATTTAACTAAGCTTGGAATCGATTCATGTGATTTTTCAAAGGCAAGGAATCGATTATCACATTATTACACATCATACATAATCGATTCTTTCATTTCATTAAATATTTTTTTTCAGATCTACGTTTTCCTAAACCTATAAATAGGGAGGTGCTTTACACTCTTCAACTCACTCAACCACACGAAAAATTACAACATCTTCTCTACTTCTCACATACATTTTCTAGATCTGAGAAAGAGAAAAATAGAGCTATCACTTTCATATCATTTTTTATAGATCTAGTCACTCATCTCTCTCAGCTATTATATTGTCATATTATCTGAGGTGATTAGATCATAGCTTCTATATTGTAATCTACTATTGTGGGGGTCACTCTGAAATCCTGGGAGTTGTTCTTGGGTCTCTCAATCAGGAGATTGAGTTGGTTTGAAATCCTGGGAAGATTTATTGGGTCTCTCAATCAGGAGATTGAGTTGGTTTGAAATCCTGGGAGTTAATCTTGGGTCGTTCAATCAGGGAAGATTGAAGTGGTATTGAAATCCTGGGAGGTGCTCTTGGGTCGTTCAATCAGGAGATTGAAGCGGTGTTGAAATCCCTAGCTGTGTGCTCGGGTTCTCAGTTCGGAGGAATTGAGATTTGCTATTTGAAAGTTGGCTGTTTGTAAACAATTATTCATATAGTGGTTGTCAGCAAGTCCAAAGGTTGCAAAGCCGGAGGCCGAGGACGTAGGGCTTTTATCCCGAACCTCGCTAAATTCCTGGTGTATCTCTATCCCTACTCTTTTACTTTATTTGTCATTTGTGTTTGTTTATTGTTATACTGCGCTAAACATAAATATCTGTTTATTGTTAAAACCAATCATAGCGTAGTTAGCATAATACATCACCGCATCTAGATCTGTCTGGTGATAATCTGGTTATAATTATACTATCACTGCGCCGATCTATTTATTGTTACGCTGCTTATAATATCTGTCTACCCTGAACTCTGATAATAGCGTAATAGTACTCTTTGCATGATCTGCCTGTTTAGCTATAAATAATTGGTTACAGCGAATATTAAAAATAGTAACATCTTACTGTGCCTGATCTGCCTGCTTACATACATCATATAAGTTTAAATCTCAGATTCCGCATTTGATTTAAACAAACATTGCAAAAGTTATTTTAAACCGGAAAAAGAATTCAAGTTTTGCACATAACCTTATTCACCCCCCCCCCCCCCTCTAAGGTTATCAGATAGTCCAACAAGTGGTATCAGTAGCTAGAAATTGCATATAGAGCTTTACATCTCGCAATTTAAATTTTATTTATCTATTTGTGATCATGGGTTCTTTTATGAAAGAGGGGATGTCCTTCAATAGGCCACCCCTGTTTGATGGGACTAACTATGACTATTGGAATAGTCGAATGAAATGTCATGTGCAGGCTATAGATTTCACCTTATGGAGGATCATTGCAGATGGACCACTGATCCCAATGAAAATCAAAAGTGATAAGCTCAAATTTAGTGCATTCTTAGAGACACTTTTGTATCATTTTTAGAGCTGTTATTATTAATAATATGAATTACTAACTTAAGTTGCTCTTGTTTTGCAGAAAAATAGAAAACGATAAAAAGAATAAAAGTCCAATTTTATGCCACTCAAAGTTCAATATATATATGGGCTTAAATTAAAAAAAGTAAAAGATCAGCCCATTAACCCAATTGTCAAAGCCCATTATCGCATGAGGAGGTCCACGGTTGAAACCTAAGGCTTATCTATAAAATGCTGGCAACAGTAGACAAATAAGAAACCAAGGAGAGTTTTCATGATTAGAAAGGGGAGCCGCACACAGGGAGAGCTTAAGAATTGAATTCAAGGCAATTGAGTTGGGGAGGAACAGTAGCCGAAGGAAAGCAAAAGAGATATTTGATAATTAATAAAAGAACAGAAGCCGCGTACGACAGCAAGGACAGCGCTGGAACAGTACCGCCGGCAAATAGAGGAGATAGTTTCGGGTACCCGTTCTTGACACCGTGAGAGAGCTCTGGAGCAGAAAAAGGAGACAAAATTCGCAGGATCAGAAATTTCTCTATTCCGGGTTATTTTTATCTCTGTAATTTATGACTCCTAATTTTATTTTATTGTTCTCGAACACTATGGATAGCTAAATCCTCTTCTAGGGTCTAGGTGGATCTTGCTTGATTAGAGACCTTTTTATGTTTTAATTTATACCTTGAGTCCCTAATTTTTATTCCAATTAATATTATCCTATTGCTTTATCACATAATTAGGATTGACAACCCTTTGCATGTTCATAATCAATTAGTTGATCAGCGACCGTACTGCAATTAGTTGGTGGACCTATAGGATAATTGAGACTATAATTAATGAATGACCAAACTTTAATTTAGTCTTCCAATCATTCAACCTTTTTGTACCTTATGCTTTCCTTCGATTTAAATTCTAGCATGACCAAACTAGGGTTAATTTAGGGAAAAGAATATTAATCGCGAATGACCAAACGGGTTAATAGCTTTAGTAAAGGGATTGGTAATTGAATAAAATAAGGGGATTCAGGTAGAATTAGACATAGAGGAATCGAAACTTGCAAGTGAAACCGTGACCCTAGGCCTCTCTCCATTGGTTAAACTTTACATTTTAATTATTGCTATTTATTTCTTTTTATTTTAGTTTCTATAACAACCAAACATTCGTTCGTATAAATAATAATTAATTTTAAGTAGTTTGGTACTTGTTAATTAATCCCTGTGGAGACGATATTTTTTATACTACTTCTGCGATAGAGTACACTTGCTCTAAGTGTGTCTTTGACGCAACAAGTTTTTGGCGCCGTTGCCGGGGATTAATTTAATAATATTAAACGAAAAAGATTTTTTATTGCTTTAGACATTTATTTTAATTCTTGTTTTAATTTAATAAAAAGAAAAAAAATTATATTTAGTTTTATTTTATTAGTTAGTTTTATTTTTATTACTATTACTAGTGCATGCTCACCCGCTCCCAGGAGCCTATTTTGGTTTTTGATCCAGAAATTGAAAGAACTGCTCGAAGGATAAGAAAAGAGACAAGAGTGATGGCTGCCAATCCGAGAAGAACTCTTCGGGACTACTTTACGCCCACAGCGAATATCACTACAAGCATAGTCAATCCACCTGTGCAAGCTATTAACTTTGAGCTCAAACCCAGCTTGATTCAAATGGTTCAGAATTCAACTATGTTCAGAGGTGCACCAACAGAAGACCCGCACACCCATCTTAGAAACTTCTTGAGGGTGGCAGACTCAGTAATTTGTAATGGTGTCACTCCTGATGCCATTAGAGTGAGATTGTTTCCATGGTCATTGGCTGACAAGGCATCTGCTTGGCTAGACTCTCAACCTGCTGAGTCCATTACCACTTGGGATCAACTGAAGCAAAAATTCTTGACCAAATATTTTCCTCCAGGTAAGACTACTAAGATCCGAGGTGCAATAATCAGCTTTGCTCAACTCGAGCAAGAATCTTTGCATGAAGCTTGGGAAAGATTTCAAGACTTACTCCGAAGTTGTCCACATCATGGATTTGAGAAGTGGCAATTGCTGGAATATTTTTGCAACAGATTATCTTCTCAAAATAGGGGAATTATTAATATGGCTTGTGGGGGCTCTCTAATGAATGGGGAACCTGCGACAGTATATGACTTAATTGCAGAGATAGCAGCCGATAATGCCCAATGGGAGACAAGTGACAGACACATTAAGAAATCAGCTGGGATCTACAAGGTTGAAGATGACACTAGTGTTAACATAAAGCTGGATGCTCTCTCTAAACAGATGCAATCTTTGATGAAGGTACAAGCTCAATCTACTCCAATAATTACCTCCACTAGTGACATCACGAATAACCTCTGGGGAGGCCTAACTGAAGAAGTCAACTATCTTGGTCAGAAGAAAAGTGAGTTAAGGCCTGGTATGCAAGAGGCTTTAGTTAGATACATGGAAAAAGTTGGACACCCGTGCATGGGTGTTTTATCCAATTACATGGACAGGACTGATGAGAGGTTGCAATCCATTGAAGAACTGATAAAAGCACAGGGCCGGCCAACAACTTCAACTGAAGAGGCCAATTATGTTCAGAATTCCAACCGGACCCAAAATGACCCTTATTCAAACACTTACAATCCGGGTTGGAGAAATCACCCTAATTTCTCTTGGGGAGGACAACAAAAGGAGCAAAGCTCGAACTCCTATAAGCCTCCACATGTGCAAAGGCAAGAGGAGAAAAAGTTGGATACCAATGATGTGTTGACAAAGTTTATGCAGCAGACAAATGAAGAATTGGGAAGCCTGAAGGGTCAAATCTCAAATCTCATTACTGTGTTGTCTCAAAGGCCTCAAGGCTCACTGCCTACCCAAACTGAGCCCAATCCAAGAAATGAGCATTGCAAGGCTGTCACTCTTAGGAGTGGCAAGGAGCTGATTCAAGAAAACAATCAAGACGGGCAGGCACCCCAGAAAGAAATACAAGCTCCTGCTGAGGGGAGCACTTCTGAGGAAAGCAAAAAGGAAAGGGAAAAATATGAGCAAGCAAAGGTAAATGTTCCTTATCCTCAAAGACTTAAAAATGAGCAGCATGATAAGCAATTTGCCAAATTTCTTGAAATATTTAGAAAATTGCATATCAACATTCCTTTTGCTGAAGCTATTGCTCAAATGCCTAAATATGCCAAATTTTTAAAAGAAATTATTTCTAACAAAAGGAAGTTAGAAGGCTTTGAGACAGTTAGGCTTAATGAGGAATGTTCTGCTATAGTTCTAAAAAAGTTACCACCTAAGCTTAAAGATCCAGGTAGTTTTACTATCCCTTGTACAATTGGTAACTCTCATTTTGAAAAGGCTTTATGTGATTTAGGGGCAAGTATAAACTTGATGCCTTTTTCTGTTTTTAGAAAGCTTGGTTTGCAGGAACCACATCCTACTAACGTCACTTTGCAGCTAGCTGATAGATCCATTGCCCACCCCCGTGGAGTGGTGGAAGATGTTTTAGTTAAAGTTGATAAGTTTATTTTCCCTGCTGATTTTGTTGTATTGGATATGGAAGAAGATGAGGAAGTCCCAATTATTTTGGGGCGTCCTTTCTTAGCTACAGGAAAAAGCTTAATTGATGTTCAGCAGGGAAAATTGACTTTGAGATTTGGAGATGAGGAAGTTGTATTTCAAGTCTTGAACTCATTAAAAAATCCCTCCTCATTTGCTTCTTGTAATTTTATTCAAGCTATGGATATTAATGATGTGGTTACCTCTGAAAGTTTTGATGATTTTAGAATTCAGGACCCTCTAGAAAAAGTACTTACTTTGCAGGGACTTGGCATATTGCAGGGTGGTGAGGAAGAAGAGTTCTTAATGTTTTTGCAGGCTCACCACCCTCAGAAAAACTGGAGTAACTATAGATTTGAGGAATTGGAATGGGGTAATACTCCAAATCCCAAACCTTCAATTGAAGAGGCTCCTGAGCTTGAATTAAAGCTTCTTCCTTCAAATGTAAAATATGCTTTCTTGCATCCCCCTTCCTCTTTGCCTGTGATTATTTCTGCAGATTTGACAGATACCATGGAGGATAAGCTTTTGAGGGTATTAAGGGCCAACAAAGAAGCCTTTGGATGGTCTATTCATGATATAAAAGGCATTAGTCCCTCAATTTGCACTCACAAGATTTATATGGAGGATGATTACCAACCTCGGGCACTACCTCAACGCCGCCTCAATCCTAACATGAAAGAGGTGGTCAAAAAGGAAGTGATTAAGCTTCTTGATGCAGGTATCATCTATCCTATCTCTGATAGTAAGTGGGTAAGTCCTGTTCAATGTGTTCCTAAAAAGGGAGGTACTACTGTGATGGAGAATGATAAAAATGAATTAATTGCAGTTAGGAAAACTACCGGGTGGCGTATGTGCATTGATTATAGAAAATTAAATGATGCCCCCCGAAAAGATCACTTCCCCCTTCCCTTTATTGATCAAATGCTTGAGAGAGTGGCAGGTCATGATTATTATTGTTGTTTGGATGGATATTCCGGTTATTTGCAAATACCAGTGGCTTCTGAAGATCAAGAAAAAACTACTTTTACTTGCCCATATGGAACATTTGCATATAAAAGGATGCCATTCGGTTTGTGTAATGCCCCTGCCACTTTCCAAAGATGCATGATGGCTATCTTCTCTGACTTGGTTGAAAAATGCATTGAGATATTCATGGATGATTTTACCGTCTTTGGATCCTCTTATGAGGATTGTTTACATAACTTGGATTCAGTGTTGCAGAGATGCAGGGATACCAATTTAGTGCTCAATTGGGAGAAGTGCCAATTTATGGTACAAGATTGCATTATTCTAGGACATAAGGTGTCCACTAGAGGCATTGAAGTTGATCCTGCAAAGGTTGAGGTAATTGCAAAGTTGCCCCCACCCAATTCTGTTAAGGGGGTCCGTAGTTTTCTAGGCCATGCCGGATTCTATAGGAGGTTTGTTAAAGACTTCTCAAAAATTGCAAAGCCTATGACTGACCTCTTGGTTAAGGAGGCCACTTTTGATTTTTCTGACACTTGTTTGAAGGCTTTTAATTGTTTAAAGGAAAAATTAATTAGTGCCCCCGATTGGTCGCTTCCCTTTGAAATTATGTGTGATGCTAGCGATACTGCTGTGGGGGCTGTTTTGGGGCAAAGAAAGAATAAGGTATTTTATACCATTTACTATGCTAGTCGTACTCTTGATGATGCTCAAAGAAATTACACTACCACAGAGAAAGAGTTACTAGCTGTAGTATTTGCATTTGACAAGTTTCGTCATTACCTTGTTCTTTCTAAAGTTATTGTTTATACTGATCATGCTGCCATTAGATATTTGCTTGGAAAGCAGGATGCAAAACCCAGGTTAATCAGGTGGATCTTGTTGCTACAAGAGTTTGACTTGGAGATTAGAGACAAGAAAGGCTCAGAGAACTTTGTAGCTGACCACCTCTCAAGGCTTGACCTTAGTGTGATGCAGGCCTCAAATGATGGGGAGATCAAGGAGGTTTTCCCTGATGAGAGACTTTTAGCTGTTTCTACTATTCCTTGGTTTGCAGACATTGTCAACTACTTGGTGGGTAAGGTTGTTCCCCCTGATTTTTCTTTTCAGCAAAAGAAGAAATTAATTTCTGATGCTAGACAGTACTTGTGGGATGACCCTTACCTATTTAAAGTATGTGGAGACGAGGTTATTAGGCGTTGTGTGCCTATGGATGAGGTAACTTCTATCCTTGAGCATTGTCACTCTAGAGAGGTAGGTGGTCACTTTGGCCCAAATAGAACTGCATATAAAATTTTACAATGTGGTTTTTATTGGCCTACTATATTTAAAGATGCTCATGAATTTGTGAAAGCTTGTGATAGTTGTCAAAGGAGTGGCAATATTTCTAGGCGTCAAGAGATGCCTTTAAACAACATTTTGGTTTGTGAGATATTTGATGTATGGGGTATTGACTTTATGGGGCCCTTCCCTAAATCTTTTTCAAACCAATATATTCTTGTTGCTGTAGATTATGTGTCTAAGTGGGTGGAAGCTGTAGCCTTACCCACTAATGATGCTCGAGTGGTGATAAAATTTTTAAAGAAAAACATTTTCTCCAGATTTGGCACTCCCCGAGCAATTATTAGTGATGGTGGCACCCATTTTTGCAATAAACAATTTGAAAATCTTTTGAGCAAATATGGTGTCACCCATAAGGTGACAACTCCTTACCATCCACAAACTAGTGGCCAGGTTGAAATTTCAAAGAGAGAGCTGAAAAGGATTTTAGAGAAGACAGTCAATGCATCAAGAAAGGACTGGTCTTTGAAACTTGATGATGCACTATGGGCCTATAGAACTGCTTTTAAAACCCCCATTGGGATGTCTCCTTACCGTCTTGTTTTTGGAAAATCATGTCATTTGCCTGTTGAATTAGAGCATAAAGCACTTTGGGCTTTAAAATTTCTAAACTTTGATGCTCAGCTTACAGGTGAAAACAGGTTGCTGCAGCTCGATGAATTGGATGAGCTCCGTCTGGGAGCTTATGAGAATGCCAAGTTATATAAGGAGCGGACTAAAAAGTGGCATGACAAGCGCATCCAGCAGCGTGAATTCCATGTAGGTGAGAAAGTTTTAATTTATAACTCACGTTTGCGTCTTTTTCCAGGAAAGTTGCGCTCAAGGTGGTATGGACCCTACACTGTTACTCAAGTTTTTCCTTATGGAGTGCTCGAGGTATCCCATGAAGATGGTACCACTTTTAAGGTCAATGGGCAGCGTGTGAAGCATTTTGAGGAAGGGCTAAGTCAAGTGAGTTATGTCACTGCCCTCAAGGATTGACTCTAGTACCGTCAGGCTCGGGACGTTAAACAAGCGCTTCGCAGGAGGCAACCTGTGTTTTATTTTCTCTCATTTTTGTTTTGTTTTGTTTTTAGGGATAAGCTCGGACTACAAGCTCTCTCAGGGAAGTCACTATTACTCTCTCTCTCATTTATTTCTTTTGGTTTCTGTTTGATCATTTTGCATTGAGGACCATGCTTTATGCTAGTGTGGGGGAGGAGAGTTTAACTTTGTCAATTCATCTCTATTAATGCATATACCCACTACATATGTTGATAGCATTTTTTCTGGCTAGTTTTGGACATAAAAATTGAAAAAAAATAGAGATTTTGCCTTTAGGGGATCCCATAATTAATTTACTTGACAGACTTGTGCTTAATTGTAACTGTGAGGATGTCCTTAGGAAGCTGATAATTAGCATATGTGCCTGTTGAGTACTTTTTGTGAACTAGCTTCTAAATGTGAGATCTGAGCCTTCATAAGGGGATTGATACTAAATCATAAATTTTTACCCCTTTTCTTTCTATGAGTGTGTTTTCCAATTTGCTACATTCTAGAATTTGTCTTTTGACCATTTCAAGGCGAAAATTGATTTGCATCATGTAAAAAGATTTGGGTAATTTAGGTATTTTCCTGGCCCCAAAGTTGGTTATTGAATTTATCCCTTAGTTGCCCCCTTTGAGCTTAATTGTTATATTTTTTTCTTTGGTACCCAGATATAATTTTTCTCTTTTTTTTGCTTGTGGTAACCATTTGGAATTAAATGTGGAGCAACTATTGAAAATTACAATTTCGTCCTATATTTTTAGTTGTCTATATTGTTAGGACTGAAACTTTGTCCTATATTTTAGTTGTTTATCTTGTCAGGATAAAAAAAAAAGTGAGTGAATCATGTACTTACCTTTTCCTCCAAAAAAAAAAGGGAAAAAAAAATAGGAAGAAAATTTGAAAAAAAAAAAAGCAAAGCAACAAGGAGGAAAAGGCACATCAAAAGAATGAAAGAGCCAAAGGGCAAATCCAAAAAAAAATGAAAGAGTCTACTCAATAGAAAAAGAGTGAAGAAAGAAATGGAATTAATTTGGAGTTTGGGCAAAAATTGTAAAATAGATAGGAGCTCCATATTTGATTTCAAATGTTACTATTCATTTCCTGTTTTTAGCCCTTTGATTATCCCTTCTTTCTTATTTCCTACCCTACATGAATTCACCCTGGCCCCATTACAACCCTTAACACCCAATCTTTTGCATGCATGTGAACTATTTAGTGGAGATTTGGTCAAATTACAAACATATGGTAATGTGCATTTTGTTGAAACTTGAGTGTATATTTTCACTAGTCCCTAAACACTTAGAGAGATTGTGAGCGAGTGCATTTGTTCACAGAAATGTGTTCTTCAGGGACATGAGCCTCTAATTGGGCAACCTTTTGACACCTCATTTGTGCTATACTGTCTATTGTCTGTCATTGTGCTTTAATTTTGGATCCCTTATTTGGTTGTCTCTGTTACTTTTTTGAAAAATTTATGGAGCCAGGAAATTTGCTTGAGGACAAGCAAAAGTTAAGTGTGGGGGAGTTGATAAGCTCAAATTTAGTGCATTCTTAGAGACACTTTTGTATCATTTTTAGAGCTGTTATTATTAATAATATGAATTACTAACTTAAGTTGCTCTTGTTTTGCAGAAAAATAGAAAACGATAAAAAGAATAAAAGTCCAATTTTATGCCACTCAAAGTTCAATATATATATGGGCTTAAATTAAAAAAAGTAAAAGATCAGCCCATTAACCCAATTGTCAAAGCCCATTATCGCATGAGGAGGCCCACGGTTGAAACCTAAGGCTTATCTATAAAATGCTGGCAACAGTAGACAAATAAGAAACCAAGGAGAGTTTTCATGATTAGAAAGGGGAGCCGCACACAGGGAGAGCTTAAGAATTGAATTCAAGGCAATTGAGTTGGGGAGGAACAGTAGCCGAAGGAAAGCAAAAAAGATATTTGATAATTAATAAAAGAACAGGAGCCGCGTACGACAGCAAGGACAGCGCTGGAACAGTACCGCCGGCAAATAGAGGAGATAGTTTCGGGTACCCGTTCTTGACACCGTGAGAGAGCTCTGGAGCAGAAAAAGGAGACAAAATTCGCAGGATCAGAAATTTCTCTATTCCGGGTTATTTTTATCTCTGTAATTTATGACTCCTAATTTTATTTTATTGTTCTCGAACACTATGGATAGCTAAATCCTCTTCTAGGGTCTAGGTGGATCTTGCTTGATTAGAGACCTTTTTATGTTTTAATTTATACCTTGAGTCCCTAATTTTTATTCCAATTAATATTATCCTATTGCTTTATCACATAATTAGGATTGACAACCCTTTGCATGTTCATAATCAATTAGTTGATCAGCGGCCGTACTGCAATTAGTTGGTGGACCTATAGGATAATTGAGACTATAATTAATGAATGACCAAACTTTAATTTAGTCTTCCAATCATTCAACCTTTTTGTACCTTATGCTTTCCTTCGATTTAAATTCTAGCATGACCAAACTAGGGTTAATTTAGGGAAAAGAATATTAATCGCGAATGACCAAACGGGTTAATAGCTTTAGTAAAGGGATTGGTAATTGAATAAAATAAGGGGATTCAGGTAGAATTAGACATAGAGGAATCGAAACTTGCAAGTGAAACCGTGACCCTAGGCCTCTCTCCATTGGTTAAACTTTACATTTTAATTATTGCTATTTATTTCTTTTTATTTTAGTTTCTATAACAACCAAACATTCGTTCGTCTAAATAATAATTAATTTTAAGTAGTTTGGTACTTGTTAATTAATCCATGTGGAGACGATATTTTTTATACTACTTCTGCGATAGAGTACACTTGCTCTAAGTGTGTCTTTGACGCAACAAAAAGTAAATCTACCGGCAAAGAAGAAGAAGTGCCAGTTGAGGATATCTACACCATTGACCTGAAAGAGCTGAGAAAGTCAGAGTTAGAAAAGATATCTCAAAATTCCAGAGCAAGGAATATTCTTCACTTATCCTTATGTGAAAAAGAATATGGTAGAGTCAAAGGATGTCAAACAGCAAAGGAAATCTGGGATTGCTTGGAAGCCACTCATGTCGGTACGTGCCAAGTGAAGGATACAAAAATCAGAATCCTCATTTCGGAGTATGAAGCCTTCAAAATGAAGGAAGATGAATCTGTGTCAGCTATGCACCAGAGACTGAACCTGATCGTGAACAACCTGAGGGCTCTAGGGAAGAAGTACTCCACAAAAGATATAAATGGGAAGATCCTTGCTTCCCTAACCAGTGAGTTCTTTCCAAAGACATGTGCAATCACTGAAGCCAAGGATATTGGTACTCTGCCTCAAGAAGATCTTATCGGGTCACTTCTAGCCTTTGAGGTTGTATTGGCTGCTAACAAAGATCAAGAAGCAGAAATGGTAAAAGAAAGAAAATCTATTGCTCTTGCTGCTAAAACACCTAAGGTAGCAAGGAAAGAGGTTGAGTCTGATGAAGAATCTGATGATGAAGACATGGCTGAATTATTTGAAGAATGAGATTCAACAAACTTGAAAAGAGAAATAACTCAAAGAAATCCAAGAAAGCTAAGAAGGCTACATGGAACAACTATACTGACAGTGAAGAAGAGGAGGTTGCAAATGCCATTTGTCTCACGGCATGTGAAACACCTAAGGCTACTATATGGGATTGTCTTGGCACTGATAGTGACATAGACGAAGAAGAGCAAATTGCAAATGGTGTTTGTCATATGGCAAATGACTCATCTAAGGTAAGCCTTAACTCTTCTAGTCTTTCTGATTCCTCTATGCATAATGATTTACTTGATGATGGTTGTAGTAGTCAAGATTTGAGTGAGGCTTTTGAAGCTCTCTATTTTGAACATGAAGCTCTCTTGTTAAAATCCAAAAAATTGACAAAGAGCAACAAAAGCATGCTCACTCAAATTGAGACACTTGAAAATGAAGTAGATAGATTAAAGAATGAACTGCATAAATCTGTCAACCTTGAGTTTTGTGAGCTTAAACAAAATTTTGAAAATGCCAAAGTTGAAAATGAACTTTTGAAAGAAACATTGAAAAAGTTTGAGGTTGGTGAAAAGACCTTGACTCAGTTGCTTCACTCTCAACATCAATATGTTGATAGAAGAGGAATTGGGTACAAAGGTAATTCCACCTCCTCCATTTTAAACAAGAAATTAACTTTTGTTGCATCTACTTCAAGTTATAAACCCATTGTTTTCTCATGCACCTACTGTCAAAAGGGAAACCATAGCTCACCTAGATGCCCTATCCTTAAATTATGTGAGCTTGGTACCCTTATACCTGCCTGTAAGAAACCAAGGTGGATTGTGAAAACCCCCTTGATAACTAACCCCAAAGGACCCAAAGAGAAATGGGTACCAAAAGTTCCTACTTGATTTTTTTGTGCAGGTATGCTTCAAGGTATAGGGGATTGGTACCTTGATAGCCGAGACACGAAGCTCATGAATCTGGTAATGCTTCACTACTCTTGAACTTGAGCAACAAAGCTAGTGAATCTGTAATGTATACCAAACTATAAATCTGCTTAATAGGTAAAGGTTGTGTGGGTAAGGAAAACACAACTATATTTATCAAGTATTAAACACTTATGTGAAGTAATTGTTTGTATGCATCAAAGTTTTTTTTCCAAGTGCTATTATACTAGATCTTTGATGCAACATATTTTTGATGTTAAAAAATGATACCTATATTGTTGAACCAAGGATGATTATCTTGGGTATCATATTTTTAAAACCATGATGATCCACCCTCTTTTTGCTAAAGCCTTGCATTCTAAAATTATTAAGGGGGATCACCAAGTAAGGGGAAGCATAGCATGAACTACTGTTTCTGATATCTCATATGCTATGTGCTCCTTTACTAGTTTACAAAGTGATTATGTCTGTTTGTGATTATCTCATATGCTATGTGCTCACCCCCCTCCTTTTTGATTAAAACAAAGGGGGAGAGAATATTATGCATGTTATATGTGGGAGAGAATATATGCATGGTATATGTGAGGGGAGAAAATAATTGCTGCTATCCTGCTGATGTACTGTTTATTTTATTATGCATATGCTTAGGGGGAGCTTTTTGAAAAAGTTTCATTACTATCAAACCCCCTATGCATAATGTAATTTGTTATCATCAAAAACGGGGAGTTTGTTGAACCAATGACAAACACTCTTTGTTTTGTATGATAACAAATTACATCTTGTCTACTAATGGTTCAAGTTGAATGAAGTACAGGACGGAAATCAAAAAGCAGGAAATATTAAAGTGGAGCAGCTTGGAGAAGAAGCCGCCTTTGAAGATGAAGACCTAATTGTTTATCCGCTTTCTTTAGGACACAATGTAAGGTCCTATCACTGAAGGTCTATGACTTTTAGTAGCTGAGAGATGAGTTTTTCAAAACATGCATGGTGCATCAAAATAGTTTTGAAAAATATTTTATAAAATTGCATGCATGCATAAGGTGGCAACAAAAACCCTAAAACTATTTTTGTTGAAAGCTTAAACCCTAAAAATAGTTTTGTGGAAAGCGAGAATCAATTTCTATTATGTACCAAAGGCCAAGAATCGATTTATATTATTTTCTAAAGGCCATGAAATCGATTTTTAAGCTCACCTATAGGCCAAGAATCGATTTCCTAAATCCTATGTTAAAGCATGAAATCGATTTGCACATATACTCAAGCCAAGCCAATAATCGATTTCCTTCATTTTCAAAAGACCATGAAATCGATTTTCAAGCTCTTCTATAGGCCATGAATCGATTCCTCCTTATTTTATCAAAGCTTGAAATCGATTCTTAGCGCATTCAGGATGTCCAAGAATCGATTCTTACATATTTCCAAAGGCTCAAACAAATCGATTATATCCTATTTTAACTAAAGCATGAAATCGATTCTTTGATGTTTTAAAGAGCCAAGAATCGATTCCTCACTCATTTAACTAAGCTTGGAATCGATTCATGTGATTTTTCAAAGGCAAGGAATCGATTATCACATTATTACACATCATACATAATCGATTCTTTCATTTCATTAAATATTTTTTTCAGATCTACGTTTTCCTAAACCTATAAATAGGGAGGTGCTTCACACTCTTCAACTCACTCAACCACACGAAAAATTACAACATCTTCTCTACTTCTCACATACATTTTCTAGATCTGAGAAAGAGAAAAAATAGAGCTATCACTTTCATATCATTTTTTTATAGATCTAGTCACTCATCTCTCTCAGCTATTATATTGTCATATTATCTGAGGTGATTAGATCATAGCTTCTATATTGTAATCTACTATTGTGGGGGTCACTCTGAAATCCTGGGAATTGTTCTTGGGTCTCTCAATCAGGAGATTGAGTTGGTTTGAAATCCTGGGAAGTTTTCTTGGGTCTCTCAATCAGGAGATTGAGTTGGTTTGAAATCCTGGGAGGTAATCTTGGGTCGTTCAATCAGGGAAGATTGAAGTGGTATTGAAATCCTGGGAGGTGCTCTTGGGTCGTTCAATCAGGAGATTGAAGCGGTGTTGAAATCCTTAGCTGTGTGCTCGGGTTCTCAGTTCGGGGGAATTGAGATTTGCTATTTGAAGTTGCCTGTTTGTAAAACATTCTTCATATAGTGGTTGTCAGCAAAGTCCAAAGGTTGCAAAGCCGTAGGCCGAGGACGTAGGGCTTTTATCCCGAACCTCGCTAAATTCCTGGTGTATCTCTATCCCTATTCTTTTACTTTATTTGTCATTTGTGTTTGTTTATTGTTATACTGCGCTAAACATAAATATCTGTTTATTGTTAAAACCAATCATAGCGTAGTTAGCATAATACATCACCGCATCTAGATCTGTCTGGTTATAATCTTGTTATAATTATACTATCACTGCGTCGATCCATTTATTGTTACGCTGCTTATAATATCTGTCTACCCTGAACTCTGATAATAGCGTAATAGTACTCTTTGCATGATCTGCCTGTTTAGCTATAAATAATTGGTTACAGCGAATATTAAAAATAGTAACATCTTACTATGCCTGATCTGCCTGCTTACATACATCATATAAGTTTAAATCTCAGATTCCGCATTTAATTTAAACAAACATTGCAAAAGTTATTTTAAACCGGAAAAAGAATTCAAGTTTTACACATAACCTTATTCACCACCCCCCCCCCCCCCCTTTAAGGTTATCAGATAGTCCAACACTAAGGTGAGGAGTTAAGTGGAGGGCATTTTGGTCTTTTCCCATCAACTTAAAGCCTTGCCCAGCTGACCAAGATTCATTCTATCAAAAACCAGAAATTTTCAGAACTCATAGATAGAGAGAGAAGAGAGGGATACGAGAGGAAGAAGGAGAAGAGGTGAAGGGTGAATCTTGGATTCTTCTTGCATGTGAGGTATCTATAGCTCATTCTCTTCCATTTTCAATTTCCTTTCTAATGATACTAATTTAAGAAGCTCATTCCTCCTCTTTCCCTCTGTGCCATTTTCGAATTCTTGAGCTCCATTGACCAAGTTTGTTGTTCATGTCATCCATGTGGTCTTTCTTGCAAACCATGGGTAGACACTAGTCAAAAACTGAAGTACATTGTAGATTGGAAGTGATAGAGAGTGATTTCAGTAGCTCGAGGAGGTTGAGTTTCGAATTTGGAAGTGTGGGAAGTTCAGTTTCGAAGTCTAGACCCGTTCGGTGCGAGTTCGCGATTACGGGGATTGTTCGAGAGGTTGCGGTTCGGTCGTTTCGCTTGAGGACGTGATTTCTCGCGAGTTCGTCAAAACGGTGAGTTCTACTCACGCTTAGGATCGTTTTTGTATTTCTGAAATGACCGTTATATGATTGGTCTTGTGGCTGGTCCGTGATTTCGAAAGTTTTAAGAGTCGAAAACCGCTTTCGAAAAAAATTACGCTTTTCGGTTTATTTATCAAAATATGTGTTAATATGTGAATTGTTACTTGGACCGAATTGACTAGAATGTTGCCTGGTATTGTCTGTGTTTTCGTTGGATTTTGATCGGAATACGGATTGGACCCGAACGAAATTGCGAAAACAAGAAAAACGGAACGAATTGGAGTACTGACAGAAGCGCACGAGTCGTGCGCGTATGGCACACGGATCGTGCGCCAGCTTCGTAGATGATTTTAAAAAGAATGCTCAGTGCGCACGGGTCGTGCGCCTAGGGCACACGGACCGTGCGCGAGCTTCTGTTACTGCACACCGAATTCTCGTTTCGTCGCTCCTTTTGATTCCAAGCCTCTTCTAATCTTCTTTCCAACCCTTTGTGATGATTTTTCACTTATAAAACATTGTTTTTGGCATGTTCAAGGTGGCTTTGGAAATTATCTTCAAACCTATAAATGCGTCAAAAACCGAAAAGTAGTACACGCGAGTGGACATGGGTTATGTTTAACGGTCATGGAACTAAATGTTCAATCAATTGTTTAAAGGTCGTGGAACTAAATGTTCTTTCAAGGTTAAGATATATAAATTATATCAAAAGGATGGGTGACGACCCAGTATATTAGTATACTAGGGGAGGGGAAGTCATGAGCCCCAGAACCTAGGCCTCAGAAGGTTTGGAGCTAGCGTAAGCTAGTGGAGAGGTTTGACGGTAAAGGCGTGGTCATTACCGAAAATGTACTATGGCATGAAAGGAAAAAATATATGCACGTAGGACCTATATGAACTACGATTAAAGGAAAGGGAATAAATGGACCGAGAGTTATTGTGAGGGGTTACGGTAGGACTCACTGAGATAATGTTTATCTCACCCATTATATGTTGTTGTTGTACAGAGAAACAGGGAAAGAAGAAAGCGACAAGGCACGAGTAGGTGATGTGCTTGAGGAGAAGTTAGTGTTAGCCTAGAATTTCGACAAGGCTTTTGAGTGGTTAGTTAATAAGGTTTGACTTTTCATTAAAGAACATTCATAATGCCTTCAGAGAGAATAAGTGACATTTATGTCATCTCAGCATGTTTTCGACAGAAGAGGTCTTCACCATTTCGACAGGGAAGAGTTTTCGACAGGACAGTGTATTCAGGACTTCGTCAAGCAGTTATTAGCAGACAGTTGTGTCGAATTTCAAGACTACGGTTAATTCAACGTGGGCAGTTATGTGGCGTCGAACGTGGCACGAAGTCCATCATTGGTTAATGAGACGTAGCCACGTGTCCATAGCAGTTTACATTTTAGTCATTATTTTTCTGTATAAATAGTGGTTTTACGTAGAAATCAAGGGTGCCAAATTATTATACCAAACACACAGTTCTGAAACTCTAACTTCCAAGTTACAGCGAAAACAGAGTAAAAGAATCATTGTACCACGTATGTGAATTTGTGCACCTTTCTCTTTACATTTAATGCAATTTATTGTTTTCAATACAAGTCATTTTATATTTCTGCGTTCCATTTTACTACTTCTTTTTCTTTGATTTGCATGTTCATGGTGAATTGTCTCCTTTTTTTTTAAAAATATATTTGTTGACAAACTGTGGTGTTTAAAGGCAATTGCTTCAGAGATTTCTGGTTTAATCTCACAAACATTTCTAATAAAACCAGTGATTGTTTGCTAAAAACACCAGCAAACAAATTGGCACGCCCGGTGGGACAGTTTGCCTTTAATACGTAATTTTTCTATGTTCTTGTATGTGTTCGTATTTGCATGCACTTAAGAAGTGGAAAAATGGTTCGTCCTACTAATAATGCGTCTAGTTCTAATCCTGTGATTTCACAAGAACAGGGAACAATAGTAGACTCTGCAAACGTAAATGCAGGGTTGGTTGTGGGAACAGTATCCCCATCATCATCAACAACTGTTCCTTCAGTATCAATGACTAACGTTGGATTAACGCAGTCAAACATGGCATCTATACCTATGCCTTTGCCGTCACATATGGGACTTCATAATCCTTATTTGGCAATAGGAAGCGGTTTAAATCCACATTTTCATAATGTAAGTTTTCCTGCATTTCCTTCTGGGTCATATGGCATGCCTACTGGAATGCCACATATTTCGACCATGTCTCCCATACATGTTTCTTCTGAAAGTGTAATGGGTCGAAATCCTACTGCATTAACCAATGAATCTTTGTTTGCCTTACGACAACAAGTTGATGAGAGCAATCATGATATGGTTAATATGTTAACCCAACAAATTGGTACAGTTTTTAATCCATTGATTCAAAATACTAACACTAGTTACCAAATGTTAGCCAATCAAATGGGTCGAATTGCAGATTTCTTTGGGACCCCAACGGTTAATAATAGGCAAATTCCCAATGTGGTGGGTAATATGCCTGGTAACCCTCAAAGAGCGGTTACGGTCGAAGCCCATGCAGTTGTAGGCGAACAACAAGGGTTAGCAAATCATATCCCTGAAGTAGTTTTGGTAAACCGAAACCAGAACGCTGACGAGGTTGTTCGACAAGTACAACGAAATAATGCTGACGTTCATGATAATATAGCCACTTTAGTAGAAACTATAATGGCGCAAAATGGTCTTAACATAGGTTTGCATAGGCCAAATTTCATATCACCATTGTGTGAATATGTGTTGCAAACTGAGTTACCAAGGGGCTGGAAAGTTCCTAAATATACTAAGTTTGGTGGTGACACAAAAGAGTCTACTGTCGAACATATTGCTCGTTATTTGACTGAGTCTGGGGATATAGCCCAAAATGAGAATTTGAAAATGAAATATTTCCCAAATTCTTTAACAAAAAATGCTTTTACTTGGTTTACTACATTACCCCCTGGTTCTATTTTCACATGGGGGCAATTAGAAAAAGCATTTCATGCGCAATTTTACATGGGCCAATCGAAGATTAGTCTCAAAGAACTGGCCAGTGTTCAGCGCAAAATACCTGAAACTGTTGATGACTATTTGAATAGGTTTAGGCTACTGAAGGCTCGTTGTTTCACACAAGTGCCTGAACATGAACTCGTCGAAATGGCTGCCGGTGGCCTTGATTATTCGATCAGGAAGAAATTGGACACATCTCATCTAAGGGATATGGCCCAATTAGCTGACAGAGTTCGACAGGTGGAAAGGCTTAAAGAAGAAA
This sequence comes from Astragalus membranaceus, assembly GCA_039519185.1. Lineage (NCBI taxonomy): Eukaryota > Viridiplantae > Streptophyta > Magnoliopsida > Fabales > Fabaceae > Astragalus > Astragalus membranaceus. Next base: position 159,327,295 of record CM076846.1, on the reverse strand, counting down.
AGTCTACGTCAAATAGGTTTCATAAAAAAGAAAAAGTGGCTTATGTCGAAGAAGAATTCGACACCACACTTAGTGATGTCGAAAGAGAGGAGATAGACGTGGCTGAACTCAAGCCTGGTCCTCCTTATACTTGTAAATTACTAAGGCTTGCTAATGGGAAAAATCCTGTTGAGCCAAAAAATGACAGATTTATGCCTAAGACATATACTTTTGATGTTACTAAATGTGATGAAATATTTGAGCTGTTAGTAAAAGATGGTCAGATATTGGTACCTAGTGGCTTAAAAGTACCAATTCTTGACCAGAGAAAGAAAAAGGGTTATTGTAAGTTCCATAATTTTTTGGGACATAACACTGACCGTTGTGTGCTTTTCAGGGATCTTGTGCAAAAAGCAATCGAAGAAGGGAGATTAAAATTTGAAGATAGAAAGATGAAAACTCAAATGCAAGTTGTAGATGACCCTTTACCCAAAGCTGAAGCCATGTATACAGAACCTTTCGAAATGAATATAAACATGGTAGATGCTGAAATGAAAGATCCTCCAAAGAAACTTAAATCCTCCACCAAGAAATTGGAAGGTTTTATATATGCTGAAGGGAAGAAACAAGAGATAACCTTGAAAGAATATGATGGGAAGTTACATGTTGTGTTCCCAAAAGCTGAAGAGGAATTGATAGATTTCCTCAACAGATGTAAGTGGAACAATTCTGAGGTTATGCTATGTCCTAGGTGCAGTGCTGTTTTCGACAAAGAAGCAGCTAAAGCTGTTGAAGGGTACCAGGATCAGGAACAACGTAAGAGGAAGTGGCTTGACAATAGGCCATCTTTTGATTTTGGTAGCACTGAGCTTCCTGGTTACAAGGCTAATGTTACGACTAAGCCTTCATCTAGCAAGGCTAATGTTTCGACTAAGCCTTCGACAAGCCAAAAGCCAGGAAAGAAAGGATCCATAAGACTGTTTGGTAAATCCTTCGTTCCACAAATGAATTCCCCTGTTGGAAAATGGGTTCACAACAATGCACACGCTCAAGTTGTCCATCAAGGTGATTCCAACAAGTATAATTATTGGAATAATTATAAAGGTAAGAATCCTATGACTAAAACCCAGTGGCGTCGTTTTCAGAGAAACCAGAAGAAAAAAGCTTCTTTAGACGTGAACAAGGTTCCTAGTCACTTTGGAATCAAAGTCCAGGTGGGTGATAAGAAGGTGACTTCTAAGGTTGAAGCAAGTACCAGTGCTGATGTTGCTAAGCCTACAAGTGGGGTAAATAAGGCAAAAAGTAAGGATGTTTTGATGGAAAAACCTAGAAGGCCTGCACTTGAAAGAATCTGTCCTCCATCTTCGACATCTAAAGGGAAAGAAGCTCAGTCTGACTTTGATGAGGACATAGGTTCTGGTTTTGATGATTCTGATGATGACTTCGATGTCGTCTGTAATGTGGTGTCAATATTGCCATTGGAATATGATGTCATAACTGTGCCTAATAGTGAGGAAGATTTTACTGAAGATATGGCTTGTCACAAACCCATGTGTTACTATGTGATGAATGATGGCTGTGTCGAAGAGCAGGTGGCTACTTTCGAGAGGCCAGATACGAGTATGAAGAATCACCTGAAGCCTTTATATATTCAGGCTAAGGTTAATGGCATTGGCATCAACAAAGTGTTAGTTGATGGAGGTGCTGCTGTGAATCTTATGCCTGAAGTGCTTATGAAGAAGATAGGCATATCCATCACCGACCTCAAGCCACACAATATTGTCTTAAGTAATTACGAAGGCAAAACTGGCTACTCTCTTGGAGCCATTGAAGTGGAATTGATTGTTGGAACTATCAAGAGGACCACTCTGTTCTTAGTAATTGCTTCCAAAGCAAACTTCAATATGTTACTTGGGAGGGAGTGGATACATGGAGTCGGTGCTGTGCCTTCAACAGTACATCAGAGACTAGTGATGTGGAAGGAAGATGGTCTTGTCGAATACATTGAAGCAGACCAAAGTTATTTTCGTGCTGACGTAAATCACATTACCAAGGAAAATTTTGAGAAAAAATTGGCGAACATTGCGCCATGTCCATCTTCTAATGAGGCATACATTCCTGCTGATAATGTATTTGCTTCAGTTAATTTGCATCCAAACTATGGTTTTGTTTGGGAAAGGCAAATAATAGGAGATGCTACTGCCCAACCTGAAGGGTGGTATTCTGATTCTTAAAATGTTTCCCATGTCAGTTCCTAATGCATGGAACAAGATTACGGCTTATATGGCCGAAAATAAGTTAAAAACGGCTATGGAAGCCGAATTAAATCATCAAACAATGGCTGTCGACGCCAAAGGTTCTGTAGACGAAAATGGCATTATTATGAATGAAAAGCTTGATTGCATTTATGATAATGAGCCATTAGGTTTTGAAAAGGATCCTAGAGATTCAACAAAGCGAATGCAAGCTCAAGATCCATTGGAGGAAGTAGATCTGGGAGATGGGTCAAAGAAGAGGCCAACTTTTGTTAGTGCATATCTGGATGTTGCATTGAAAGACAAAGTTATAACATTGCTAAGGGAGTTCAAAGATTGTTTTGCTTGGGACTATGACGAAATGCCTGGATTGAGTCGAGACATTGTGGAATTACAATTGCCAATTCGACCAGATAAGAAGCCAGTGAAGCAGATGCCAAGAAGGTTTGCTCCTCAAATATTAACTAAAATTATAGAGGAGATCGAAAGGTTGTTCAAGAACAAATTCATCAGAACTGCCAGGTATGTCGAATGGTTAGCTAATATAGTTCCTGTAATTAAGAAAAATGGCACTCTTAGAGTTTGCATAGATTTTAGAGACTTGAATAATGCAACCCCCAAAGATGAATATGCAATGCCTGTGGCAGAAATGTTGATAGATTCAGCAGCAGGATTTGAATACCTCAGCATGCTTGATGGTTATTCTGGGTATAATCAAATCTTTATTGCTGAAGAAGATGTATCGAAAACTGCATTTCGTTGCCCGGGAGCATTAGGTATTTATGAATGGGTAGTAATGCCATTTGGTTTAAAAAATGCTGGTGCTACATATCAGAGGGCAATGAATTGTATGTTTCATGATTTTATTGAAAACTTTATGCAAATATACATAGATGATGTGGTAGTTAAATCTTCCTCAGAAAATGGCCATTTAGACCATCTTCGACAATCTTTTGAAAGAATGAGGAAATATGGATTGAAAATGAATCCATTAAAATGTGCCTTCTGTGTGCGTGCAGGAGATTTCTTGGGTTTTGTGGTGCACAAAAAAGGCATTGAAATCAATCAGAATAAGACTAAAGCTATAATTGAAACGAAGGCTCCTTCAACCAAAAAAGAACTTCAGTCATTGTTGGGAAAAATCAATTTCCTACGAAGATTCATATCAAATCTAAGTGGCAAAACTCAAGCATTTTCGCCATTGTTGAGACTGAAGAAAGAAGAAGTTTTCAAATGGGAATCAGTTCATCAAGCAGCCTTTGAAGAAATTAAGTCTTATTTGATGAAACCACCAATTCTAATGCCTATTATTAGAAACAAAGTGCTCAAATTGTATATAGCAGCATCTGAAAAAACAATAGGTAGCATGTTAGCTCAAGAGGATGATAATGGTGTCGAAAGAGCCATATATTACCTTAGTAGAGTCTTAATAGATGCTGAAACTAGGTACAGTTCTATAGAAAAGTTGTGTCTTTGCTTGTATTTTTCATGCACAAAGTTAAAGCAATATATAAAGCCAGCTAATGTTTGTGTTTATTCGCATTCTGATATTATTAAGCACATGTTGTCGAAACCAATAATGCATAGTAGAATTGGTAAATGGGCTTTAGCTTTATCTGAATATGACTTAACTTATCAACCTTTAAAATCAATTAAAGGACAAGTGGTTGCTGATTTTATAGTGGACCACTCTGTTGTCGAAGAAACATTACATTTCGTAGACACACATCCTTGGAGGTTGTATTTTGATGGTTCGAGTCATAAAAAAGGGGTTGGGATTGGTGTTTTAATTATTTCACCAAATAACATTCCAACGAGGTACAAGTGTAAAATTCGAAATCATTGCTCAAATAATGAAGCTGAGTATGAGGCTCTTATTATAGGCCTTGAAATTTTACTTGAGCTGGGGGCAAGATGTATTGAAATAAAAGGTGATTCAGAATTGGTTATCAAACAAATGACCAAAGAATATAAATGTATTAAAGAACACCTTATTAAATACTTTATTATGGCCAATTCCTTATTAAAGAGATTTGACTCTGTTCATTTAGAACATTTACCACGAGTTGATAATCAAGTGGCGAATGATTTGGCCCAAATTGCATCAGGTTATAGAGTTTCAAAACAAAGCCTTGAAGAATTAGTCGAAATAAAAGAGAAACTCGTGTCTGATGATATTTCTTCATCATTATTGTCAACACCAAAAACTGGGGGGGGCAACAAATACAGATGAGGAATGTATCGAACAACACCACATTGTTGATGAAGTTGTATTAGCAGAAGTTTTTGCTATTGACAATATGGCCAATGGTGATTGGCGAAAGCCTATTGTAGAATACTTGCAAAATCCCACAGGAAATACCAATAAAAATCAGTTTCTGAAACACACAGTGGAGCTTGCGGTTCGCACCAAATAGGCCATAAAATGAAATGGCTGTTATTTCGACAAGGAATATATTGGCCATCAATGTTGAAAGATTGTATAGAGTTCGCCAAAGGATGCCAAGAGTGTCAAAAGCATGCTGGAATACAACATGTACCTGCAAATGAATTGCATGCCATAGTGAAACCTTGGCCATTCAGAGGTTGGGCTCTGGATATAATTGGAGAAATAAAGCCAACATCATCAAAAGGTCATAAGTATATATTGGTAGGAATTGATTATTTTACCAAATGGGTTGAAGCAATACCTTTAACCAATGTTGATCAAGAAGCAGTAATACGGTTTATCCAAAATCATATTATTTATAGGTTTGGAATTCCAGAAACCATAACTACAGATCAGGGTTCTGTTTTCACTGGTCGAAAAATGGTGGAATTTGCTTCTGAAATTGGTTTTAAGTTATTAACTTCGACACCATATTATGCACAAGCCAATGGTCAAGTGGAAGCTGCCAATAAGATCATTATTAACTTGATTAAAAAGCATGTTGGGAAAAAACCCAGAAATTGGCATAACACTTTAGATCAAGTTTTATGGGCTTGTAGAAATTCACCCAAAGAATCTATCAATGCTACTCCATACAGGTTAACCTTTGGACACGATGCAGTATTGCCTGTCGAAATCTGTTTACAATCAACAAGAATTCAAAGACAGTATGAAATTCCTTTTGATCATTATTGGAATATGATGCTTGATGAGTTAGTTGATTTAGACGAGGAAAGGTTATTAGCTTTGGAAATGCTTATTCGACAGAAAGAAAGAGTAGCTAAAGCTTATAACAAAAAGGTTAAGTTAAAAACCTTTAATTCAGGTGATTTAGTTTGGAAAGTATTGTTACCTATGGATAAAAAAGATAGAGTTTTGGGTAAATGGTCACCCAGTTGGGAAGGTCCACTTCGCATATTGCAATGTTTTTCTAATGGGGCATACGAAGTCGAAGAATTGGGTGACGAAAATAGAATCTTCAAAATAAATGGCAAGTATTTAAAACAATATAAGCCAACGTTAAACGAAGTTAGAATCGAGCAAGGATAAAACCATAAATTGGTTCAAAATGGTAATGTATTCGATCAAAATAATTACATAGCCATTAAAAGAAATCCTACACTATTACAAGTTACTAAAGGCTTTGAAGAGAATGCTTGAGCCTGTAGAGAATTTTGGTGCCCACAGCAATGGAAGAATCCAGAAAGCTTAACTCTTTATCCAGTTGAGCAATAGTGGCTTGATGTTTTTGAGCATCTTCAAAACGTTGAAGAGCCTCCGTAGCTGCCTTTTCAATCTTCGACTTAGGGGTCTCCATCCTTTGTTGCACCAAACCTTTTTGGTATTTAGCATTTGCCAGTTTTGTTTGGAGAATTCTTATCTCTTCATCATAGTGCTGAATTTTTGAATTCCAGTTAGCAAGTTCTTGCTCATCCTTCGTTATTTGAACTTCCAATTCATCAATGGGGGTTTGAGAAACTTTGAAGGCATTAATTTTCTCTTGATGAAGTACAGCCTCTTGGTTTTTCAACATAGAAGTTTCAGAGCGTTTACTGATGTGAAGTGCGAAAGTTTCAAAGACTGGCAAAAATTCAATCAAGAAAGCGAAAAGTTTCGCATTAGGCTCTGATTGCAGCAATTTTTGAGCGATGTCCTTAATTGCAAAGCTTTCTGATGGGTTTTCTTCAATCTTAGTAAAGAGATTGCCTTCCAAGACCTTAGCTTTTAATTGCTGAAGCAATTCTTCAGTAGACTCTTGAGTAACAGAGGTCAAGGAAGTAGTCGAAGCACTGGAAACCATGGCAGGGGAAGAAGAAGAAAGGCTCAGCAAGTGTTTAAGAGCAGCCAAAGGATTTGTCGCCTTCATTAGCGAAAATTCCTGGTCACTCATAGCGCTACTAGTTGATTCCTTGGTAGAAGCTTGTTCTTGAGCCTCAATTTCGATCGTTTCTTTGCTTGAAGCCTTAGCGCCTGCCACATCTGGTGTTTGCTCATTGGTTTGCTCAGGTTCTATTTCGACATTCGCATTAGTGGCAATGTTTGTTCCTTCAACGTCAACAACCATAGGAGAATTTTGGGTAGTTGGAATTATTGTGGAAATCTCCATAGGCGTTGATGGTACAGGTAAAATTTGTTCAGTCGAAAGAACATTTGGGGCAGCTACAGATTCGACAACGGGAATTTCGACTGTTGTGTGAAGTCTTTTAGGAGGAGGTCCCTGAGATTGCTCTTGTGGTTCTTTGATCACAATCCCTTTAGCCCTTGCTTGGGATTCGGGTTGCATTCGTTTCCTTGACCGATGGATAAGAGGCATGTTATCATCATCACTATCAGTATCCTGCGAAAGAGAAACATGAGTTTAACACATAATCAAGTGTTAAAAGAGTCGAAGAAATTTGAAACAAGAATGAAGATATATTTGTTACCTCAGAACTGGAAACAAGTAGGCTTTGCCCTATTGCAAGAGAACTTGTTACTCCAGGTTTCTTCTGAAAGAGGAAAAAGAAATAAAGGTGATGAAATATGGTCGAATTTTCTACTTTAAAGGTCTAGTCAATTAACAAAGATATACCTCTATTTGGGGTAAGCTGGAAGTAGATTTGACCACAAGTTTCTTCTTTGTTTTGGGTGGTGTCCTTGCTGTTGGCTTGTTTTGCTTTGGTGCTGCTTTAGCAAGCTTCTTCTGTGAAACAGCAGCTGTTCATAATGCAAAGATTTTATCAGGTAAATGGTTTTAAATTTTAACTAATAAAGAAGTATGTTTCCAATTATCTGAGGATACCTGGGGGTTTGTTCTTCTCAGCAATTTGAGAAGGAAAAGCTGAATACAAAATTTTCGAAATTTCTGCATCAGTTTTTCCTTTAAGAGCTTTAGTATAATATCCACCCCACCAATCTTGGAATGCCTTCGTACAAGAAAAGTTGGGTTGAAATTTAGCAGGTTCAAAGAGCAAATCTTTGAAACGAAAATTCTTGAAGATTTGCTGATAAGCTTGCTCTGTCTCTGGAGTGTTGAACTCTCTCCTGTGCAAACAGACCGGGGCCGGTCGAAGTTGGCATAGCCCAAATTGCCTCGAAAAGTAGCTGGGAAAATATCTGCTAATACCAAGATTGTTTTTGTTATTGCTTGGGGAGAGCCTTATTGAAAGAAGAGAGGGCGAAAGATAAGCTTGCCAAATTTGGTTTATTTCTTCAGCATTTTCTGTTGATTTAGAGGGAAATTCGTTGATGAACCAAGATGGTCCAAAAGTGCATTTGACAAAAGGCGCCATAGCATCAACGAAAGTAGTGCACTTGTTGAAGATGTCGAAGTACATGGAAAACGCTTCTTCGTAAGACAAGTCTTTCTCCCTATTCCTTTAATTGTGCTAGTCGAACTCCTTCTGTTCTTCTAGTTGGTAAGGTTGGTCGAATTTCCTTGGGAATGAACAAGTTCAGCCTTGACTCAAAAGTGGCTAAGAGCCAAAGTTGCATAAGCCACATAGGACCAGCAATGAGCACTTTGTCAGTGGGTTCGCCTTCTTTCAATTCGAGGGCAGCACCATCAAGATGCTGATAGAGATTTCCTAGAACCAATTTCGCTAAATTGATTTTCTTGGTCTTATGGAGTTGAATGGCCAAAGGAACGAAAACTTTTGCTACTTGGAGAGAACGGGAGCAAAAGACAAAGCACGACAACCACAGGGTAAGAAAAGCTATATGTTCTAGATCAGATACTTCAGCATTCTCAGTATCATGATGATCAGCAATATAAGCACTAAAGGTAGGGTTGTTAAATGAGAAGCCATAGTCGTTGGTGGCCAGTTTAGGGTCAAAGGTTTCACCCAATGGTTTCAGGCCAGTAATGGCAGCCACATCCAACAAAGTGGGAGCTAACATGCCACACTTCAGATGGAGACTATGAGTAGATATATCCCAGAACTGCAATGCTGCTAGAATCATAGTGCTGTCGTATTTGGGTCCATATTTCGACAGTTGGATAATGTCGAAAATCCCCTGTTCTTGCCAAATGGTTTCCTTTTGTTTTTGAACTTTGTCAAGCCATGCGATGTAATCACTTTGTTCTACCTTAGGAGCAGATCTAAATACTCTGTTGGGGTTTTTCAGAAATTCCAAATGAAAAGGAGTTTCTTCAAAAATTCTGGGTTGAAGTTTGCGATGACTAGGAAAAATCGCTTTAACTTCTTCGCTTTCTATGGGGCCAGGAAGAGGACCTAAATAAGCATGGGTAAAAGGTTTACCAGATGGAATGAGTATCTGATTAAAACAAGTTAGTGAAGGTTCTTCAACGAAGCCTTCAAAGCCATGCACAGCAACTGTTTGTTTTTGAGTTTGAGCACTGGAAGAAGCCATCTGTTGTAAATAATGAACAAAGAGGGTTGTGTTCTTAGTGGAGATGTCGAAACGATGAAAAAGTTTGAAGCTTTCGTGAAGAGGCAAAGTTAGCTGAGAAATTTCAGAGTTTAAGGTTCAAAGGGAGCGTAAAAATGAAGAAGATGAAGTGAAACGTATTTATACGTTAGAGGTGCAACGGTTACACAGTTACGACGCTTCGCACGTTTGAGGTTCTGAAAAGACGTGGTCTACCAACCAAATGACGTGGCCCAATGAAATGGTTCGCTTTATCTGTGTAAGGTCATGATTATTTTTGCCTATCACCATTTAATGTAAAGTTGTTGGAGGTGACGTTTCGAAATCTTCAAAAATATTCTTTTTCTTCCTTAAACATTGTCGAAAAAGCTATTTTTGGGGGGCAATTTGTTAGCCTAGAATTTCGACAAGGCTTTTGAGTGGTTAGTTAATAAGGTTTGACTTTTCATTAAAGAACATTCATAATGCCTTCAGAGAGAATAAGTGACATTTATGTCATCTCAGCATGTTTTCGACAGAAGAGGTCTTCACCATTTCGACAGGGAAGAGTTTTCGACAGGACAGTGTATTCAGGACTTCGTCAAGCAGTTATTAGCAGACAGTTGTGTCGAATTTCAAGACTACGGTTAATTCAACGTGGGCAGTTATGTGGCGTCGAACGTGGCACGAAGTCCATCATTGGTTAATGAGACGTAGCCACGTGTCCATAGCAGTTTACATTTCAGTCATTATTTTTCTGTATAAATAGTGGTTTTACGTAGAAATCAAGGGTGCCAAATTATTATACCAAACACACAGTTCTGAAACTCTAACTTCCAAGTTACAGCGAAAACAGAGTAAAAGAATCATTGTACCACGTATGTGAATTTGTGCACCTTTCTCTTTACATTTAATGCAATTTATTGTTTTCAATACAAGTCATTTTATATTTCTGCGTTCCATTTTACTACTTCTTTTTCTTTGATTTGCATGTTCATGGTGAATTGTCTCCTTTTTTTTAAAAAATATATTTGTTGACAAACTGTGGTGTTTAAAGGCAATTGCTTCAGAGATTTCTGGTTTGATCTCACAAACATTTCTAATAAAACCAGTGATTGTTTGCTAAAAACACCAGCAAACAGTTAGATGACTTGGTTCTTTTATCTTTGATATTGAGTTCCCTTGTCGTCTTTGTAACTCGATAGTATGACTTGAATTGTTTTAAGTTGTGTAATCGTTTCCGCCTTTCTTGTGATGGTATTGAACACTAGGTTATGAGGATATTGAAAGACATGGAACCTATATGGTTTTAATTAACTTATGGAATGTAAGACAGTTTGATGTTAATCATCGAAAAATTTTAGTCGTGTTCAATATCTAAACTGGAAATAATACTCTGATGAATGTCATTTCGTGCATCTTAGCATTTCTATTTGATAAAAATATTAGGGTGTTACATTATATGCCTGTGGTGGAGGAGGTTTTGCGTACTACTTATCCTGCTGAGGAGTTGGGTCAGGTTGCTCCGGACTACTTACATCGGTATGTGAGAGCATCTATTCCTAGACTCTTACGAGTTGCATCACCACCACCACCACCAGTACAGCCAGCTGCACCACCAGTACAACCAGATTTGCTCGAGATTGTGGGGGAGGAGATTCGGAGGGGGCTTCGGAGCGGAGACATTAGGATGGGTAGTCAGACATACGCTCGCCTCACGCGATTACTGGATATGCTACCAAGGCGTGACTAGGGGATTTTGTGGGATTGTATAAAACATAACCAACTACAATAACAATAGACAGATACATTTTCCTAAAATTCTGGTCGTCGAACACGGCGTAAAATCTCATTCACACTCCGTTGAGTTTCCACGTACAGCTCCAACGGCCTATACCCCTGAAGCGTGTCATGGATGTTTAACATGTTCGCCACGTCTTCGTCAGTTTTGATTGTCATGGACAAGAAGGAAACGCGGCCATCGTCTCCAAGATAAGGTTTGTGATAAGTGATACTAGTGACGTCACGGTCGTCACCAATCACTTGAACTTTGGACCACACTTTATCCTTCAAACCTTCAAACCCATGCCGCGGTGGATTCTGCATAACACCGGCTGAGGACTCCAGAAGTGGACACCATCTTCTCTCATCGTGATTTGGCCCCGATGATGTATACCGCAAAGCCTATTGTCATCTGAGCGTTGAGTGAGGCATATCTCCATTTTGGATGAGTGAAATAAGCAAGTGAGAGTGAAATTTTTGAGTGAAAAGAATGAGGTTGGCAATGGGTATTTATAGAATTCGTCAATGATTATCAACCGTTGATATTGTCGGTGCAATCTACACCGTTGATCAACATTGGCAGTCAAATCCTACCCGTCGAATTTAATACAAAGCGGATTTACCTATCAGGGAGGTACATCCGATTTGCATTTTAACAAAGCGGACATACCTCCACTGATAGGTATATCCGCTTTGTTAATTGCAAAACCGATTTACCTATTAGGGAGGTAAATCCGGTTTGCATTTTAACAAAGCGGACATACCCCCACTGATAGGTATATCCGCTTTTATATTTTAACAAATCGGATCTAGAGATCCGATTTCCCCCCACTAATTCTAATCGGATATACGTAAATCCGCCTTTTATTTATGTGAATCGGATCTACCTACTTTATATGTAGATCCGATTTAAGTCAATTTAACCAGAGGTATTTTTGTCTTAAAATTTCTTATAGGAGTATATGGTAATATGATGGGGGTAAAAAAAACCCTTCATTTTTCCTAACACTTTTTTACCAGCAAGCATGCTGCAATTAATCACTTGAGCAACTTGTTTGTCTTTAAGTCTAGCCCATGTTAGAAGAACGTTCTCGCAAGTCCTCCAAATAAAATTCTTAATTAGAAAGGCCAACATAGTAGTATACTTAACAATGATCGGTTAGGTGTCCATCACAATATTTAAAATTCAATCGCTAATCACTTTGTCCCTTATGGTGAGTTGGTCTTCGGAAGAAAATCAGAGAAAGTTAGATATATCATATGGCTAGCTTTAGTGGGTGCATTTTGGCAAAAAGGAATCACGTGTTTAGAGGTGGAGTTTTCTCCGAGATAAATTTACTAAACAAAATCAAATGTCTTTCACGGGATTGATTCAATTTGTAATTTTTATCGTTATTGGGGTACTATTTTTCCTCTTCGGGTCTTTTTTCATAGGGTCTTGGCTCAAAGAGGTTTTAACAAGGTTCTTTGTTCTATGTCTCGATTGAAGTGTCCATTGTACTCTCCTCAGTAATATTGTTTGCTTATTAAAAAAACAATGAAATACAAAAAAAAAGTAAATATGAATCAAAAAGATATACTAAATTTACGAATAAACTAATATCTAGAAAGACTATTTTTTTGGATACTAGAAAAACTATTTTGAATCGACAATAAAGACACAATTAAAAAATATAAAATCACATTACTCTTAAAAAATAATAGAAGGTTCAATTTTGTTTTAAGAAAAAACATTTATTTTATAATTTTTTTGACCAAATTTTATAAATATTATAAACTTAATATTAATAATATTATTACTAATACTATAAAAAATATGATGTGAATAATTCCGTTTTTTTTAAATGCTACTCTAAAGCAGGTGCTAATCTAATATCTAATAAAAAAAGTAAAATTTCAAGTGAAACGTGTTGGTCAATTTGTGAAGCATCGTGCCTGTCTTGCATCGAGTCTCAAGTTTGATTCTATCCAACACCGGGGCTACTATGATATTTGTTATATGGAGGAGGAGGACGAAAGATAATATATATACATGTTTTTTATAAAAGAAATTTATACCTACTATATATTAATTAAAATTTAATTTTTTATGGGCGCGCCCCAGCCCATACAAAGATCCGCCCCTGTCCACGGCCAGTGGCGGACTCAGGACCCCGGGGTCAGGGGTGTCAAATTTTTTAAATCCAGTGTCAAATGGGTGCAAAACTTGGTCTACTAGTGCAATTTAAAATTTTCAGGGGGTTCAAAATTAAAATTTCAGGAGATTTGGGCTATTTATATAGGGTGGTAAGTGCAATTTTTTTTCAGGGGGTTGAACTGAACCCCCTCATTACAAGGCAGGTCCGCCACTGTCCACGGCCCAATCTAACTTTAGCAAATGAAACTATAAAAGTTGTTCAAAAAAGCATAAAAAAGTAGGCTAGCCTCGACCCATGGGCCAACTGGGGTGGGCCAAAACAACCCGTTCATTTATGGACCTATATTCAACGAGCCCGACCCGGACCGAAATACTGACCCATTGGGCTGGGCCAAAATTTATAGCTCTACATGAAATGAGCTTCTTTCCAAAATGGAATATCATGCTGCAAAAATACCATTAGGTTTCAAAACTTATATTTGTAGAAAAGAGATTGTAGAAAAGGCTGCAAAAATACCATTAGGCTCCTAAATACTCCCTATTTCTTATGTACTTTTCTTTTCCCTATCTCTCTCTGCTCTTTCATGTGTGAATGCTTGATTTTGTGAAATTAAAAGGATAAGTGAGTGAGGGGTATGTGTTGGATCTTGTGGGGGTGTAGGAGAAGTGTTTAAACCCCTGCCTAAAACACCTTTTACTTAGCCCAAATCTTTCCCCCTTTATCTCTTTTCTCATTTTTTAATAGTTATTTACTAGAAACACCCACTTTCAATAAGGATGCACCCCCACTACTTAGTCCATTTTACTCATTACACCCCCTTATTTACTCATTTCACCCCTTATAAGATTCAATGGTAACAAATCTAGCCTCTTCTTTCCTTTTAATCTCAACAAATCATTGTGGTTGCAGAATGTGACCATTAAGTTAATTATGTTGGGGGAAAACAAATTAAAAGAAAGAAGAAAAAAAAAGGCAAGCAGGCCATAAGACCATGTATAAGAGAGCCATAATTGGTTCTTTCGCCCAAACTAACAAATCTAACATGGGTGATAACGATTAATTGATAATTACACTATGCTTTTTTAACACGAACCATAATTGGTTCTTTCACCCAAACTAACAAATATAAATATTTGCATTAATTATTAATTTATCTCTCAGCCTAACTAAACTTCTTCATTGACATAAGTAACATCTCCTAGGCCTGCATTATATGCGATCAGAGTAGAATACTCAGCCAAAACCAAACATATAAATAATTGAATTCTCAAAACAAAAAAAAACTCACGCTTCCTTCCTCTCCCCAAAATGCCAACCAAAAAGGTAAATTAATTACTTACACATATTTTGTTACTTAGAGTCTTTATGCTGTGACATAATATATCATATGATTGGTTTTGCAACTATATTATCATTTGTAGGTAACTTATCGCAATGATAAGGCAGTGTTGGTGAGAGTATATGTTGAGAAGCCTAGGGAAACAAGGTCATCATCAATTCAGCAACATCATCACCATTATCATATACATCAACAAGAGGTACTTAATGGCTCAACTAGTAATAATAATAATAATGGATATGATAGAAGATCAGGATTGCTTATGTATTCGCGTCTCCTGCGAGATTCTGCAAACAACGGTATGCGAAAGATAGAGAGTGTAGAAGGAGATGGAGAGAGGTTGTTAGAAGGAGATGATCCAGACACGGTATACAATATACATTGGCATTGTAGATAATTTGATATCTATCATTTTCTAAAATTTATGAACTATATACATATATAGGTTTGGTTTTTTAGCATCTAAGATTTGGGTGAATGTATTATATTGCACATTTGCACCACACCATTATTAAAAGTCAGAAGTTATGTAATTAATATTTCCTGTGTTTCCTTGTTACCCTTTTGCAGGTGACTGCTTCCAAGAAGAAGCCAAAGCATGGAGGAAGGCCAGCTTGGTCTGGCAATTGGAAACTGCCAAGTCCAAGCTTTTTTAGATCAAAGGATCAAAAAAAGGAGAAAAAGAAGAAGCAGATGCATGGAGGATTTTTAGAAAACGGAATTAAAAATTTAAAGGTAATTGATTGTATATCATACAAAAGTATCATGTAATTACAATCCCCGAGACTATTCCCCACTCTGATATATGTTCCATTATCAGGTAAGGAGAGGAAAAGGTCTCATTTCGAAGGTGTTTTCAATATTCGAGTGTGGTTGAGGTTCAATTTTTGTGGTACCTGTTCACCTAACTCGAAGTGTTATGTTTCAATTCTCGATTTAAATAAGAATAAGAACATATAGTTTAGTTAGTTTTAAGTTATTGTTTGACATTCATGCTAATTATGGAAAGTGACAAGTCCCTTCAAGTACTGCTTAAAGAGTGGTATTTATGATATCATTTATAGATTGCAAATAGATAGATTTAAAATTTTAGTAGTGTACAAAGGTTCCAATTCAAACTTCATTCAATTAAATTTCTGCATCGATTTGGAACTTTATCTTTATGTAATAATTGTCCACGAAAATTTGAATGCATATAAATTTCTTAATCCAATACCTCCAAGGATTTTACTAATTGAGAGTCTTTCCCAAGAGAGCCAATATACACCTCTATTATCTCTACCAGCACCGGTGTTTTAAAAACTGAACCAACCGGAGCGGTTAATCCAGTAAAATCATGACCCGACACTTTATACGGTTCGGTTATTTCAGCAGTTAAAAATGGTTTTATCCGATTTTGAGCGGTTTAAAACAATTGAACCATAACCCAGAGGTCTCACCGGTTCAATGTCCAGTTCGCTTTTCAAAACATTGACCAACACTTCACATAAAACCATAGTTATCAGAACCGGACCGGCCGGTCGGACCGGGACCCGGTGGTCTTCCCGGGCCGGGCAGCGTGCAGGACCGGATCTGCAGTTGGCCCGGTGATGACGTCATTGGACCGGTGGAAAATCCGGGTCGGACCGGTGAAAATCCGGGTCGGACCGGTTGATCCTTTTTTTTTTTTTTTTTAAGATGAACCATTTATAAATTTTGCATGTTTTCACAAAAAAGGCTTGGGTGGGTAGAGCTGGCAAAACGGGCTACCCGGCCCATATCGGGCTGGCCCACTACGGGCTCGGGCTTTTAAGGGCTGGGCTTAAAAGCCCGGGTTGAAATTCGGGCTCACCCTTTATGGCCCAAGCCCGGCCCTATGCGGGCTGCGGGCTTTTCGGGCTAGCCCGCATTATGCGCGATTTTCTGCCTACTAGTACTAGCTAGCCCAAAATAAAGAAGATAATCCGTAAGAAAATCCTAAGCTATATCTGTGTGTTCATAATAAAAAAAAACATTCCTATGTGATGTATCTTAATGTAACTTGCAAGCACCAAATGATCAAAGTGCTATCAAACATAAGAAAAATCAAGATTGTTGTTGGCATTTATTCTTCCATATTAATCTTAGTTCAGAAAGGCACAGAAACATCCAAATTATCTACTAATAGAACTATATAGTATATATATATATATAGTAAGGAACTGATAACGAAAGGCACAGAATGTATATATCTACTAATAGAACTATATAGTATATATATCTCTTTGGTTATGAATCTTGGGCTGGGCAGCAACAATATTGAATATTGCACCCCATTTTTTATTTGCGGGCCTGCGGGCTACCCATAGCCCGACCGGGCTAGCCCGGCACGGGCTCGGGCTTTTATGGACCGGGCTAAAAAGCCCGGGTATAAAAACGGACTCATTTTCTTTGGCCCAAGCCCTCCCATATTTCGGGCTAGCCCGGCCCGGCCCGGCGGGCCCGGCCCATTTTGCCAGCTCTATGGGTGGGGTTCGAACCCCCTCCCTAGTATTCAACATTTCAACTTTTTAACCACTAAGCTATCTATTATTTGTTGATACTGTCCCGCATTCATTAAATATAATCAATTCCGGATATGTTAATTTTTTTTGCACATTCTTTCATTAATAGTTTTGATTAAACACACATTTTTTTGACAAATTGATTCAAGTTCAACACTCATAAACATGTTAGTAAATGTATAATTATAAATAAAATTATAATAAAATTTCTATATTAATAAATGTATACTTTCTTAGTATATATTATAATTTTTTGAATTTATTTAATATTGACCGGGTCATGCCGGTCCGACTAGAGACCCGCGGTCCGACCCCGGGTCTAGTGACCCGGTGCCTTGACCGGGTCGATGGCCGGTCCGGGTCTGATAACACTGCATAAAACGAAATGATCACTTTTTCTATCTTCTCTCAACGGATTGAAGGGAGAAGAAAAACACTAAAGATGGATTTGCTAAATCATATATAAAAGCAAATTTTAATTGATATTTGTTATTGGATACTTGATATGTAGCAAAGTTTGAATGCAATATTACTATTGTTACAGTGTAAATGATTTAGCTGTCAGCTTCAGAAAACAGAAACTGTGCATGTGCTTTCATTAAACATATAGTCAATTCCGGTTAATGATTTTATAAGGGTTACGACGCCAATCTAAAGGCAGAAAAGAGCAAGAAAAGAAAATAGCAAGCTCTTTATGGAACCCATTAGCAAGTTGCATCTTTGTTGTAAATTGGGTTAAGAGACGCAACCATACCGATTTATTGTAAATTTGAAACTATCCACACTTACTCTGCCAATCATGTCATTTAAAAAAGTCAGATGCTCTCTATTTTTTCTCCATTACCATAGTTTTAGGGTGTTTCAAGTGTATAAAAAATATTACCATAGTTTTAGGGTGTTTCAAGTGTATAAAAAATATTACCATTCAGCAAATGATTAACAGGAACCAATGTTTGAGAGATACCATGAGCTGGTGAGGAGGTGCCCTCTTACTGAAAATGTAAAAGACAAATACTATAGCCATAATGAGTTTGTAAACGCAATGCCAATAGTTTCAATCCCCAATGTAAAATACAACAAACATTTTTTTTTCCGATAAGCATACAACAAACACTTTAAATTACTGTCATAGGCTATTTGGATCTCTGCTGTCGAGTGTACTCCCAGAGAGCAATAGCGCCACTGACATGAACGTTGAGAGATCTAACAACCCCAAACTGGGGAATTTCAATGCAAGCATCCAAAATATGAATTATATCCACGGGTATACCTTCTTTCTCTCGGCCGAGAACCAGGACCTGAGTAAACCATACAACATTCTTAAGGGAATGACATCAAATGGGAATTGAAGGGAAGGAATTCTATTGACAGCTTACCATTTTTTTGGGATAGATATACTCATTAAGGGGTACACTGTTTGCAGTTTGTTCCAAACCCAAAATGGAATATCCTTCTCTCTTCTTTTTCTGTAAATATGTCTTTATGCTATCTACCGGGACTTCTATTATAGGAACCCACTTTTCAGCTGTCACACTGTAAACAATAATTAAGTGAATAATTGACACTACTAAAATGCAATGCATTAAAACACTTCCTATAACATATATCATGAAAGATGCTGCTATCATAAAGGGTCCAAGAATCTATCTATGTATATATATATATTATAATATATCTTTCTAGGAGAGTTATCGCAAGAAGTTTCAACTCAAGATGAAAATAGTTTTTTTATAATTAATAAGCAATTATGGAAGGAGCTTATAGCATCACACCTAATTGCACTTTATAGAAGGAGGTACTAAAAAGTAAAAATGTGTATTATCATATCAGGATTCAGGAATAACCATACAAGGAGCTGGCCTACAACCTCAATTTTCTAATTAAGAATTATAATTTATAACAGCCATAAATCCAGAATCTCGTCACTTTAGAAGGATTCTTCTTCTGACATAAAAGGAAGTTTTTATTCATGATGATGAAGTTGAGAAGATGAGTATTATATTTATGAATGCTAATGGGCAAGTTTGATGCAGTTAAGGTTGATAGTTTATGGTTTCACTTGCCAATAGGGGTGAGGGTGAGAATAGGCTGGGTTGGGCTTCACAATGTGCAAAAGGATTCGGTGCCTTTAGGGCGGGAAAGACACCGCCTTTATGTCATTTTGTGTCTATCTCTCTCATCTAAAATGTTCTCTCTCATCCTCAAAGATCTTTCTTCTCTAAAATATTTGAGCATTTAGAACTATTAGTATAAAGGGAAAAAATGAAATGGGAAAGAGGAGATGCACTATTATGAAAACCTGATTAGTTGGAACTGTTTGTCACTTATGATGCTTGTATCGGCAATGGCAAGCCCTGATGCTTTAAATACCTGCTTTAAATAATTGGAGTGAAGTTTGTTTGGAAACATACAGGAATAAATAAGAAAATAAAATAAAATAACAGTAAAGATATAAGATTGAGAAACGGGACACTTACCTCACATGTACGTGCCAAACCAGCAAGATTGGGTATGCGATCAAGAAGTGATGCTACAAGGATGAAACTCTGTCGACTTGCATTTTGTTGATCTAGAGATGATCTTCTTGACTGCAATATTTGGTCCAGAAGGAGATCATCCCTTTCTATCTCTGTAACGTTCATATTCAAATTAAGTTAAAGTAGATACCTAACTATGAAGCACATTTAGAATGTGGAACACAGACATCATATAGAACAAAGCATGGTCATAATGACCCAACAAAGTGTCAGATCATCCACGTAAATTCCTTTCAATCCTATTGTTCGTTGCTGAAAACAAACATACCAGCCATTTTTCTGTAGGTTTCATCATTGCCATAAAGGAGACCTGCTTCTTTGTCGCCCTTGACGTGTTTGGTAAAAGTAAGCTTTTTCTGGAAATCTGAAGACATGTCTTTTGGTAAGGTTGATTCACAGTTACCAGAAATATTTTCCATGCAATTATCTCCATTGAATTTTAGAGTCTCATTCCTGATAGTTACCACGTCCTTTGCCATAGAACATCGCAGGTCTTCTCTAGTATCCTACAATGATTGGGGAAAAAATCTCACAAGATGAAATGATAAATATAGCCTTTTTTTATAAAGGGGTGCATGACAAGGCACTTACGTTTAAAAACTTGAGAACATGCTCCATGAGAGATGTTGGAACACATTCAAAATCATTCTCCTGTACAAAGAAGAAGAAAAAAAAATCATTCTCCTGTACACAACAAATTAACAAAAGTATCATCTATAAAAGCATGAATATCCAATAAGCTCGTATATGTGAGATGTTGGATTGGATATTGAGGAATGTAGAATTTATCAGGTTATGACATGTACGCTTCAAGGGGTGAGCAATAAAAGCATTAAAAGCCATAGGACTCTGTCAAAAAAAATGAGTCTTATATGCAAATGTGTTTTGAATAGCACATGGTTTGATAAGAATTGCTTATGTTCCTTCAGGGGCATTAGCTAGCAAATGCTAAGAGGCTTGTAAATAAAGTGTTTCCAACAATATACTAGATATTCCCTTCATCTCATTATAAGTGTTCTGGTTGTCATTTTTCTCTATCTCAAATTATTTGCCACTTTAGAATACTAATACAACATTTATTCTTTTGTTCCAATAATACTCTCGTTTAGTATGATACTTTTTTCCTATAATACTTTCTCTCTCTCTCTCTCTCTCTCCTTGTCCATTTTTTTCTCTCTCAAATGCTGCCACAGTGGTGCCTTCTCAGTTTTGCTAAGAAATTGAAACCGTTATAAATTTTCATGACAAAACAAAACAAACAAACAAACAAACAAACAAACGGCAACGCAATGTGAGGATTCAGTCTTTGACTACATATAAACAGATAAAAGATACGCATGTGGCATTCAATCATTTTGCCATTGAACCAAACCGTAGCATGTGCATAACAGATTCAAAATTCAAAACTAAGATATTAATTGCCTCATTTTACAATTTAACCTCACCTCAACTCGATTGATGAATATTCCAGCAGGTGTGACAGAGCTAATTGGGTTATAAGCATCGAGATATCCTTCCATTGATGCACGTAACCTGAAATATAAATAATATAAAATACCGAGTATAATTTATTAGAAGAACAACAGTATTTCTCAGCCAAACTTTCTACCAATACAATGATACAATAACGAACTCTGAAATTTTGGTATGACAATCAAGCTGTCATTCAAATTAATTACAAATCTGTTTTTCATGAAAGAACAAAGAATATCAGGCTGAATGTTACTTAATGCGTGACAAGGTTCAACAGGGGTTTCTTGACAAAAGCACCCAACAATAATAGTAAGAATATTTTTAACAAGATGGGTACGATTAACATCTATGCTCTAGCTGATGAGGGAGAGTGGCATTGTTAAAGAATAGCAATAAGTAATACATGTGTTATTGGGATGGGGCCCTATATTTCTTGTATCAATCTTTGTTTTTCAGTTTTGTTGAAATCCCACATCAACCAGAGTTAGGGTTGTGCAATCCTCATCCCTTGAGCTATCTTTTGGGATTAAGTTAGGCCTAGCAATATTCTAAGCTGTGATCAAAGCCTATCCTAAATATGTTATTAGGCAAACTTCCTTTTACCGTGCTCAAGATATTTAGATCTAACCATGAGGGAGTGTGTTGTGATCCCACAACATTTGAAGATATGGACAAAGTAATCCTTGTAAGAGATGGGCATTGGGGGTTGTGATCCCACATCATTTAAAGATATGGACAAAGTAATCCTTGCAAGAGATGGGCAATCCTCACCCCTTGATCTAGCTTTTGTAGTTGAGATAGGCCAAGTCCAGATTGTAAGAAGTATAAATATAGACGGAAGAAACTAACAACATTGAGTTAGTCATTCATACGCATTTCTCATTTTTTTTCTAACATGCTGGAAAGTTCAGCTTACAGCAGCAACATAATATACTTCAAGAGCATACCGAAAAACGGCAAACACTTCTAGTGTTTTAGACAAGCCAAAAGAGTTAGAAATCTACATAAATCAACTAAGATAGATTTATGGTGACATATAGATATACAACATTAACAAGAAAAACAAAAAAATAATACCGTGCACAATCAGAATTCCTTGCAAGGTATGTTTTCAAATCTACGAAGCACCTCTTCTCTAAAGGCAGCATTTCAGAAGATCCATAATTCAACTGTGGAAACAGTTTGTGCAGAATTTGATATACAAGTAACTGCAAACACAGTCAGGTATATCATGAGCCGTCTATTTGAATGTGAAAAAGATAGATATATATTAGAAACACAGAAATATGAACACCACAAGTGATAACCTGCGTAAAACCGCGTAAGCTGTGATGATGTGAAGTTAACAACGGAATTAGAGGAGGAAACAATTCATCCAAATGCCTAGATTGAGCATCTTTAGATGAATTGAGAATGATGTTAGCTGCAATGTATACATATGAAGATAGTGCCTGCATTTTAAGCCTAACAAATTAGAAGATTTTTTTTTGAGCATACAGCAGAATATATGTTCCGCAGCTTAAAATATTACATCAATAATATGTAAAATCCTATTTTATGCAAACAAACGTGGCAGTAAAAAACTAGGTAAGTCATCAAGCATATTAACCTGAAAAAGGTGAAAAACGAAAAAAGAATATTTCATGCCAAAATGATAAAACACATAAGTTGTAACTACCAGTCGGTGGTAACGTTATTTTCAGCAATTTAACAGATATAAGCTTTTACCCCATTGAAAGTTGTGATATCATTAATATTTCATTGACAACTATTCGGGTGACTGTATTATTGAAAAAATTGGAGTTATTGGAAATAGTTTGATTCCTTATCATTGTTATTGTAAATGTAAAAAGTGCTGATTCTTTATTGTTGTTGTAATGGGGCCTCAACATGTATTAAAAAGGTACGAGCAGTCTCATTAATATTACCATGTTTTCTTTGTGCAATACCATTTGGTTCAGGTTGAACGGTATGAGGACATAAAAATTGACGCACCATTCCACGTGATTCATAAAATCATTAAAAGAAGTAGAAAAATATTCGTTTGCTTATCACTTAGCAAATAAATGCCCAAATTGAATTGAACCTCATAACAAAAATATTAGAATAAAGAAAACAACTTGGAACATGACAAAGTACCTAAAAGCAAAAACAGAACTAACATGATTTGAATCCCTCACATCAGAATGGACAAAATCAAAAGGAGAATTTGCGTGGAGGTAAATTGGACTCAAACAGGTAGAACAAACATGTTTGTCAAGCTGATATCTAGTGTCTGATATCCACCTAATCCGCTACAATTTCAACAAGTATGCATTCCCGGCTGTATTTACCACTGACTTTGCACTTGCAGTCTACCACTGAAGTGCATGTTAAACCACATAGTAGCTCTGTGGTTTGGATTAACTTGTTCGGAACTTAAAAGAATGCCCCAGGTTTTCTACAAGTTTGTAGCAGTTTAAATAATTACCTATAGACATTTCGGAAGGAGCAAGCAGGAGAAAATTTTACGGTGGTAGACTGACTTTGCAGTTTTTTTGGTGTATTTAGCTAGAACAGAAAGTGCATACTTGCTAGAGTGTTTATGCACGCTTAAGTCCTTATCTTGTTGTCGGATCATTTTTCATGTTCTTCCTTTAGCTTTTTATATTCTGCCTTGTCTTTTCAAACATATGTTTTTTTTTTGATAAGCAATGTTAGTGGGGGTGGGGGAATGTTAGTTTCCGGGGTTTGAACCCGGGACCTCCTTCTTGCACTCTTTTGGTGCACTCCTTCGATATCCCTTAGCTCGCCAACTGAGCTACCTACTTGGGATTTTTTAAACGTATGTCACTTGCCAGAATATATCAAGTGTCTTTTATCCACCTAATCCCCTACAATTTCAACAAGTACATTCCCGGCTGTATTTACAATCACAGACTGGTGAATAGCAATTAACGAGAAAAACACAGTAAAGCATAAGTCCCATGCCATCGAAAAAAACAATTACCTGCTGTTTCATGTCGTAATCCCGCAATATAGGGACCAGTTGTTCTTTAACCTGTGAATTTGACGTTATGAGAAGTAGGATAGAAAGATAATTTCAGCAGAACAGGTAAAAAATTACAGATTTTGCATAACAGGTTGGACACTGAATTTTGCATGTAAAAGATTTACAAGAAACTTAGCCTGCCAACATATCCCATGACTGTATGTGAAATTAATCTGACCAAATCTCAAGTAACAAGCTGGGATCATATGACATATATGCTCCAGCATGAGGTTGGACACTGAATTTTGCATGTAAAAGATTTACAAGAAACTTAGCCTGCCAACATCTCTTATGACTGTATGTGAAATTATTCTGACCAAATCTCAAGTAACAAGCTAGGATCATATGACATATACGCTCCAGCATGAGGGGAAGTGTTAGAATAGCGCATTTACCATGTGTTTAATATGCTCTAGTAGACGTTGACTAGGTTCTGGGTCAGCTAATCATTTATCCACACAAAAAGTCAGCTAATCATTGGTAATTAATGAGTTAGATTCTCCGTACCTCTTGTACAGTTTTATTCACTCAATACAAAAGAAACCACTTTCTACAGTAATTATTATTTTTATTTCTCACCCCAAATAAAATGAACAAGTGCTGAACCTGACTTCATTTAAATCTTTAACTTTTTAATGTTTTTGTCCAAAGAAATTATTATTTGTCACCCCAAATAGAATGAACAAGTGCTGAACCTGACTTCATTTAAATAATATTTTATTCAGCCCCAGAAAAGCAAGTCTCGAGTAACCAACACTAGAATACAGCCGTTTTACCAAGCTATAAAACAAACAATTTTTTTTGCCTTAATAGGAACCTTTAAGTTTTTAACATTTTTGTCCAAAGTAAGTATATTACTTTTATGCAAAAGCAGAACCAGATTTCTGTTGTTAAATGATAATTGAAAAATTGACGCTTCATCTAGAAAGCAAAAGAAAAAGAAAAATATGCTATCTGGAGCTTAAAAGGAGGATAATTCAGTTTTGCCTCACTTATGGGAAGAAGTGTTCTCAAGCCCATATAACGTCTTAATCCCTTCATTTAGAAGGGTTTCTCACTTTCTCAACTAGACATGCTGAGAGACTGGTGATATTTGCTTAGATGATGTGCTTTCTTATTTGTTTTGGTGTTTGATTTAGTTGTTTTAGATTTCCATTATGAGAATATCCCTGGTCTTATGCCATTTGGTTTCAATTCCCTAAAAGCACAAGAAAAAATTTGCAAGTAGCATAGATATGAAGAGGAAAATGACAGAAGGAAAAAGGTGAAGAAGAAAGTCTCACAAGCGTGGGAAACTTCAAGTATATGTTAATTGCAAACGTCTCTAAGTATTGGCGAACAGCAGGTAAGTTATTTCTCTGCAAGAATACAAATGATGTAATCACCTCCAATTCAGTGTCAATGAATAAATACAATTTGGTAACAGTCAACATAAAATGGTTGTCATATTAAAAATGATAATTAGATATGTAGCAATTGGCCTGTCAAAACTGTTAACAAAATCTAATTTGTATTCATTTTTTTGTGGTCAGAGACTCAGAAGTGATTCCCATTTAACAAATTATTATGATGCAAAAAAACCAATCACTGAATATAAGTGTGCATCACAAACAAACAAGTAGAAGGAGAGAACCAAAACATGGAACAGTCTTTAGATTCGGTGCAAAGAAATGAAAATTAAGAGTGCATCTGATAGAACAAAGAAATGAAATTTAAGTAGAGAAGAATATGCATATGCTAAATATATGCATTCATTACAACCAAATGCACAAATAAATTAAAAATTGAAAATTGAAAATAAACACTATGGTGTGAAGTTAACTTACATTGACTGATATGTACAAGTAATCTAAAACTTTCCCAACTATATCTTCCTCAACAAATGGTGACAAGACACAAATTATTTGCCAAGCACGTATTTTGCGTCTATGAATCTGTAATGTCAAATCACAAATTGAACAAAATGAGTTTTAACAGAGATCGGTTAGTGCAAAATTTGCAGTAGCAATAAGAAATTCTGGTATCACTCCCTTGACCATTTTCCCTACAACTAGCCATCACTCCCTAGATATCTTGGTAAAGAAATCAAGAACTCTTCTAATACCAGACTTTATTTTTGTGTTTCTGATTACTTTTCCATTTTGAAAACGAGGGAATAAGAGAAATACTAATTTTCCTCACATGGAACCCTATAACAACTTTCATTTCCAAACCCATCACAAAAAGAAAGTGTGAGGCCACTACAGTCATTTCCTTCTCATCAAGCTAGAAAACTAAAGATAATGAAGGATACTTACAGAACTATATTTTTTGTACAACTCCTTTGAAAGATCTTTATCATTTACCTACATCATCAGATATTATATTGAGCATAAGAATTCCAAAATAACCATATGAACTTTAAATGAACATCCTGCCCAAAAAAGGCATGGACAAAACCAAATATGGCTTACCAAAGATACAATACAACGCATATTTGTATCTTTAAAATAATGAACCAACACAATTTAGTATGAGATTTATTCCTTATTATCAATTAATAGTAATCTCCTACCGCAGAGTCAAGAAGCTCTAGCAGAAATGATCTGCCAGACTCCAATGCTGCAATGCAATCTGCATGTTCATTTGGTGATCCCACAATGCAAGCCAAGTCTGCCAGCTTGTGAAACAGGACAGCAACCGATACACGTGCATACAACTCTGTATTAATAAATGCCTGATAAGAGAAGTTACCAATTATTACAAAGTCAAAAGGTTCTAGAAATTTTCCTGAAAAAAAGTTAATACATTTGCAATGAATGACAATTAGCACATCATGCTGTTATGACAAAATGCATTGATTGTTTAAGAGTTTCTTGAAGAGGCAATGAAACACAGCTCATATAAAGGGCCGTGGATTCGAGTCATATAAATGTTGAGTTGCTCACTTCAGTCAGCTCAAGATCGGGGCTCCTGGCCAATAAAGAGACCTCCAGTCTTGCATCATTATTTTCTGCTAGCTCGGCTTCAAAATCCTCATCAAATGCAACTGAAAGAGACAACCTTAAATTATACGATAATTATATAGTAAGATAGCAGTCAGCCAAGTAAATTGCAAACTGATACAGAAAATAATCGTTTCGCACCTGAACCATAGAGAGATAGCAGTTTAAGCTCCTTCAGATAAAACTTTATAATCCTAGGATTTAAAAGCCATAACCCTGTTAAGTGCAATGCCGCAAGGCGAATTGTACGAGGACTCTTTGTTCCTTCCTCAATAAGGTTTTCAATAAACTGAATGCCAGACATTAAAAGAAAATAGTTACTATCTGCAAGAAATTAGCAGAAAAAAACACAAGAAAAGAAAACCTGTTGAAGAGAACACGCACCCATTTCAGTGGTCCGGGTGCATTGTCTGTTTGATGCATGCTCTCATCGTTAAATAACACAGGATGCAAAACAGATGATAAAAGAGCAGCAATTGAAGCAACTCTTCGCTTATTGCAATTTACATGCAAAATCCAGGATGAATGGACCAAATTCCACATCATCTGATCAAATATTGCAATTTACAAGTTGTTAGATCAGCAAACACTGCTGATGGGTGTAAAGATGGTACGCACACAATAAAATACAAGAAAATATCATCGCTCTGATTATAAATCATCGCAAGAATTATGCAATTTCATGTATGCTACAAAAAGAAATAAAATCAAGTTAGAACCAATGTGATGGATGACACAAAAGTCGTTTCAATCACAAGACTGCTCTAACCAACCAAAAGGATAGGATCAAACTGGGCAGCTATCAATATATACTAAGATCAAATCCATCCAACAAACGAAAGTAATGTGGATTAAAGTGAGAGGCGACATGCCTAGGCATATGATGCAATGCATGAGTATTCAGGACTCACATGCTTGGTATGGAAATTTTTAACCATCCTAAATTCCCAAGCAAACTGAAGCTCTTCTTGTTTTTTTTTTTTGGGTGGACCATCGCTGGCTGCCCAGGCAGTGTCCCAACGCTGTCAACGAAGGACTAATCTGCGCTCGCTACTTGCGGCAAGGATTTCGCTGGCCAGCTCCCTGTTTTAACGCCAGCGGGAATTGAACCCGAGAGCAAACCGGATCGACCCCCACTACGTGAAGCTCTTCTTGTTTAGCAATGATAAATCTTTTAAATTAAATGCTGGCATTAAATTCACAACCCCACACACACTGGCCTTTCCAGACGAAGAATATAAAATGCCTGTAATAATCTCATTTTTATATGCCATATGGGAATCTTGCTCAAGCTAACATGTGATGGAACCAAGGCTATGACTGGATTGATAAAATGGGATAGAATGGAGTGAAATGAAATTGAAAAAGATGGAACGGAATGGAATAAAGCATCACTTTGTATCCAACAATCAACTTTTTCTTCTCCTAGTCGAGGTATACGTGATGGAACAAGTCCTTTTCCATTTTATTACGAAAATATCAAAACAATGCAATGTTATGTTTATTTTGTTCAACTCCATTTTATTGCATCTCATTTCATTCCATTCAACTTTCCACCAAATACCCAAAACTAGCCCAAATGCTTCCATGAATGTGTGTTTTGTATTATTGTACACAGGAATATTTAATACAGATTGTTTTTGTTTTTCCTCTGAAAAAAAATCAGCTGCTTTATTTCCTTTTATGAAGACAGATTTGCTTGCTGCAGTATAGCTCTAATCTAGGCAGGTAGCTATTAGGATAGATTATATAATGTAAATCACATCCGCATAATCTAAAGAAAGAAATAATATTTAGAAATTATTCATTCAAGTTAGAGGATCCCGATTAATGACCATTGACAACAATGCTATCTCAGTGATTATGGTATACGAACAAACACAGTAGCACATATGCACCAATTGAATTTGACAATGTGGGGAAATCATCATCCATGCATGA
The DNA here is from genome assembly GCA_039519185.1 of Astragalus membranaceus. Classification (NCBI taxonomy): domain Eukaryota; kingdom Viridiplantae; phylum Streptophyta; class Magnoliopsida; order Fabales; family Fabaceae; genus Astragalus; species Astragalus membranaceus. The sequence goes on along the minus strand of CM076846.1, from coordinate 159,298,536 downwards.
CAGATGGCATCTTCAGACCATTTAATCTCCAGGGGCAATACTGATCATAGGTAAATTAAGGAAACCAGTAACAGGGTAGCTAATCAGGGTCTTGGAAGAACAGAGTGTGATGCTTTATATCTGGGCACAGCCTTGACTGTTTAAAATTAGACCTTCAAGTTCAACTAATGGAAACATGTGCTTCTAAAAGTTCATTCAACTGAAGGCAACACAAACTAATTCAACATATGAAACACAAAAATAGCCAGCTTTGAAGTAAACCTGTGCATCTACCACATGACTACAGGAAACAACCGCACTTGATGCCACTTTTGCAACCAGCTCAAATAACATTCTGAGTGATCTCAGCATGGGTAAAACAGAGCTTTCTCCAGCATTTTCAAGGCTGCAAAACACAGTTTTCTTTAAGCTAAGCTTCATAAATGAGACAAACCATGTGGGCAAAGAAGATATAGCCATCACATGTAAAGAACACCCATGATGTTGACATAAACTGTGAATATATTATATTCACCAAGTTTAATAGTCTAATCCATAAATAACCCCAACTTCAACAACAAAAATCCCATATATCATGCATGCACAAACACACACATGCATAATTGCATATGGATTATCCTGTTACTAACCTTTCAACAAGATCACCAAAAATGCATCTCAGAGTGCCATCTGAGAAGAAAGCATGGTGTCTATCCAAATGAAAGTCATTCTTAAGAGCATAAGAAGGAATTGACAGCAAAGATTCAAGGCACGCCCACTGAATCAGTAAAAAGTGAGTTAAAATCTTTCAACTAATCAGTTAATAGCCGATATTTAGTGCGAACTTAACCATTTGTTAACTGCCAAAGTTATGACTATTAATTGGAAAAATCAATTACAAGGATGATTTGCTAGGACATGGGTACAACTGAGCTAGTCAAACAAATATGAAACTGAATATGTGAAGTTAAGAATAAGTTTACTGCAATCCAACTATCAGATAATATGGCAATAAAGATATGTACTTGAGGAAAATTAGAAATTAGCACCTTTATATCCAACAAAACAGCCCTTCGAGTTCTTGCCAAAATACCTGCTCCTAGGAGATCATTGATATTTTGAATGAAAGATACACATAAATAGTCTAACTCAGGCTTGACTTCTATCTCTGAAAACAATTGCTTATTTTCCTCAATGAGATAAAAAGATTGAGTACAGTATGTCGACGCCAGGACTCTGAGAACAGGGACTAAAGTTTCATATGCTGCAAGATTAACTTCTGCATGTGTCTGCATTATACATAGCAACGGAAAAATGTATATCATCAAATGCTTCAATCGTGACAGAAACGCAAAAATTTTAGAGCAGATAATGCATCTAATATGTCAGGTACCTCTGAGCATGAATTTGGAGATCTAGTAGTCCTCCAGAAGAATTGCCACATAAAAGTAAAAGCAGTGTTAAGCAACGCATCTGGTTTAATTTGTTTACACCATGATAATAATAATGACATTGCCTTTACTGACACCATCTGTTTAATCAAACACAGGAAAATCAGACAAGTTGCAAACAGGAAAAGAAAGTTGTGGCTCAACCAAAGCAAATTTTAAAAAGAATGAAGAGAACGGGAATGGAGTGATTGGTTATAATATCAAATTTTAGAAACATTCATGCTTTGAGCAAAGAGCAAAGCAGTCCTTTGAAAAGAAATAGCATTGAACAGGATGAAACTGTTGCTCTTGATAATGATACAGCAGTACATAGATACAGAAGTACAGTATCCTTTCAGGCATTAATGATGGTTATAAAGGAAAAACCAAATTCCAAAAATAACAACCCTGCAAGTTCAAAGGGTAACTCCAGCATGGAAAGATGAGTTTTTGTCTCTATTACAGATAGAGACCATTTCCTTAACTTCCACTGATGAATGAAGTAAAATGTTATAGCTGGAAAGAAAGAAACTTTTCAGATTCAGAAAATGAATGCATGAACCCTAAACCACTTGTCTGTATAGGATTATGTATAAAATTTGCCGGTTTAGATATAAATTCTATGGAATAAGGGTGCAACCTAGAATGAATAATTTTTTAATATACAAATCTGAAGATGAGTCAAACAGCCAACGATAATAAAAATGCAGAAAGTACTTACCGCCTGCAATACAGAAGTGGTGGCAGAAATTGACAACCTCCGTTGACTACGTCCTCCAAGTTTTCCTTTCACCGCACCAGGCAGTACAGTGTCATCTGCAACAGCACCAGACCAGAAAACACAACAAGACTGATTTGCAAACTGCACCAGATCATCCTGCATTTCAATAAACATTTAAGGCTCAGAAAAAGGATTAATGGAATACCACACCACAAGTCCATGACAGAAAGAAGCATAAGACGCAATACCAACAAATAGAGAAATTTATCAGCAAGCTTCCCAGAAATCTCATGTATAAAACTGCAATCATCGACTACACCAGGAAAGGCACACCCTATACTTGTTCTTCCTTTGTTACCATACTCAATCACTCTCTCCATTGTTCTCCGAAGCTCCAGAACTAAGCTTGAGGCAAGAATCAAGAATTTGACTGCTACGTATGTTGCATCTTGGTTTTGTTTGAAGATATTGGAGCCAATGTTTTGAATGAACTGTGACAATAATAGACATTCATTTCTATGGTCAGCGGCAGCATTCACACCAGAGAATGACAGAGGGATGACGGGGCAGTGAGCAGTATCAATTGTAAGTCATAAAATGATCCCATTACAGCATAGTAAAACTAATAAAGAACCCAAGCCATTTATGATGATTCTTCTTGTTTTGTAGAATTAATTGCCCAATATTCAGAGTAAATCAGCATCATAAAAATTACTTACAAAGGAAGAAGTTAAAAGCAAACCTTTAAAATGGGTTCCACATGATGCTCCTCCTTGATTGCAAGGAAAAGCACTCTTGCCCATCTATTTGCTTCAAACTCCCATGCACTCAAGTCGTCGTCATCATAATTAAGAGATATATCAATTGAAAGGTGATTACTGACAAAGCTCTGTGGGAAGTCATAAAGACTCTTCCAGAGCTTCATCACATCAACACGGCAATTGGCACAGCAATCCTTGTGACCACAACCAGAAAGCCATTTTTGCATAGTCAACCTTAATTGGCCTGCGGAAAAAGAAGAAAGTAGCAAAGTTTTACCGATTGAAGATCAGATTTTATTGTCTTATTATTCATTGACCAAAAATTGTTAGATGCACCAGCATGAAGAGCTCTTGATGGAGAACAATCATATGTGATACAAAACCAATCTACAGTCAAAACTTTAGTAGATATCCCAACAGATTTTGTAACAAGTAATGTTCCCAAATCCAAACTTAAATCGTGACACCAACAACAGGAAGGAAGAACATTATCAGAAAGTAATTTGGTAAATATACAACAAGGAAAAGTCGATTCATTGATATTTATGTTTATGTAAAATAATATCAAGAGGCCTATCTCTCCCAAATTCCTAATTCTCCAAAATACAAGAAACCCCCTCTCTCTCAATCACCTCTCCTATTTATAGACAACATGCCTTATTTCTCCTAACTACTTAATTGACTGAAGGTTACTAACATTACCAATCACAAACCCTGTCTAATTTTGGCATTAAACTATAAAACAGTAAAGCTTTATATATCTAACTCATGAATGCCAGATAGCTAAACTATGAAAACATATTTAATTAGCCCCAAAAGACAAGACCTTGGACCACGTGTTCTCGTTTCAATGAATATTTATGATGCATTTAATAAACAACGTCTTTTATAAATGCATGTACACAACTTCATTGGGTTAATGCTTTAACTTAGGTAATGTTGTCCAGTGTCCACGTTAGACTAGATAACCATCAACCATGGACATTTCTGTCAAAGTTTCAACCGACACGAGAAGCAGAGTAGGGAAATTTGTTTTACAAAATAGGAGTGAATTTGTTAACGATATTCAGTTGATAATTACTAGGGTATTGTTATTTGTTAGAACAAAAGATAAGGAAAAATTAGTTAGGGACATTTACTAGTTAGCCAGTTAGTTAGTGGGAATTAGTTACGTGATAAATAGGAGAATGCAAGGTAGAGAGGGGCCATTAAGATTTGTAAACAGTTGAGGGAATAGAGAAGTGGCTTAGCCCTGTTAAGATTAAAAAGGAGTCGTGGCTACATTGTAAAAGGTAAAACCCTTGGAGGAGGAATTTCTATTTGATTCTCAATATTCAATAAAGTTCTTCATTTTCATTTATTGTTTCTATTAATTTCCAACTTCTCTCTAGGTTTTTCACAGAAATTTAGGATAGAAAATGGATAGTATTTGATATTTCTCTCTACCAACTTCTTTGGAATTTGGATCGGTAGATGTGATATATTGGGAAAAACCTAAGACTCATATTGACTAGAGATAAGGGCTGAAAATAGTTTACAATGAAATTACAGAAGGGCATCACTCACCTTACAAGCCGATTTTGTGAGGCTGAGTTACACTAAAAAACTAAGATCAAAGTCTACCCTAGATTCATCGGGCCACCCACCACATTATCCATGCACCAAGCCCAATAGTGCTAGCCATGAGGGATGTCTTGGGAAAAACTCAAGTCTTACATGGACTAGAGATAAGGCCTCATAAAAGTTTATATTAAAAAGGCAGCCCTCACCTTCCAAGCTGGTTTTGTGGGTTTGAGTTAGACCTAAAATCTAAGATGAACAATATGGAGATTTTGTAGGTTGCTTTGTTTCCACTTGCACACAATTAAAGGGAAAATAGATTGTTTAGCACTATTTCTTCTCTCCAACTTTCAAAAATATTGTAGAAATCCAAGCTGATGACTAAAGGTTAGATTGATCAAAAGCACTAGAAATTAGATATTCCACTTACCACCATAATCGGTAAATTCTCGTGGCAATGCTGAAACGAAAAGTAAAAGAATTTGAAGAGGAAGATCAAATGTGCACACCACAGAAGAAGCAGCCTCCAGAATTCTGCCACAAACTGTAAACATAATCAAGTTGTAAAATGACTTACACTGCGGCTCCTAAATTTATAAATATATCAAATGAATGTTGAAAAACAAATAATCTAAGCAGATTAAATTATAAACCTTGAAGTCGGTAACTGGGATTGAAATGTTTTTTGCTGCTCTCAACAACATATCTAAAGATATCCAGTAACTCTTTCGTATCAGTTTGACTTTCCATCACATCAACAAATTCGACTGGAAAAGTGTTTGTGAATGATTCTGCCCTGGCATTAATAAGTATTCCAATGCCACTAGAAGCTGAAGCAATGCATTCAGCAAGGCCCATAAGTCCAACCCGCCCAAAAGATTGATGTTTAGCTGTGGATGCTAAATTGCGTAAAAATGGAAAGCGCTTCCTGTAAATAACTTTCAGACAATAAGAAATGTAAAGCCAAAGTATTTCATTTAATAGATGTATTGATATAGCTTTACTTTAAGTATTGTTATTAGGGTCATTAGTTGCAGTTAGTAGTTTGTTACTAACTGTTTAGCTTCTGTTAGTAAGTTAGTTGAACAGACAGTTAGTTTGTAACTAACTCCTGATTCAGCTAAGCCCTATCAATCCATGTAAAGACTATATAAACCAATTGTATCTCATTCTCTAATCAATGAAAACAGTTCACAAATTATGAAAGAGTCTGTTTGTCTAGTTCAACTTCTATCATGGTATCAGATTAAGCCAGAAATCTTGCCTTCTTCTTCATGTTCATCGCACCACCACAGTGGATGCAGATTCTGATTTTCACCATAATTGGTGCAAAATCCTTCTTTTCTTCATCTTTCTCTCTCGCAATACTCTTACGATCCTTCCCTTTCTTTCAATTTTTCAATTTCTCAAATTAGGGTTTCTGCGTCAAAATTTGGGGCTTCTCCTCTGTGACAGGCTTTTTCTTTCCTTTTATTCTTCCCTCTCTGTCGCCTTGCCATCTTGATTCATTTTTCTTTTTTCTGCAATGGCATTACAGCCCCTGACTCTCAATCTTCGAATTTTCCCTCCTTAAAACCCTTTAAGTCCTTTCAGTATCAAGTTTCTGAGAAATTAACAGGGGACAATCTTCCTCTCTGGTTGCAACAGGTTGAGCCTGTTCTTCGTGCTCACAAGTTACATCGTTTTTGTGTCTCTCCTCAAATACCTCCAAGGTATCTCACTCCTGCAGATCGTTTAACAGAGACAAAATCCTGCATATACAGAATGGGAACTTCAAGACCAACTTTTGTTGGCTTGGCTGCAATCCTCCCTCTCTCCTTCCATTCTTGCCAAGGTTATTGGGTGCAGATATTCATTTCAATTATGGGAGAAAATCCATAGCCACTCCAATGCTAGGACTAAAGCTCAAGCAAGACAATTTCGCGCAGAACTTCATAGCACCAAGAAAGGTGAAAGATCCATTTCATAATTCTTTGCTCGCATCAAAACAATCACAGATGCTCTCTTGTCTATTGGAGAGACTATTTCTACACAAGAACAGTTTGATGTAGTTCTTCAAGGACTTCCACCATAATATGAGTCCATTACTACTCTTCTTGCCACCAAGTCTGAATGGTTTGAATTTGAAGAGCTTGAAGCTCTTCTTCTTGCTCATGAGAGCAGGCTTGCTAAGGCGACTGAATCTGTCCCTACAGTGCCTTCTCTCAATGTATCTCAAGCCACAAATACTGCTGTTCTTGATAAAACTCAACATAATCAGGCTGATCCTCAATCAGGTCAACAAACTGTGCCTAAAGCTCAATTCTCTGCATCTAGAGGCAACTTCAGAGGTGGCAGGGGTGGTCGTTCCAATCGTGGTGGCAGGTTTGGTCGTGGAAGAGGTGTTCAATGTCAACTTTGTTCAAGATTTGGTCATGATGCATCCACTTGCTATCACAGATATGCACCTCAGTATCCTGCATCATTTGGTCAAGAATATGCCAATCCATATCAGTATCTCAGGCCTGGTTACATTCCTGTGCCTACTGTCACTCCATATTCTTCTCCTACACCAGCTCCCACTGCTCATGCAACTGTGTGGCCTCAAATCCCTGCCTTTCCTGCCCTTGCAGCCCTGCCACAGGCATATGCTACTCAGGCTCCAACAACGTTTGCTGCTAGCATGCTTAAAGGGGATACTGCTGCTACACATTACATGACAGGCATTGCCCCTGATCCTGTTACTGCTACTGCTCTTTCTGGGCAGGACTATGTCTTTCTAGGTAATGGTCAAGGTTTGCCTATTTTATCTATTAGTTCTGAGTCTACACCTTCCCCTTATAACCCTAAACATCTTCTACATTTTAATAATATTCTCTATGTCCCTCAATTGAACAAAAATTTACTTAGTGTTAAAAAGTTTGCCACTAATAATAATGCTAAATTCCAATTTGATCATTCTCATTGCATTGCTACATCACAGGATGATGGTTCTACTCTTCTAAGGGGTCAAGGCACAAAGGATGGATTATACATTATTCCAGGACCTACCTCAGCTGTCTCTAAGTCATTAGTTGCTAAACATAGTCCTCAAACTCATGTAACCACTGCTCCTATAGCAGACAATGCTTTTACACCTACTCACAGTAGTAATCTTTGGCACAATAGACTAGGTCATGCAAACCTTAATGTACTTAACTCTGTCATGCATCTGTGTAACATTCCTTCAATCAATAAAAATGCTCTTACTTTTTGTATAGCTTGCTGTATGGGTAAATTACATAGATTGCCTTCTCAACCCTCTACTACTATATACTTTACACCTCTTGAACTTATCTTCTGTGATCTATAGGGTCCTGCCCCTGTAGTTTCATCTATGGGCTACAAATATTATATGTCATTTGTAGATGCCTTTTCTCGGTATACATGGATTTATTTCCTTAAAACTAAGTCTGAGGCTCTCTCTATATTTAAACAGTTTAAGATTCTAGTTGAAAATCAGTTTGGTCACACTATAAAGGCTCTCCAAACTGACTGGGGGGGGGGGAGAATTCCACCCTTTCAGTTAGTACCTTGCCTCCTTAGGAATTGTTCATCGCCTTATAAACCCTCGTACTCACCACCAAAATGGAGTGGTAGAGAGAAAACATCGTCACATAGTTGATATGGGACTGTCTCTTCTCTCTCAAGCCTCCACTCCCATCCACTATTGGGATCATGCTTTTCATACCTCGGTTTATATCATAAACAGATTACCCTCTCCTTACCAAAACAACTCCATTCCTTACACTACATTATATCAACAGTCTCCTAACTATGGCTTCCTAAAGGTATTTGGTTGCTCTTGTTTTCCTCTTCTTCGCCCATACAATAAACAAAAGTTTCAATTTAGGTCAGCTGAGTGTATTTTCTTGGGATATTCATCTAACCATAAGGGTTACAAGTGCCTTGACTCCACAGGTAAACTATTTTTATCTAAAGATGTTATTTTCAATGAGACTGTTTTTCCTTTTCCTAAACTGTTTCCCTCTATATCATCTGCACACACTGACACTTCATTCACTCTACCTTCTCTCACTGTTACTACACCTTTAACTACCTCACCATCCTCTATACCTACTTCACCACCCTTACATACTTCACATACCTCACCACCCTTCCCTGCATCACCACATCAGCCATCCTCCTCTCCCTTACCTTCCTCCAACTACTCTACTCCTTTTCCATCTTCAGTCTCTAGTACAATTGATCCAACATCACATGTCACATCCTCTCCAAATACATCTCTCTCTGTTTTACCTTCACCACACCCTCCACCAATCACAAATACCCACCCAATGATCACTAGATCCAAGGATGGCACCCTTCAACCTAGACTATATCCAACATTACACCTCACCACCACAGAACCCCATACTGTTCAGCAGGCTCTCTCTTGTCCAAAATGGAAAGAAGCAATGCAGTTAGCATACAATGCCTTGATTGCTAACAGCACTTGGTCCTTGGTTCCTCTTCCCAAGCATAGGAAGGCCATTGGTAGTAAGTGGATCTTTAGAATCAAGGAGCACCAGGATGGTTCAGTCAATAAGTATAAGGCAAGGTTGGTTGCCAAGGGATTCACACAAAAGGAGGGTGCTGACTATTCTGAGACCTTTCCTCCAGTCATTAAACCTATCACAGTGAGAATAATTCTCACTCTTGCTATCACTCATCATTGGCCTATTCAACAAATAGACATAAACAATACATTTCTTCATGGTCTTCAAGAGGAAGAGGTTTACATGTCCCAACCTACAGGTTTTGAGGTAGGAGACAAGTCTCTGGTTTGCAAGCTGAATAAGGCTATCTACGGGCTGAAACAGGCTCCTAGGGCATGGTATGAGCGCCTAACTCACACTTTACTCAGCTTTGGGTTCAAAACTAGCAGGTGCGATCCTTCATTATTTGTCTACTCATTCAAAGGCTGCGGTCTCTATGTGCTCATCTATGTGGATGACATTATTATTACTGGTTCCTCACCTACAGCAGTGCAAAACTTAATCACCAAACTAACAACTGTGTTTGCTCTCAAACAATTTGGTGCTCTTGACTATTTTCTTGGTATTGAGGTTAACTACATGAAAGATGGGTCTCTCTTACTTACTTAGTCAAAATACATCAGAGAGCTACTAGATAGAGCTGGTATGTCCTCTGCAAAAGGCATTTCCACTCCTCTACCTGCTAAGGCAAAGCTCTCAAAATTTGGCTCAGATTATGTGGCTGATCCTACACTTTATAGGTCTATAGTTGGTGCTCTCCAATATACAACAATTACTCGACCTGAGATAGGCTTTGCAGTCAACAAGGCTTGTCAGTTTCTCTCTCAACCCTTGGAATCTCACTGGTCTGCAGTCAAAAGAATCCTAAGGTATCTACAGGGCTCTCTACAGCTTGGCCTTCTCCTAAAACCTGCCACTCCATCTGTACCTCTATCTTTGCAAGCCTACTGTGATGCTGACTGGGCCAGTGACATTGATGATAGGAGATCTACTTCTGGTGCCTGCATCTTTTTAGGGCCTAATCCTATTTCTTGGTGGTCTAAGAAACAAACACTAGTGGCTAGGTCTAGTGCTGAAGCTGAATACAGAAGTTTGGCACTAGCAGCTTCAGAAATTTTGTGGGTACAGTCCCTTCTCCAAGAGCTCCAGATCAACCACTCCACTCCAGTAATTTTCTGTGACAATCAGAGTACTGTTGCCATCAGTCATAATCCTGTGTTGCATTCCAGGACAAAACACATGGAGCTAGACTTGTTTTTTGTTCGTGAAAAGGTTCTAAGCAAGACCCTCACTGTCTGTCATGTCCCTACTGATGTTCAGGTTGCTGACATCTTGACTAAGCCATTGGCAAAGGGCCCATTTTGTTTCCTAAGAGACAAGCTCAACATTTCAAGCAAAGCTTTGCTCCCATGTTGATCTTGTGGGGGAGTAATAGATGTATTGATATAGCTTTACTTTAAGTATTGTTATTAGGGTCATTAGTTGCAATTAGTAGTTTGTTACTAACTGTTTAGCTTCAGTTAGTAAGTTAGTTGAACAGGTAGTTAGTTTGTAACTAACTCCTGATTCAGCTAAGCCCTATCAATCCATGTAAAGACTATATAAACCAATTGTATCTCATTCTCTAATCAATGAAAACGGTTCACAAATTATGAAAGATTTTGTTAGTCTAGTTCAACTTCTATCATCATTATATATTGACATTAAGAGAGAAATCAAGGATATGCTTAAAAAAGCATTATGGATAGCATTACCACCAGACTATAGACAAACAAATAGGGTCTTTTCTTAAAAAGGATTTGTGAGTGTGTGTGTGTGTGTGTGTGTGTGAGAGAGAGAGAGAGAGAGAGAGAGAGAGAGAAATAATCTCTTCTAATATTCTCTCCTTTTTCTCAAAAAAAGTATTATCACTTTATCAGGCCAAGAGATTCTCTTCTGTCCATTTCATGAATGCTAGAAGAAACACCCTAAAATACCCATCAACCGTGCATATAAGGATTGATGGCTAAGACCTGTCACATTCATTCAAGTCAAATGCACCTGGAACTATGCAACACATTTACTCCTAAAACCTTAAGGCTATGTTTGGATGAGAAAAGAAAGCTGAAGGAAAGAAAGTGAGAGGAAAGAATGTTGAAGAAATGAAAGTGAAAAGAAAGTGAGAGGAAAGAAAGAGATATTTTTGTAAATGACATAAATATCCCTAAGTATTAATGATATTTTTGTAAATGACATAAATATCCCTAAGTATTAATGATATTGATAAATAGGTGAGGATAAAATTGGAAAAAAGACAAATTATGATCTTTCTCTCCAAAATGGGAGGATTGAAAAATTGTGGGACCCACACCACTTTTTGAGTTTTCTTTCCTTCCTAACAGCATTCTGATAGGATTTAAATAAAGAAATAAAGTGTAAGGGAGGGAAATGGGAGTTGGTTGTAACCACTTGCTTATGTGGCAAAGTGGAGGAAAAGTGGGAGGAGTTAGTGGAGGTTATAAATAGCAAGGTAATCAAAACCGGACCGGACATTGAACCGGAAGAGGTAGCGGTTCAGGGGTTCTTGGGTTCAACCGGTTGAATCGGGGGTTGAACCGGAATTAATTAAATACATTATTTAATATATTTTTTACAATATATAAAGGATAAAAAACAAAAAAAAATCATAGTATGACATAATAAAATTATAACAATCATAGATGGTTAGATACTCGTATAATGTAAATACTCTCGTAGTAATATTAGTGTACACATTTATTTTTTAATTATTTATTTATTTTATCAATTTAATTAAAAAAATGTATAAAAAATATCCCATATACCAAAATTCAACATCATTTATCATTTTTTTCCAAAATCAACATGATATACCATTTTTTAAGAAAAATAAAAAAAATCCGATTTTCTGTCCAGTTCCCGGTTTTTGGCCGGTTTCTGGTCCGGTTCCCGGTTTTTTGCCGGTTTTCCGGTTCAATTCTCGGTTCTTCAGCAATCCGGTTTTGGGGTTCAACTGGACCGGATAGGGGTCCGGTTCCCGGTTCAACCGGTCGAACCGCCCGATCTGGTCCGGTTTTGACAACCTTGATAAATAGGACTTGGGGGGTTAGAATCAGGAAGCAAGTATGAATTTGGGAAGTTATTCCTTTGAGAGAGATTAGGCCTCTATAGAGCCTTCTGGGAGACCCTAGGCTTCTCGAATTGCCTAATTTTTCATTTACGTTTGTAATTTCAGTTTTATCACCATTAATACAGTTTTATTGTTCCATTTGAGAGATGAGAAACTGTAGTTCCTATCACATTCCAAACAAGGGAAAGTTTTTCGATCTACGAGCTCTCCATCCTCTCTCAAGTCTCAACCTTTCCTTTATCTTTCCCTAGATCCAAACATAGTGTAAAAGAAAAGACTGATCCACTTAAGCAGGAAGCATGCCATTTTACATACTATCATAAAGATTACGTCAATAAGATTGCAGAAGCATACGCTGCAGATAATTTTGCATTTGAGTAAGACTCTGAAAATTTAAAATCCAAATCAAAACTTCAATAACAAGCAAGTAGAGATCAAGGCTGAAAGAAACACGGGAAGTCTCAACATAACCAAAGAGCCAGCGCATTATGCTGTAGTAAATACCAAAAGTAAACTCAATATGCTCTTTTCATTTGACCAAAAGAGTTGGGGAAAAGTTTATAATTTAAAGGCAATAAACAAATTCCCCTGGTCTCATAAACCTTACAGAGTTACATGTACCCATTCTCCTACCCAAACAAGATATCAATTCCATCAGTACCAAGGGATAAGCCGCATAACCCAATGAACCAGCATGCATAGCAGGGTATCAAAAAAGGGTGTTTCAGTCATTTCAACTGGCAGTTCCTCAGTTCTGGTTCAGCAGCTAATCTCTCAACTTCACTGCTTTGCCTTAAAAACAACTTGGGCAGTTTGATTATTTTCTTGTCATTGAAGTTATACATGGCTCTATTACAGACTGCATGGTATATCCACCAATTTGGAAGTCTCTTCAATGATTGGGATTTTTGCTCATGGGATTCTAAAGGACTTTTCTAGCTTGGATAAGCAAAGGAATTCGATAGTTTTACTGAACCAATGTATATTTTTTTTTCCTATGACCCTCCTCAAATCCTACGTTGGTGGAAGCCTCCAGCTCTTAGGCAGCCTTTTTTCCTTGCTGTAGTTTCTTATTAATGTTAAATATATTTGTAATCCCCATGCTTTCAAACACATTTCTTACTTAACCAATCTTTCTTTTATCAGACACATAATAAGGTACCAGTCTACTACTAACTAAAACAAGTTTCTAATCATACCTTGGAGCTAGAAAACTAACATAATGCCGTAGAAACTGAGCCGCACCTTTAATCACACTTGATGTATAAACTCCTTTTATACCTAAAAGGTAAAGTCAAGCACAGAGGTATTAAGTAGAGTATAATAATTTAACAGTATAAGAAGGAGATAAAGGAAACCTACTCTGTCATTCAACAAGTGGAACATTAGATTTGGAGAAAGTAATAGTTTCAGCAATATTAAATCATTGCACAAGTAGAATTTAAAAAAAGTTGATCCCACATCAACTACAGATGTGGCCAAGGTAGCATCTGGACAATCATCACTCTTGAGCTAGCTTTCAAGGTTGAGTTAATCCTAATCCAAATTCTGAGATGGTGTCAAATTTTATCCTAGACCCGGTATTGGGCCACCTGCATTTGTCCACACTCTAGATACTCACTCTTGGGCGTGAGGGGATATGCTGAGATACGACCAAGTAAGGCTTGGGTAATCCTCACCGCTTGAGCTAGCTTCTAGGGTTGAATTAGGTCTAACTCAAATTCTAAAGGGAAAAAAATTTAACATACATTCAAATATGAACAAGAAATTCATTTGAAAAGGGGCCAAAGAAGTGAAGCACTAACCAAATTCTTTGTGTTGTATTGGATCATTCAGCCCTTGCATAAATGGACCAAGAACAAAAATTTCAGGCACCGATTTGGCGTGATTCCCACAATTCTCCAAATTAATGTCAAGGAAGGACTGCATGATCAAGCACCTTACTGCATTTATTTGAGAAACGCCATAAAAGGAAACAGGATGAAAGGACTAATTTAATGTGACAAACTACATAATGTGGGTAATGGTATCTGTATCCTGACAACAAAATTTTACTAACAAAATTATTAGTTAATTCCTCATTCGTCCATATTCCATAATGATGAGACCAGACAACACTAACCTTGAGGATTGTCATGATGAAGGCCCCGTTCCCATAAAATAGATAACCAATCAAAAGGCTTGCCAAATATTTCAAATTGATCTGGATGAACTTTACTGATATTGGTCCCAACATTGAGATATGCCTCTGAGAATCGAAGCATTAAGGAAACCTGTATGAAAAAATTATTTTAGCATATTTGATGCATTGGTTATGGAAATCACAAAACTCAAGAGACCAAAACACCATGTCTTAGAGAAATAACATGTTTACCACTGAAATATACCTCAAGAGTATCTGGTGGGGGTGAAACCTAAGTACACAATATGTATACAGTATACATGTAAAAACAGACCCAAATAAAGAATGCATGCACTAGGACTTATTTGACCAGAAACATCAAATATGACTCCCTTGAAATAACAAAGCCTTGACAAATTCATCTTCCAAAATACACTAAATTCTATGCAATTTTAAAGGGTTTCTTTTTCGACCATGACAACCATATAAGGAATTGTTAAAAAACAAATACAAAGATGTTTTTGAGCTAGACAAATTTATAATATGTATATCGATGTCAAAAGGAGAAATTACTCTTCCCTTTACGACCACTTTTTCTATGCATATACAGAAATTTTCTTCGCAAATGTGAGGCTAAAATGACAAACATACCACGAAAGGATGCATTACAACTCGCTACCTCTTTTATTCCCCTTGTTTAATTCCTAATTCCCACTTCATTCCTAAAAACCAAGCATACCTCCCATCTCCATCAATCCAAAACCATACATTTCCAATAAGGTTTTGAAGCTTGTTAGAATATATGAAAGTATCTCATTCATCATTGTATTGTATTTCAAAATATCTCATATGACCTCTTAGTAGGAGTGGTTTCTATGATTTGTTTTGTTATTCAATTGGGATTGGGAGTCTTGTATTAGTAAAAATAGAAGTCAGTGCATTGAATTTATTTTGTAATCCGTCAATAGGAAGCATATATCAATATTATATCCTATTATACAGAGTTTGTTCTCTTTTTTCCTCCTTTTCTACCTAAGTCCTTATAATTTCAAAATGCTCAAAAATAGAAAAGATGAAAATGAGAACACGTCATTATATACCTGATGATTCCAAGCTGCTTCAACTAAATGGGTACCATATTCTTCAAGCATCTCATACAGAAGCACAAATGCATCCCAATACTGATGGCTGTTAAAAATCAGCTCATCTGGTGTCGAAAGTCTCCCAACACCAAGTGACTTAGCTTCCTTATAAGCCCATTGTTCCCTCTTTGTCACACCACAAGGTATTGGATGCATTCCATTGGTATTCTTTTTTGTAATGCTAGAGAGGGAATTGGTTCCTTCTTGTGTATTCAGAGTCATCTTCAATATATGTAAACTCTGCTTCCTCACTAAAGTCTCCTTGTCAACCTGACCAGATTCAGTTTGGTTCTTAAGTAAGCAAAGCAAAAAAATAATAATAAACAATCAAACAGAAAACTTCTTCTAAACAAGGTTCAAGTACCAGCCCCATCTTTATCTCATCCCAGAACTCTTTCTCTGTTCTTATGTCAAATTCTTCAGCTACATTGACTCTATCACTACCAGAATCGTCATATTCTTCTTTCAACCAGGGAAAAGAGAAAAACAAAGAAAGTATATTGTATCCCTCTCTTCTCTCTAAAGGTCCAGCTGAAAATAGTGCTTTGCAGCAGCTCCAAATTTTCATGAAGAAATATGCCCTGAAGACCGGTAATATACAAGATAAAGTCATACAGATAATGAATGTATATAAATCAGATGAATATTAATTAATTCAACTGATTATACCGAGAAAAGCCGTATTTCTTTCCACAGATTGAGATTTCAAATGAGCAGATGGCTGGGAATGCTTTGAGAATGACAGGAAGAAGAAACCCAATAGCACAAGACCTATGCTCTGGACTACGTAAAAGCATACGTTCAGTCATATTACATAATTCCCAAATTAAAACCTTAACAAATTTATCTGAAATACACCCTTCTCCTTCTTCTGATTTAGAGATAGTATCTATGTGGAGTAATTGAAGGGAGGCTTCCAGAATTACAGACAAAACACTGCATGATGTTGGCAATTTGAAACAGTTTGTTGAAGACAGAAACTGTTCCTTGTCCGTTAGGTCATCCAAGCCTTGGTGAGATGATTCCCTACTCCATTCATAGAAATCCAACTCATCATTATGAAGCATCCCCATTGAGAGACCAACTGATCTTAAAAATACTGGCACCAAAGTAGCTTCAAGAACTTCCCAGGTGCTGGTTTCGATCACAACACCCATAAAAGATTCTGTTATCTACCATACCAGATTATAAAATAATTAGATGATCAAAAGTTCTACAATAATCACCAATAAAACACGAATTCCTGTCTATTTAGCATTGTACTTATACCTGATTAAGCAAGGCATCCTGTGATGGTTGTAGCACCTTAGCTAGAGGAAGAAAACACCTCCACACAAACAATTGTACCGCATCACAATCAGCCCCTGCAAATAAATATATTAGATGGAAGGTTTCCTGGAAGAATATAAAGGATAACTTTATGGCTGCTACAAATGCTCCATTTCAGCATAACATTAGAGATTCTATTCAGAAATGCATTTCCAGATGCACAACAGAGAAAACACCGTAGAGTTTAACAATCGGATGGCAACTCACTTGTTTTCTTCAGGAGGTAACAAAATGTGCCCACCAGTGACACAAGACGGAGACGTTTATCAGAATCCAAAGTTTCGTCCTCCTTCGTTATATCCTATCAAATCCAACAAAGGTATCCATAAGTAAAAAAAAAACAAACAAAAAACTCAAAATGTGTTTGTTTTAGATTTATTTCCATCTCAAAAATGAAAAATGAGAGTTCCAGACTCCCAGTGCACTTTTTTAAAATTTTTCAAAAGCTAACTAAGTGTGTAGATTCGATTCATGAGAATTTCTAAAATTGATTCTGGCCTTCTCTAATCTAAACAAATAACAGACACATATTTAACAAATAAGTAGGTAAATAAACAAACAAACAAACAATCAATCAATCATATCATTTCCAGAAATGTCCAAATCACCTAGCCTGAATTTCAGGTGCTGAATGCAATTGGTCATTATAATTGAGAAAAAGCGGAGAGAATTATTCAATTAATAGAGGAAGAAGGGGTATACCTTGAGAAAGCTAGGAAAACTGTCAAGGAGTGAAGCGAAGAGCGAGGGCGGAGACAAACCGGTAGATGCCAGAATGCAATCCAGCACTGCCGGAACGGCCGAAGGAGGAACTTGATCGAAGCTGTTCAACAGGGAAGCAACAACTGAAACCATGGAACCTGCTTCTGCTTCTGCTTCGGACATTGTATCACTCTTCTTCTCGAATGCCGCGGCTCACTTCAAACTCGATTAGTAAAACCCTAACTTTCCGTTGCTAAACCCTGTCTTAAGCACGTGTATGGATTCGGCAATCAACGTCCATTTTCAATTCTTCGCGCCTTCCTTTATATGTGACGGAAAATAGCAATGCCACTCTGCACCGTAAATCTGAAATATCTAATCTAATCAAATTTTTAGCTTAATTTGTTTTTTGTTACAAAATTTTAGTTTAATTTGTTTTTTGTTTGATAACAATTTAGTTTAATTTGTTGGTTGTTACACTTACACAGATTTCTATAGTTGCACTTATTAATTTTTAATTTAAATCAAAAAATATAAACAGTTTGTTATGAATTAAAAATTTTTATGACACTTTTATATTGTTTAGCCACAAAATTGCGTTAAATGAAAAGCTAGTATGACTACCCACCCTACCCTATATATAAAGTCTATGAAAGACATTTGATGTGTGTAATAATAACAGATGAAATTCTAGTTTCCTCATTTCTAAAAATAATGTATAAACTTTACCTTCCTAGCCTTTTTACCTACACAAAACTTCCCAGACCACTTGAAATGATAAAAAATGTGATTGAAATCACAAAGTGGTTGTTGCATCTGGGACAAGATATGAGTCTATACTTCATTAGCGAACCTGCACTTGAGAAATAGGTGATCCGCCTCTTCCTTATGTTCCTAGCACAAAGGTGTTGCCAAAAATTAATAGAGCTTCCATTCCCTAACTCGTGTGTTATACGCGATCTAAACCATCATTCATCGAAAGAGTCAGCTCCCAAGTGCACCAAACCACACATCCACAAGGAGTCATTAACCCCACCTCGACTAGTCGTCTCTAAGCTATGACGTATTAATGAGTTAGGTTTGTCATATATGTGCAACAATAAATCCTTCCAAATAGCATTCCCGTCCACTAGATACCTCCACTTCCATTTGGATAACAAAGCAATATTAAATAACTCAAAATTCTTAATACCAAGTCCCCCTTCCTTCTTAGGTTTGCACATCTTCTCCCAAGCAAACCAATACATTCCTCTACCACCCTCATTAATACCCCACAAAAAAGTCCTTTTGGATCTTTATCATAGCATTGAGAACCATTTTAGGGGTCTTATAAAATGAGAAGAAATATAGAGGAACACAATTCAAAACCGAGTTAATGAGAGTTGCCCGTCCACCAATAGAGAGAGTACGTCATTTTCAAGAGGATGGACTTTTACGCAACTTGTCCAAAATCCTTTATTTCCATAGCCTTCCCAACCAAGGCAAACAAACCTTTCGCCACTATAAGAAAAAGGAACGAGGACAACCTCTGTGAACATTAAAATTTTTAGTTGGGCTACCCTTAGCCAATACAAATATATAATTCGAGCATATACATACCTTCATCCACCAGATCCACCCACCTGCGAACTCCATCATTTTCAGCATATAAATCAAGAAATCCCAAGAGATATAGAGGGATCTATTTTTTTTAATTTTTTTGACAAAGGGATCTATTTTTTAGAAAGTTTAGTGGGTTTTTTTTTATAAGCAAAATTTTCCAGGTATGATATTCTATGGGAAACTTCTAAACTTCAAAAATTTAATTGAAAAACAAGGAAATTAAAAATAGATACACCATTAAATTGATCTAAAATTTATTAATAGTTTTTTTGGTAAAAATTGGGTATCTTTTGCGCGCAACTGCAGAGACTAATCCCTCGAGTCAGGTAGGACCACAATGGACAGCAAAGCTCTCCCTCAATAGATTTAATCTCTCTCCTTTTCCTATCTCCTTATCCTCCATGAAAAAACTAAAGATTCCGGGGTTAAATTTTCACCTTTCATTGTCTTTTTTAAAAAAAAATTGGGGAAGGGGGAAATTTTATTAATCAAGATGCACTAATGGCCATTCTACTCCTAAGGGGATTTGAACTCAGCACATTGAGGATATAAAGCTAAACTCTCACAACTGAGCTAGCACCTCAAGTGTGTCTCCTTTCACTGTCTTGACTCCCCTTAGTTTGTCGCCTTCTCCCTCACACTCTTGGTTATGGTTAGGATATAAAGCTAAACATAACCAAGAGGTATGTTTGATATTGCTACAGTATCACTACAGTGTGCTACAGTGACGTTTCTGACACGCTACAATACCGCTTAGGTCACTCTACAGTACGCTACAGTGGCATTTTTGACGCACTACAGTACCAATACATTGTTTTTTAAGTCTACTTTCTATATAATCAAAACATATGCTAACACATTTACATTTTTAGACATCACCAAATTTTGACATTTGTCACAATTTAGGGGTAAAATAGACAATTCACCACATAAAGACAATTCACACTCAATAATTAAATAATTTAAAATTTACTATTTACTATATTCTCTCTATTAAAACTACTAAAATCAATCAATTTTTCATGGGCTTAAATATGTTTTAGGCCCCTGCAAATATAGTGTGTTTTGCTTTAAGCCCCTGCAAAAAATTTTTTTTGAAAAAAACCCTTGCAAAATGGCTTGTTTTGTTATCACCCCTTCTGTTAGTCAAGTGTTAGACTGACGTTAAATAGTTCACAGGTTGTCTTCCACGTGTTTGTTTTTTTTTTTGTTTCCAATGCCAGGTGTTTCCAATGTGACGTTAATAAAATCCCTAAATCCAGATTACAGCCATTGATCTTCTTCTTCTTCCTCTATTCTTTGATCTTATTATTCTTCTTCTTCTTCCTCTATTCTCTTCTCAGCGCCTCCATGGATGATTACAGCCGTTTCAGTCGTGGTTCTTCATCAAATGCAGCAAGATCATTCATCAAATGAAGGGAATCGCAGACGGCTTCCAGTTTGTGGCTGTGGGAGTACGATGAGATTCTACATTTCTGGGTCATTTCAAAACCCTGGACGCCCATACTGGAAGTGCATCCACTGGGTTTGTTTTATTCCTTATTTGTTTACTGGAAGTGCACTGGTTCATCCACCGATTCATTCCTTACTTTTTGTTTGTTTTATTCCTTATTGATCTTTATTCCTCTGTGTGATATTTAAACAGTAATTGTTGTATTTCATTTCATTTTAGGTGAAAGGAGACAGCTGCAAGTTGTTTGTGTGGGATGATGAACTTAGTGAGAAACATTTAACATTTAGAGATGCTACTTCATCAACGGAGAAAGCAATTGGTGGTGTATATTCCGAAAGTCACAGCTGCAAAGGTTGCATTTATGCAGAGAAAGCAGTTGAAGTTGGGACAAAAAAGAATGAGAATCTGAAAGCAAAATTGGTCTATGAAAGGGAAAGGGTTAAGGGGCTTGCAACTAGGATTCAGTGGCTTCAATTTCTGTTGTTTTTGTCATGGGTTATATTGGTTGTCTATGTGGCTTGGAAATTAAGGGTTCCCTAGTTTGTGATAACTGTAGGATCCATGGATTGTAGTCTTCCTTGCGCTGAAATTTGTGTTTGTAATTTGTGGAATGAATCCTAATGAAAGCGTGATTTGATTGTTATTGTCAAGTCTCAGAATGTAAAGGCATTGTTTAAGCCCCTGTAAATATTTGATAACAGATTTCCAATAAGACGTGAAATAATTGTTTATTTAAGCCCCTGCAAATATGGGTTTTTTTTTGTTAAGGCCCCTGCAAATATAATATTTTTTTCTTAAGCCTCTGTAAAATTGTGTTTGTGATAACTCATATTTATATGAGTTATTTATACTTATTCAAAGTTAAATCATGCAAGTTCTCTGGCAATAGTAGGTTGTTTCTATTAAGTTTCTGTTAGTTTATTGCTTTTTAGTTAGAAAGGGGCTAAATTACAAATTCTATGCATTTTGGCACCAATTGGCGCCTTTGTGAGCGTTTTGATGCTTCTTGTGTTTGTGCAGTAAACTGAGCGTGGCAACGTCCCTCATCACGTCTGAAGAAGGGCAGCAGAGCAAGAAAGAAATATCTTATTTTTGGCGCACAAGAAATGATGGTCAAAGATCTAGAAGTGCAGAAGATCTTCTCTCTCCTCATCGCTGATGCGGCTGACGCACTGTAGCAGTGCAGTGTCATTTCAGAACAGAATTAATTTACAAGCAAGCTTGGAAGGTGGGGAATGACATCAGCAAGCATGTGACCTTCTGTTTTTTTTGGCTATTTAAACAAAGCTTATCTCTCTCTACGAGGGAGGAGGGGGCATCATACCAGTCCATCCATTCATCATCCACCTTCCTCCATTTTCAGAGAGAGTTTTCTTAAAGAGGTTCTGGACACAGACTTCTTCATCCAAACCCTTCTCAAGCTCCATTTTCTATTTTTTCGCACCCATTACTGTGAAGCTCAGACGTTGCAACGTCTCTACAGCGTGCATGAAGGAAGGCTACTTAGGCGTATCTTTTGCGTTTAGTCTCCTTTTCTCTATGTACGGTATTTGGATTTTAACTCCTCTTCTTTCTGTAAAGACGCTCAGCATGAGCTAAACATTTGTAGTTGGGTTGTTGTTTTGCATGTAATGAACCTTTAGTCTAATGCTATGAAGTAATGATGTTTATGCGTTTTAAATCTTTGCATGTTAATATTTCCAAACTTGTTTTGAACTGGCCACTTAAAATAAGTAGATTCATAGGTACAGAAATGGTCTATGAAAAGAACTCAAAGATTTATGTGAATGAAAAGGTGCACTAAAGACATTTAGGCATTTTTATCTAAGTCTAGACATAGAATGGATAATAGTTCATAGGACATTGCTGTGGGTACTTAAAATACAGGAGTAGGCCTACTTAGAACCTAGACATAGGAATTCTAGTACTTGAAGCTCTGACGTTTTGTGACTGAAAAGCACAGCTCTTTTGCAACAGCGTTCAAACGTTATAACGTCTATACAACATAGCATTTGTACGTATTAACGTGTAGACGTTATAACGTCTGACTAGAGGAGATTTACTTGCATGCAGCAATCCAACTCATACTCTTCCATATTCACAACC
This sequence comes from Astragalus membranaceus, assembly GCA_039519185.1. NCBI lineage: Eukaryota > Viridiplantae > Streptophyta > Magnoliopsida > Fabales > Fabaceae > Astragalus > Astragalus membranaceus. The sequence goes on along the minus strand of CM076846.1, from coordinate 159,275,985 downwards.
ACTTCTTGTTTACTTGCTTGATTTATGTTACTAGTCTTAATACCAACTTTTAGTGCCGATTTATTACTTGTTTCACTTGTGTTTTAAAGATTTGAACTTTGAAAGTAAATCAATCCTCGTGGGAACGATCTCTTACTTTTTATCCACTTTATTACTTGTACGACGTGTATACTTGCACTGACATTGCGACTATAAAATACACGAGCGCAACAAGTTTTTGGCGCCGTTGCCGGGGATTGAATTTAACTTTTATGGTTCAAAAGTATTAAAGCACTAGGTGAAAGAATTTTGCTGTGTTGTTCGTTGTTTCTGTATGAGAACAGGTAAACGTTACAGCGTGTCAGCGTATGCTTAGTTCCAATTCAAGCTCTAATTCAACTGAACCAGGGAGTGAATTTGCATTGTGCTTTATGTCTGTAGTGTGTTTTCTTTGTTGTTATTACTATTATTGTTTGTGTTGAGTGTTTTAAAAAAAAAAATATCCACTTTTATGCCATGGACCATTGGAGTTTTTACTTTATGCAAGAAATGAATGAATTGAATGCTCAACAAGAAGGTTTCAATTATGATTTCCATGAGAGTAAATGTCAAAGGGGCTGTTATGAGACAAATTTCATGCCCATGACTGCCCAAAATATGGATTATGGAATGGGAAATGATGTGTGTGAGCAAGATTCATATCCTCAAGCTCAAACCGCAGGATTACATGAGGACAACTTTGAATTAAAAGAACTCTTAGCTCATTCCATTGAGTATATGAAGGTGTATCGTGACAACTCTGAAGCTTCATGTAAGAATGTAGAAGCTCACATTAAGACAATTATGGAGCATCTAAAAGAAGAGAGTTGTATTGGAAAAGTGGTTGAGCTAGAAGAAAAGAGTTGTATTGGATATGTGGTTGAGCAAGAGGAAGAAAAATAGAGTGTAAAGTATGAGCTTGAATGTGGTCATTTGGAAATGGTGGAAGAAAAACAAAAAAATCGTGTAGTTACAGAAAAAGAAAAATTCAAAAATAGTGACAAGGAAGAAAATCCAAAGTTGAGGTATGAAGAGAGTCATGTGAAAATTCAGATTCAACCTTTGGTAATTGAAGAAAAGAATCCTCCGCAAAATGAGCTTAATTTTTTTCAAGAAAGGAGAAATTCATATCCCAAATGCTTATTGGTTGGTGCATGGGAACACTTGCTTCCATATGCCAAATACATGGGATCTCTGACCAAAAAGAGAAAGCGGAAGGATGATGTTTTCTTTTTGTCCTATTATCCACCCTAACTTGGGTTTGAATTCCAAGTCTGGCTGAGGACTCTTAAACCAAGCGCTACTGGGAGGCAGGCCAGAGTTTTTATTCTAATCCTTGTTGTTTTTGTTTCTATTTTTTGTTTTGTGCAGGAATGGAAGCTGAAGGTAGGAGAGATTCAAGACTCAAGTTATTGAAGTGTGGTAGACGTTATAACGTCTCTGTGTGTCTAGGACGTTGTCACGTTTGCTGCCTGGGTGAAGTTTTAAAAGAAAAAGAAGACTGCTGAAGCAGGCATCCCAGCCAGACAGAGTGGAAGGCTCGGGTCAGGTGTTCTGAAAAAAAAAAAACAAATAATAATAATAATAATCAGTTTACTTTCCTACTCTATTAATCATCAAAAATGTTTCTCTTTGGGCTAAATCTAGTAATGACTATGTGTGACTTTGTGTGAGTAGCTGATGCATGCTTAGATGAATATAATTGATTACTGCTTCCACACAAACTCTGTTTTGAGGAAAACCTAGTTAGCTAGGGACTATGTGATGCAAAAGCTAGTTTTGGTTGACTATGGTGATGGTAAAACTTGATTAAAAACTTAGAATAGCAGTAGAAACTAAGTTTGGGGGTATATCAGGTTGTGCTAAGGCTGGGTGCAAAGACTGTAGGATGATTAGTGCATGTGTTGTGTGAGTGCAACGTTGTAACGTCTACCCGTAACGTTATAACGTATGCCGTGTGTGTTTGTGTGTTGTTTCAAATAAGTGGAAAAATCCACATGTCCTATGTGTTTGCTGCAATTTCCCGAAACAAATACTGGGTACCCCAAATATCTCAATCCAAAATTGTCAAATCCAAAGGATCAAAAAGGAGAAAATCACAAAAACTCCAAACCAAAAGTGAAGTGAATCAAATGAAAGTTGCTCAGTAATGAGGGGTTGCAGTCGTCTGTGTGTGTTTTGTGTTGTGTGAGTCAGAAAAGTAGTTGCGCTAATCTAGTCCTAGCACCCAAGTTAAGACCCTTTGTCGTGCTTCAAATAACCCTCATATCTTATGTGGAAATGTTAGCCTACTCTCTGTTTTGAAAGATGTTATACTCTCACCATATGGAAACCACTCTTTCATAGGCTAGGGTAGCTTCTGAACCTAGCTAGGAATAGAATTGATACAGAGATCACACACTCACTTTGGGCAGTAATGAATCTAGAATGTAATTGTGCATTGGTGCGTGAGTGTGTAGTGTAAGTCTGAAGGAATTAGCCCCTTGAGGATAATTTTTGATCAAATGGGTGAGCAGGGTGTAAACTGCTGGCGTATTTAATTTCTTGCATCTTTTCATATGCAGTGTTTCGATTGCTTGAGGACAAGCAATGGTTTAAGTTTGGGGGTGTGATAACTCATATTTATATGAGTTATTTATACTTATTCAAAGTTAAATCATGCAAGTTCTCTGGCAATAGTAGGTTGTTTCTATTAAGTTTCTGTTAGTTTATTGCTTTTTAGTTAGAAAGGGGCTAAATTACAAATTCTATGCATTTTGGCACCAATTGGCGCCTTTGTGAGCGTTTTGATGCTTCTTGTGTTTGTGCAGTAAACTGAGCGTGGCAACGTCCCTCATCACGTCTGAAGAAGGGCAGCAGAGCAAGAAAGAAATATCTTATTTTTGGCGCACAAGAAATGATGGTCAAAGATCTAGAAGTGCAGAAGATCTTCTCTCTCCTCATCGCTGACGCGGCTGACGCACTGTAGCAGTGCAGTGTCATTTCAGAACAGAATTAATTTACAAGCAAGCTTGGAAGGTGGGGAATGACATCAGCAAGCATGTGACCTTCTGTTTTTTTTGGCTATTTAAACAAAGCTTATCTCTCTCTACGAGGGAGGAGGGGGCATCATACCAGTCCATCCATTCATCATCCACCTTCCTCCATTTTCAGAGAGAGTTTTCTTAAAGAGGTTCTGGACACAGACTTCTTCATCCAAACCCTTCTCAAGCTCCATTTTCTATTTTTTCGCACCCATTACTGTGAAGCTCAGACGTTGCAACGTCTCTACAGCGTGCATGAAGGAAGGCTACTTAGGCGTATCTTTTGCGTTTAGTCTCCTTTTCTCTATGTACGGTATTTGGATTTTAACTCCTCTTCTTTCTGTAAAGACGCTCAGCATGAGCTAAACATTTGTAGTTGGGTTGTTGTTTTGCATGTAATGAACCTTTAGTCTAATGCTATGAAGTAATGATGTTTATGCGTTTTAAATCTTTGCATGTTAATATTTCCAAACTTGTTTTGAACTGGCCACTTAAAATAAGTAGATTCATAGGTACAGAAATGGTCTATGAAAAGAACTCAAAGATTTATGTGAATGAAAAGGTGCACTAAAGACATTTAGGCATTTTTATCTAAGTCTAGACATAGAATGGATAATAGTTCATAGGACATTGCTGTGGGTACTTAAAATACAGGAGTAGGCCTACTTAGAACCTAGACATAGGAATTCTAGTACTTGAAGCTCTGACGTTTTGTGACTGAAAAGCACAGCTCTTTTGCAACAGCGTTCAAACGTTATAACGTCTATACAACATAGCATTTGTACGTATTAACGTGTAGACGTTATAACGTCTGACTAGAGGAGATTTACTTGCATGCAGCAATCCAACTCATACTCTTCCATATTCACAACCACTTCTTGTTTACTTGCTTGATTTATGTTACTAGTCTTAATACCAACTTTTAGTGCCGATTTATTACTTGTTTCACTTGTGTTTTAAAGATTTGAACTTTGAAAGTAAATCAATCCTCGTGGGAACGATCTCTTACTTTTTATCCACTTTATTACTTGTACGACGTGTATACTTGCACTGACATTGCGACTATAAAATACACGAGCGCAACAGTTTGCGCCCCTATCAAGTATTGATGACAGACTTCCAATAAGACATCAAATACGTGGTAAATATTACACATAAATACTGTCATAGGATGAGTTCAAAATACCAACTACTTAAAACAAAATACAATCCCAACTTCTTAAACAAAATACCAACTACTTAAAACAAAATACAATCCCAACTTCCACCACTATTTTTTTCTTAGGTTGTACTTGGCTGCCACATTCTTGGTTGTGTCACGTGTTCTTCTTATTTGGAGCTTTGGTCTCATGACTTCCTTATCTTTGAAGTGAATCATTTTGTTTGCAGCTATTTTAATTTGTTGAACAGCAGGAATTGGTGCACCACTTGGTTCTGAAACAGCAGGAACTGATGCACCACTTGGTTCTGAAACAGCACCAACAGGAACTTGTTCAGATACATCAGCAGGAACTTGTTCAGATACATCAGCATCAGCAACTTGTTCATCTGTTTTGGGTTTCTTAGGCTTCCTCTATATCTGACAATAACAACAATATACAATTTAAATTAGCACCAATACAAAACAATTTACAATTCAGTAAACAATTCAATAAACAAATTATTAATACCTTTCTTTTTTGAGCTTCTTCACTCACTTCTGAACTCTTGCATCCCCTTGAATTGTGGCCCAATTTGTTACATTTTGTACACCTATACTGCGTATTCTGCCCTTCAGTTTTACTGCATTAGGATCCTCATCAGGTTCCCTTCTCCTAAGCTTCTTTGGTCTCCCAGGACCCTTCTTATACACAGGAGGCAACACTTCCTCATTTGAAGTTGGAGGCCACGTGTTTTGGCCATTAATGGGGCTTATGCCATGGGAATAACATTCCAAATATTTCTCCTTGCTGTAACAGTTATCAACATAATCCATAGGCTCATAACCTTTGTAAGTCATCCCATCTATTGCATGTCTACATGGTATCCCTACCAATTGCCAATAATTACATGTACACGTTTTTCTAGCTAAATCTACTATAAAGCTTTTGACAAATGATGTGTGCTCTACTTGAAATTCTTCCTCAGCTGACCAAATGGGTAACCAATTACCACTGTGCTCAATCTCTCTATCTAATCTTTTCATAGGCTTAGGCATAATCCTATGCTGCCATTTGTGACCTTTCCTCCTTAAGTCAGCTATCCTACCCATCAAATATGTTCTAATCGATTCACACATAGAGATTATTGGTTTTTCTCTAGCACACAGTATTGTACTATTAAATGCCTCAGCTAAATTGTTCATTAGTACATCACACTTAGGGTAAAATGTAAAGGCATGTTTACACCATAAGTTGGTAGGAACTCCCATGAGCCATTCCCATGCCTTAACATCCAGATTCTTAAGCTCTTTCGTGTATTCCTCCCATGCTTGAAAATATGTAGCCTTAGCAGCCCCCATAATCAAGCCTCTCATTGCAGTACCTCCTCCAAATTTCTTCTTGAAATTGGCATATAAATGCCTCAAGCACAGCCTGTGTTCCACTGACTCAAACAGTTCTTCAAAAACAGCAACCAATCCCTAACCAGAACAAAATAAAACAGCAACTTATAAACAACAAAGTATAACAGATCTAAAAACAGTAAGTTATAAACAACAAAGTATAACAGATCTAAAAACAGTGAGTTATAAACAGTAAATATACCTTTTGTTGATCAGATATAAAAACCCAATAAAGGGCCTACATGCACTCTGGAACCCTCTTTTTGTGCCATTCAAACAAAAATAGAAAGCCCCAAATCTTGGTAGTAAGGTGGGTGGAACCCTATTGGCATTTATTTTGCAAGTATTACCTTGATTTGCCCTCAAAAGCTCACTAGATAACTCCAAAGAAGTGAATACTGTTTGGTTGCATCTCCTTCAACACGACCTGTTTCCATTTTTATTCCCTTCCAAGCCCTACCAACTGTGATACCCGTAGCGTATTTTCTCTTAATCTCTGTCATGACTTCAGCAATTTTGACATTGTTTGTGGACATAAGCCTCTCAGCCACAAGTTTGCTTACCCATTTGGAATTGGCATTTTTATTGTTAAGCACCCTCCCACACGTGTGTCTCCCCTTGTAGGTTTTTAACCCATACGTGTGGGTTTGACCTACTCTACTACAAAATGTCTCATACCCACAATCCCTCTTACACACAAGCCTAGCCCTATTTGGTTCATTTTTTTTGTACTTTAACTCCCTTCCATTTAAGACCGCATATTCCAACATAACCTCCTTAAACTCAGCAATAGACCTAAACTCCAAACCAATCTGAAATTTATAATTCTTATCAAACTCTTCTTTCTTGAAAACAGGGTACCTCATCTTGTTCAAACCCGTGTTATCTTCTTCAGATTCAGTAGCGCCACTATATAACTCCTCAATCTCATAATCATCTTCCATTTCATAATCAGCATCTTCATTACTTGATGAATCTAAAATCATTCCCATGGCAGCCCTTTTAGCAGGAGATATCACCTTACGAGTAGAACAAACCTTTCTTCTTCCTATTTGATCATTGCCAGTTAACTCAACTTCAAATCCATCATCTAGCCCAAGTTCCCTTTCCTCCTCACTGTCATCAAAATGAACCCCATGTTCAGGATCACTTTCCACATTACCTTCACCCTCCTTCACTACACCCTTACCACTGGATTCACCATCAATGATTTCCCCAACCAGTGATTCAACATACAAGTGTATGTCACAGTTATGGAGCAATGCGAACTCAGCAGATTTAAGAGCATCGTTGTCCACCTTCAGTGACTTATAACCCCCTTCATATTCTGCTGAATCAGAATTCCACCATAGGAAAAAATCTTCTTTATATCCTAAGTCCCTAACAAGCCCAACAGCTTCAAAGAAGCTCCACCTATCAACATCATTGATGTTTGCAACTGCTAGATCCCCTCCATTATAACCACTATTTTCCCCAACCTCAAACAGACCCCCATGGTGAATTATGAGACTGAAACTCATCCCTGTAAAATTGCCAAACACTATCAACTTTCAGAATTGCAAAAAAGACCCAATATTTTGAAGAATTGCAATTTTCAGTCAAAAAGGTCACTTTGAAAAATAATAACTCTTGTGGTCCCAATAACAGTTACCAACAACAAAAACAAGACAAACAAAGCACGAAAATAAGAACATCAACTTGCAAATTCAAACAGAAACGCGAAAGAAAGCAGAAAAATAAAAACAAAGCACAAAGAAAGCACAAAGGGATAATGGCTTCCTCAAAACCCAAAAACATCAACTTACAAATTCAAACAGAAACGCGAAAGAAAGCACAAAGGGACATTAATGGCTTCCTCGAAACCCAGAAACATCAACTTACAAATTCAAACAGAAACGCGAAACTAGAAAACGAAAGAAAGAAGAGAGAAACACTTACCTAATGGCTTCCTCGAAGTTCCTTCTCCTTCGTCACACCAGAGAACGCGAACCCAGATTTTCTTTTTCTTGCGAAAGAGAAATCTCTTTCTCAACAAACCCAGGAAAGAACAAACCCAGATAATCAGTTTAGCAGTCACACGTGGAAGACAACTGTTCAAAAGGGTACACCTGGCATTGGAAACAAAAAAAAACAAACACGTGGAAGACAACCTGTGAACTATTTAACGTCAGTCTAGCACTTGACTAACAGAAGGGGTGATAGCAAAACAAGTCATTTTGCAAGGGCTTTTTTCAAAAAAATAAAATTGCAGGGGCTTAAAGCAAAACACGCTATATTTGCATGGACCTAAAACATATTTAAGCCATTTTTCATGTAATAAATAAAATCAATCAATTTAACCACTAACAATTGTAATATTAAATCATATAGAAAAAAGGAGAAAACATGTGGCAACGGGAGCGGCAACGAGAGACTAACAACGAGATCGACAACGAGAGCGGCAACGGGAGTGCCAACAAGAGAGGGAACGAGAGCGACGAGGCTGTATATTTTACCTTTTACTCAATTATTAATATTATAAGAAGATACCGATTTTGTTTTAACTTTTTGCAACACAACTATTTTAGTAAATTCACCCCTAAAAGACAAAATTTGCAACACAACGAGAGCGGCAATGCGAGACTGACAATGGAATCGACAACGAGAGCGACAACGGGAACATGAGTGAGAACAATAGAGGCAAGGAGAGCGCCAACAGAGCGCCAACATGGATGCATATTTTAAAAAATCTTATTTTCTTTTTTCTTCATTTTTTCTCCATCTAAAATTTATTATTTATTATAATCTCTCTATTAAAACTATTAAAATCAGTCAATTTAACCACTAAGAGAGGTAACAAGAGACTGGCAATGGGAGCTGCAACGGGAGAGGTAACGAGAGCGCCAATAGGAGTGCCATCGGGAGTGCCAACGACTATGCAAACATGAGTGTCAACGGGGATGCATATTTTACCTCTAATGTCCAAATACATTATTATGGATAAATGTAATTCTCATTGTCAATCTCTTTCCACTTTGAATTTCAAATCATACATTTTGGACATTGTTCACAACTTATGATTATCTTCCAAATTACTATTATGACTTCATGGCAATACACCGATCATACAGTATCACCCGTGTCTATGAAGAGCTAAAATACTAGTATAGACGTAATATAAATAACATGACTGATCTCTCTTGTGGGTTATACAACAATTTGCTATATCAGAAGAGTTTGGATATATAGACTTAATATAAATAACTACCATGCTCTAAAGTCCATTCACATACCTAGGCAATTAAAAAAAATTGATGCATATAAATATTAAAAGTCCTTTCACTTACCAAATTAAAAGTGGGATCAATTTTAATGCACAAATATAAAGAATTTTATGAGTCCACTCAAAATTAATTTCATTAACCCAAAAGCTAAAAATTTTTACAATCAACTCTATTCACCTAAAAACAATTTTGATTTAATTTATATAGTTGTATAAGTGTTTTACATTATCTATCAATTACAAATACATCGTTAAAAATAAATTAATCAATTAATAACTGCTTATTAGTCGATTGATAATCGAACTATTCATGAAGTATAATTTAGTATAATTTGTTGCGATTGTAAAAACCGATAAAATATGTGTATGTGTATATAAATAAAACTCATCCGTCTCAATTTTATCGCACAAAGAGAGGAATATTGATCTCCAACAAAATTGATTTTATCAAAACTCATTTATTAGACTAAATTAACAGCCAAAAGTGAGAACCATTTGAGCCACTAGTGACGACGGAAGTGACGAAAATCAACATAACTTTTTTAAGACAAACGGCCAAAAGAGGGACCAATGCACAGACAGGCTTGCATTTGAGTCTGAGCCACTCTTCTAGTTCGTTCTACTTTTGATTTCTTACACCCTCACCAGCTTCCTCTGAAGATGGGGAGTATCTTTGTACTTTTCCTCGTTTTGGGTACTCTCTTCTCCCACTTCTGACTTCCTTTCACTATTTTACTCCTAACATTTATTTTAATTTTGATTTGATGTTTTTCTTGGTTGCTGAACTTTTCTTTTTAGCGAAAGATGTAGAAATTAACTTCTTTTTCGTTCTGTTGTTATTTCAGCTTCGTTTGGGTATGCATTGGCTGAAGACGGGTTTTGCTCCGCTCCTTCTGTGCTTCGCGAGGGATCAAAATCGAAGCCTCTTTATTGGAAAGTCGCCGACCGCACTCTATCTCCTCTTAACCTTAAAGGTCACTCAAATATTTTTGTTCTGCAAATTGCATTGTCATCTTTTAAAAAAAAAACAATTTGTTGTTAGTATCACGTTTATTGTTAAACCGAAGAAGAGTAAAATTGAGTTGAAATCAACTACACCAAATGAACGTGTTCTGATGTTCTATTATAGACATAAACATAGTTATGAAAATAGCATCTGAGGAGAATATCCATGAGCCAATGCCCAATGGCTTATTTTATAAATCTAGTTAGAAAAGGGAGTTTTCTGTATGTTTTTATGATAGAATTAGAAAGTGGTCTTTGTAGTAATACAAAATACAATTTAGTTCCAATTTTGCAAACAAGTTATTTACATAGAAAACTATAAGTTAGGTATGATAAGACACATATAATTGTACTGTACATTTCTTGGCAGGCGTGTGAGTTGGGTCAAATAAAATGCAAAAAATTTATTGCATCCACTTTGGTTGACACATTCCCACTACCTACAGTAGTGTACTTCATTACTATGAGATTGTTATTATTGTTTGCTGAAAGAATTGGCTTAAGTGGTGAAATGTGACACCCAACCACTAGGCTTGAATTGATTATTGGTATACTTGCTTGAGTTTTCATCTTTGTTTTATTTGTCAACCATATCATTTTTTTTAAGATTTTAAGGTCCTATAGCCGCTGATTCTTGATTTATTTTGATGGTGTATTGCTTGTCAGATTTGCCTGGATTCACACGTAGTGTTTATAAAAAAGACCATGCTTTGATATCACCAGAAAGTCATGTATATAGTCCATTGCCTGATTGGTACTCTACTCTTAACTTTCCTCATTTGTTTTGGTTAAGACATTGAAGCCTCTTGCTGTGTGCTAACTCGACTTGCTTTGACAGGATAAATACATCTGGGGCATATTTAATTTCACCAGAAATAGGCTCACACTTTGTAATGTACCTAGCAAAGTTAAAAGGTTTGATTGTGTTTCACTGCAGAGTCTATTATAATTACTTAGTTGCCTAAATACGGGTGATATTCTCTCATTCCTCAGATGAAACATTTTTGCTTCAGCAAGGGGGAATAAATTATTCCAGAATGTGTATATTTGCTCAGATACTAATTATGTGATGTCGTTTTCTGCTCATATACACTGATGCATAATAGTTATGCCGTTTCTTTCCTTCTAATCCAAAATGATATTTCTCTTTTCTCCGGTCCTATGCTCCATGTCATACTGGTCTGAGTATTGTGTCCACATACTTAGCCCTGGAATTGCTTGTAACTCGTAACTATACTTTAGCATACTATATTGCATGATTCGTGCATTATGTTTGGTGCCCTGTTTATTCCGTTATCCTATAACCATTCCCCTCTGTGGTTAGATCTTTTATTTTGTTGGCCTAGTTTTAATTATTTGGCAATTTTTAAGGATTATAATTGTGTTGTATTGGGTTACAATGCCATTATATCCTCCAAGCATAAGTTGACACTTCCCCTTAATTCACCCATGCTGGCTATTCATTTGTCATGTTTAATGTTTTCTGCGCTGTGCAATTTGGACTTTTTCATTGAAACTGGCTTAGCATGTATACTTCTGATGTATGCTTTTCCCCTTTTGCAGATAATTCAAGATCAGGACAACCCCCGTATGATGTGGAGAGGTTGTGAACTTGTTATTTCACCTTTTCAATTCTAATGCTCCCCATTTCCATTTCCATTTCCATTTCCATTTCCGTGATGCTTCAAGCCACTTGACATTGTTTCTAGCCCATACATGTTTTGATAAATTTACAAGATTCTTTTGTGTAGATTCATCTTTGTGCTGCAAGGTTCTGTCACAGTCAGTAACGCTTCTGGTGTTAGCCATGTACTGGAGGTAATAAGATTATGATCGTTATGTACATTGAGTGGTCCTATCAGTATGGTACTAGTTTTGAGCACTTCAAAAATTAACGTCCCTAATAATTATTATATAAGTCCCGGGTTTGATTGATGTGCTTTCAAAATACCAATTGGTCCTTCTTTTTAATAATGGAAGAAGAAAATAATGGTGGAAAGAAAACATATATGGGGGAGAATAATGGTGGGCCAATTTGGTGAAAAAAATTTAAAAAGTCTACCCATGTAAAATTAAATACCGATCCCGATCTAAGCAGTGATGTTGGACAAAGCATGGTGGGCTCAAACCATGGAAAGCCCAGAATATGAAGATTGGATCAACTGATGGAACACACAGGAGCAAGAAGCAGTGTAAGAGAATTATTAAAAACAGAAAAATAAGCGCCTAAGCTCTTACAAGTTACAACTGAAAACTAGAGCCTCAGCTCCTTAGAGAAAAATAATTATTTCCTACAACCCGAAAATGACTACTAGCATCACGTTACTCCCCTCGCTATAACCATAGTGCATGGCCTAACCAACTTGCCAACTTAGCAACATGAATACATAATTCATTCTCTCCCCCCACACCTTTCTTTTTCTCATGAATATAGACCTTATAGATCATGGGCTTTCCATAGTTCAAGCCTAATAGTGGTCTATGCTTTGTTCAGCCTCATTACTTACTCCGTGTTCATTATCCAGCCAGTGGTCTATCAGATTCAAAATTGTGTAAGCTTTTGAATTGGGCTTAAATTCATGATACATGCATGAAATGTTTTTATTATAGAAGAATATAAAAATCAACATTGACTGATGTGGCTTTAAAATTTTATTCCATATAAAGAAAGCATAGAAAAATGCATTTCTGCTGATAGATAGCATTACATAATATTGTACAGCTCATTGTTTTCAGTACAGTTACAATTGCATACACTGTACAGTTACAATTGCATACACTGTACAGTTACTGGTATAAGTAACTGTACAGTGAAGTATTCTGTTAGGTTAGTTTCTGTTCAGTTAGACTAAACACCAGAGAAATAATCTGGTATAAATACCTTCTCATTGTAATTCAGAAAAGTAAGGAAAAACAGAATTCACAAGATTCAGTTACTGAGTTCCAATTCTATCATGGTATCACGACGGTGACTCCACCACCGTGGTGCGATCCTCCGTGCTTCTGCGTTGTCGCTATCAATGACGATTCCTACGTCTCAAACGCCACTGTTTGTGGCGTCGCCTTCTTCAAACACACCGCTCGCAAGCTTCAATTACAAAATCTTGTTTGGGTGCAGCAAATCGAACCGGTGCTTCGAGCTCATCGCTTACACCGTTACTGCGTCTCACCGGAGATCCCATCTGCCCATTCTCAAGTCATTCCTTCTCAGGTCTTGTTCAACATCCAACCTGACTATCATTTCCTTCGTTCATTTGGATGTGCCTGTTACCCTCTTCTGAGACCCTATAATAAACATAAGTTGCAATTTAGGTCATCTGAATCTATTTTCCTTGGTTATTCCTCATCTCATAAAGGCTACAAGTGTTTGGACTCCTCTGGGAAGTTATATATCTCTAAGGATGTTTTCTTCAATGAGCAACATTTCCCATTTAAACATAAGCAGACTACTACTAACACTAATCATCCTTCACTTCCCACATCTGTTCCCTTAAACATAATAGCGTGACAGTGGCAACTAACCCTAGACTATTTGCACACTGCTTTTCTATGTCCAGCATGACTGGCTCTTATTGATTACCATCTTAAAATATGCTTTCTTATTTCTCATCTCACATTCTATTACTTGGTTTTCTCAATTTTTTTGCTTTGAATTTCTAATGGAAGACTGGTTTCCTTGGCAAACCCTCTTGTTTTCAAGTTATATAAAGAAAGTGTAGAAATATATATTTCCCACTAGCGTGACACTCCACCTCCCATTTGTTTATGCACATGTTTGGTGAAAAATTTGGCCACTGTAACAGTTGTGGTGTCTTTCAATTTTTTTTTTCTGGCCACTAGCCTATATAGCATATCCTTGAAAATTTTGATTATCACAATACTCTTTTAGAAATACTAAATAAATTTTGATACTGTATTTTCAATTCCAGGTGGATTCATATGCTTATTTCCCTCCAAGTTTTGAACATTCAATTGAATGTGATGCACCTGCTATTATTGTCGTGTTTGAACGAAGGTTTGTACTTTATACTTCCACCCTTCTATAATTTACAAATAAATCCCCCATACCTGATCATTATGAGAAATGAGAAATCATGTAATTAATTTTATTGAAAATGGATTGGTAAACCCATTTCATATTTCAAGATTCTTTGACAAGTAGTCACTCACAATATAAATTGGTAAAGTTTTCAAGGATTACGTATTATAATTTTGTTTCATTCATTAAAATATTGAGCACATGAGTAATCTAAGTAACCTGTCAGCTATGCTCTGCTGCCAATTGACGACAACCCAGAGCCAGTAATTAATTCAACAGATAAGCAGCCGCTCATTGAAACTCCAGGGGAGGTAAGTTGTTCTCGTATTCTGGAAGTTATTATGTTTTGTTTAAGTATCAGGCAAAATGTCAAGATCTTGATTTTATCTTCCTTGATTTTCTCTTAATCTGGCAGATTTCATTCTCCTTGATTTGGTAGATTTGTTTCTAATTTGAATTGTTTTTATTTCTGTCTTTTTATTAGTATCTGATTAGTCCTTGATTTAAGGAACAACACTTGTTGTAATTTTTCCTATATAAGCAGTCCTAGACTGCAGAATAATACAAGGAGGTATTCTCCCACTACTTTCTGCATGCTTTATTTCTCCCTTTTGTTTAAGTTCAACAATTATATTTTTCCAACATATGATGATACTTTATAAAAAAATAGAAGACCCTGTTACATATTTAAATACTCTGTACATGTTAACGTCTGGCTTTTCTGGATGTATTACACCGAATGATTCAGATCACTTATTCAAGTTAATCTGACAGTCCATGTTTAACAACCCTCACGAGTCACTGGATGATACGCTTTAGGCTATACACTTGTTATACATTAAAATTTCCCCATTTCTTGAGGCATATCCTCAACAATCAAGTCTTTATGTTTTATTTTACTCTGTCCCCCCCTACTTGGTAATCAATATTGCAATTTTTACTCACGTACAATCGTACATCTACAGTTTTAATTTCTTTCTGTATGCATTATCAGATTTTTGAACTGCGAAAGCTTCTTCCAACATCTCTGGCATATGACTTCAATATCCATGTAAGCTCAAATCTCTCATGTACTTTGGGTCCTATTCTTTTGACAAAGTCTGTCTAATATCCTATTATCATGGCTTTGGGTCATTTTTAGTCATAACTAATTGTGCCCTTGCCTGCAGATTATGGATTTTCAACCTGGAGAATTTCTCAATGTGAAGGTAATCTTCTGTCATGCTGCCTATAAAGTAGTGATATGGATATGCTATGCATGTATGTCCTACAGCTAGCTGCATTAAAATGAGGGTCATATTACAGTGGGGGTGTTGGACCAATTCCAGTATACCAGGTCGTACAGTCCCTTGAGAATTGAAAGATCGTAGTACTAATTTTATATTTTAAAATTTATGAACTATCACTTAACTAGGATTGAAGAGAGTTCTTATTCTTCTGATTAATATATCAATATATTATTCTTCCGATTAGTATATCAATATATGAGTCTAAAATTCAATCAGAGAATGGCTAGTTCAGTGAAGCATTAAGAACCAAAGATAAACTCTGAATTTCATTTATACAAAGAGTCTCAAATAACAGTCACCGATACATCTGCAAATTCAAGCCACACCAATATCTCAACTAAAGGGATTCAACCAAGGATGTCAAACGCGAGAGTCTATGTAAGGAGGACTAAGTTGTGAACATGTTATCTTTTTCAAAAAAAAGTTGTGAACCCCTTATGCTCTTTGTGTGCAAATTCAAGCCACACCAATATCTGAAAGTTTGAAGGCCTTTATTAATTTTTGTAAGTTGTGTCTTTGCAGGAAGTCCATTATAATCAGCACGGTTTGCTGCTATTGGAAGGGGAAGGCATTTATCGACTGGGTGATAGTTGGTAAGGGTTATAGAACTAACTTGACAAAAAAATTTGGCCTATATGTTACATGGAGTTCTAGATAGTGACATTCTTTGCTTTCATTAAACCTAATGGTTACTTTCACATTTAAAGGGGAAATTTCACTGGTCCATGCGGAAGTGTTAGGTTCCCACCTATACTTATATTACAATTTCTGCTTTTATATACAAAATCTAACTTGTGCCATGCTATGTCTATCTAGTCCCCTTGAGCTTTTGTGTTGAATTTGGGATCTAGGACCGATGTTGGCTACTAAGGCTTTGTTTTCTGATTGTTGTTTTTGTGGGTTTTTCTGTTAATAGGTATCCGGTTCAGGCCGGTGATGTCATTTGGATGGCACCATTCGTTCCGCAATGGTAAGTTACATAAAACTACACTGTTCGCCCCCTGTTCGGGTTCCCTTTAAGTTGAGCATATAGACAAGTACTTTCTTCATGATATTCCTCATATGTAACTTCCATATAATCTTGCAACATATGTCCTAATACACGCGATGTTGTCTTCAGGTATGCTGCCCTAGGGAAAACTCCAACGCGATATCTGCTGTACAAAGACGTAAACAGAAGCCCATTATAATTGTGATTTTGATTTTTTTTTTGACCAAATAATTGTGATTTTGATGGACGTTAAATGAATGACATGAATGATAGTTGCTACCTTCTTATTTAATAATCTAAATAAAAGAAGACCTGTTTCTGTGTACATTTATTAGGGGTCATATGGTTAGTTCACTTTAATTTGATTTCTGTTTATAAGAAAAGGAAATTAAAAGAAAGCTAAGCAACTATGCCTCCCTCCTTTGACAGGAGCTTTCCATTGGAATGTTTCCAGAAGAAAGTATGAAATCACTATGGCTCGTGCCAATAACAAGCAGCCGTAGAGATTGAGTAATGCTGGGAAACATTAATTAAGTTGCTTAAATTATATGTGGTATTTTGAGCCTACAGAGACATCCAAATTGGAGTTTTTGCTTAGAAACATTTTATAGCTTCCTCAATTTGAAATTGAAAATCAATGCATTACAGTTTGTATTGTGTAATGTATAAAGCTACTTTTGATTATTTGAGTTTTGGAATTGGTAGTCGGCAGATGGATTTATTTATGTACCGCTAGGATTGATTCACTGTGAAGTGTGAACTGCATTATAAGGTTGAAATTTGAATGGAGACAACAGAAATAATATAAGAGCAGAACTGTATCAAAATCAGCTGCTTCAAAATCAATAGTCAAAGTAACAGTTATCTTAAAAGCAGAGGTTGTGATGAACCATGTGGTATAAAGTCCAAGAGCACTTCACATATAATATTGTGCTTTTGCAATGGGAACACAGAATTTGGAATCCCCTTTACCCTATCTTTAGTTTTGTGATACAATATTATTATCAAGAGATATTTAATCTTTTGATGGCTATCAGCTAGGGGCCAAAAATAAAACATTGGAATATGGATTAGAATAACCAATAACATGTGGTATATGAACTTCCGCGTGCCTCATATACATTGGAATATGGATTAAAATAAAACATGCATCTATGAGATTTAATCTGAAGTGGCCCCCCTTTGTGTGTAATGATTGGTAAGGGTGAGAGCAAAATCATATGCACGTATGATTTCCATTTCATGTTATCTTAATAGGAATATTATCATAGTAATTAACTTGGACTGCTTTTCTGCTGGAAAGTATTATCTTTTACAAATATTTTGTGTCTCCAAGGTTTTCAAATCCAGAGTTTAATATCATAGAATTTCTTACATTTTAGATCTTTACAGGTCTCTAAATTCGATTCTGAATTCCTTCTCAATGATTCACTGGCTACTAAGTGATCATTCCCTAATAAGAGATAAATATATAATGTCTTTCATCATCAGATTAAAATGCAAACCATAGGATGATTCTTCTAGCATATATTCACAATATGTTTTCTGACCACATACTCATATACTTGTTAATTCTAGCTTTTGCAAATGCTTGATTTATAAATCACTTGAAGCACAATTTGGTCCCACAATATACGGCTCCCATCAGTGGTCTATTACTCTATAGGGATATGCAAGGGAAAAAAATTCATTGTCTAGGCTTCTTAGGATATGATTGTGCTATGTTCAGTGCGGTTTGCATTGCAACGTTACCAATCCGGGCACCAGAAATTGGCTCCAAAATCCAACGAGTATACTATTTTTTATATATGTAATGGGAAAAGAAATAATTTCTTTATTAGACAATGCAATATCGCAAAAAATTGGAAGAGGAAAGTACAACAAAATTATGTAACTTGAGGCTGAGCTGATGGCAACATCCTTAAGCATATTCATGCTTGAAACTGTAGAAACCATTAGCAATGCTAATTGGGTTAACTAGGTCAATGAAAAGGGTACTCAAGGTGTAGTTCACGTGGTTGACTTCAGGGTCGGCTCAACGCCGAAGCTTCTAAAGCTAGGGCTTTGAGCCTTATAATTTGTTAATAAAAACAGCTTCAAATTTAGTGTTTACATGATATTATTACCAATTACTTTTTATGTATAGAAAGTTTGTTAATTATCGAAAAAAAATGTATAGAAAGTTTGTTTAACTCATAGTATAATACAATACTCTGTGTCTCAAGGACTTGTGTGTTCAAGTCCTATTTTAGATAATTTTGTTGTAATTTTTATGAGTATTTGCGTATGTGTGTGTAAATAGCCAAATTTTTAGGTCACGGTTCAAAGTTCACTCTAGCCTCAGTAAGTACTCTAGTTGAGTTGGGACATTTGAAGAAGGTGGTGAAGAAACCCCGAATTCAAATCTCTACTACTAATAACTAACTTAGGGGCGCTAACGATACACTTTCTAATAAGCATTTCCTAACACGCTCTCTTATTAGTTGGATTTCAAATGAGTCATACTAAATCATGTGGATCCAATGTAAATTTGGTGGGATCCTTATAAATTTCAACCAATATAAATGAGTGTGTCTAAAAGAGTGTAATAGAGAGTATGACATTAACATTTCTCTAACTTCGTGTTTTAAAAACCGAGCCAACTGAACGGTTCAATTAGTTAAACCATGAACTGACACTGTCTACAGTTCAATTATTTAAGCAATTCAATCACAGTTTCATTAGAGTTTTAGCATTTTAAAGCAATTGAACCATAGTCAGAAGGTCTCATGGATTTAATGTTTAGTTTGATTTTCAAAATACTGCTCTAATTAACATTTTGCCAATAATAAAAA
Source organism: Astragalus membranaceus (assembly GCA_039519185.1). Classification (NCBI taxonomy): domain Eukaryota; kingdom Viridiplantae; phylum Streptophyta; class Magnoliopsida; order Fabales; family Fabaceae; genus Astragalus; species Astragalus membranaceus. The sequence goes on along the minus strand of CM076846.1, from coordinate 159,256,982 downwards.
AGGGAAAAAGCAAACAAGGATACCTACCGAATCTGAGAAAGTTTGCAAGAAAAGAAAGGTAAAAGAAGGCATTATGTTGTAGCTTTGGATTATTCGCGTTGATTCATGGTAATTTTTAAGTTTCCTTTTCTCTTCTAGAGTGACCCTTTCACCGTTTTCCCTCTCCTGTTTTATTAGTATAGGAAAATGCTAGATGCTACGATAAATTTTTGCAAGAAAGAGAAGAATGTTATGTGGCAACATAGAAAGCACCACAAATTGTAACTACCCACTCTCTCTGTCTCCCATGTATTGTTAGCAAGTTGTTGACCAGTCAAATGCCCTATTTTTATGCATTCTGCTCTTTCTTGCAAAAAATCTCTCGTAACAAATAGCAATGCTCATTAGTATATTGTCTCTTGCGGTGATGTAATAAAAGCAAATCAAGCATCTTTCATACATGGAATGAGACCTGAAACAGATCCTGTGATGTGAGGGTGTGTGGCCACTAAGTATGAGAGGAGAGGTGAGGGATGAGGTCAATGCAAATTTTGATGACCTACTTATAATAATAAATAGAAATCAAAGCAAAAGGGTAGGTGCAACTTAACCACCAATTACATTGAAAAGTGTAAAAATTTCACTCCCTTAGTGCTTAATTATTTTTCTCATAGATTACTGTATTAATTATGTGAATATGCTTAAATCGAACCCTCTTATGATTAATAATCCCATATATATGCCACTAAGCGCACGCTGGTTGTGTCATATATATAAGTTTGCACATTGCATGGCTCCAATGAATGCTTTCATTTGAAGCTATTTAATTGATGATTATCTATTAATATTGTGTAAAATTTTGGGAAATAAATGGCAACTGTATTAAATAGATATAAATGGCCAATAATCAGCAAGAGCACAAGATTATCACCTATTGCAACAAGGGAAGAATTGTAAGTTTAGGATGAAAGTCAACCAGTATTCATTATAGCGAGATTGGTTCAACTAATAACAGGATCAAACAGGACTGAGAAAAAGATTTTGAGTTTAACTTGTGAATTTTATTTGATAAGTTCCCTTGTTTTAAATATAATTTAAGTTGATTGTTTTTTAAGAAACACAGAACAAAAACAAACTAAAGTTTAACATGCTCTATCCCTATAGCATCGGCTATAAAGAGAGGTGAAACCTGCATATAGCATAAAATACCATATTTGTTATCTATGCTAAAAGAATATGTTTGGCCATATATATATATATAGGAAACATATATTATAAGAGAACTTTTATAATGAGAGGATAAGAGGAATCGATCATGACCATTGATCAAATCATGAATGGTTGAGATTAAAACAAAAAGTTAACATGATAACTACCCACAGTTTAATCACAACCACCCATGTAGTGTTATAGGGTCGAGATTTACTCCTCTCATCTCTCACAATAAACTATCCTCTCACATTATACATCCCATATATATATATACTCGTTTTTTAACATTATAAAAAATAATAATAAATAACTTTTCTTTGTTAGTGGACATAAATTTAAGTTTTTATATCGATTTTTTTGGACAAATTATTAGATATATAGTTAGTTAGTTAGATATATAGTTAGTTAGTCTCAAACTTTTTGCTAGTTTGTTGTATTAGTTGCTAATGATTAGTTAGATTAGTTGGCTATTATTTTACCTTTTTACCCATTGTAAGTAGCTAATATAAAGACTAGCTACTGTACTCTTTGTAATTCATTCAATTCAATTGATTCATCAATCAATCCAATATTCAGTTTTCATTTCCAATTATGTTATGGATTGAATGTTTAATATGATATCAGATGTAAATTAAAGATTCTTCCGCACTCTGCAACTATTCGATATCATCTCCACTTGAGTTTCAATCTTCAATTTCTTGTTCGATTCTCTCTTGTTCTGTTTTGGATTCTCCAAATTCAAACATGAGTTCCATCAATCTCAGTTTCGCAGGTTTTACAGTTTCCTTTTTCTTCGTGATTCGATTTCATTCTTGCATCTTGCAATTTCTTTTCAGCATCTGTTTTGTTCGCTTTTGTTTCCTTCATGATTACAATTTTTTTGCTTGTGATTCCAATTCCGTGTCTGTTTAATTCAGTGATTTGAAATTTCGTTTTCAATTTCTGCAATCTGGATTTCATTTTCTTCTGCGATCTTCATCTGCTCTTCGAGTGTTGATCTCGATCGTGTTTCCTTTTGCGACGAACACTTTTCAGTTCGATTCGCGTTTATGGTTCTTGAATCGGTTTGATTCTTGGATCGTTCTCTCTTAATCTTTGCTGTTGATGTGCGTTGCGTTCTTTCCTCGTCACGTTTGCGTGTTCCGCATTTTCGCACATCGCGTTTTTGGCGTTCTTTCACATCGCCGTATTGCATTCCGCTTCATTGTCCTCCTTTCTTTTTGATTTCCGATGATTGTGATCTGAAGCGGAGTTCCATTTTCATTTTGGATCGAGTTTCGATTTCGTTTTCGATCTTGAACCAAATTTTGTTTTCTTTACCAAACAACATTCAAGTTGTTTGCTTAAATGCCTCAAAGAGATAAAAAATTTTTTCTCTTTGATGATTGTCTCCAAAAGGTTCCTATATTAAGTCACATTTTTTTTCCAGAAAATTTTCCTTTCATTGAGTTGCTATTTGATTTGTATTCTGATGGGCAACTTGTCTCATGTTCCATCGGTAAGAAAGGTTCTTGTCTCCATTAGATAGGTGGTGCTCAGCTTTATGTCCCACCTGGAAAATGGCTCTCGATCACTTTTTAGGGATGCAATTCAAGTTTGCTTAATGGTAATGGAGAAAAGATAGCTTGGTGGTTGATCTTGGATTGGCAGTTCACATAGGGTTCAGAATGAATCTTTATTTTTTGCCGATGTATTCCCGGCATTTCTCGTTGTAATTTTTCATTGTAATTTTCTTTTGTTTTGATGTATCTTTCTATTGTTCATGTCAAGCTAGAAGTGTTGTGAATAACTTCTAGCTTGTGGGGGACTATTAGATATATAGTTAGTTAGTCTCAAACTTTCTGTTAGTTTGTTGTATTAGTTGTTAATGATTAGTTAGATTAGTTGGCTACCATTTTACCTTTTTTACCCCTTGTAAGTAGCTAATATAAAGACTAGCTACTGTACTCTTTGTAATTCATTCAATTCAATTGATTCATCAATCAATCCAATATTTCAGTTTTCATTTCCAATTCTGTTATGGATTGAATGTTTAATACAAATCCCCATGTATTGATACCCTAGAAAAGGGAGACAGATTGTCGATGTTTACGTACATGGATCTGGATATCTCTAATGGTTGGAGGGTTCAACAAATTTCATCACTGTCTAAACACCTTTCATGGCCGCTTGCGGTAGCAAAAACGTGCGATGAGATTTGCTCAAGACGAAGGCAGTGGAAAAGACAGGAGGTGATTCGTGCACTTATATACATTTTAGTAAATGATAGCTAATTAAATGAATTATCTACTTCTTTTTCGGAGTGTTATCATAATCAGACCTTATGTTAACCCAGAGCGTGGGGTTCAGTGGTTGAGGCTGATCCTCCCTTAACCAAGGGTCGGGGGTTCGATCCCCACCTTGGGTACGGAGCAACGTTAAAACTCAGGGCCAGCTGTCCTGCCCTCGAGACACCTACAATTCAGTGAGGAAATTAGTCACTGCGGTCGGCGGTGGATACTCTGGGTAAAACCAAATAAAAAATCTGACCTTATGTTATTAAATGGCACAACATCCTTAACATAAGACTTTATGTTATTATATGCTTACCTAGCAAATTTTGTCGAAGAAGATCCTATCTTATAATTAAGGCATCATAGAACTTCAAATCAACTTAAAAATGATTCCTTCAAGAGATAACTTCTATTGACCCTTCTTATTTTATTTTGTTTTATTTGGTGTTCTAAATTCACGCAATTATGATCTTAATTAGGTTAAATGTTGGTTAATGACACGATATCATTACAATAAGTTCTTGCATTTCTTATTCAGTTTTATGAAAACGTATGTGTGAAACTGCTTCCATCCGGCCAATATTCCAAACAACCGAATCTGGAGTGATATCATTATCTTGCATCGACAATTTTGCATTATCTTGTTTTGTACTAGTATGTGAACCTCGTGAATCAGCACGATGTCAAGTTGGAAAGTGGTTATTTATTTGATTAGATAGCCACTAATTAAAATGAAGGACACGCCTTGCGTACGAAGCAGCGTTAAAACTCTGGGCCAGCTGTCCTGCCATTCGAGACACCTACAATGAGCGAGAGATTAGTCACTGATGTTCGTGCGGTGGATACCCAGATTTACCCAAAAAAGTAACTTCTAAATAATGGTCTTAATTTTTTCACCAAAAAAAATGGTCGTAATTTGTTGCATATTAATTTATTGATTATTAAATATATTTAAGACAAGTGTTTGACAATTCATCTTATTTAAATTGACCTCAAATTAAATTATTTTAAATGGCAAAAGTATATATTAATATAAAGGAGAGCGCAAAAAGTACTCTACCTTACAAAACAAACGAAAACAATGAGAAGACCAAAGAAAACCTCAACTCGGAAGAACAAAAAATAGAGGAGAGAAAGAAAAAGGGGGTGGAAAGCTCGAACTAGTCTACCTAGTCGTACAATCCAGAGCATCGACACACCACTCATAAAAGAGACAAGTTTGACACCTGCTATTTGCTAAGAATCATCTCTAGGGCAAAACTTGTATCTGCTCCAATACATGTTGTCTATTATCACGACATATCGAAAATGTGATTATTTTAGGCCTCTCAAATAGACAAAATATCTGAATGTAAAGAAATCATACTTCAAATAATCGAGAAGCGTCGTCAGGAGGGCTCCCCCTCCGCCTCTTGGTTGCCCCCCAATCCCTCCAACGTCTCACACCCTCCTCTGCCTCTCCACCCCGTCTCGCCCCCTGCTGCGCACCTCACCACCCTTCTTATCCTGCCTCCCTCATCCTCTGTTCCTATCGAGGTGCTGGCTCCCACTTCTCGCCGCCGCAATCCTCTCTCTTCTTCACCCTTCTCTTTCCCTTCTTTGATTCACCCTTGTTTCCCCTCGTTTGCTCAGTTATGTGCTTCATATGATGGAGGTGTATTCGGGTTCTTCTATTGCTTGGGTGTATTCACATGAATTTCAAACAAGAAATGATTTATCATTGAGAATTTTGCACCAAAAGCACAAACAGAGATGATTTTTGTTGTGGGAAGCATCATATGAAAAAACAGGAGGATTATTTAAACCTTCAAATGAAGTTTTCTAAAAGAAAATATTATCTTAAATAAACATTCAGATAATGTTTATCCAAGAAAATATTATTTGAACACTCCATGATTTTAAATTAAACATGATAGACTACATGTATTTTTAAACATTATTTGAAGTATGATCTTTTTTTTGATAATTGAAAGATTTTATTGATAGAACCTAAACCAAGCAAAAGGAAGACTAGGAAAGGATGACTTTGTCCAAAGTACACCAACACACCAAAGACTCAAACAACACCCAAATACACCTACAACTGCTGCAAACAACACCTACAACTGCTACAAACAACAATCAAGAAAAGATGAAAATACATGCATCCCAAACAAAGACACCCCAAAGCTGACACAAAAGACGCACTAACAAAACACTAGGACTAAAACCAAAAAGACCACAAAACATCAAGGGTAAAGCCCCTAACTACACCAAAGCTACACCAAAATCTACACATCGGCAGAAAAGGAAACCCTCCTAGTAGTCAAAACACCACAACAAGCCACCCAAAAAACTGTCTTTGGCCAAACTTTACGAAGGTCCAAAGCACCAATACACCAATACACCAAACTAGAGGCACCGCCAAGACACCAAAGCTACCACCAAAACACCTTACTGAAGTCTGTGAGGTTCCAATTTAGGGAACTCAAACACCCTGTACTCCTAAACCCTACACCAATACACCAAACTTGCCAAAACACCGAAGCTACCACCAAAACACCAAAGCTACCATCAAAACACCTTAGCAACGTCCGTGAGGTTGCAATTTAGAGAACTCAAACACCTTGTACTCCTAAACCCTACACCAAACTAGAGGCACCTCCAAGACACCAAAGCTACCACCAAAACACCTTAACGGGGTCAATGAGGTTCCGATTTAGAGAACACAAACACCTTGTACACCACCAAATTAAAACTCCTCTCAGAGTGAATCTGAAAAACGATAAAGCTCACGAAAAATTTACATTAAGTTGCTACTAAGTAGTTGCTTCTTCTCCATTGTTTGGCATCAGTGCACCGCCTAAACCCACCCAAAAAGTAAGCATCAAGCTTTGGAAAAAGATCTCTATTTCCCCTCTTCACTCCTCATCTCCATTACTAAAGTTTTGGTGTGTATAGAGAATAGTTAGACTCCTTGTCACACTTTCATGTTTATATTCACAAAACTATAGTAATAGAAGAAGAAAAATGAGAAATAGTTAAAATCCATTCCCTCAAGCTTTTTGCTTTAAGTGCTATAGGATATAACGAACTTCAAAAGTTCCAATAAGGAGTAGAGAACCAATATAGGTATACAATATATTGAGTCATAAAATTAGTTGACTACATAAAGGACGTATTGATTAAATCACATCTGTTCCAGACTAGGCCGATGGCCCAATCCTTGTTGTGGGCTCAAACCGGCCCACTTCGCTGTAGCTTCACTCGCCAGGGACACACCGAAGGCGTAGGAAGCGCAATCAACGGCCAGGATCAACTCGGTTAGGAAGTGAATTGATTAGAGGTAAGAATATAGGAGAGAGTGTGTACCTTTGGCATTGCATTGAATTCTTATAATTTATAGATTAAAGGTGTGCTGACCTAATGAGGGACTCGAGGGTAATGACAGCTTCGGCCATGTTAAAACGTGACCACCTGAGAGACTCTAGGTTTCAGTTTAATGTCGCCTTCAGGGTAGTTTACCAGGACTCGGCCCAGATCGAACTCGCCCTTCAAGGTAATGGCAGCTTCGGCCATGTTAAAACGTGACAACCTGAGGGACTCGAGGTGTCAGTTTAATGTCGCCTTCAGGGCAGTTTACTAGGACTCGGCCCAGATCGAACTCCCCTTTCAGGGCAATGGCCGCTTCGGCCATGTTAAACGGACTCGAGGTGTCCGTTTAATGTCGCGTTCAGGGCAGTTTACCAGGACTCGACCCAGATCGAACTCGCCCTTCAGGGTAATGGCAGCTTTGGCCATGTTAAAACGTGACCACCTGAGGAACTCGAGGTGTCAGTTTAATGTCGCCTTCAGGACAGTTTACTAGGACTCGGCCTAGATCGAACTCGTCCTTCAGGGAAATGGCAGCCTCGGCCAGTAATCTTTGCGACTTCGAAATCCAAAGATCTTTGTATCCCTTGGGACAATTTACCGAGGCTTGGACCGAATTGAACTCATCCCAACGGGTCGCCACTACCTCGGACACTAGCGATGTCGAGCTCGGTGTCTCGGGTTCCGGCTTAGCGTGGAACTTTAAGGCGATCGTTCAACCGATCCCAAATCCTTCCCTTCAACCTCGGAACTCACTTTTACTAAGCCCTCAGTGTGAGGAAAATTGTAGCCGATCCATATATATTAGATGGTTGAATATTTACAAAGTCAGATTACATCACGCCCGTAGGCTTATTCCGGGGCCTAGGTGACACGTGACCTTCCTGCGTTAACCCCTTCTTCATGATCAATGTACTTCTGAGACCTCCGGAGGAACTCCGCGAGAGTCTCGGGCTGATTTACTTTGACATCAGTTTGAAACAAACTCCCTTCACGAAGTCCACCTCCATGAAGTAAAGTCGGAAAGAGTCGTCAAGGTTTCGGACTTGCGTAACTTCACGGTTGAATCTCTCTATATAGTCTCGGAGAGACTCATTCTCACCTTGCCGAATTGCTTGCAGCACCTTCGGGGATTTCAGCTTCATGTTGGAGTGAGCGAAGCAAGCAGAAAAAAGCTTAGCCAAGTGGTCCCACGAAGAGATGGTGTTTGGCTTAAGGGCCATGAACCAATCCAAAGTCGTTTGCTCCAAAGTGAGAGGGAAAATCCGACACTTAATCTCATCCGGGACGTTCCGGTATTACATCATCGTATCAAAATAGTCGAGGTAACGATCCGGATCGCCGGTTCCATCATGCATTTTCAAACCCTCAGGGGGTTTCTCGAGGTGCTTCGGCACCGAAAAGTAGTCGATTTTACTTGTGAAAGGTCATTTACGCTTTGCCGACCTCTCAAGGGGTGGAGACCATCGGTAGCCATATTTCCCGGGGTATCCCCGCGAGCGAGGGCGCTGACGTTCCTGCCTCGGGGACCTTTCCCGACTTCTGGAACGTCGCCTCGGAGAAGACGAAAACAGAGACGAGCTAGGCCGAGGGACACCCTCGGGATCGTAGGAATCATCAGGGGTCCGACTTGGGGGAGTCTCCGATCCTCGCCCTCCTCTACGACGAGGTGGAGTGCGATGATGGTATCTCGTCCAAGCTGGAGAACGATGGCGCCTGCGGCCATGAGTCCTTCCACTTGAAAAGTTGCGCCGAGAGGAACTTCGATCCGGGATGTTATGAGCTCGGATCTGGTGTGGTTATTTTAATATGCAAGTATACATAGTCACACAAGTAATAAAGTGATAAGAAAGGTCGAACCCACAGGGATTATGTATTGTAAATTTTTGTAGTTCAAAGTGTACACTTAGTGTGTCTACACTATTCAGTATTTTTGGTTTGGAATTTTCAAAGTAAGTAAAAATAGTAATAAGCAATAAAATGCGTGAGAAATCAGTGGAAAAAGTAGTTGAGATATTTTCACCAAGTACTTTACTTCTAAGTGTTTTAATGGAGTATGTAGTGTGGGAACACTGGATGTAGGTGCATCAATTTGTGCCTTTCAGCACTTCTCTTTAGAGTTTCATTACAAGCTCTTATGATCTTTGTTTTTTACAGTAAAGAAAGGTTTGTCAATTCCTCTCTTGCCTCCTAACAATGATCCAAGTTGCTAAATAGGTTCACTCTTGTAATTTTATTATCCTAAGGACTATGCTATCCTATGTCTAGGTTTTAGCATGTATTTAACAAAGTTTCCTTTATTAAATACTTGTCCCTATTAACTCTTGAGTTCATAAATGTAGCACATGTCTGCTGCTACAAGTTTTACCTATTCTAAAGTGATCAATTCCAGAATAAGTTGAAAGAAGTATTATGCAAGAGTTTAAAGTGTTTACATTACATAAACCATAATAACATATTTAGAAGTTCATTACAAGGTTAGAACATCTCAACTTAAGGGAATTTAGCTCATGTTACTCATGTTATAAAGCAAAGAATATGCAAGGAACATAAGTAAATGAATAATAAAGCAAAAGAACTTAAAAGAGTAGAGATTACTTGAATAGAAGATCTTTTGCATTAAGTTCCCAAGTTGAAGTACAATAAAGATTTCTTACACGAATTTCTTCAAAGTAGAAGTGAAGGGAATGGTTGTCAAGCACTTCCTCACCTTCCTCTCCTTAGAAACTTGAAATGAAAATAAACTAAACCTAAACTAAGCAAAAAGATGAAGGATTTAAAGATGTGAAAGATGATATATTGATTAGTGAAGATATGGCTTCTATTTATAGGCTTGAAAGCTTTCCTCTTGCAAGGGGTTTCCTTTGGCGTGAAAGATCAGCTGAGGGGACCGAACATGGTTAGTTTGTTGACAACCAATCAAGCAAGCTGCACAGGTTTGGTCGCTTGCATGCATAACAAAAATGAGGTCCATTGAAGAAGTGCCACATGTCTTTTAAATAAGTTTAGTCTTGCAACTTGATTTTTATGTGTATCGCCGACTTCTGCAAGTGGCTCGGCTCTAGGTGACTAGGTATGACGTCACAAATCAAGTGTGGAAGCATTGAAATGGTCTTTGGATGTTTTGGTATAAACTGCAGAATTTAGCAGGTGTTGGCAGTGTTTCCACTCCTAGTGTTTCCACTCCTGGTGTTGGCAGTGTTTCCACTCCTGCAGTAGCTGCACTGAACAAAAACATCAAACCTAACAAGATTTGTGCATTTTGCCTATATCATTGCCCTTTATCCATTTGAATATTTAAAATGTTATTCCTTGATAAATAAGCTATAAATATATATAAATGTTCTGAAAAATAAGCAATAACTCAAGTTTAATTGTATGAATAACTCTATATAAAATAGAGTTATCGGGATCTCAGCAATCTCAGCTTCTAACTGGGTGTAGCGTTGGCTTTCCTGCTGGTCGGCCTCAGCTTGCCGATTTAGGAACTGGACGAGCTGTTGAACAACATCGACCGGTACCTGGACCGTCTGTGGGGGAGGTGGAAGTCGGTTTCGGGCCGAGCTTCCAAGAACCATAGCCGTAGCCGAGCTTCGAGCATGCGTCGGGCTAAGGGGTAAGGTGACTGCCACTCCTTCCGGAATCACCTGCTGTAGGACCGGTCCCTCAACGACACTCGGGATAGTCCTATGACGTAAGGTCGGAGCAATGTTATTAAAACCGACCCGGTGATTGACCCGGTCAGGTCACTGGGTCACTGGGTTAATGGTCGAATCGAGCGGTCACTAATTGACCAGCATGACCCGTGACGCTATTAAAACCTGATAAAAATAGGCATACTATGATACTATGTATAAATTCATACATCACGAAGCTATGAAATCTTTTTACATACCTTAAAAGATGTCCAAAAAACCTCAAACAATATTAACATAATTAAACTCACTACTCATTCATTAAATTCAAATCCATAAACATAACAACCATTAAACAGTATTAAATATTAAATAATTAAGATATATATAAAAGTATAAAAATCCTTATAGCTCAGTATAAAAATACATAGTAAATAGTAAATACACGTAAAAAAAAATACATAGTAAGTAGATGGCTTTTGTTAGAAATAAAAAGGCTTAATTATAGTTTTGGTCCCTCTATTTTTACCAATTCACGATTTTGGTCCCTGAAGTTTTAATTTAACGAATTTGATCCCCCTATTTTCCTAATTAGACAATTTTGATCCCCCTCTTAATTTGGTCAAAATTGAAAGTCAATTTTGACTGACTTATCCTACGTGGCAGTCCACGTAGACTGCCACGTAGGCACGCACTGTTCATCTCCTCTCTCACATCCCTCTCCTCTCTCGCAGCACTCACTGCTCATATAGATCTTTGATAAGAGCTTCCTGATCTTCATTGAAAGCATGAACTCTTTTTCTTTTTTGCCTATGAATATGGAATTGAACACAAACTCACAGCCGCCTGTTTGTGGAAGTCCTTTTCTGGAAGACCCGAAGGGAATGCCATTACATCAATGCGGAATATTTGTTGGACGAGCTTGGTCATTAGAGAAGAGAAAGTATGCATTGGAATGATACTCAAGGAGATGGAGAAGTTGGTTCATCACCAGTATGCCGGGTCACGGTCCAACCGGTTCGACCGGCCGGGTCGGTCCGGGTTTAATAACACTGAGTCGGAGCCATCGTCAATCAAGGAGATGAGAGAGGAACTAGAGTACAAGATCCTCCCCCTGTGGTCGCCAAGTCAGGAAGTGAATTGATTAGAGGTAAGAATATAGGAGAGAGTGTGTACCATTGGCATTGCATTGAATGCTTATTTATAGAGTAAAGATGTGCTGACCTAATGAATCAGAGCCGTCCGATCTAGGACCTTGATCTTAGCCGTTGATCAATGAATTTGCTTTTGATAATGGGCCTCACTATTGAGGATTGAGCCCAATCCGTAATAAAAAGGAATCCCTCACCTAAGAAGTCTATTTTGTAAGAATGAGTTAGACTCAAAATTCTAGCAAAATATTTCAATACATTACCAGAGATTTGATTCAAGTGTCATGAAGGTCCAAAATAAATATTTTTGATGATATAATTGGATGCTCCATGATTACCGCACTGCAAGAAGTATGATCTCAGGTGCACTAGGATTAAAGTGCTTTGCATGTTACAAGAAAACAAGAAGAGACACTGTTTGGCCGCTGGCCAGTGAGAATAATCGCAGGATGAAAATTTTAAAATCAAGTATTTGGTCCCTTCTCCGAAGTTCATAGAAGTCAAACACTATTGTTAAGATTGGCACACATTAGTCTAGGGGTGTGCAAAAAATAAGGTTCACCAGCCCATATTAAGTAATTGGACCACACCACCCCAAAAAGGCCCATAACTATTTATACAGTTTATGAACTGGACTTATTTTTAAAATAAAATCGGAGGCCCAAATTTTAAGTTCAGATCCGGTTTGCAAATCACAAACCTAATTTACCCTAACATTTAACACTTAACGAGAAACAGTAACACAAAAACGAAATCCTGATTCATGAACCCAAATCGCAGCACCTCTTCTCCATGAACCCTAATCCCAAATCGCATCTCCTAACGCAAATCCCCAAATCGCACATCCTCTTCTCCATGAAGCCATGAACCCTCTTCGATTTGCGTTTCGTTTTTTCTGATTCTCGCACATTCAATCTACAGAAATCGACTTCGACTTTCTGTTCTTCATCTTGTTTCGATTGCGGATTTTTTGTTCTTCATCTTGATTCTTCTCCATCGTGTTGGTGATTTTCGGTTTCACTAAGTAAAGATTTGCTCGATTTTGGTTCTTCTTTCTACAAAGCTTGTTGGTGTTTCTTTGGGTTTGGAGCTCGTTGGTTCTTCTTGCACCATGCACAGCCCTACATTAGTCACATTAAGGACATATACATCTGATGAATTCCAAAAAAGCAGGAGTAATGCATATTGATAAATACATGAATGACATCTCACATAGAATTCTCTAGTGTGATTTCTTTCTAATTTACTACACATAAGGTTGTAACCAGCACAAGTGTCACGGTAGCAAGTGTTGGAAATTCAAGTGTGAGTGGTTAGTCTTACATTGACTAGGAATGAGCTAAATGAATGATATATAATATAGGTGACCCATATATCTAATGTCTTAAAGTTTTGAGTGAAAATGTGGTCTCCAAATTTCTTGATGTTTCTGGTCATTAGCTCGTTATTGCTATGAACTTGTGGAACTTCAAGTCTAGAGAATGAAAAAACAAGCCTTAGTTGGTAGGAAAGACTCCACTGTAAATGGCCAAACAAATTTTCAAACAGAGCTAAGTTTTTGGCGGTATTATCAAAATATGAACCTAAATAAGGTATTATCAACTATAGTGCAATTCTTGGATTAATTGATCACACATAAAATTTGGAAATACTCTCAGCAGGCCTGCTACTAAGCAAAGGACAGTCACGTTTTTTATTTTTCTAATTAATATTGTTTTTCGTAACCATTTAATTTGATTTTTCTTGCAGGTTGCAACAATGAAACAGCAGGGGTGCAAATAGCAAAATACCCAGTCCACTGAATCAGCCCACACGCATCAAAAAAACACAGCAGCAGAACTTGGCTGCCAAAACAGGTTCCTGCGGAACCCAGTGGGTTATCAACTGTAGCAACACGCGGGTTGCACTTCAGAAAACGGATCCAAACCGATCCAGAAGTATAAAAGGTGATTATCCGGATTTCAGTTCATTTTTCTCTTCTTTCTTCTCTCTCTTCTCTTCTTCTCCTTCGTTGTTCTCCTCTTCTGCTTCAACGATGATTCTGCTAGGGTTTGCTCAAATCTTGAGCAAACTTGATGATTGAAGCGTGGTTTTGGTTCAATCTTACACCACGAAGCTTCGTCTACTGATCCTACACAGAAACCCTTCCTCTACGTAGTGATTTTTTAGTTTCAGAAACCCTAGACCTTCAAGCTTCTGATGTTTGAAGTTTTGATGCTTCAGGGTTGCAAACGGACTTCCTTACGAAGGTAATACGCCTAAGAACTTTCTGATTTACTTGTTGTTTCAACCGATTTAGCACAAACCCTAACTTTGTTGTTTGTGCTTTGTAGGTTATGAAACACTTAAGGGTTTGAATCGCACCCTTAATCAAAGGTATAACACACAACACTTGCTGTTTCTCCTTCTTATTACTGTTATTCGTTTATTGCATTATAAACCCTAATCTGATTGCTGGTTTTTCTTGTTTATATGCACTGTGAACTTGCTGTTGTTGATCTGTGAGCTTTACGGTTTTGAACTCACCCAGAATCTTACAAATAGGTATATTTCTTACCCTTTCTCTAATCTTTCTTTGACACTGTCTGTTTCTCTCCACTTGAGAGATTTGTGACTCTGTTTTTTGTTTCTTTGCAAGATATTCAACCGCTTGTTGAATGGACTCACACACACATCAACAGAGAAGGGAAAACAAGAAATCAGAGAGCTATAGAAGACTATGGTAGAAAAGTACTTGTAAAATTTTGGCTAAATTATAGTTTGGATCCCCCTATTTTCAAAAATTCAGACATTTGGTCCCCCTATTTTAAAACTCAGACATTTGGTCCCCCAATTTTAAAAAATCAAATACATTTAGTCCAAAGAGGGACCAAATGTCTTTGATTTTTTAAAATTGGGGGACCAAATGTCTTTGATTTTTTAAAATTGAGGGACCAAATGTCTTTGATTATTAGCCATAAAAAACTGAAAATTCCTTTTGGGACTAAATGTCTTTGATTTTTTAAAATTGGGGGACCAAATTTCTGAGTTTTAAAATAGGGGGACCAAATGTCTGAATTTTTGAAAATAGGGGGACCAAAACTATAATTTAGCCTAAAATTTTTATTTCATTGTAAACTGATTCTGTACATGGATTACAAAGTGTATGTATATATTTATAGCTTTCTCTTGATACTTAGCTGTTAGATGGATTTGTGTTAGTTATAAACCCAGTTTGTTGTAATAACAAACTACTTAACAAACTGTTAACTGTAAACAGATTTGTAACCACCTTATAACAGCTTTTAAATAGCTGTTATATTTATTCCCAGGGTATTTTAGGAATTTGCATTGGAATAGGAATTTGCATTAAATTCCAGCAATTAATAGCATATACAAGCACTTTTTTAATTGATAACATATACAAGCACTCATTTACTATATTGTATAGTGGCCACCGTACAATATGATATTTTGTACACAAGAATCAAGTCCACCTATTCTTTGAGTCTTAGTGCAGAAATCTATTGGTGCTTTTGTGGATGCTTATCACATCTTTTCAGTGTTTAATCTCTATGGAAAATCCAAAGAATTAGGTCAAAGTCCATCTTCATATTTTGCTATTCCTCTCCCAAAGCTACATAATTTTTATAACTATCGAGCATTTCCCCACCATTACTCTTCTAATTTTCAGTTCGATGCTTTAATCCAAAAAATTCTCTGCAGTTCTTGGTCTCTTCAAGCACTCTGGCTAGGGGTGCTCATGGTTAAACCATATCCATAACCACATAAAAACCATTTATGATAACCGGATTTGTAACCAAATTTATTCAACCGGTTTTATTTTCTCAAAACCAGTTATATAACCGGTTATTACCATTAATCTAAGTTTTGTGTTGAACTAGCACCACCATCTAAGTTTTGGGATAATATTTCTGCAAAAAATGTAATAAATACTATACTAATAAATATATTTAGTCAAATAATAGATTATAAATAATATGAAATATATTAATTTATCTTACCTCGCTCAAAATTCTCAATCTCTTCAATATCCTCCTGTGAAGGGAATAATGTCACACGTCCTCCATTTAGCCAATGTGCCGTACAAATAAGTGCTTCCACTGATTGGGCTGTTAGGCTACTGCGATACTCATCAACTACTCGTCCTCCAGTACTAAAGGCAAACTCAGATGCCACAGTGGAGACCGGTATGGCCAATACGTCTCTTGCAATACTCGCAAGGATCGGAAGTCGATTCACTACAAAAAAATTGCTCATTAGCGAGGGATTTTTCCCTCGCTAAATGCCCCAAATCCGTCGCTAATGCCCATTAGCGAGGGAATTAGCGAGGGAATCAGTCCCTCGCTAAATTGCTCCTCGCAGGGAAATTTGAATCCCTCGCTAATTATATTCCATCACTAATTCCCCCGCTAATTAGCGAGGGGTTTAAATTCCGTCGCTAAGTCTAACAGCCACGTGTCCCAATCTGAATATGTTTTCAAAGAAGAAATTGAGGATTGGTTAAAACCCATCAAGCAAATCAAGCTATTAACAAGAAAAACAAGCAAAAATCGTAGAATACTTGATTGGTTGTGGAAAAGAAGAGAAGAACCGCGAACTGATCGAAGAGGAATGCAGTGTAGAATCGCAGATCGAACTGATTGAAGAGGAATTGCAAATCGAACGGATTGAAGAGGAATGCAGTGCAGAATTACAGAAGAATCGTGAACTGTCGTGAGGGAGCAACCGGCCGGCGGCGCAAGCGGTGGCGGGGCAGAGAGAGGGCGGAGGAATGTGTCACGGTGAAGAGAGAGAGAGAGCAGCTAGGGATTCTAGGATTTTAATTTTTAGGGTTTTCTAATTCTGGACAGCGTCTGGACATTTTGGTGGGTTTGGATATTTTAGTGGGCCATTTGGATATCCAATGGATATCCATCACATAACCGGATAAAATCCATAACCATTTTTTGGATAAATTAAAATAACTGGTTATAAAATTAATATAAATATCCAGATTTTTTTAACCGGATATGGATACGGATGTGGTTTAATCACTGAACCGGTTAATTTGTGCACCCCTAACTGTGGCTGAGAGAAGATGTGGGTAGAGCTGTCAATGGGCCAAGCCCGGCCCGGCCCATAGGGCCAAACAACATATTCGGGCTGGGCTGGGCCCACCCAATATTCTAACGGGCTGCCTTTTTATGGCCCGGCCCAGCCCAACATCGGTCCGTGGGCCACCGGGCCAGCCCATGGGCCACAAACCATTTTTAATGTTTTTTCAATATTAAAAAACTTTTAACATTTTCGACCAAAAAAAACTAACATTTTTCATTTTCAATATTAAAAAACTTTAACCATTTTGCATTGTGCTTTAAAAATATAGCACACAGTAGTAACACGCACTACTAAAAATATAGTGTGAAAGTAGAATTGCGTAATGTGTTTTGTGTGTGGACTGTGGTACAGTAACGGTATGTGTTTGACTTTGGGCCTTTATGACTAATAATAATGTTTTTTTTTGCTTGTTGGGCAAAATTTTTAACAAAGGGCCAATCTAAAAATAAAACAAACAGTATTTAAAAAATAAAAAAGAAGCAAGAAACAAAAATAAATCGGGCCAATCGAGCCGGCCCAAAGCCCATGGGCCAGCCCGGCCCAATAAAATCATCGGGCCAATCGGGCCGGGCCAAAAAAGACACCGATGTTTTTTGGGCCTCTATTTTTAGAGCCCGGCCCAACCAAAAAATCGGGCCACTGGGCCGACCCATTGGGCCGGGCCCAAATTGACAGCTCTAGATGTGGGGGCTTGATTGATAATATTCACAAACACAAGGGACAAGTTAGGAAAGGAATCTAGCAATATATTTTGAGTTATTAGTTAATTTGCTCCTTAAAATTCCAAAAAAGTTTAATTTAGTCGTGACATTTACGATATATCAACCTAATCTCTCACTTTTGCAAAAGTATTTCAGTTCGGTACCTTTGTTAAATCAATTTAGTCTCTTATTTTGGAATAAGAGACTAAATTGAAACATTTTTGCAAAAGTCAGAGATTAAGTTAATATATTATAAATGTCAGGGACTAAATTGAACTTTTGCAAAATTTTAGGGACGAAATTGACTGATAACTCAATAGTTTCCCTCTCTCTCGTTCTTATTTAAAACCTTCAATCCACTACTCAACTCATTGAAACAAAGAAACAAAATAAAATGCCTAGGACTAGCATCCACAGTGCAACCGACAACATGACAATGTTATCAAATTATTTCCATTCCCTCTCACAAACTCCCCACAGGCTGAGAAAAAGAATGCTAGCAACATGGACACCAGAGCAGGAGTTCAACCAAGTGAGGCAGAGGTCTGGAGCAGACATGAAGAGAAAACTCAAGTGGTATGATCTGATAGCTCTTGGAATTGGAGGAATGCTTGGTGTTGGTGTGTTTGTCACAACTGGCCCTGTTGCTCTTCATCAATCTGGCCCTTCTGTTTTCATTTCTTATATCATTGCAGGAATATCAGCTCTTCTTTCCTCTTTGTGTTACACTGAATTTGCAGTTCAAGTCCCAGTTGCTGGTGGAGCTTTCAGTTATTTGAGATTAACCTTTGGTACAAAACCTTATTTTTTCAACGAAGCACCGACACAGACACTGACACCGAATAGGCGAACACGACATGGACATAAACACAGACACGTAGACACCGATTTTTAATCTGAAAAATACAAGTAATTGAAGTGTCGGTGATGTCTAACACGATATGTGTCGGACATCAAACACGTCTTCAACCGGAAGTATCGGTGTAGAGGTTATATTATCTACTTTCTCACTTCTTTCTTGCATGAAAACATGTTATTTGGTTTGTGATGTAGGAGAATTCTTGGGATATTTTGCTGGGGCAAATATACTAATGGAGTATGTCTTTTCAAATGCTGCTGTAGCAAGAAGCTTTACAGAATATCTGAGTTTTGCCTTTGGAGAAAATAATCCAAATGTATGGAGAGTGGAAGTCCATGGATTGCCAAAGGATTATAACATGTTGGATTTTCCAGCTGTGGCTCTCATTCTTCTCCTCACTCTTTGTTTGTGCCACAGGTTTGGTTTATTTTTGTTTCTTCTGTCTCTTTCTTCCTTCTGCTTTGTTTTTTTCTTTATGATATATGATACTATATCAGCTTTAATTACTCATCCTTTTTTCAATGGATGGACATTTGAAAATATATCCTATTAATTAAATGACAACTAAAAACTACTTTTGTATCTTTTTTAGTGCTGAACCATTTTAAATATTTAACTGCTTTCAGTGGATTTTGAAAATGATTGTTTTAATCTATTTTACCAAGGAAATCAAAATCGGACCGGACATTGAACTGGGAGAGGTAGCGGTTCAGGGGTTCTTTGGTTGAACCGGTTGAATCGGGGGTTGAACCAGAATTAATTAAATACATTATTTAATATAGTATCACATAATAAATTATAATATTCAACAATCATTGATAGTTAGATACTAGTATAATGTAAATACTCTCATAGTAATATTAGTGTACACATTTATTTTTTAATTATTTATTTATTTTAACAATTTAATTATAAAAAAGTATAAAACATATCCCATATACCAAAATTCAACATCATTTATTATTATTTTTTTCCAAAATCAACATGATATACCATTTTTTAAGAAAAATAAAAAAAAATCCGGTTTTCTATCCGGATCCCGGTTTCTGGCCGGTTTTCGGTCCGGTTCCCAGTTTCTAACCGGTTTTCGGTCCGGTTCCCGATTTTTGGCCGGTTTTCCGGTTCAATTCCCGGTTCTTCAGCAATCCGGTTTTGGGGTTCAACTGGACCGGATAGGGGTCCGGTTCCCGGTTCAACCGGTCGAACCGCCCGGTCCGGTCCGATTTTGACAACCTTGTTTTTTACTGTTCTTATTTTTTTGTTTTGGTTGAGGAAAACTCAATTTATTTTTATTAAAGAATTGTTTGATTGATTGATTGCAGTACAAAGGAAAGCTCCATATTGAACATGATTATGACAGTTTTCCATGTATTTTTCTTTGGATTCATCATAGTGGCTGGTTATTGTATTGGAAGTGCCAAAAACTTGGTTAGTCCAAAAGGGCTAGCTCCTTATGGTGTTAGAGGTGTTCTTGATGGAGCATCAATAGTATACTTCAGTTATATAGGCTATGATTCAGCTTCAACCATGGCTGAGGAGGTTCAAGATCCTTATAAGAGCCTACCTATTGGAATTGTTGGTTCAGTTCTTATAACCACTTTGCTTTATTGCCTAATGGCCCTCTCTTTGTGCATGATGGTTCCTTACAACAAGGTCAGTGACATATGATAAAACAATTAGTATAGTATCAGAGAATTTTGCATCAGAAGGTTTTACCGGGACTCATCTTCTTCTATTTGCTTAAAAAAAAACTATCAACATTGTGTTTTTATAAAACACCTCCAAATACTTTCCATTTTTTGGAAATTTATTTCGTACAACATAAAATTTTCCGAAAATAAACTCAGACTAGGAAGCTAGCTTATAGATGGGTTGCAGACTAGAGCTGCCAAAATAGACGGCCTGCCTTGCTCAGCCTGATGGGTCAAAGTGCAAAAGCAGACTGGGTTGGGCTAGCCCAGTTATCTTCTGGGCTGCATATTTGTAGCCTAGACCAGCCAAAAAAACTGGGTCAGCGGGACAGCCCAAACTAGCCCAAATTTTAACAAAAGAAAACACAACAATATTAAAAAAAATCATAAAAAAGCAGACCCAATTCAGCCCATGGGCCAATTGGGCTGGGCTACAGTGGCCTGATTCTTTCTAGGTCTATATTTTTTAAGGCCAATCCACTAGAGCTTTGGGTCAGTCCGTTGGACCGGGCCAAAATTGATACCTCTAATGCTAACTAGCAAAAACAAACAAGGGTAATCACTTGGTATATCACTTGATAATTGAAGCTTGTATGCTCCATGTTTTTAATTGTATAGGCTTTGAATTGGACCTTATGACTTTTTTGTTTTGTAGTGATAAAGCTATAGATTAATTATTGAAATGGTTTAAATAGATATCAGAAAAGGCATCATATTCAATAGCATTTCTGAAAATTGGTTGGAATTGGGCAAGCCACATTGTTGGAGCAGGTGCAAGTTTGGGTATAGTGGCTTCTCTCCTTGTTGCAATGTTAGGCCAAGCCAGATACCTTTGTGTTATTGGAAGGGCAAGGCTTGTGCCATCTTGGTTTGCCAAAGTACATCCTTCAACTGGCACCCCATTGAATGCCACACTCTTTTTGGGTAAGCAACTCTTCATTAACAAAACTAATAAATTACTTGACTCATTACTCTCTCTGGTCCTATTTATAAGAAAAAAATGCAGTTTTAGATGTATTAAATAACTGATGTATCTAATCTATACATCGGTTATTCAATGAAATTAAAATTACACTTTTTCTTTGTAAATAGGATTAGAGAGAATATGTTGAAATCAATTAATTCAAGCTTCAATTAATTATAAGTTTATAGTAACACATTAGGTAGTAGGTACCATCAATTAATTATAAGTTTATAGTAACACTTTATTTTGTCTTCTTTCTCTTGAGAAATCTCGACCTTCTAATGTGCACTTTTCGTCTATAGTTAATTTTGTTCTTTAGTTTTTGTACTCACACCTTATGCATATAATATATTTTCTTTTTGACTAGTATATATCAAGCATATAATGAGTAGTGATGCAACTGCAACCTGCAACAAAATTAAATATTGTCATAATTTGGTTTCACTATATTGGAAGCCTTGCATTAATTTGATGACTCATCAAATTTGAATTTTTGGCTCTGCCACATAACTCAATATTCTATTTTTGTGTTAAATTATCCATTGGAGTATTCTCCACGTATCCTATAATATTGTAACTCAATATCTTATTAGTGCACCTAAAAGATCACATGTATATAATCCAATATTGGGTACGATAGTTCCTATTCGATTTAAAGAGACTAGCTCAACTAGTACTTAAGTTGATTCTAAGCAATAGAACAAATTGATCAGGTAGACTTTAATTGCCTAATGTTGGACATCGAAGTGGAGTCCAAGACTTCTACACACAAAAAAAAAACATCACATGTACATTAAGATCGAAAATTATGTTAACATTTTCATTTTTCTATTTACGTTATTTGTTTTTAATTACTTGTAATTAAATTTTTAAGTTACCTTTAATTAATAATCTCCTCTCATTTTTTAGTTATTACCTGTAAATTTTTAATTTTCCCTTAATTAAGAATATTCTCTTAAGAATTTAAAAGAAATATTATTAAGAGGAGATTATTAATTAAGTGGAAAATAATTTTAACATAATTTAAAAATCATTTCCTATAGTTGATGTTAATATTATTTTCCCCATAAAATTAAGAGGAGAATTTCCTCGTAGTTTAAAATTTTAAATTTTCCTAATTTCTTATGGGTGAACTACTAAAATTGACCACAGGATATACCACAAAATTTAATCAATATTGGTTGAGATTTAATATTGGTTTGATTCAATAACCACTTATAGTCTCATTTTACTTTCTTTTGCTTATCGAAAAAAAAAATAACACTTATAGCATTTTACACAATATCTTACGGTTAATTTTAATTGTTCAACAGTGATGAACTTAATTGATCCATCACCCTAGAAACACCCATTTCTTAAGTAGCTGATGTCACATCAGTTTTTTTACTTTAAAATTAATTAAATTTTTTAAGAAAATAATTTTATAATTTTGTCTTCTACTCATTGCGTATGGATACCAAGTCTTTCCTAACACCTCTTTAGGCCTAAAGCAAAATTTTGAAGCGGAGCCTTTTGAAAGGTATTTTTTCATTAAAATCATTTTTGTAATTAACTATATTAATTGGTATTTAGTTAATAATATGAATATTGTCTAGCAGTATTTATGTCAATGGGTAATAATGGGAACATTTTATATTTTCTTGACAAAATGGAATTCTGTATTTGAAAAATTCGTTAATAGTTGATTGTATTTTTTTTTTTGACAAAAGTTGATTGTATTTTATATATGTCATTGCATTTCTACAAATTCCTATAAATTTATTAGGCTCTTAAAAGAAGAAGAAAATTTACCGCTTGTTACGGTTTTCTTTTTTTGGAAAATAATCATTTTTTTAAAAGAAATGAAAATCAACAAAAAATCTAAAAATTACTTCAAATGAGAATCTGTTTTAAGTAGCTTCTCATAAAAATCATTTTTTAAAGAATAATTTTTTTTAAAAATCTCTAAAAAATAATTTTTAAATTATTTAATAATAAAATTACTTATTTTTTAATCCGTAACAAACAGATTCATAGCTCAACAAAATGACTTATTCTTTGACAAAATTTTGTAAGAGGCCCAAAGCCCCCCCCCCCCCCCCCCTTTTAGAAGCCTCCCCTTTGGGCCAGCTCTGATAAATACTTATCTTTTTTATGTAAAATTAAGGACTATTTTCAGAGGGTGATTTGTAAGTAATTTAGGAGACTCACAATTAATTATTGGTGACTTAGGCCAAATACTTGTATTTATGCTGTAGTGTATAATTGTATTGAGTTGGAGCATCCTTAGTGCTTCATTTTTTTATTACCTTTAGTGTTTCATATTAATACACCTTTTCTTATAAAAAATACTCATCTTCTTTCATTTTTTTACACCAATACTCATCTTTTGTCATGGATAGTTACAATTTACCAATAAATTAACCAAACAAATTTTTCATTTTTAAAAAAAATTAAGGTATTCAAATCATAATCTTTCTCATATGTATTCTCTTGGACGTAGGATTTTGCACAGCAACTATTGCGCTATTCACGGAGCTAGACATAATACTTGAACTAATAAGCATCGGAACACTGTTGGTATTCTACATGGTAGCCAATGCTCTTATATACAGACGCTATGTAATTACTGGTCACACCCCTCCTTTTCACACACTCTTATTCCTCTTTCTCCTCTCCCTCTTTGCACTATGCTTCTCCATTGTTTGGAAATTCAAGCAACAATGGTATTGGTGGGGTTTACTACTCTTTGGTGGTTTCATGATCACTATTACAGCCTTCTTCCAATACCTTGTAGTGCCTTGTAACAACCTTAACCAACCTCATCAGCTTCCAATATGGTTTGTTCCTTTCATGCCATGGCCAGCTTCTATGTCTATTTTTCTTAATGTTTTCCTTATTACCACTCTCAAAATCTTGTCTTTTCAACGGTTTGCTATATGGGCTGGGTTTATTATTATTTTCTATGTGCTCTATGGTGTTCACTCTACTTATCAAGCAGAGGAGATTCAGAATAATCAAGAGATCAGTGCAAACAACTTGCAAACCAAGGTGGAAATTCAAGTTCATTAATTGATCGATGTAGCAAATTAAATTGTATATTCTGATCCATTTAAATTGGCATAAACAAGAAAAATATAATTATGTACATAACATATATTGTGGGACACAATGGATTTTCTAAAGGGATACATGTTGCATTGGTGATACTATACATCATGTATAAAGAGGAAAAATCTTCCTTCAACCAAACTATCATTCTTTAATAATGTGAAAGATGAATTGAGTTGACCTATATTATATTGCAGGCACAATTTATTAAATAGTATCGAACAAATACTGCTATCGTTTTGTCATCTCGGTAGCACGTCAAATATATATTTCATTTGCAAAAAGATAAGTACTGAATATGTTACTAAACAACTTTTTGTACTGTACACTGTTTGAAAGACAATGGATAGCACAAGTCAACAAATGTAAAATTTACTATAATAACCTTATCATATATGTATGTATAATAATTTCTACAGCATGCATTATAATACAATGTAATATAAAATAAAATAAAAAGACGAGAGAAAAGAGATGAAGATAGAGAAGATAAAAGAAAGAGGTGAGAGAAAGCGAGATAAGAGGAAGAAGAGAGGGTTAAGAGAGAGAAAGTGAGAAGATAGAAGAGATAGAGAGAGGGAGTGGATAGAGATAGTGTGAGGAGGGAGAGAGAGAGAGAGAGGGAGAGGGAGAGAGAGGATATATGATGTGTTTGGTAGAAGAGAAAGAGGGAGGAGAGAGGAAGGGAAGAGATAATGATTTTTTATTGTTTAGTTTATGAAATAAATATGATAGAGAGAAAATGAGAGAATTAGTTTACTACTTTTTGATCTCTCTCCAAAAGTGGGAAGAAAAGAAAGAGGAAATGGGTCCTAAGTTGTCACAATTTCAAATTTACCCTTAATTTGTTCACCCTATAGAGAGATGAGACGATAGAGAGAGAAGCGGGAGAGAGAATAATGAGAGGAGAGATAAGAGGGAGACAGGGAGAGAGGGGACGATAGAGAGACAAAGATGAAAGAAGATAGAAGCAATAGAGAGAGATATGATATATGAGATAAGAGTGTGAGGAGAGAGAGAGATATGATATATATATATATATATATATATATATAGAGAGAGAGAGAGAGAGAGAGAGAGAGAGAGAGAGAGAGAGGAAAGATCGTATTTTTAGAGTAAAAAACAAAAAGGGTACTTTGGTATTTTAGATAGAGAGTGGAGAGAGATTATTTTTAAGTAGAAAATAAAAATGGCTAACTTAACTCACATAAAGGTTATTTTAGATGATATATAACTAGATCCGGTGTCTATTTTAGGAGTCCAAAGGTAATTGGATATATCCGATTTTATTTTATTTTAATTATTCTTGGGTTAGTTATAAACATCTTTTGTTGAGGTGTTTAAAATTTAACAAATCACTATTAATGATTTGATAAAATAGAGACGTTTATTATTGGACCGGTTCCATATTTGTGATCACCACGAACAAAAATGATCCTTTCACTCGTCATTTTTTCTATATTTCTCTTAAACTAAACATATCGCGAGTGTGCATATTTGACACTTCTTAAATTTATTGGTTAAAACTAAGTCTCAAAGGACGTGATTTATATTTAAATATTTTAATTCTAAGAATTCGATATAAAATTTGGTGATTTTTTAATATTATAGAAAAAAATTATCATCATGATCAAATTGAAATTTGAATGTGGGTGACAACTGACAAGTAAATGTTATGTAGATATCGGAAGTAGGGTTAAAAGCCTCTTACTTCAGCTTTTTCCCTCCTCATCTCCTACCTCTAACGGTTTGCACTAAGGACAAAATAAATATGATATTTTTCTTGAAAGAATAAAATACACACAATCGTATTCCTATCTAATATTCAATTCTAAAAGCTTATATATCAAAGGCTGTATGAACAAGTTAGGATTTTGATTTTTGAGTTTTGAAATAAAAAATATAAATATGTTAATAGAGTAAACAATAAATAATTTGTATTAAATGTGAAAAAAGAAGTCAATTATTTATGTTTATATTAATTCAATTTACATCTATTAGTAGTATTTAGTGTTGACCTGAACCAATACAAAGAATTAAATAGGTAATGTTCTGTACCGTGCTACCGATCGTGAGGATCGATATTATGCAGTTGGTAGATATTTTGTCCTTGATTCTATCGTTGTCTTCAGGCTGAGAGGAAAGTCTTGTTCGACCCGGGACGTTCGACCTTGAGAGGCGATGTTGAGGCGTTCGATCTTGAGATGTTCGATCTTGGAGGGCGAGGTTGTACCTGCAATGATACTCCGATGCTTAAGTCAGTATTTGAGAGAATAAGTGTTTTGTTAGAAAAGTGCTTACCATTAATGAGCATTGAATGGGGTATTTATAGAGTTTTGGATGTGTTTGTGTTGGCGTTTTTGGGCCGTCCGATCTTGCGGGCTGATCTTGGCCATTGAAGATTGGACTCTCTTGATTTACAATTGGGCTTCTCATCAATTGGGCTTTTTGGAGAAGGGGTGCAAATAGAAGACATTGTAATTACCATAACAGTGGTCCCCCAAGTCTGGTCGCTATGAGGAGCGATCTTGACTTTGAGTGGAGGTTCTATCCGTTTATCGAGCTTATGTCGGGGCCGGGGTTTTTCGAACGATGCTACCTATCCGTCGAACTTTCGAGCGACGTGGACAGTTTCTCCGACCTCAGTACTGCTTTGGAATCAGTGCCACTTTGGAATCAGTGCCACTTTTACTGTTTCTGACAAGGCGTCTCTTCGTAGTGGCGGCGCATGATGGTGACGTTTATTCTTCAGCGTGCGGATTTTAATGGGCTATGGTTTGGATGTGACGTTTCGACTTCCAGGCCCAGGCCCATTGGATTCGTTTTGCTATAAATAAAGGGTCTCACCAATTCATTTGTTGCTTGTTGTCCATTTGTTCTGATTTGCCGATCTTCGAGAGCTCCCGAGTTTCTTTTAGAGTGAACGTGTTTGTAGTATCTTTAAGGTCGGTTTCTGCGGATCGACAACCGTTTATTTCCAGACATCATCAGCTTGCGACGTAGTTTCGAGGTTAGTCTAATTTTGGTTTTTGTTTTCTTTACTTTTTATTTGTGCCTGGGCCTTCCCCCGTCCCCTTTGATCTCAGAATGGGGGTCGTCAGGTCGGGTTCCGACTTGCTCGCGAACCCATTTTTCGATCTTTATTCCTGACATTTCGTCCCCCATTCCTGTAGATTCGATCTGGCGAGGACGAAACAAACTCGGAGAGACGTCACTCAGTACCGAAAAGAGTTTACGAGTGCGATGGCATCTGGTGGTGAAATCCCTGAGGTCCGTGCCGAGCCTTCCGAAGTCGCCGCCCCGGACGTGCAAGAGCACTCTGCTTCCGCCCCTGTGAGTGATAAGGCGGAAGATAACTTTGAGAGCGAAAGTTCTTCTCCTGCGACCGATGCTAATGAACCGAATGACGATACTCCCGAAGATGTGGAGGAGGATTGCTTGGTGGATGTAATGGCTGTTACTTCTGAGTCTGATGAGGAAATCCCAGTGGAGGAATCAGAGGGTTCCGAGGTCGATCTTGGGTCGAGTTCCGACTCTGCTGAAGAGTCCGATAGAGAGGGTGTTGAAGAACAAGTTGAATCTCGCCCTAAGAGCCAACCGGAGTCCAGCCGAGCTTCTGCCGTTTCTCTGGATGAGTACTCTAGTACTGGTTGTGGCGACCTTGACGTACCGGTGCGAGAGGTCTCCCAATATGATTGGGTTTCCAGAAATATTTTGGAGATCGAATCGTTGTACCAGCATGGGTTTAATTTGGAGAGGGTCGGGAGGAAAGCTTCGGGTCGCTCGAAGCGAATTTGGAGAGTTGAGGGAATGAAAAAGGGAGAGCATGTGGCTTTGTGGCCAGGAGAGCTCAAGTTTACTTTGTATCATATGCTGATAAACGAGATGAATATCAGGCCTCCTTTCACTTGGTTCGAGCAGACGGTTTTGGCGACTTTGGATGTTGCGCCTTCTCAGTTGCATCCAAACGCGTGGGCATTTGTTTGAGCTTTCGAGCTAATGTGTCTTCATCTGGAGAGGCCGGTCTCGCCGTTGCTCTTTTTTCATTTGTTTGAGATCAATCGGAATAGTAGTGAGAATAAGTCCGGTCGCGAACACGTCAGTCTTCGTTCGAGGCGAGGTGCCAAGATTTTTAAGGCCTATGCGGACTCGTTGAAGGGGAATTGGAAGGAGTTATTTTATTGGGTCGAACCGGTGACCGATGAAGCGATTGAGAGAGTGGGAAAGTTTTCAGAGGATGGTCGGACTTTGGTGTCCACCAAGTTTCCCATTGGTTGGAGTCAGGCCCATTTTGAACGATCCACCAATTCCTTTTCTGTTAGTCAGAATCGTTTGAACGCTGCCGATCTTCTTACCAAGAGGATCCTGATGTTTATTTCTGAGAACATTCCGTTTTCAAAACATAAGTATCGGGGTATCCCTGTGGCTAAGATAGTTCAGGCCGGGAAGCGAAGACGAGTGCAAATTGTCTTAGGTAGCCTTGCTTTTCTTGCTTTCGATATTTGCATATTTTTTTTTGACCGTAGTTTGTATGACCGATTTATGTTTCTTTTCCAGATACCATGGCCCCAAAGAAGCTCGCCGTAATGAAGGCGCTGGCGATGAGGAGTGTCGAGATATCTGGAGATGCTGAGGGGGTTGGTGTTCCGCTTCCGACGTCTCCCCAGGCCGAGACTGTTGTTGGGACGGTTACTGCTGCTTCTCCGATAAATATCGTTACCCAGGAGGACCTTGCCTATGAGGCTATGGTCGATCTCGTTTCCAGTTCTCCTCCCCCGACTGCTCCCGATGTTGGTGCGGGTGCCTCGGCGAAAAGGGTGCGCACCGAGGCAAGTGGCGAGCAGAGGCCAGAAAAAAGGAGTAAGACTTCGAGGAGACCGAAGCATAAGAGTAAGGCCGTTCCTTTGGAGGAGGGTTTTTTGGAGCAGAATTACGCCCAATGGCGGGAGGATCCTGTGGGGGCGTCTGTTAAATTGTTGGCGAATTTGGCCGATGTTCATAGGATCGAAAAAGAGAAATACGAGCAGCGGGCTAAGGGTAAATGACATTATTTCTTTTTACATTCATAAAAACATCTCTTTCTTCATAAACTGATTTCTCTCATTTTTCGATTTTGCAGCTTCGTTGGAGCTCGAGAAGTCAAAAATAGTGAAGCTCGTGGAAGACGTGGCTTTAAAATCGAAAGAGCTTGCTCGAACAAAGCAAGAACTTCTGGTTCTGAAGGAAAGCCAAGGGGAAGTTGTACGTCGGGCAGAGTTTGCGGAGAATCGCGTCAAGGAGCTTGAAGAAAGGGAAAAAGTTTTGGAGGGGCAACTTGCCGAGGCCGACGAGAAGATCAAAGGTTTGGAGTTTCGTGTAGCTGGTTTGGAAGAGGATTTGAAGAAAGCATCTGAGGCACGGGTCGGTACGAGCGGTGATGCGGAGGCTCGAATTGCAGAGCTTGAGGCAGCCCTTCAGCAAAGCAGAAGAAATGCTAAAGAGGCTACAAAACTTGCAAATGAGGCTAGGAGGGAGGCTCGGGAAGCTGCTAACTCTGCAATTGAGCTGTACAAGGAGGGTTTTGAGTGCGCCCAGGAGCAGATTACTTTGGTCCACCCTTCTGTAATTTTGGATCGGTCGATTATTGACGTCGACCATGAGGTTGAAGGGGGTAAGATCTTTAAGATCGATGCTCAGACGCAGACGAAGAGTGTGATATTCCCGACCTCCACTGCCTGATGTGTTAACAGCGTTTCTTTTGCAGAAGTTCCTGGTGTATGCTTTTACTTGTGTATTTTTGTATAGATCCGGAACTTCTGTTCGATCTAGCTGGAGATATTTGTAACCTCTTTTTGGAATATGCCTATAAGGCCTTTACGAGCTTTAATGAATGCTTTTCGAATTTCGCATGTCATGTATGTCGTTTTTGCGAGTTTTTAACGAGTGCTTTTTAAATTCTGCACGTCGGGTAAAAACGTCGGTAAACGAGGAACTCGATTTACCGGTTTGAACCTATAGGACAGTTTACTAGGACTCGGCCCAGATTTAACTCGCCCCATAGGGGTATCGGCAGCTGTGGCCGATGGTCGTTCGTAGGACGTTTCGATCCTTGAAGACCTGGTCTCTTTGAGATAGTTTGCCAAGACTCGGCTCGGATTTAACTGTTTTCTCAAAGAGTTTTTGACCTTGGGTGGTCGCTTTTGGGGAGATCATTTAAGATCGGTCCCAGTTGATTCCTGTTGGGGGGAATTAGGTCCCTTCATTTTGATGAAAATCAAGAATGTGTGGCGACTTGAAAAAACTTTTGAGAAGTATTGAAAGCGTTTGAAAGAAATGTCAAGTTTCTTATTAATAGCTTGTTCCGAGTTTACATAAGATCGGTGTGAGTGACTTCTTTCTAAGGATAATAACTTTTCAGTTTTGTTGCGTTCCAAGTTCTCTCAATCTTTCTTCCTTGGAGGGTCTCCAAATTAAAGGCTCCCGTGCCGGTTTTAGATAAAATTCGGTAGGGGCCTTCCCAGTTTGGGGCGAGCTTTCCCTGGGAGGCGTTTTTCTGACCGACGTCAGCCCTTCTGAGTACCAGATCGCCAGGATTGAAATCTCTGTGAACGACCTTGGTGTTGTATCTGGTTGCCACCTTTTGTTTGATGATCGCTTCTCGGAGCGAGGCTCGACTTCGGACTTCATCGATGAGGTCGAGTTCTTCTCTTAGGGCTTGATCGTTATTGCTTTGTGTTTTGGGATTTGCCGTTCTCCAACTAAGTTCGCCGATCTCGACGGGGATGACCGCCTCGCTGCCGTAGGAGAGCCTAAAAGGTGTTTCCCCAGTGGAGCTTTGGGGGGTCGTCCGGTATCCCCAGAGGACGTAAGGCAATTCTTCTACCCAATTTCCTTTAGCATCGTCCAAACGTCGTTTCAGCCCGTTCAGTATTACTTTATTTGCAGCCTCTGCTTGACCGTTGGTTTGAGGGTGCTCTACTGAAGTAAAATGGTGCTTAATTTTAAGCTCGAACATTAGTTTGCGAAATCCCGTGTCTGTGAATTGCGTCCCGTTGTCTGTTACTACTACCTCGGGGATCCCGAACCTGCTCATAATGCTTTTTTTGAAGAATTTTATGCAGTTTTTCGCAGTGATGGTCGCCAGGGGTTCCGCTTCTATCCATTTACTGAAGTAATCTACGGCGACGATCAAAAATTTGACTTGTCCTGGTGCTTTTGCGAAAGGTCCGAGCAAGTCCAATCCCCACCATGCGAAGGGCCATGTGGAGGATAAACTCGTGAGGTCTGTGGGGGGAGCCACGTGTATGTTGGCGTGGATTTGACATTTTTTGCATTTCTTCACGTGATCACTAGCATCGCCGATCATGCTCGGCCAGTAGTAGCCGGCTCGAAGGGTTTTTCGTGCTAAAGATCGAGCTCCCATGTGCTGGCCGCAGATTCCCTCATGAATTTCTGTTAACACATAGGCCGCTTCCTCTCCCTCGATGCATTTAATTAACGGGGAAGAGAGGCTTCGTTTATAGAGCGTCCCGTTGATGGCTGAAAAAGCCGAGGCTCTTCTCCTGATATATTTGGCGTCGTTTCTGTCTGGGGGTTCCGTTCCTGAGACGATGTACTCTAAAATTGGGGTTATCCAGCTGTCTGCCTCTTCAAGCATGTAGATGGTCGGGTTAAACAGCGGCTCGAGAGATACACTGGGAATGCGTAGTGTTTCTTGGATGGTCGTCCTTTGGTTACCTGGGGTTTTTGTGCTTGCGAGTTTGGCGAGGATATCAGCTCGTTGGTTTTCCGTTCTTGGGACATGAACTATCTCGCTTGCTTCAAATTTAGCCATTAGCGACTGTACCTGAAGTAGGTATTTTTGCAGGATCGGTTCTTTGGTCTCGTATTTGCTTTCGATCTGGGAGACCACCAAAAGAGAGTCGGTATGGAGTTTAATTTTTTGGACTTGGAGGTCAATTGCCAGGCGAAGTCCGGCAATGCAAGCTTCGTACTCTGCTTGGTTGTTCGAGGTGGGAAAACCGAATGTAAGGGAAACTTCGATGATGACTCCAGTCGGGCTTTCTAGCATAATCCCTGCGCCACTCCCTTTTGGATTTGAGGAACCATCGACGTAGAGGATCCATATGTCAGAGTCGGTGTTCGCAGGCGTCATCTCGGCGATGAAGTCCACCAAAACTTGTGCTTTAAGTGTAGTTCGAGCTTCATATTTGATACCGAACTCTGAGAGTTCTACGGCCCATTTGATCATCCTTCCAGCTAGATCGGGTCTGTGGAGTATCTGTCTGATTGGGTAGTTAGTGCGGACGACTATCTGGTGGGCGACGAAATAAGCTCGAAAACGTCGAGCTGCAACAATGAGGGCCAGGGCGATTTTCTCGATTTTCTGATAACGACTTTCAGCCCCGTGCAGAGCCTTGCTTGCGAAGTAGATGGGACTTTGCCCGGTTTCGAGTTCGCGTACTAGAACGGCAGCCAATGCCTCTTCCGAGACCGCTAGATATAAGTATAATGTTTCCCCTTCATTTGGGCGAGTTAAAATTGGAGGTTCAGAGAGAGATTTTTTTAGTTGCTTCAAAGCTTCGTCTTGCTCGGGTGTCCATTCGAAATCTCTTTCTTCTTTTTTGAGGATTTTGAAAAGTGGAAGAGATTTGAATGCTGCATTTGAAAGCAAATACGAGACATCTCTTCGAAATCAGAAAATCTCTATCTCGTTATTCCATTGAGTTTTTGTACTTCTCTTTTGGAAGTCGGAGTTCGCATTTCTGTGACGGATCGGCATTTATCCGGGTTCGCCTCGATACCTCGTTCTGTTAAGAAGAAACCTAAGAATTTCCCAGCTCGAACTCCGAAAGTGCATTTCTCTGGGTTCAATCTCATTCTGTTTTTTCGTACCTCAGAGAAAATTGCTTTCAGATCGCTTACATGGTCGGCATCACTTTTGCTTTTGGCGATCATATCGTCGAGGTAAACCTCTACGCTTTTACCGATCTGGTCTTGGAAAACTTTGTTCATCATTCTTTGATAAGTTGCTCCAGCGTTTTTTAAACCAAAGGGCATAACACGGTACGCGAAGTTTCCTCGGTCAGTGATGAAGGCGGTTTTTGCTTGATCTGGTGGAAACATGGCGATTTGGTTGTATCCGGAGTATGCGTCCATGAAAGATAACAACTGGAAACCGGAAGCGCTGTCGACCAAACGATCGATGCTGGGGACCGGAAAAGCGTCTTTTGGGCAAGCTTTATTAAGATCGGTGTAGTCGACACACATACGCCATTTTCCGTTAGATTTCTTCACCAGGACAGGGTTTGATAACCAAGTTGTGTATTTAACCTCAGAGATAAAGTTGGCTCGGATGAGGTCGTCTACTGCTAAGGCGGCAGCAATGGCTTTTTCTTTGCTTTGGGCACGCTTTCTTTGGGCGATCCATTTTGCTTTTGGGTTTATTGCGAGTCGATGGCAGGCAATCTCTGGCGGGATCCCAGGCATGTCTTCGGCCGACCAAGCAAAGATGTCTTTGAAATCTTTAAGACATTGGGTTAATTCGGTCTTGATCTTGTCTGGAAGGTCGATCCCTATTTTGATTTTTTGGGAGGGGTCTGAACCGAGTTGTGTTTCGACGAACTTTCCATCAGGCTCTGGTCTTCTGATTTTTCGTTTGAGCTCTTTTGTTAGCTCGTCGACATCTGTCTGTTTTTCGACCTCCGGACCGCAGTTGGTTCCTACGTTAGTGGCGGTGTTAACTTCAGTTGATCTTCCTTTTGGCATTTTGGGAGTTGCCAGTTCTTCCGAAGGGGGAACCCCTTCATGCTCCGAAGCTTTTCGTTCGTTTTTAGTCCATAGGAAAAAACATCTGGAGGCCGACTCTAAGTCAGAGTTTAAAGTGATAACTCTGTCGCAAAGGGAGTGGAACTTCATCTTTAAGTGAGTGGTGGATGTAACCGCCCCGAGCCTGCCGAGGGTCGGTCTTCCTATAATGCCGTTGTATATGGATTCACAAGGCAAGACGAGGAATTTGGTTCTGACGGTTCGGACCATTGGTTCGGTTCCGTAGGTAACCATTAGCTCCAGATGTCCAAGAGGTTTCGTTCGAGATCCGTTAAAACCGGACAAAGCCGTTCCTCTATAAGGGGTGAGTTCCTCTTTACTGATCCCCATTTTGCTCAGAAGATCGATAAAGATGATGTCTGATGAGCTCCCCTGATCGACCAGGATTCTACGTACCTCCTTGTTGGCTATGATTGCCGATATCAAGAGAGGTACGTGTTTGTTAGCTTTTCCGTCAATAAGGTCGTTGTCACTAAAAGATAATGGAGGTCGATTAGTCACGACCGGGGTTGTTGACGTTGAAGCCACGCATAACAATTCCTTCCATTTTCTCTTCATGGATTTTCCCGATCCTTCATGATCGAAACCCCCAGTTATCATCATGATAACCGAGCGTTTTATATCCAGCTCTTCGCGGTCTGGGTCGATCACTTCTTTTCCTTTTGTCCTGAGGTTTTCATTTCTTTCTCTTCCGAGGTTGTCAGACCGTTCCCCCTCCTTTTTGACGTAAGAAGATAGTTTTCCCCGTTTTATTAAATCTTCTATGTCATCCTTTAGGGCGTTGCAATGGTTTGTGTCATGGCCATTGCTTCTGTGGTATCGGCAGTATTTGTTGGCCTTCTGCCCAGGTCGGCTAGGCAAGGACCTGGGAGGCTTGACGTCCCTGAATTCGACGTTCCAACATTCCCCTAGTAACTGGGCGTTGGAGACGTTGAGTTCGGTGTATACCTGGTGACGATTTTTCTTACCGATATTCCACGAATTTTTGCGAGGGTCGATCTCGATGTGGCGTTTTGATGGTTCTGCATGTGACGACGTTTTATCGACCTTGGAATTTTCTTCTTCGTTAATGAAGCACTGGGATAGTTCGAGGAATTCCTGGAGGGTGTTAGGTTCCCAGGTATTGATGTGTTTTCGGAACGAGCTTCCAGGTAACAGACCTTGGGCCATGAAGAAAATTCGAAAAGCGTCGTCTAACTGCCGAACCTGAAGAGCTTCAACGTTGAATCGCTCTATATATTCCCTCAGGGGTTCATTTACTTTCTGGACAATAGACGCTAAAACATTTTTGTTTTTGGGTTTGCTCTTGGAATGGGCAAAGTGCACCGAGAAGTGTTTTGCTAACTGGTCCCATGAGGAAATGGTATTCGACCTTAACGTCCGAAACCATTCGGAAGCCATTTTGTCTAGGGTTAAAGGGAATATT
This sequence comes from Astragalus membranaceus, assembly GCA_039519185.1. Classification (NCBI taxonomy): domain Eukaryota; kingdom Viridiplantae; phylum Streptophyta; class Magnoliopsida; order Fabales; family Fabaceae; genus Astragalus; species Astragalus membranaceus. The sequence continues at coordinate 159,221,743 of CM076846.1, read as the reverse complement.
CGGCATTTCATTTCCATGGGTACATTTCGATACTGCATGGTTGTGTCAAATTGGTCTAGATGCCTGTCGGGGTCGCCCGTTCCGTCGTAAGTTTTCAAACCTCCAGGGGGTTTCTCGAGATACCGGGGAACCCGGAAGTTGTCAATCGATCTTGTGAAAGGACCTTTTCTCCCAGGTCGATTAGCCCGTGACAGTGGTTGGCGTCTGTGATGGGGTTTAGGACGTCCGTATCGTCGTGTTTGATTGTTTTGAACGCTGTCACGGCTTCTCGATCGTCTCCTTGACGAGGTCGAGCCTTCAATTTGGCGAGCCGGAGGAGAACGGGAACCATTCCCTCGGTGACGGCGTGGAGGGGAATGAGGATCATCAAGATCGTCGTATTGTCGAGCTGATGGAGAACGGGAATCACTCCCCTGGTGGCGGCGTGGCGGAGAATGAGGATTATCAAGATCGTCGTATTGGCGAGCCGGAGGAGAACGGAAACCATTCCCTCGGTGGCGGCGTGGCGGGGAGCGATGACTGAGCTTTCTCCGAGGGGGTGATCGATGAAAAAGTCTCCTTCGAGTTGGGCGTCGTTCTTCCAGTGAGCTCTGCCCGGATGATTGTTGATCCAGGATGTTTCGATTTTGCAGTCTCGCTACTTCGGATTCGAGGTTGGCGAAACGATTGTGTCTTTCTTCACTCACCGCTTTTTGCCGAGCCAATAGCTGAACGAGCTGTTGAACCGCGTCAGTCAAAGCCGGAAGTAATTGGGGAGGTGGCAAGCTCGTCTCATCTGCGCCCGATTGAGTTCGGGAAGGTCCCGTGTTGGGATGGCGACTTCGTGTTTGTGACGAATTCGTGAGTTCCTGGACGTGGCCTTCAGGGGTTCGCTGAGGGCCGAGGTCAGGCTCGGCCATGAGACGAGTCGGTATTGAGCGGCGTGTTGGTGCCATTTAATAGGTTCAAGGAGATGGTGAGAAAAATCGGGTACTGGTCTCTCCCACTGTGGTCGCCAATGTTCTGTACCGTGCTACCGATCGTGAGGATCGATATTATGCAGTTGGTAGATATTTTGTCCTTGATTCTATCGTTGTCTTCAGGCTGAGAGGAAAGTCTTGTTCGACCCGGGACGTTCGACCTTGAGAGGTGATGTTGAGGCGTTCGATCTTGAGATGTTCGATCTTGGAGGGCGAGGTTGTACCTGCAATGATACTCCGATGCTTAAGTCAGTATTTGAGAGAATAAGTGTTTTGTTAGAAAAGTGCTTACCATTAATGAGCATTGAATGGGGTATTTATAGAGTTTTGGATGTGTTTGTGTTGGCGTTTTTGGGCCGTCCGATCTTGCGGGCTGATCTTGGCCATTGAAGATTGGACTCTCTTGATTTACAATTGGGCTTCTCATCAATTGGGCTTTTTGGAGAAGGGGTGCAAATAGAAGACATTGTAATTACCATAACAGGTAACATTTCTGTGCTTTACTTAACATCTTTGGATCCGTGGCGCAATGGTAGCGCGTCTGACTCCAGATCAGAAGGTTGCGTGTTCGATTCACGTCGGGTTCAATTCCCCAACTTTTTTATTCGATATAATTATCTCTACACGACTTGTCATTCACATCATCAAACATACCAAATCAACATCTACCCGATATTTCTCCGCCTTTAATAAATTTTATCATCTAAAATACAATTCTCACTTTATTTATGCATGTCATATAAAGTGCCAGCAAATGTTTTCAAAACTATAGAAGTCCTCAAACATATCATCACCTCATTGTCTGGTCTGGTTATGGACCAAATCAGATCTCATTGCACAAATCAATGCCAAATGTTCGATTCATTTTATCTGATTATAGAGGCCTTTCAGCAAACACTATTTTCTCAAAGGAGGAGGGTGATGATGATGAAAAAAACTAAAAAAGGCCAAAGATACTAGTCTATATTTTCTCAATAAAGAAGAAGATAATATAGTCTATATTATTCTCATTTAAGCTTGACGTGTTTAATTGTCATTCAATATCTACTTACTACTATTTCTGTTTGTCTGCTCTACATAAGTTCACACCATTTTCATAAGGAACATTATTCTTATGCATGCTCTTGTACGCCATCTCATGCATTATGCAATAATTTCGTTGCATCAGGTTTAGTCACATATGATGATTTTACCTGCTAGTGAACTCGGAACAAGACCTAATTATAGAAAGAAGTAACATGATTTTATTGGATTCGAACAAGATCTAATAGTGGTTGTATCCTCTGAAAGAAGTAACATGAGTACAGAAAAAAAAGTAGAACATTTTTATTGATGGACCAATCCATCTATTAAGTTGATGTAAATTTTAAGTCTGAAAAAATTAGGTGAAAGTATACAGCCTAAGTTTTTGTACCAGTATCAAACCATTTTGACCCTTTGTTTGGGATTTACAGAAAACGGAAACCAATTCAAGCATTTATCAATATTATTCACACTCAAATAAACACAAAATCCTATTTCAAACATAGGTAATGTATGTATCTTTGGAACATGAGTACTGCAGTGTGGTAAATGTCAATAGTGCACACTGCTGTGTCTTATAAACAATCTAACCATCACACATGTTCATAGTCACCACTGACATCAATTTCATCATCATCATCAACTTCCAATGACCCAGTGCCAGCTTGGCCACCATCACCAGCTTTAGATCCTTGTCCTGGTATCCTTGCCTCTTGTATGATCCTCATGATTTCTTCTACACTCTGGCTTAGTTGGTCTTTCTTTGTTTCCACATAACCTTTTTTCTCAGCTTCAATGATCTCTTTAGGCAAACTCTTCAAAAACCAAGGGTACTTTTTTATCTCTGGGAGAGTGATCCTCTTTAACAAATATCAGAAATAATTAGATTGAAAAATTGGCAGAATCTCATTGTACAAGATCTAAATACACTTGAGTTGCTGTGAAACAACCCCAAATTATTTATTTATAGTTAAAGTAAAATATGGATTTATCTAATTCCCATTGCAATGAACATTTGTAATTCCAAAACCATAGGTTGTATAACTATGGTAGTTAGTTGTATGCTTTCATGGACTCAAAAATGTTACATACCTTGGCAGGATCTGCAACAAAGATATGAGAAAGAAGATTCCTACACTCTGCAGAAACACGTACATAGTCGGGTATGGAGTACTGAACACCTATTATTCTCTACAAACCAGAGAATCAGAGTTTAAATTTCTTGCTATCTAAAGTTAAACATAATGACACTTTTGAAGTTAGTCAGGAGGCTCACCCCAATAGTCTTTCTGAAATTTCTAGGATCTTCTGGATCTTCAAATGGGTATGCACCAACTAACATGACATAAAGAGTCACACCACAAGACCAAACATCTGCAATCTACAAAAGAGCCAGACCAGTTAAGGAATTGAACATTTTCGACAATCTATTGAACTGTTTAATGGATGTGAGAGAGACTGTATGGCATTTGACAAATGCTAAAACATGGCTGTCAAGTGCCATAAAATGTGGCTTGACATGGCTTTAAGTCCCTCAGGAAAATGACACAATCTTCAATACCTTTCCATCATACTCCTTTCGCGATAGAACCTCTGGAGCAATGTATGCAGGAGTTCCAACTGTTGATTTTGGTTGAGAGTGCAGTATAGCAGACTGCAATTGAATATTAAGTCAAATGGGGGAGTCCACAAATGTTAAAAGAAACTCATGAAATCTCATGGAAAAATATAATATGATATATTTCTCCAGAAAGGCTCATTCAGGTGAAATACTATTAACCTTGGAGTAACCAAAGTCGCAAATTTTAAGCCGAGGGGATGGATTTCCGTCCAAGAGAGTGTTTTCCAATTTCAGATCTCTATGACAAATTTCCTACGGTAGGAAGCATAACATAAGACAGAGTTTGTACTGAAGAACACAACAAATGTTGAGTTTATACATACCATTGAATGACAGTAGCTAACTCCAGATATCAGCTGTTGAAAGAAATATCTTGCCTGTAATATAGGGAATTCATTGACTTGGTAATTTTCAATGAGAATAAGAACAAGTTATTTGTTTATACCAGTTTCTTAAAAGGAAAAAAGAACAACTAAAACATATTGATTATATAACCTCATCTTCACTAAATCGACCAGCAGTGCATATCCTCTCAAAGAGCTCACCACCTGAAGCATACTCCAAGACAATAGCTAAATGAGTAGGGGTCAGCAACACCTGCAGAAAAAGACATCTCACTCAGCATTGTTTTCTGTCGTAGTATGCAACTTCTGAAAGCTCCGAATAGAACAAAAGGGGATCATGCTTCACTGACTGAAGTAAAATTGGATCCTAGCCCATGGAAAATGATTGATGAACAAATCACTATATTAAATTCAGGGAATTAAATTCAGTGAAAGGTACTGATCTATGTGATTTCTGCATATATTTTCAAAATATTGATATTGGCCTGCTTATTTCTCAAAGAAATAATTACAGAAGATTTAATGGTATGTAACATAAACTTTTGCATATTAGATAAACAGTAATTGTCTCAATGCAAATGATCGTGACCTTACTTCTTTTAGTAATGATGCAATACACACCATATAACTTTTTGCACATTATGTCAGCTACAATAACTTCTAGCAAAGTCAAATTTCTATCTTAGACAAGTTTCAAGCAGTATATGAAATTAGAGCTGCAGGCAAGAAAATAATGCAGATAACCAAATACTAAATTCAAAATCCCCAATTCCCCTTCAAATCTAACTAATGAACGGTTAAAGAAAGAAAAGCAAACTCTTACCTCTTTGAACCTGATAATATTTGGATGCCTTAATGATCGGTGATTAATTATCTCCCTCTGGACATTCTCATCAATCTGATATCACAAACACAACTAACACAGATCAGAAAATAATTTATTTGAGTAATTTATAAATAAATATCACTAAATGAAGGAACTTGTTACTTTGAAGTGAGAAGTCCGCTATTCAAAGTAAAATGCACAAATATAATCACTTATTATTCAATAGCAAATAATTATAATCATTAAGCAGATGAAGTTACAAGAGTGTTGAGTTTTCAATTTCAGGTTGCTCAAAGAAAAGGAGTAATGAATGCAGAGAAGAAACGGCATTAGTGAATAGAATTCAATCTAAGGAAAGGGAAATTGTACCTTTTTGCCCCTCTCTATGTATTTGACAGCAACAAGTTCCCCAGTCTTCTTGTCTTTAGCCAACCTAGCAACTCCAAAATTGCCAGAACCAAGGTCCTTTAATGGCTCATATCGCTCTTCCATGTCAACCCTCACAAAAGCTACAACCAACCACCTCTAAAACTTCTAAGACAAAATGAGATAAATGGCAGACACAGAGAGGACCCCATATAAGAATATGTCTACAAAATAAAATAAAATTGAAGGTGGCTACTGGCTAATGTAATTTAATTTAATTTAATTTTAATTTTAATATAAAGAGGGAGACGCAAGCAAAGGAATAAGTATAATATTTATTTTAATAATTAAAAGGGAATCAAAAGTGACCCACACACAGGAGGAGTCTCAATACTCATCATAAGGGGAGCTGAATAGCTCACCTTCCTCCTCCTAGAAAATCATATCTCAACAAGTTTTGGTATTTTTTTATGTGTTTTATTAACTTTGAAAGTTTGGTACGGAATGGTATTTTAATAGCATGAGTTGCTTTCATGTATATTTTAAGAACATAAATGACGTAAAGTACCGTATAGAAACCGTTGAAACACAAAGGGGGCAATAAGAAAAAGGAGGAGGTGATAATTGTAGTTTGTAGATATACGTAGGTGGAGATTATTCACACCAGTGCGGGGAACGTGCGACGCACAGGCTCAAAGCTTTAACGAGTACTTAATTGTTGCGATATTAAAATTTGATGGATAAATTAAAAATCAGCACACAAATTAACGAGAATTTATAATTTAAACATAAGTAATAGTCCATGAAAATAAAGTAGCATAGTAATTTATAATTCAAATATAAGTAATTCAAACAGTTATTTTTTTTTTAAAATCAGCACACAAATGAAATTGATCCATTAAAATATAGACAACAAATGATAATCAAATAACTTTAGTTTAACGCATTATGACATTACATAAGATCTCACAGAACAACACACTACATAACATATTTGAATAGATGAATTTTTTTTACGAACACTAAAGTATAACAAAACACACTACTTAGCATTGAACTTCACATATTTTGTTTTGACTTTGTTTTCACCGAAACAAATTTTGCGCATTCATATAATTAATATTTTTTTTGATATTGAGCACCGAACGTTGAGCATTTGAACGGTTAACTTTTTTTGTGAACACTAAAGTATAAAACAACACACTATTTAGCATCAGACTTTACATGTTTTGTTTTGATTATTTTTTTCACCAAAACAAATTTTGCGCATTCAAATAGTTAATTTTTTTCGATATTGAGGACTGAACGTTGAGCATTTAAACGATTAATTTTTTCCAACACTAAAGTATTTCAAAACACACTATTTAGCATCACACTTTACATATTTTGTCACGAAATTATATTTTTTTCACCTAACCAAATCGATTACTGAGGCACAAACTTTGTATATTTGAATGTTACAATATATAATTTATGTATTTTCATCTTCACTACTTAGCACAAACTTCACCTAAATTTTAATGTACTCTTAAAAATGAAAATATGAAGAAAAAAAGGGGGGTGAAAATGAGAATATGAAAAAAAAAAAAAAGAGGTGGGGGGGGGGGGGACAAAAGCTTCATTTAATACGTAAATATTGTAACATTGTATGAGTGAAGATAAAATCAATTATATATTCTAGAAGTGTGTGACAATGTAAATCATAATTAAAAGTATCATTTTTAATTAACAAACACATTGAAATGGAAGCAATTAGAAAGAAAAGAAGACAACACAATTAGAAAGTGAAAAACGTGGGTATCATGTAGGGTTGGTTGAGAATCACCAATAAAATGAAAGCAATTATACAAAGTTGAAGGAATATGGTCTTTAAATTCTTTTTTTCCGAAGCATCTTTAAATTATTTTTTAAAATCCAGAAAAATATGGTCCTAAAGAATATAAAGAGAAGAAATAAAAAATAAATTAATTTTTAAATCAGTTATCGAGGAACAAACTTCTAGTATTTGAACAGTAATTTTTTCGAACGCAAAAGTACCCACAAACACACTACTTAGCATCACACTTTACGTATTTTGTCACTAAGGTAACCCAAAACACACCATGAAATTAATTTTTGGTATGACCAAACCAATTGTTGAGGAACGAACTCCATGTATTTGAACTTTACCTAAAAAAATTTTTTGTCGAACACTTAGCATCATATTTTATTACAAAATTATTATTTTTTTAATAAAATTAATTATCGAGTAACAAACTTTGCGTACTTAAACAATTAATTTTTTTCCGAATCTTAAAGTACCACAAACCATACTGTCTAACGTCACACTTCACACAATTTGTCACGAAATTAATTTCCTTTTCGACGAATTCGATTATGTAGGAACAAACTTCACGTATTTGAACAATTAATTTTTTTTCCATATCTTAAAATACCTTAAAACACACTGTCTAGCATCACACTTTACGTAATTTGCCACGAATTTAATTTTCCTTTTCACAAATCTAGTTATGAACAAACAAACTTCGCGTATTTAAATAATTTAAGTTTTTTCTAGACTCAGAATTACCTAAAAAATATTAAAAAAAAAAAAAAGAAGAAAAAGGGCATAGGATAAAAGAAAAAAAAGAATGGAAAAAAAGGGAGGGAGGGAGCTTGGCGGGAGAGCTGGCGCCAAGACTCCCCCGGATTTATATTTTAGGATTACTGTTCCTATTTTATTCATTTAGGTTTAATTACAATTTTGGTCGTCCAATTTTAATCAATTCACGATTTGAGTCCTCAAAATTTTTTTTCCACGAATTTAGCCCCTCATTTTCCCAATTTATAAAATCAATGTCCCTCCCTAATTTGGTCAAACATTTTAGGCTTAAATATGTTTTAGGCCCCTGCAAATATAGCGTGTTTTGGTTTAAGCTCATGCAAAAATTACAGCCCCTGCAAACATTTTACTAGCTTTTGGCTCATTAATCCTATGTGGATGACACGCAGGACTGCTAGGATGAATTTTAAAATAAAAAAGTATTATTTTTTTCATTAAATTAGGAAAAACAATTTTATCTTCTTCAGCGAGACTCATCCAAGTTTTTTCTAAGAACCCTAATTCTAAGATTTTTTATTTTAAAATTCAACTTGGCAGTCCTGCATGTGATCCACATTGGATCAATGAGTCCCAAGTCTGCAAAAAGTTTGACCAAATTAGGAAAGTGCATTGATTTTACAAGTTGGGAAATGGGGGACTAAACTCACAAAAAAAAAGTTTGGGAGACCAAAACTGTAATTAATTCATTAATTTATTTATAGCTCCATTGCATAGAAGGGGGCTAAAGTGTCCAACCATAGCGTTATATTCTTTTCATTTTTAAAATTAAGGTGGCAATTTTCACCCGGGCACAGAATTCCTACAAAAGCTATTTTATTTGAGATCTCGTTGTGGGGAATTTTTCTCCAAGAGGATGAGGACGCGGAGAATATCCGCCTGCGGTTCATTCGAGGACCGAGAAAGAGACCATGCTAGACCCCGAGAACATTACATAAATCTCCTTATTAGAGATATATACTAGTATATTATAAGTATTTAATCTTTTAGTTATTTTATGTGTTTTAATGTATTTTAGTCTTATTTAATCCTCATCTTTTCAATTGAGGTATGTTTTGTTCAATTTTGAGGACAAATTTTTTAAAAGTTGGGGTGATTGTAACATCCTCAATTTAGCTAATTTTATTCATTGAAATTAGCAAGAAATCACAAGGTAATTAATTAACATAATTGATTAATTATGAGATGGCGTCATTGATTTAGTGAATTATGTTGTGCTTGTGTGATAAAGTATATTAGGTACTTGAATTTTCGATTGATTGGTGAGTTGTTTGGGATTTTAAATGAGAATATGAGGGCAGGGGGTATTTTTGTCTTTTCCACCCATAAGTGACTCTCAGCTAACCCATCTTTCACAAAAAACACCCATATGCATTGTTTGATTATTGTATAAATTATTGTTTGATTATGTAATTAGAAATGAATTAAGTAGAGTTTAAGGAGTAATTAGTAAACCAAGGGTGTTTTGGTCATTTCAATGCCACTTAAACCCTCCCAGATTGGTGTTGAGTGATCATATTCAGATTTCGAGTCCCTTGAGAAATATGATTCGCTCAGCCCAAGAGATTGATCTAGAGCTGCAAACGCAGAAGAGGTTGCCAAATTACACTGAAGATAGTGATGGTGTGATTTGCTTTGATGGTAGAATCTGTGTGCCAAATGATGAAGATGTCAAGAAGCAGGTTTTGGAAGAGGCTCACAAGAGCCAGTTCTCAATACATCCTGGTTCTACCAAGATGTATAGAGATCTTAAGCAGTTGTACTGGTGGCCGGGAATGAAATTAGAGATTGCAGAATTCGTGTCTTGATGCTTGACTTGTCAAAGGGTTAAGATAGAGCACCAGAAGCCTGCCGATCAGTTACAGTCGTTGGATGCGCCAGAATGGAAATGGGAAAGCATTTTTATGGACTTTGTCATGGGATTACCACGGTCCCAAGCCGAAAATGATTCTATTTGGGTGGTGGTTGATCTCTTGACCAAGTCTGCTCATTTTATTCCAGTACGTTCGAATCACAAGGTTGCTAAGTTAGCAGAAGAGTATCTCAAGAATATTGTGAAGCTGCATGGAATTCCCACGAGTATCATCTGTGATTGTGATCCCAAGTTTACATCACGATTTTGGAGAGCCCTGAATATGGCGTTGGGAACAACGGTATATGCTATTACCACTTATCATCCGCAGACGGACGGACAGACTGAAAGAACCATTCAGACTTTGGAGGATATGCTTAAGGCATGTGTACTTAACAGTGGAGGCCGATGGGAGGATCATCTTCCATTGGTGGAGTTTTCTTATAACAACAGTTACCATTCTAGTATCGGAATAGCTCCATATGAAACATTGTATGGAAGGAAGTGTAGAACACCATTGTGTTGGTGGGATGTCGGTGAGCAAAGATTGTTAGGTCCTGATTTAGTCCGTGAGACGACTGAGAAGATCTGTCAGATTAGAGAAAGGATGAAGACCGCTCAGAGTCGACAAAAGAGTTATGCCGACAAAAGAAGAAGGCCTTTGGAATTTGAAGAAGGAGATCATGTATTTCTGAGACTTTCTCCAACTATTGGTACTGGTATAGCATTGCGAGCGAAGAAGCTCAGTCCTCGGTATATTGGACCTTTTCAAATTATCGAGCGCATTGGGCCAGTAGCATACCGCATTGCCTTACCTCCAGCTTTATCCAGATTACATGATGTGTTTCATGTGTTGCAATTAAGGAAGTACATTCCCGATTCGAGTCAGCCGTTGAGTTATGAGACGATTGACATCCGACCGAATGTGTCCTATCATCCAAATCCAATTCAAATCATCGAACGTGGCGAAAAAACGCTCCGGACGAGATCAATTCCTATTGTTAAAGTACTTTGGGATGGTGCCTCACCTAACGAAGCGACATGGGAGATCGAGGATAATATGTGGGCGAAATATCCTCATCTTTTCAATTGAGGTATGTTTTGTTCAATTTTGAGGACAAAACTTTTAAAAGTTGGGGTGATTGTAACATCCCCAATTTAGCTAATTTTATTCATTGAAATTAGCAAGAGGTCACAAGGTAATTAATTAGCATAATTGATTAATTTGAGATGGCGTCATTGATTAAGTGAATTATGTTGTGCTTGTAAGATAAAATATATTAAGTACTTGAATTTTTGATTGATTGGTGAGTTGATTGGGATTTTAAATGAGAATAGGAGGACATGGGGTATTTTTGTCTTTTCCACCCATAAGTGACTCTCAGCTGACCCATCTTTTACAAAAAACACCCATATGCATTATTTGATTATTGTATAAATTATTGTTTGATTATGTAATTAGAAATGAATTAAGTAGAGTTTAAGGAGTAATTAGTAAACCAATGGTGTTTTGGTCATTTCCATGCCACTTAAACCCTCCCAGCTGACCCAACACCCCTTACTCCCATGACCCATGTCATACCCTAATTTTGTCCGCCCAAGTCAAAACCTTTTTTTTCAAACAAAAATTAATAAAAAACATTTTTATTAATTTTTGGGAATTTTAGGGAATAAAATAGTGCATGTTTCAATATCTGTGGGCATTCAAATGAGAGCAAGTTAATTATTTTTGAACTAAACCAATTCAAGGATGAAAAATACAATTTATTCTATCAAGGATAATTTTCGTATAATTTTTTGGAAGAAAATCCTAGTTCAAAATAATTAAAAGGCATTTTTCCCATTTTTATTGCACAAGAAAGCTGAAAAAGGACCATTAAATATTCCCCGGTTATTAAATGACAACTTTTATTGTCATGAATAATTAGAGGGATATTTTTATGGTGCCCAAAAATATGTGACACATTTTCAATAGGTGCACTATCATTTGCATGCCCAAAAATTCAAAATTCAAATAGAAAGTACAAAGTGTCCTCAATAAGACAAAAGACCAAAAAGGAGAAGCAATTTTCCCTCCCCATTTTTGTTGCCTTGATCGAATTTCCTCTCTCTCTCTCTCTCTCTCTCTCTCTCTCTCTCTCTCTCCCTCAACAATTTCGAATTCCCTCTCTCTCTCTCTCTCTCCACAATTTCTTCCACACTCTTCTATTGTACAATTATTCCCTAAGAATATTCTTGTACTATCATTAATCCTACCCATTTCATACACATCCCTAATTCCCACACACTCTCATACCCTTTTTTGTAAATGACACCATCCTCTCACACTCACTCCTTCATAAGAAATTGCAAACTTACTTAAAATAGAACATCCCATTCCTATTCTACCCTTAACCCTAATTTCACCCAAGACCATATATAAGCCTACTCTCCCAAAATACAAAGGACAAGTTCATTTTTTGCACAAAAACCTCCTCCTCTCCTCTCACTTTCGAAATCTCCTCCCCTCCCTCACCTCATCTTTTTCAATTTTCTCACTCAATCATCCATTAAAACACCTTTCCTACACTAAATCTTCCATCCTTCTTGCATTCTTCTCAAAGATTCACCTTCAAATTCAAGGATCAAGTTCAAAGTTGAAGATTGAAGAGTAGATTAAAGGGGTTTTGCATTCATTCATCTCATTTCCTTCCTTATTCTAGCTTGGAGTTGAGGTATACTTTAAAACCTAGCATCATCTTCCAATTTTAGCATCAAAGATGTAAATCATCACTTCATTTTGGCATCCCATTGCATTTTAATGTCATAACGTTAGCATAGTTGTTGTTGTTGAGTGAGAGATGTATTTCAAGTATCTTGACAAACACTTTGGGAGGTTTGGATGCTTGGAATACTTCTCTCCTTTAGAATAAATTGTGTGTTGTTGTTATTTCACTCATTTCTTGTTGTTTTCATGAATAAAGTGATGATTCGAAGCTTATTTCATTTCGCATATTAGAGGAAAATTAGGGTTTGTGTGATTGTTATGCATTTCTTTGCTTGATCATGTGAATCCTTGCCAAAAGTTTAATCTATGTTGTTCTCTTGCATTATCTTGTGTTTCCATGAATAAAATGAGATTTAGGGTCTATGTTCATTTCGCATGTTAGAAAGAAATTAGGGTTTATAAGATTTTTGATGAGTTGGTTGTCTAATCTTGCAATTACTTGGAATTGAACCTTGATTATGATGTTTGCTTAAAACTTGTTGTTCTCATGAATTTGCTTGCAAATCATGTCCTATGTTGATGATTGGCAAGAGGACTCTCACTTGTGCTTTGATGCACACTTTATGTGTTGAGGATTGCCTAAGAGGATTCAATTTCTTTTGTGATTCCTAGTGAACAAGAATGCAAATTTAGGTTTCCTTTCCTTACCAATTGCTTTGATTACCAAAAACAACTTATAAATCATTTTGAAATGCTTTTGGTCTTGCAAATAAGTAATTGTTTTGAAACAATTTTTGGTTTTGTGTTGACGATTTGGTAAGAGGATTTGACACCTATGCACTTGTGCATATCCCAAGTGTCAAAGATTACCTAAAGGGACTCAACACCCTAATTGCCTAAACTTGTCAATTTAGTCTTAAGACTTGCCTATGATCTTGCATGAGGCAAATGCCCCTTTTAATTTATTCCTTCCACGTGGTTGATTGAAGAAATGTATTAGACATTGATGACATCAAAAGGATACCACATGCGTGCTTATGTCTAATGTTGATGTGAAATCCTTAGGGTTTTGCAAGTGATTCATTAGAAGTTTGATATCACTTGTGCTTTGAAATACCTTTGCCTATTCACATATTGTGTCACAAATGCCTAGTTAGGTTCATCCCATTGCCTAGCATCTTCAATAAGATGTGCAACTTAGGTTCATTTTCTTGCCCATTCATGCATTTTCGCCAAAATGTTCAACTTGGGTTCATTCTTTGCCTAACTATGTATTGGGACATAATGTGTGTAGTCTAGGTCCATTTTCAATCAAAAGCCTTTTCAAGCATCAAAATCATTCCATAAACAAGAATCAATCCAATTGCGAAAACTCTTCAAAATCAAACTTTGTTAGTTGTCTTGTGAAGCCTTTGCTTGCATGATTATTAACAATGAGGTACTAGTGGCGATCACTTGGAGCCTTTGCTCAATTGATCATCATGAATGCCTAATTTTCCTAAAGATTTTCATTAAATCAAAAACTTTGTTAGTAGTCTTGCGAAGCCTTTGCTTGCATGATTATTAACAATGGAGTGCTAATGGTGGTCACTTGGAGCCTTTGCTCAATTGATCATCATGAAAGCTCAATTTTCACAATTAAACAAGATAAAAAACAAAAGCCTTTTTCTAGACAACCCAAAACTACGTAGCTTTGAATTCTCCATCGCACCGGGAGATACGTAGGAGCGGATCCCCTCCGTCAAGCACAACAAACCCAAAACATTTTTCCTTTCAAAAACCAAACACTTTTCCAAAATAAAACATTTTTCAAAAACAAGAACTACGTTGCTTTGAATTCTCCATCGCACCGGGAGATACGTAGGAGCGGATACTCTCCTTCAAGCGCGAAAACTAAAGATTTTTCATTAAGTCATTCATCAACAAAAGAGGTAAAAACAAAGCATTTTTCCGAATCAACTTTGCAAATCACATATTTAATTAAGGTAACCCTTCTTTGAAGGGACGTTATGGGGTGCTAATACCTTCCCCATACGTAATTAGACCCCCGAACCCAAATCTAATGGTTCCAAAGACCATTGCTTTCCAAAAAAGGTTTTTCCGATGTTTTACCTTTAAAAAATATTGGTGGCGACTCTAAAATCTCGTTGTGCGAAGAAAAATCCCTCCAAGGATTTTTCGGGGTGCGACAACCCACACATTCACTATTCCCAGAACTGAAGAAAAGAAAGAAAAGCTGAGAGAGGGAGGGTGAGAAGTCGAGAGAGAGAGAGAGTGAAGAAGAAGAGGGAAGATAAACCCCAAACCTTCATGCATGTGCAGATTCTGATACCAATCTCTTTCATTTTTCTTCCTTTTCAATTTGATACAAAAATCACTATCACCACCCTTCTAAATCCCAATTCGCCATTGGTGAGCATCTCAAGCTCAACTTGACAAAAATTGAGTTCAAAGCTGTGCATGTCACTACTAGAGCAAGGATACACCATTTCTGAACATACATTGTAAGTTGAGATAGTTATGAAGCCATAGGGTCAAGTCAGAATTTGTTCTTAGGAAGTGGAGCTGTTTGAATTTGAGTTTAAGTGGAAAAGTCGTGTTCGAGGATCGTTCGTGGGGTCTCGTGTGGTGTAAACTTCGTCGTTGTCGTTGTTGTGTGCGATTGTCATCGCAAGAGGTGAGTTCTATACTCGCTTAGGGAATTGTTGTCGAAATGTTAAATCTCATGTTCTGTTACTGTTTTCGGTTCGTAAGTTTTAGCGTCAAAAACCGTATTTTGAAACCGTAACGTTTAATGTGTTTGAATGAATGATTATGTGATGATATTGTGTGATTGATTGGATTGGTTATGATTGCTGTTTGGTGCCAAGTTAATGTGTTGTTATATTCGGGAATCGATCGGGATGAATATTGGAATCGAACAGGATGGTAATGTTCACGAAAACAGCAATTTCTGGGATCTGATGCATATGCCCGAACCGTGCGCCCCTGCGCACGGCTCATGCGCGGGCTACGCAAAACACTTTTAAAACACGTCCGGGTCGTGCGCCTTAGTGCACGGATCGTGCGCCCTGTTTGGTCTATGAGTGCCAAAATTTTAAAAACACGCACGGGTCGTGCGCCTTAGCTTACGGACCGTGCGTCAGCTTCTGTTACCCTCTTTCAAAACATGTTTTAGGCCATTCCAATTGGTTCCAAGTTAATTCTAATCCCTTCCCCAGCCCTATGTATTGACAAATAAACCGTAATTCACATAAATAAGCGTAGGTATGAATGAGATATTGGAAATTGTCCAAGTATGTTAAATGTACGATAACCGATTAGGATTACGAGTGAGAAAACACAAGTATATGTTAATACAACGGACTAAAGGTTCATTAAGGTTTTGGTAACCACTAGAATTATTTGATATAATGCAAGATATGATAATTTATGATAAAGAATTACTTGATATAACTCAAGGTATGATAACTAATGTAAAAGACATTAATTGGGGTGACGACTTCTAAGATAGCACACTAGGGGAGGGAAGTCATGAGCCCAAAACCTAGGCCCCTTTTATGTTTGCCCACTGATGAAGGGATTAGTGGATTGGGTTCATCGGGGAACTGAAACTGCGGGTCCTCGATATTGTGTTAGTATGACAAGTTACACGTAGCTATCCAGACTTGGGCTACGGATGAAAATGATGCATAATGAACCGTTAGTGTTAGCAAGGGGTCTCGATAGAACTCACTGAGATAATGTTATCTCACCCTTTATTATTGTGGATTTTACAGAGAAACAGGGAAAGGCAAAGGCGAAGAAGCACGGTTAGCCGGTGTGACTCATGGAATTATTGAAGAATCAGTTTTATGATTATGCCTTTTTCCCATTTGTTGTCTTTGTATTATCGGTAGTATAACTATTACTCGCTAACAGTTGTAAATCGTTTCCGCTACTTATGTTTTGGGTATTGAACACCAGGTTGTATAAGTTTTAAGTCATGAGACTTAAGTACTTTATGTTAAGTTTAATGAGGTTCGTGGAACCGTTTGATAATTATTTATCCAAGTTTTTAGTTGTGTTCAATATTCCAGGCATACAAGTCAACTCTGATGCATGTTATGCTGTGCATTTTGGTATTTCTACAAGTTAGAAATATTGGGGTGTTACATTGGGTATAGTTGTTATCTAATCTAATCTATCTAATCTAATATAATATATGCCAGCAAATTGACATTTTTAGACATTCCACCAGCGCGCCACGTGTCCATTTTTAGGACATTTTAGACATTTTGCCACTAAAAGACAAAAAATATCAACTTTTTACAACTTTTTACTTTTTCTCTTACACAATTTCCCATCATCTCTCTCCTCTCTCTTTTTTATTTTTTTTTTATTTTCTCTCTCCTTTCTTTCTCTTTTTCTTCTTCTATATCTATTTATTCTCATTTACTTATATTTTATTCCACTTCAAACATATATATCTAGTACTAATCTAATACTACAATATCATCAATTCATATGCTAGTAAAATGTCAAAAATAGTCCACTTATACAATTGCTAAGTGTCCAAAACCAATGATAAAAATGTAATCTATCTAATATCTAATCTAATACTAATTTAATAAAAAAATATGCTACGAAATTGATATTTTTAGACATTTCACTTGCACATCACGTGCCCTTTTTTTTAAGTTATTTTAGACATTTTGCCTCTAAAAAATAAAAAATAGCAGCTTTTGGCAGAAAAAGCTGACCAAAAAATTGCACAAAAGCTGAGGGAAAAAAACTGACAATAGAGGTATCAAAAAAGCAGCAAAAGCTGCCTGCTACTTGTCGCGCTGACGACAGCTATAAAAAACAGTAATTACATAAAATTAATATTAAATTATGTAGAATCTACTCAAACTAATAAAACTAATTAATTTAACCACTATTAATTGTCAAAAAAGCGATACCGCTAGCAAAAATTCCAAAATTATTTTTTCTAAAATAATCAATAATTAATCTCATTTGCTTTTTTTCTTCGTGAGCCGCATGGAGCGGCAACAGGAGCGGCAACGGGAGCAGCAACGAGAGCGCCAACGGTAGCGCCAACCAGGTGCATATTTTATATTAAATCTCATTTTTTTCCTCATTTTTACTCCATTATTAATATTATAAGAAGATACCGACTTTTTTTTAAACTTTTTACAACAAAACTATTTTAATAAATTAGAAATATCGCCTTTTATCGAGTTTTTCCTTTATCTTTTATTACATTTTGTAACTTTCAACGTATTTATAATTTCATAACAAATTATAACAAATACAGTATCACTCTTACGTATATGCACGGGTAAAATACTAGTTATCTTTTGAAAGCTATCAACTGAAGAAGATAAAATCGAATTTTAATGTTGAGGGGTTGTAATGGAATATCGGTTGAGGATGGCATCCAACTAAAATTGATGGTCAATGATTTTTATATAAACTTAATAGATAATAGATGATTACATGGTACAGTAACTGAGTTAGCCAGATTGTGACTTGGAGGTAAAACAAGTTATTTTCAGCATGAGGTGTGGACAGCTCAAGGCCTGGAAAACTCGAGTGAGTAATATAGTAAACACATTTTAACCTATTTTCCTAATTAAAAAGATGAAAAAATAGAGTTAACTTTTTTTAAAGTGTTCTGGACTGGACTATGAGGTCCATTTAGCAAAACCAGGGGGTGCGTTTAGCAATTGGATATGGATCAGCCCAATCGATTCGGCCCATATCCACTACATACAAGCCCAATTAAAGCCACCACGCTTGGATGGTTCAGATCGATTATGATAATCCGACGGTCCACAGACGAGCATCGATTTCCTATAAATACCGGCTCGCATAGCCATTTATACGGTACACACTCTTCCCTTGCAAATTCACTAGCTTATTCTCATACTGACTTGAGCGTCGGAGTGGCTTTGCAGGTACCCCCCCGGGGCGCTCACTGACCTCCTGCCAGGGCAGCAGGAGACCTACCAACAGCAGCCGACCAAAATACTGCTAGGTACAGAACATTGGCGACCACAGTGAGAGATATCTATCTTTCACATCATCACTACTCGAACTTTTCTCTTGCTACTCCATGGCTCCCAGAGGCAGAACCCGGATTCAAAGCATTGCCGTACCGGCATCCCGACCAGAGGATACTCCGGAAGGCAACGTCGTAACCCTACCTGACGAGGGTACCATTCAGCCTGCCCAGCCTTCGAATGTGAGTCAGCTTTTGGATCTCCTGGCCAATCGCACTCAAGTTATGCTGCATCAGGAAGACCAGAAGAGTGCTAAGGACATGCCCAACCCGGCACCTAGGAGGGCGCCTGGCCGGGCGCCAGGGCAACATCAGACAGCGCCCGTGAGGGCGTCTGGCACCCATGAGGGCGCCTGGCAACATCAGGAAGCGCCCATTAGGGCGCCTGGTAGGGCGCCAGGGCAGCATCAGACAGCGCCCATGAGGGCGCCTGGCAGGGCGCCATGGCAACATCAGGCAGCGCCCATGAGGGCCCCTGGCAGGGGAACCCTTCCTCCAACAACGGTGACTTCGAGGCATCATCGTTCTCCCCCTCATGGAGGATCAGGCTCACCTCGAAGGGATCCCTCCATCCCCTCCGGATGATACCTACCAGCCTCACGACTCCCGCTCCAGGACCTCCTCACGCGCATCCCTTGATACTCGAGAGAGGTCAGGGAACCGGGTCGACACCCACCGTAGGCACCACCGGGGATCGCCATCGAGGAGATCCCCCGACCGACGCAGCCATCAAAAGTACATGGACTATGAAGAAGACAACATGGCCTACCAAGAGGAGGCCAAGGTTGGCAGCATGAAGGCTGATCTGACTTGTTATTGGCACAGTACCAGCAAATGCAGCACCCCCAGGGATGACATTGAATAAGGGAAGCTCGTCCAATACGTGAATGAAGAAGAGGATGAAACTCGCGACTCCGAATAAGGAGCAGAGCATCAGGACTCGAGCCTAAGGCTAGGCCTAGTTATGAATTTTGTTGTTTGAGCACAAAAGCAGAATATCAATAAAGAAAAAAGGTCCAACTCCATAGTCAGGAGTGGAGCGAGACAAGTCTGAGACCCAACATACCATGCAGGGAGGGACTGCCTGGATCGTAGGGGGCAACCTCAACATTAACCTAAAGCCAAGATCATCTCTCCAAGTATGGGAGTCAAGGGTGTCATGGCGCGCTCATCTTCCTAAAGCAAAGCAGCCAAGATCACGGCACCCACCCGGCGGGGATCCAAGGTATGAGACCACGATGTCTTGGGTAGCAAGCGCTAAGAAAGGCGCCGAAGTCAAGAAAATGACGAGACCATGAGGTCACAGACACCAGAGATACCCACCTACAAAAGTGATGTCTAGTCTGCAGGCCATAACTTCATACGTCTCCACAGCTACAATTCTCATGTTAAGCTCGAAATCCAATTCATACGTCTCCACACCCAGGAAGGGAAACAAGCTGACGGCACCATGGCAAGCCAGCACCCAAAGCGCCCAGGAGGGCGCCAAATCCTGTTACGGAAGCAGCCAGCATGGAACGTAAGAAAATTAAAGGATGCATGAGCATGTGAGTGCATGAGCACGTAAGAAAATAAAAGAGTGCATGAGCACGTAAGAAAATTAAAAGATGCATGAGCGTGTGAGTGCATGAGCATGAAAGGAAATAAAAGAGTGCACGAGCACGTGAGCAAAAAAAACATAGTGCACGAGCACGTGAGCAAAAAACACAGTGCACGAGCGCGTGAGCAAAAAAACATAGTGCACGAGCTCGTGAGAAAATAAAATAGTGCACGAGCACGTGAGAAAAAAACATAGTGCATGAGCACAGGAGCAAATAAACATAGTGCACGAGCACGTGAGAAAATAAAATAGTGCACGAGCACGTGAGCAAATAACATAGTGCGCGAGCACGTGAGAAAATCAATTGATGCATGAGCGTGAGAGGAAATAAAGTAACGCATGAAGTGATGGTGTCATTCTGCTCGCCCTCACACTCTCCTCCGCTCGCCCTCACACTCTCCTATGCTCGCCCCCTAGGTGCAATGTAATCGGCCAAGAGGAAAAGAAAATGTGGTGTTGCTCGCCCATACTCACCATCAATCACCTCGATCAAGGCAAGTCAGCAGGATAATTGCTGTGATCCTCTGACAAAATTAGCAGACCCAACGACGGCATGAGCCGTAAGGGCAACCTAACATGCGAGGGCATCCTAAACGACAACGTCAAGTCAAGACCATCCCCCAGGATAATCTCGACTTGGAGGGCAACGGTGGAACCAGGTCAATATCCACCAGAGGCGCCACCGGGGATCGCCATCGAGGAGATCCCCCGACCGACGCAGGTCAATATCGAACTTTGCCACGAGCCGCGAAGCGACTTTAAACGTGTCGAAACCTCTGATGAGCGAGTTAAATTCAGACCGAGTTCAGATAAACTGCCCCCAGAGTATACATTGCCACAAGGCACGAAGCAACTTTAAACGTGTCGCAACCTCTGATGGGCGAGTTAAATTCAGACCGAGTTCTGATAAACAGCCCCAGAGTATACATTGCCACGAGGCACGAAGCGACTTTAAACGTGTTGCAACCTCTGATGGGCGAGTTAAATTCAGACCGAGTTCTGATAAACTTCCCCCAGAGTATACATTGCCACGAGGCACGAAGCGACTTTAAACGTGTCGCAACCTCTGATGGGCGAGTTAAATTCAAACCGAGTTCTGATAAACTGCCCCCAGAGTATACATTGCCTCGAGGTGCGAAGCGACTTTAAACGTGTCGCAACCTCTGATGGGCGGGCTAAATTCAGACCGAGTTCTGATAAACTGCCCCCGAAGTTAACTTTGCCACGGGGCACGAAGCGACATATCGCAACCTCTGATGGGCAAGTTAGATTCAGACCCCTCTGACGAACTGCCTCCAGAATAAACCTGCCACGAGGAGGTATGAGATCATACATACAGATGTGCAAGGCAATGACTTGTGCCTGAGTCCAGGAAGGCGCCTAAGAGGGCGCCAACATCAGGACTTTGCACCTTGACACAAGGCGCCCAGGAGGGCGCAAACATCAGGAGGCATGGCACAAGACGCCAACTTCAAAACACAGCCCTTTGCCACGAAGCAATATGAAATTGTATATTCAGGTGCGCAAGGCAAGAAAGTGTGCCCGAGGCCATCCAACGCGTGCCAATTATAAACATAAGAAACAAGCTAGGCAAAGAAGAAACATAGACGTTTCAAAAGGTAACATAAATATAAGCACACAATGACATCGAGGTCAACCCTGTTGGGGTGAAATGTAATACAAAAATTGCCCCGGAGACAGCAAGGCTCCATTAAGCAAGACACATAACGAAATTCGACAAGTCAAAGAAAAATTACACAATCAAAGCAACTGGACTTAAAGAAATAATCAGGGGGCAACGACATCGAAGTCAACCCCGTTGGAGTGGTGTTTGACGATCCTCCCATCCCGAACATCATGATCAGATTGAAAGACGCTCGACTCTAGAATGGCTTCCGGATACAAACACTGAACATGGCTAATCGCCTGATCATAAGCGGCATAGGAAAAATCTACAGCCTTCCCGACCACCATCTGCACCTTTGTCTCAGCCTCATCCTTCAGTTTCTTCATACTATCCAATTCAGATCGGAGCTCCTCCACCCTCTTGTTGTACTCATCCCTCTCAGCATAGGCCTCCTCCCGGTCTTTCTGATAGTGACAAGCAGCCTTTTTGGCCCGGCGAGCAGATTCCAAAGCATCATGAATTTCCTACCATCAGGAATCCTACACACTCTATCATTGGGATCAACCACCTCAACCCGCCAATCATCTCCCAGTGCCTTCTGTATATAGCAGGGGCTCTTTGCCCAGAAGGTAGAAACTCCTGGTAGAGCGAACAGTGCGAGCAACCCAATCATAATTAAGACCATCAATCTCAACCACTTCGTACTCAAATGGAAGATCATGATCATCAGAAGAGGTAACGATAGAGCCAGGTATGCCCGCCTCCTCCATAGGCACGATATCACCACTTACTGCAGACGCCCCCTACAGGATAGCCGGCCTGCCTGGTAGTAGAAATGGGACCAGGGTACACCCCATTCGTCTGGGCTGTCTCCTTCGTCCTCGCCATCTCACAACCTGCAGGATAGGGGGCAGAACAAGAAGTTACGAAACAGACAAAAAGAAATTTGTAGACAACCCCCTCTCCCGAGGATGGAGACTTCAATGAAACAAGACATGCTCGAAAGCAAGAAAGCCAGAAATATAAACTAAAGGCCGGCCAAAGATTACCTTAGTCAAAATTAGAAGCAGCAAATGTAACACCCATTTCTACCCGGTAATTAATACAAATTCAGAGTTGCAAAATCTCCAACGAACAAATGGAATGCTACACTTTCGACTAAGAAAACATAATCAAATCACCTGTAAAATCTGATACATAACACCCTGATTTGGATGAACTAATAAACAAATCTGTTTAGTCTTTAAAAACAAGTCAACTTTCATTACTACGCAGCGGATCCACACAAAAAAAATTCAATTCAAAGTAGTCGTGGCATCTTTACCCAAATTAGGACAACTCAGAAATAACAAAATTCTTAATAGCAACAACTTTAAATCTCAACAATAAAATAACATAACAATAAGGAAACATGCGTTCATTGTAACACCCCTTTTCTACCCCTTAATTTACACGTCATTATCAGAGTATTTTCATTTTCGAAAATAATATTTAATTAGTAGAAAAGAAATGTCACATCTTCATTTATAAAAACTCATCGCCTGCACCATTAAAATTTGTGCAACAACGCAATCGTCATAAAAGTTAAACTTCAAAATAATCTCATCACAGCGGAAATAGCAATAACTCACCAAAGTCGCTCAAACACGTCTCAAAACATCAATAAAATCATTAAACAGCTAGTTAAATAATTTATCAACTTCAACCCCGCCCCCTAGGTGCTACAATATCAGAGAGCGACTCAGAACATCCCAACAGCTAATCAAGAAGGCAGCAGGACCTTCACTCGCGGTTACCTGCAGCGTTGCCACGATAGAGCAACATTCCAAGCAGAAGGGGTGAGAATTTCAATAAAACATAATCAAGTGCATAATAGAGAATGAGAACAAGCAATCACACAACATCATCACACAACATCATCATCATCACCACGTCACTATCACAAACACCAGCTCAAACCACGAACAATAACAACTCACAGTCATGATTATGCATGTAAATGCAACCCATACCTGGGTATATGCATGATGGTACCATACTCGTCACAATAAGAGGCCGAAGCCTATTCGTCGCAAGAGGCCGAAACCTATTCTTCACAATATGCACATGCTATGAGACTCTATGGACACATGTGCAATTCACCACAACACTAACCTGGAGTACTCATCATCATCGTCATAAAACACTCATAGAGTGTATTCGTCGCAATTCATCACAATCACGTTACAACATCATTATAATCATACTCATAGAGTATATTCGTCACAATCATCGTAATCACATCACATAATCATCATAAACATCACATTCAAAATTGGAGTAACACACCTTTAAATTTAAGCAACAGTACTCTTAAGTCTGAGAGAAACGACACACTTTAATTTGGAAAACCAGCACCTTTAACTCAAGAAAATAGCACCTTAAATTGAAGAACACGACACCTTCTTTTCAAAAACACAACACCTTTAGTTGAAGAACACAGCACCTTTATTTCAAGAAAACAACCACTCCTTTAATTGAAAGTGGCACCACATTTAGATTTAGGAAACACCACGTCTTAATTTTGGGAAGCATCACCTTTGGTTTAGAAACGTCTCTTTTTCATGCTTAGAAAACATCGCACTTAAACGGAGAAAACATCATAATTCCATAGCGGAAAAACATCACATTTGAAAATTGAGAAAACAGTGTGAAAACAGCAACAAAACAGGGTGAAACAGCAGCTCGCGCTTGAGGCGCGAGTGAGGCGCGACTGGGGCGCGAATGGACCCAAAAATTATTGTCTCAGCGCACCGTGATTGCGCTTAGGGCGCGTGATCAGTGCAGGTGCAGCGCGACTCAGCAGAAACAGTTTTTAACGCGCAGAAATGTCTATAACTCGAACAATTCATCAACATCATCACAGTTCATCAAACATCAACAATTCTTCAAACTATCATCAACATCGAAGCACAAAATTACACATGACACATCATCAATTCATCAAACAACATCACC
The DNA here is from genome assembly GCA_039519185.1 of Astragalus membranaceus. Lineage (NCBI taxonomy): Eukaryota > Viridiplantae > Streptophyta > Magnoliopsida > Fabales > Fabaceae > Astragalus > Astragalus membranaceus. The sequence continues at coordinate 159,197,176 of CM076846.1, read as the reverse complement.
ATCATTCAATTCTTCATCAATACTACACCAATTAATCTCAATTTCACAACAACATCAAAAATTCATCCAACAACATCAAATTCATCAATAACCTCAAATTCATCAACATCAACGAAAATTCATCAACAACATCAATTCATTAATAACATCAAATTCATCAATGACAACCCAATTCATCTCAATTACATCAAAACACCCAAAACCCCACAAAACCCCAATTACATACCTAATTATATTAAATCGAAACGCTCACCCTTACCTCTTAAACGTAAGCTTCGTAGAAGGAGATTGAAGACACCAAAGAGTAACTACAGCAACACAACGAGCAAAGCCTTGGAATTCCTCCCTCCAACTCGCGAAAATCCTAACCCTTAGCTTTGGGAAGATCCAATTTCGTTCTCACCTCCCCTGGCTTCTAACTCAGGAACTGCTCTCTTATCGAAGCCCTCTGAAATATGAGAAGAACGCAACAAACCGCGTCGCAAACGGAGTTCTAGAGAGAAAGTTATGCTCAAAAGAGTGAAAATGGGTAAAAATGACCCAATCTGGGCAAAACGCTGCATAAATAGCAGACTCGCGCGCGTCTTGCGCTCGGAGCGCAACTGCAGCGCGAACAGACAGCAACCATACGTGACTTGCGCGCGGAGCGCGACTGCAGCGCCAGTCACGCGCAAAACACCCAACACCTGCTTCGGCGAATTAATTAAAATAGCAAACGACATCGGATTTTAACAAATGACCACTCGTTGGAAAGATCTCGGAGTGTAGTTTCTATCTATGATTTTTAATTTCCAAAATAAGTAACCATTTGGTACAGATTTTCAATATACTTCAATGAGGTACCAAACTTGGACAGAACTTCTTACTCAACTTGCAACCAAACTTCCTTTCTCATTTCTTAATGAAATTTGATGAAACCAGTGCCTACTCTGTAGGGAATTCAGTCTACTTTCCAACTAAACAAGAACCATACAAAACAGAGTTCAATTGAGAATGCAAAACCTGCAAAACCGAACCTCAATTCTAATCATTTCTACCATGGTTCCCATGCCAATAACTCTCTAATTTCTTCAATCATTCTACCAATTCATCTCAAAAATAGATTTTAATAAAATTGGGGCGTTACAACTCTCTCCCACTTAAAATATTTTCGTCCTCGAAAATTTACTCCGACTCACGAGACAAAACCCAATCTTCTTGTCACCTCTAACCATCCTTGTCCGTCATCTATCGTATACTTAGCATCAGACCAAACACCCTTCTTCACATTTTTACTCTTAATTAGCTGTTCTAATCTGTAGGTCATCAAAGTCCTACTCAACCACTCAAACACCTTGACACTTCACTTAGGCAACTACACCTCATCATCACTCACCTCTACAACTACCTCGGTTACATCTACTTCGCTTCACCACCACTCTCCTTGCCACCCATACGCTGCACTTAGGCACTCTATGCTTCAACCACACTAGCTTCTTCATACATCTACACTTAAGCTTATATTCACCACACTTCAACAGCTACACTTAGGCTTATATTCACCACACTCCAACAACTACACTTAGGCTTATCACCTACGCACAACACTTCACCTCGACACTATGCCCAACATGTAACTTCGACACACATGCCCTTCGACGTACACATTCCTTCGACGCACACCCACACTTCGACACATTTAACCTTCGACTCACACGTTCGACACCTACATACTTCGATAACACTGCAACACTACACTTCGTCACACTTATACGTCGACTTCCATATATTTCGACCCACCTTTAGTTAGGTAACTACGCCTCGGTTCCTATGTCACCTTACACACCTAACCTTCATCTCTTCTCGTTTCTTTGGTCCTCACACTATGATCGAACTTAGCTACGATTACAACACCCATTCACTTGGAATTTGTGCAACACCCATTAAAGTACTTCAACGAAAGTGACAACACCAACAACAACATCTTTGCACTGAGAGTTCCTCAACTCCCATTCCTCTCCTAGGTCTCTCATAGGGCCGACTCATCAACAACACATCATAACTTCAGCAAGGTGAAGCACACACCACAACAATCACATCAATCACAATTAATTACGCGACTCCTTCGTCAATAAAGGACTAAGTCAACGTCCATAGGGACCAAACGACACATAAAATCGAGACAGCAACCTCTCAAAATACAGTAACAATACTAAAGAAAAATAGGAAAGCAGCCCTTTTAAATTTTACGAAACGACAGCACTTGATTCAAGAGAACATCATCTTAATTTTAAGAACTCGGCACTTTAAATTATTAAGAAAACAACACGCTATGTAAACAGCACATTTAATTTGAAGAAAGCAGCACTCTAAATATAAGTAGACAGCACCATTTAGATTTAGGGGAAACAACTCTTTCAACTGTAAGAAAACAGCACTTTAGATCGTAGAAAACAGCACACTTTAACTTCAAGAAAACAACATTTTTAATTGAAGAAAAACAGCATCCTTAATTCAAGAAAATAACACCTTTCATTGAAGAAGACAGCACCTATTGACTTAAGAAAACATCACTTTTAATTGAGGAAAACAGCACCTACAAAAACAGCGCTTAAGACAAAACTGCGCATAGAAACAGCATGCAAAACCGAGTGAATAACAGCAACCCATTTACTTGTAAATACAGTAGCTCATATATCAAATTTAAACAATGAAACAGCAACACCTTTTCAACATAAAAACAGCTTACTATTATTTTCAAAAACAAACAGCACTTTAAACAATGTAAAAACAGCACACCATTGTTTCCAAACAAAACGGCAACTCGAAACAGTGTAAAAACAGTACACTATTTATTTTTAAAACAAAACAGCAACACATACACACGCACCCACCGGGACATCTCCAAAATGACGCGTGCAAAATAAAACCACTCGAGCCAAAATATTTAAAATTGAATTTGGGCACGCAAACGCAAAAGATGGCACGGTAAAATATACTCCGAACTCGAAGTTTACACACAATTAGAATTTGGCGCCTATACACCCGTGGGGATGTATAGAATACATACTTTCAAACATTTAATTTTCTTTTTAAAACGTCTCAACTCATTGTATTCACACATCAAAACATACAAATTAATTATTAAAATTTATAACACATCATACTCCTCATCTTAATTCAACCTCAATCATCATCAAACATCAAGGCACGAAATTACACGTGACAACATCAACATCACAACTCATCACAATGTACTCAATTCCTCATCAATTTTACACCTACTCATCAAATCACAACAATACTAAAAACACCCAACGGCAAACAAACAAAATTCACCACAAAGTCTTCGTCGAAAATCGACGAGAGACACAGAAAACACACCAAGCAACACGTTACAGTCATACACAAAGTACTCAGAGTAAACACACACATAGCAGCAATAAGACACTAAGCAGCGCCAGTATCAACAATAGCAGTCATACCGTCTGACCAATTTAGCTAATCACTGCAACACAAATTATGGTTAGAACGAGTACCAAGACTCGAGAGATAGCTAGACTCGACACTGGACAACTTGGCCGGACAGACCGAACTGCTCTGATACCACTAATGTAACACCCCTTTTCTACCCCTTAATTTACACGTCATTATCAGAGTATTTTCATTTTCGAAAATAATATTTAATTAGTAGAAAAGAAATGTCATAAAACTCATCGCCTGCACCATTAAAATTTGTGCAACAACGCAATCGTCATAAAAGTTAAACTTCAAAATAATCTCATCACAGCGAAAATAGCAATAACTCACCAAAGTCGCTCAAACACGTCTCAAAACATCAATAAAATCATTAAACAGCTAGTTAAATAATTTATCAACTTCAACCCCGCCCCCTAGGTGCTACAATATCAGAGAGCGACTCAGAACATCCCAACAGCTAATCAAGAAGGCAGCAGGACCTTCACTCGCGGTTACCTGCAGCGTTGCCACGATAGAGCAACATTCCAAGCAGAAGGGGTGAGAATTTCAATAAAACATAATCAAGTGCATAATAGAGAATGAGAACAAGCAATCACACAACATCATCACACAACATCATCATCATCACCACGTCACTATCACAAACACCAGCTCAAACCACGAACAATAACAACTCACAGTCATGATTATGCATGTAAATGCAACCCATACCTGGGTATATGCATGATGGTACCATACTCGTCACAATAAGAGGCCGAAGCCTATTCGTCGCAAGAGGCCGAAACCTATTCTTCACAATATGCACATGCTATGAGACTCTATGGACACATGTGCAATTCACCACAACACTAACCTGGAGTACTCATCATCATCGTCATAAAACACTCATAGAGTGTATTCGTCGCAATTCATCACAATCACGTTACAACATCATTATAATCATACTCATAGAGTATATTCGTCACAATCATCGTAATCACATCACATAATCATCATAAACATCACATTCAAAATTGGAGTAACACACCTTTAAATTTAAGCAACAGTACTCTTAAGTCTGAGAGAAACGACACACTTTAATTTGGAAAACCAGCACCTTTAACTCAAGAAAATAGCACCTTAAATTGAAGAACACGACACCTTCTTTTCAAAAACACAACACCTTTAGTTGAAGAACACAGCACCTTTATTTCAAGAAAACAACCACTCCTTTAATTGAAAGTGGCACCACATTTAGATTTAGGAAACACCACGTCTTAATTTTGGGAAGCATCACCTTTGGTTTAGAAACGTCTCTTTTTCATGCTTAGAAAACATCGCACTTAAACGGAGAAAACATCATAATTCCATAGCGGAAAAACATCACATTTGAAAATTGAGAAAACAGTGTGAAAACAGCAACAAAACAGGGTGAAACAGCAGCTCGCGCTTGAGGCGCGAGTGAGGCGCGACTGGGGCGCGAATGGACCCAAAAATTATTGTCTCAGCGCACCGTGATTGCGCTTAGGGCGCGTGATCAGTGCAGGTGCAGCGCGACTCAGCAGAAACAGTTTTTAACGCGCAGAAATGTCTATAACTCGAACAATTCATCAACATCATCACAGTTCATCAAACATCAACAATTCTTCAAACTATCATCAACATCGAAGCACAAAATTACACATGACACATCATCAATTCATCAAACAACATCACCATCATTCAATTCTTCATCAATACTACACCAATTAATCTCAATTTCACAACAACATCAAAAATTCATCCAACAACATCAAATTCATCAATAACCTCAAATTCATCAACATCAACGAAAATTCATCAACAACATCAATTCATTAATAACATCAAATTCATCAATGACAACCCAATTCATCTCAATTACATCAAAACACCCAAAACCCCACAAAACCCCAATTACATACCTAATTATATTAAATCGAAACGCTCACCCTTACCTCTTAAACGTAAGCTTCGTAGAAGAAGATTGAAGACACCAAAGAGTAACTACAGCAACACAACGAGCAAAGCCTTGGAATTCCTCCCTCCAACTCGCGAAAACCCTAACCCTTAGCTTTGGGAAGATCCAATTTCGTTCTCACCTCCCCTGGCTTCTAATTCAGGAACTGCTCTCTTATCGAAGCCCTCTGAAATATGAGAAGAACGCAACAAACCGCGTCGCAAACGGAGTTCTAGAGAGAAAGTTATGCTCAAAAGAGTGAAAATGGGTAAAAATGACCCAATCTGGGCAAAACGCTGCATAAATAGCAGACTCGCGCGCGTCTTGCGCTCGGAGCGCAACTGCAGCGCGAACAGACAGCAACCATACGTGACTTGCGCGCGGAGCGCGACTGCAGCGCCAGTCACGCGCAAAACACCCAACACCTGCTTCGGCGAATTAATTAAAATAGCAAACGACATCGGATTTTAACAAATGACCACTCGTTGGAAAGATCTCGGAGTGTAGTTTTTATCTATGATTTTTAATTTCCAAAATAAGTAACCATTTGGTACAGATTTTCAATATACTACAATGAGGTACCAAACTTGGACAGAACTTCTTACTCAACTTGCAACCAAACTTCCTTTCTCATTTCTTAATGAAATTTGATGAAACCAGTGCCTACTCTGTAGGGAATTCAGTCTACTTTCCAACTAAACAAGAACCATACAAAACGGAGTTCAATTGAGAATGCAAAACCTGCAAAACCGAACCTCAATTCTAATCATTTCTACCATGGTTCCCATGCCAATAACTCTCTAATTTCTTCAATCATTCTACCAATTCATCTCAAAAATAGATTTTAATAAAATTGGGGCGTTACATTCATCCCCCCCGAGTGCTACGTATCAGAGCGACGACACCGACTCGAACTAATGAAGGTAAACAGCCTTCATTCACGATTACCTGCACGTTACCAACAGGGGTAACATTCAAACAGAAGGGGTGAGATATCGAACCATATAATAGGACATATGAAAAAGAATATATTAGATTCAGGAAATATAAATTCACCACTTCACAACTATCAAACAACTTCAATCATCACGAGTCGTCAACATAACTACTTAAATATGCAACACGGAATGCGACTCAATGCCATGCACATGTACGTGGTACCATTGGAGCATAACTCCCAACTTAAAAATCTGCCAGTAAATAGTGGCATTAACAAGGCATAAGCCTTCAACTTAATTTGCCAGTCCAGGCCAACTTATTTGAGCATCAGCTCCAACTTGGAATGCTATGTATGTCACGCGATGTGAATGCCCAAACAATCAATAATAATAGTTACATAGCATTACAACAACAAGAGGAATTCCACGTTGGCCATAGGCCTACAATTTAATATTTTGCCAATAAGTAGAGGCAATCCAACCAGATACGACATCACCTGCAAATTCGCCATTTTCGACAAAGTATACTACTTAACAAATTAACCAACATAAACTACAAAAAAACGCATAGTTATACGGGCCATCTTCGACCATATCCGGTTAATTAGTTACCTTCTAAATTTTTCTATCCGGTACTGCTAATTCTGTCCTACACTATTACTAAAGTCTACACTGGTTATTAGTCGCACCTGTCAACATCATTAGGCTACTCGTTTGCGGCTTCTACTACTAAGTTCCTTTGATACCACTAATGTTTCTTATCACAACATTATTAGTTCGGCTGCATTTGAACAATCCTATTGCTAAACAATTATCGTACCAATTATTAGTGTCGTCTTTGTTACACTATTACTAGCAGAAATGTACTAATCCTATCACTTTTATACGTCCCAATGTATATTGGTTTAGGTGCCTAAACAATTCAAGTAGCTGTTACTAACAATTACGCGCCAAGAAATATATATATATATATATATATATACAGTGCCTTTCACCACAGACGGTGCGCCCTACCGCACCAACATACGAGAAGCCCAATTCGCCGGCAACCATATGTCGCTCCCCACAAAGGGGCGCCGTTCGGCCTCCCCCTCCCTACTCGCTATGTGCGCCGTTCGCCCCCCCCCCCCCTCCCTACTCGCTATGTGCGCGTGGCGCAAGGGCTTCACCGCCCGGCGCCGCCGTCCCCGTTACGCGCATTCCGTTTTCTTCTCTTACGACCCTTATTTCCGATTAACACAACCATGGCAACGCACAACCGATAGCATGAAATAATTTCCAGGGCCAGCAACATAGGACTCAATAACGTGACAATTAGTTCAACAAGAATAATTTTTCGGTAAAATACAACAACACAATCATATACGGTGGCAATTCATAAATCCCAATTCCTACATATAATCTTTCATGTACCCTGTTATAGAGTTAGAACCCCACCCTTACCTTGGATTGAAGGTTGCGCAAGCTTCCTTGGTTTTGCCTCTTGGTTCTCCCGCAACCGTAACCGCTATGCTACGTGATCTCCCAAATCCTTATTTCTTCTACTGATAAAACCTAAACTAACTTCTTAATGCCACTTATACCCCTCCTTTTATTATTCAAACTAATAAGTATAATAACATTATTATTTTCTATTTAGTCTTATGCGCCCCGCTCTACACCCCCCAATCTTACTACTCCTAACATTAAAATAGACCTATGTAAAATAATGTATTATTACTCTAATATTATTTTCTACAACTTAATCAACCTATTAATTAACTGATAACCAGCATAGCTACTATACCAATAATTCCCAACTTCAACAATTTCCCACACTTAATTCCGAAATAATTTAATTAAATAATTAATTAAATATCGGGCGTTACCGCAAAGCTCGTGGAAATGCCAAACAGATGATGGTGAGAGCGAACGAAGCAATTCCCCTCGGCACCAAGCAAGCCCTGAAATTTCATCAAGAAGAAAAGCAGGCTATAAGACAGGATGAGCAACAAAAAAGCAGAGTGCCAAGCACACGTCCACACAAGCCGACACCCAAGAGGGCGCCTGGCAAGGAAGCAACCAGCGCCCATGAGGGCGCCTGGCAAGGAAGCAACCAGCGCCCATGGCAGGGCGCCAAGCGCCAAGGCAGCGCCATGAGGGCACCTAGCTGGGCACCAATACAGAAGCAGGCAGCGCCCATGAGGGCGCCTGGCAGAGGGCGTTTGGCTTGATGGCACCTGGCATGAGGGCGCCAGGCTGGAGGTGGTCTGGAAGCAAGTCCTTTGCAAGGGGGCAGCCAGCACTGTGCAACGAGGCATCCAAGGCACCCATGAGAGCACCAAACCTTGTCTCGCAAAATCTGCTCCACGAGGAGACACCTAGCGTATAGACACCCGAGGCGTCCATGAGGGTGCCAACTCTCACCTTCGCAAGGGGGCAGACAACACTGTGCAACAAGGCTCCCAAGACGCCCATGAGGGCGCCTGGCAGGGCGCCAATTTTGAAGCATAAACCGCCCATGAGGGCGCCTGGTAGGGCGCCAAGGCAGCCACAGGCGGCACCAAAGAGGGCGCCTTGCAGGGCGCCAAATCAAGCACAAGCCAACACCCAGGAGGGCGCCTGGCGGGGCGCCAAAAGAGCTACACGCTAACAAACCGGCCACAAGCGCCCACGAGGGCGCCAACTCTCAGCAACATGATAAGGTGCCAATGAGGGCGCCATCCACAACACGCACGCAGGGAACAACACCAGAGGCGCCCGGGAGGGCGCCTACTCTCAGGAACGAACAAGCGGCCAGCAAGGCGCCCACGGGGGCGCCAACTGTTGTACTATATGATAACCTTAGAGGGGGTGAATAAGGTTATATGCTAAAATTGAATTCTTTTTTGTTTACAAAAATTTACAATGCCTGTTTAAATCAAATGCGGAAAATAGGATTTAAACTACATGCAGTACCTAAGCGAGCTATACCTATGACAGATCCAGTTACAGTGATATTTTGCTCTAACCACACTATTATCAGCTATAAACAGATAGTGATATTGAAATTGAATGCAGCGCAATGATATCAAATATAACTATAAACAAATATAAACGATAAACAAAGTAAAGAGAAGGGAAAGAGATACACCGTGATTTTTACGAGGTTCGGGATAAAAGCCCTACATCCTCGGCCTCCGGCTTTGCAACCTTTGGACTTGATAACAACCACTATATGAGAAGAACTTCTTCAACGTTTTACAAGCAAGCAACTTCCCTATAGCTAATCTCAATTTTCCCAAATTGAGAACCCAAGCTCGCTGCTAAGGATTTCGCTACCAATCCAATCTCCCCGATTGAACAACCCAAGAAAACTTTCCAATATTTCACTACCGATCCAATCTCCCCGATTGAACGACCCAAGAAAACTTCCCAGGATTTCACTACCGATCCAATCTCCCCGATTGAACGACCCGAGAACACTTCCCATGATTTCACAACAACCAAGAAATAGATGAATACAACAGAGAAACTATGATCCAATCACTCAAGCAGTATAACAGTATAGTAGTTGAGAGACATGAGTGATTTGGATTTAAAGATGAAGAACTTGAGAAATGATTTGACAGTGAAAGTTCTTCTTTTTCTCTTTTTCTGATTTGTGAATATGTACGTTGTATTGTTGTATTTTTCGTGAAAACCAAAGTCCTATTTATTGGATTTGCAAAAATATGACCGTTGGACAAAACAAGAATCGATTATTTGCTTAAAATAAATGTTATGATAATCGATTAAAATGTGACCGTTGTAGCACATTTAAGAAGTGAAGAATCGATTGTTTGCTTTAAAACAAGTGTGAGGAAAATCGATTCTTTGCTTAAAGAAAATAGGATCAAAATCGATTTTGTGCTTTAAATAACTAAGGTCATGAATCGATTGTTTGCTTCCAAGAAAAATAAGACTTTTAACAAATATAGGTAGACAATCAATTTTGAGCTTCCTTAAATAGGCTCATAATCGATTTTGTTCTCTTTAAAGAGGAGAGCAAAATCGATTCTTTGCTTTAAATGCACAAGGTCATCAATCGATTGTTTTCTTTCCAAAACAAGTTCTTTTAAAAAAATCTAATATGTAAATCGATTTCTAGCTTGTTAACACAAGAGTGAAATCGATTTCTTGCTTTAAAAACAAGAGGAAAACGATTTCTAACTTTTACAAAAATAGTTTTTATGTTACGTGTCTTACCTATGCATGCATGCGTTTGTATAAAAGATTTTTCTAAGCTTTTAACACAACAGTTTTCTTTTAGAAAATCATCTCTCAACTACTAAAAGTTATAGAACTGAAGTGATAGGATCTTACACTGTGTCCTATCAAAAGCATATTAACAATTAGGTCTTGAACTCTAGAGTAGCTTCTCTTCCAAGCCGCTACACTTTAAGATATGCTGCTCTTTGATTCATGTCCTGTACTTTTATACAACTGTAACCATTAGTAAACAAATTGTAATTTGTTATCATACAAAACAAAGAGTGTTTGTCCTTGGTTCAACAAACTCCCCATTTTTGATGATAACAAATTACCTTATGCATAGGGAGGCGAAAAACAGGAAACAGTAGCAAAAGCTCCCCCTAAGCATTAGCATAAAAAAAAACTAATCCAATGACATTGAGATATACAAGCAGAGCAATCTTTTCTCCCTCTTTGTTTTCATCAAAAAGGAGGGAAAAATCACAAGAGGCATAGCATATGATATAACAAGCACACAAGACACATCACATAAGCGCAGTTTAATGTTATGCTTCCCCTTACTAGATGATCCCCCTGACTAATTGTAGAATGCAAAGAGACAATTCTATATGCATCAATCCTATATGCATCATGCAACAATCCTATATTTTTCCCAAAATAATCAAAAAAGTGAACGTGAGACACAGTTTGCGAATCAAACAGCACAGCTATTAGTCAAAAGAGAGTGGACCATCGCAGAAAAAAAATATTAAAGAAAATAGGATATCCATGAGATAATACATCATACTTGGTTCAACTAGGTACCATATTTAATTAAAAAAATACATCAAAGATCCAGCACAAAACTAACCTTTACCGAGGATTCTTCCTCTATTGATATTATCACAAGTCACATGACCGATGTTTCTGGGGGTGAGTATTAAGAACCTTTTTGCGTCTCCAGTCATGAGCTTCGAGTCTCTGCTATCAAGGTACCAGTCTGACCCCATACCTTGAAGCATACCTTCACTAAAATCAAGTTGAAAGTTTTGGTACCCAATTCTCTTTGGGTCCTTGTGGGTTAGTCATCAAGGGGTTTGTTTTCACAATCCACCTTGGTTTCTTACAAGCAGGTATAAGGGTACCAAGCTCACACAATCTACGAATAGGGCATCTATGAGAGCTATGGTTACCTTTTTGACAATAAGTGCAAGAGAAATTAGTAAGTGTCTTACTTGAAGTAGCAGCTACAAAAGTCATTTTCTTTTTCAAAATAGAGGAGGTGGAATTACTTTTATACCCAATACCTCTCCTATTAACATATTCATGTTGGGAGTGGAGTATCTTGGTTAAGGTCTTTTCACCGACCTCAAACTTTTTTAAAGATTCTTTCAAAATTTCATTTTCAACCTTGACTTTTTCAAAATTTTGTTTAAGCTCAACAAGCTCAAGGTTGAAAGGTTTAGTTTTATGTAGCTCATTCTTCAACTTAGCTACCTCATTTTCAAGAGTCTCAATTTGAGTGAACATGCTTTTGTTGCTCTTTTTCAAATCTTTATATTTAATCAAAAGAGTTTCATGTTCATTATAAAGATCTTCAAAAGCCCCACTCAAGTCTTGACTACTATACACATCATCAGATAAATCATCATGCTCAAATGAATTAGAAAGACTATGGTTATCAAGGATTACCTTAGATGTATCATTTGCCATAAGACAAACAACATTGGCAGTCTGCTCTTCGTCGTCTGTTTCACTATCAGTGCCAAGACTGTCCCATGTAACCTCCGGTGTGTCATTTGCCATAAGAGAAACAGCATTTGCAACCTCCTCTTCTTCATCTGTATCACCATCAGTATCTGTGTTGTCCCATGTAGCCTTCATGGCTTTCTTTTGTTGGTACTTAGATTTCTTTGAGTAGTCACCCTTCCCAAGCTTGTTGAATCTCATGAATTCTTCAAACATTTTAGCCATGTCTTTATCATCGGATTCTTCATCAGACTCAACCTCTTTCCTTGCCATTTTAGGAGTTTTAGCAGCAAGAGCAAGAGACTTTCTTTCTTTGACCACTTCTCTTTCTTGAGCCCTCTTAGCGGCCAACACCGCCTCAAATGCAAGAAGTGACCCAATCAAGTCTTCTTGAGGTAAAGTGCCAATATCTTTGGCTTCAGTGATAGCACAAGTCTTCGGAAAGAATTCACTAGTCAGGGATGCAACAATCTTCCTATTCAAGTCTTTTGTTGAATATTTCTTCCCAAGAGCTCTCAAGTTATTTACTATCAAATTCAATCTTTGGTGCATGGCTGCAACAGATTCACCTTCCTTCATTTTGAAAGCTTCATACTCAGAAGTGAGAATTCTTATTTTTGTATCTTTCATTCGACTCGTGCCGACATGTGTTGCTTCCAAACAGTCCCAAATTTCTTTAGCTGTCTGACAACCTTTTACCCTTCCATACTCTTCTTCACATAGAGATAAGTGAAGAATGTTCATTGCCTTTGCATTTAAGGATATTTTATCTAATTCAGACTTTCTCAGCTCACTCAAGTCAATGGTATAGATATCTTCAATAGGTACTTCCTCTGCTTTACCAGTGGCTTGAGATTTAGAAGTATCTCTGTCAACAGCAACACCAGGTTTAGTAATTTTGATCCTCATAGGAATAAGTGGTCCATCAACAATGATCCTCCATAAAGTGAAATCAATAGCCTGCACATGACATTTCATTCGACTAATCCAATAGTCATAGTTAGTCCCATCAAACAGGGGTGGCCTATTGAAGGACATCCCCTCTTTCATAAATGAACCCATGATCAGAAAAACAAATAAAATAAAATTGCGAGATGTTAAGCTCTATATGCAATTTCTAGCTCTGATACCAATTGTTGTACTATATGATAACCTTAGAGGGGGGGGGGGTGAATAAGGTTATACGCTAAAATTGAATTCTTTTTTGTTTACAAAAATTTACGATGCCTGTTTAAATCAAATGCGGAAAATAGGATTTAAACTATATGCAGTACCTAAGCGAGCTATACCTATGACAGATCCAGTTACAGTGATATTTTGCTCTAACCACACTATTATCAGATTTAACTACAAACAGACAGTGATATTGAAATTGAACGCAGCGCAATGATATCAAATATAACTATAAACAAATATAAACGATAAACAAAGTAAAGAGAAGGGAAAGAGATACACCGTGATTTTTATGAGGTTCAGGATAAAAGCCCTACGTCCTCGGTTTGCAACCTTTGGACTTGATAACAACCACTATATGAGAAGAAATTCTTCAACGTTTTACAAGCAAGCAACTTCCCTATAGCTAATCTCAATTTTCCCAAATTGAGAACCCAAGCTCGCCGCTAAGGATTTTGCTACCAATCCAATCTCCCCGATTGAACGACCCAAGAAAATTTTCCAAGATTTCACTACCGATCCAATCTCCCCGATTGAACGACCCAAGAAAACTTCCCAGGATTTCACTACCGATCCAATCTCCCCGATTGAACGACCCAAGAACACTTCCCAGGATTTCACAACAACCAAGAAATAGATGAATACAACAGAGAAACTATGATCCAATCACTCAAGCAGTATAACAGTATAGTAGTTGAGAGAGATGAGTGATTTGGATTTAAAGATGAAGAACTTAGGAAATGATTTGACAGTGAAAATTCTTCTTTTTCTCTTTTTCTGATTTGTGAATATGTACGTTGTATTGTTGTATTTTTCGTGAAAACCAAAGTCCTATTTATAGGATTTGCAAAAATATGACCGTTGGACAAAACAAGAATCGATTATTTGCTTAAAATAAATGTGTATCATAATCGATTAAAATGTGACCGTTGTAGCACATTTAAGAAGTGAAGAATCGATTATTTACTTTAAAACAAGTGTGAGGAAAATCGATTCTTTGCTTAAAGAAAATAGGATCAAAATCGATTTTGTGCTTTAAATAACTAAGGTCATGAATCGATTGTTTGCTTCCAATAAAAACAAGACTTTTAACAAATATAGGTAGACAATCAATTTTGAGCTTCCTTAAACAGGCTCATAATCGATTTTGTTCTCTTTAAAGAGGAGAGCAAAATCGATTCTTTGCTTTAAATGCACAAGGTCATCAATCGATTGTTTTCTTTTCAAAACAAGTTCTTTTAAAAACAATCTAATATGGAAATCGATTTCTAGCTTGTTAACACAAGAGTGAAATCGATTTCTTGCTTTAAAAACAAGAGGAAATCGATTTCTAACTTTTACAAAAATAGTTTTTATGTTACGTGTCTTACCTATGCATGCATGCGTTTGTATAAAAGATTTTTCTAAGCTTTTAACACAACAGTTTTCTTTTAGAAAATCATCTCTCAACTACTAAAAGTTATAGAACTGAAGTGATAGGATCTTACACTGTGTCCTATCAAAAGCAGATTAACAATTAGGTCTTGAACTCTAGAGTTGCGTCTCTTCCAAGCCGCTACACTTTAAGATATCCTGCTTATTGATTCATGTCCTGTACTTTTATACAACTGTAACCATTAGTAGACAAATTGTAATTTGTTATCATACAAAACAAAGAGTGTCTGTCATTGGTTCAACACCAACATCAGGATGTCTCAACACCATGACACAAGGCGCCCAGGAGGGCGCCAACATTAGGATATCTCAACACCATGGCACAAGGCGCCCAGGAGGGCGCCAATATCAGGATATGTCATCCTAGCTTGGTACCTAGCACAAGGGTTACACCAAGGGAGGTTTGAATCACGACCGCGACGAAGAGATCTTGTACGACCCGACAAGGCAGACAGAGTAACGCATTACGGCAAAGAAAAAATTTCTCTTTTTTACTCTAGAGAGTGAGAATGATAAAACACGGTCGTGACAAAGGCAGTGTCCCACGCGACTTCACACATCCGGTAGACCGACGAAAATCCTTCAAGCCAAGACCATCCTCCGGAATAATCTCGGCTTGGGGGGCAAGTGCTCTGGACTGGACCAAGAGGTCCATTTAGCAAAACCAGGGGGTGCGTTTAGAAATCGGATATGGATCAGCCCAATCGATTCGGCCCATATCCACTACATACAAGCCCAGCTAAAGCCACCATGCTTGGATGGTTCAGATCGATTCTGATAATCCGACGGTCCACAGACGAGCATCGATTTCCTATAAATACCGGCTCGCATAGCCATTTATACGGTATACACTCTTCCCTTCCAAACTCACTGACCTCCTGCCAGGGCAGCAAGAGACCTACCAACAGCAGCCGACCAAAATACTGCTAGGTACAGAACATAAAGGAAAACAGAATATTTGTTAATTTGTTATAAAAGAGGGAAAATTGCGTAATTGTTTGGAAATGATTGTCTATTGGTGAATGTTACAAACAATGGTTGATTTAAATGATAACAAAATAAGTTTTTGTCGTTAAATCTAAAATTTAAACTAACACCAGCAACGCATACTAATACTAGCTATGAAGCCCTGATACGTATCCTTGGAAAAAGACCAAATACTTACCGGATACGTATCCTTATCGTATACGTATCCTTGGAAAAATAGAACACACTAAACAAAAGAATCTAAACTAACTAAACTTACTAACTAAACATTAGAAATTAACTTTCACAATCCCCGGCAACGGCGCCAAAAACCTGTTCTGCGAAAAGTAGATGTGCAAGTATACACAATCGCAACAAGTAATACAATGATTAGTAAAGATCGTTCCCACGGAGATTGTTGAGTTTACTTCTATATTTAAGTTAGTAGTTAAGCTAGTGAGAAAACAAATAAAAATAACAAGTTTTGAAGTGTGAACATAATAAGTTGTTATGAAAACAGTAAGAAATTCAAGAAGTAATAAAGAGAGTTGGATAGTTCATATGTTATATAAATTCCCAAGAGTAAAGCGCTATAGCATTAGACGCTGTAGCGTTAAGCGCTGTAGCGGTATGGAAGCGTGCCTTTCAGTCACTGTCGTCAAGGTTTTGTTACAAGACTCCTATGTCTAGGCTCTAAATAAGTTCACCCCTGTATAATGAAGAACATACAGCTTTTACCTTATGAACTATTACTCCCCTATGTCTAGGGTTAAGTACAAGTTATCTAAATGTCTTTAAATAACCTTTCATTCATATTATTCCTTGAGTTCTTATTCATAGACCATGTCTGTACCTATGAATCTACTTATTTTAGTTGATCATTCCCAAAACAAGTTTGAAAGCATTATGACACAAGAAATAAAACGCAAACGTCATAACATTACATAAAATTTACTCAAGGTTCATTACAAACACGAGAACAATCCAACCACAAAAGTTTAGCTCATAACAAGCTTCATCAAAACAACATAAACTGAAAAGAGTATGTTACCGTATGTGAGCAAGAGATGGTTACAAAAGATGCACTCCAACAATCCCAAGTCATACACGAAGGATGATGCTATGGCGTGAGCAAACCGTAGGTGAGATGAAGAAAAATAAACTAAAAATAAAAGCTTCAAGAAAATGGAGGATTAATGGAGGAATACTAGGTGTCAAGTAGTTTTTCTCCAAGTAACTCTCCTTATTTCGAAATCTATCATGTGAGGAAGAAGAAGTGAGATAGATATTCTCCACATCTCATAAAGTGGCTTTACAAAAAGGGCAATGATGAAACTCATCACCAACTATCACTTAAGCATCAATTAGGAGGCGCCAAGTGTCCTTTACATCCCACTTGGAGGCTTCAATGTCAGGCTGAGAAGAAGAAGATAAGAAAGACTCATCAAGTAGCAAGTGGCTTCATAAATATCCAAGTGGCCAACCGTCCATAGCGCTGTAGCGCTTACCGCTGCACATCGTCTACCGCTGCAGCACTCAAGCAAAACATCAATATACTCAAAAAGGCACCAAATGTGTCAAATGATAACAAACAAGCTCCTAACCCTTCTTTCCTCTAAATAACTAATATTTACCTAATAAAGCACGAATATTACTTGAGAATTTGTGTTGATTTAAGTGATAAGAGCATAAATAACACATCTAAATATGAGTTATCATTGCCCTTAGTCCATTTCTTTCCCTTTGGTTTGGCAGCAAACATAGCTTGGTCTTCTTAATCTCTTTGGCTTCAAGCCTACTTTGGAGATTTTCAACTTTAAGATCTTCGGGCTTGATGGTGTCTTCAATGCTGTTCACAATAAAACCAAATTTTCTTGTTAATGACCTAAGAATTTTCTTACAAACAGTTTGTTCAGTTAATGTTTCTCCATTGAGACTCATTGCATTAGTGATTTTCTTTAGTCTCCCAAAGAAATCAGAAATGCTTTCACCATCCTGCATGTTTAGATTTTCATACTGCTTTCTCAATGATTGCAGTTTCTCCTCCTTGACTGGTGCAACACCATTATAGTATTTGTCAAGGAGAACCCAGGCAGTTTTAGAGACTTTGATGCCTCTAATTCTGTCAAAATTACTCTCATCACACCCCAGGTGTATGAGATAGATTGCTTTCCAGTCTTTCTTAGTGTTTTCCTTATGTTCAGCCCTTTGTTCAGGGGTTGGGTTCCGAGCTAGTGCTGGAACCCCTTCTTGAACAATTTCTAACACATCATGGAAGCCAAAGATTGCTTCCATTTGCAAACTCCACCTGTCCCAATTTTTCCCATTCAGCTTGGGAATTTGGGTGGATAAACTTGCACTTGACATACTGTTTTGAAACCTTGATTAGCACCTTCTAACACTTGTTTCAAAAACACTTAAACTGTCAAAGAACACACACAGCCTGCTTGCTGTGTGCTAAGTAAAATCTGTAAAGAACTTTAAAGAAAGGTAAGGAACTAGAGTTTAGAGTTTAGAAATGTCCCTGGATTGTTACTATGCTCAATGATACCATATTAAATTTCTAACCATTTAATTTGTTTTTATCTTGCAGGCTGTATTCAGTAATACAAGGGTTGCAAGTAGTAGATTCAAACTGGCAGCAGGCCCAACAAAAAAACAGCTTTACTCAGCTGGGTCCAAACTACCCATGCGGTACCCAATGGATCTCCACTATAGCAACACGCGGATCTTTTACACTGAAACGGATCCTACCCGATCCAGAAGTATAAAAGACCAAGGTAACCGGTTCAGTCCACTTTTCTTTTTTCCTTTCTCTCTCTTCTCTTCTCTTCTCTGCTGCGATTCTCTTCTTCTCCTTCACTGAGCTCTGCTAGGTTTTGTTAGTTTCTCACTGAATCTCTGTGTTTGAAGCTTCGTTTTTGCTTCAAACACCATGAAACGATGATTACTCACTGCTGTTACAGAAACCCCTTCTGTTTTCGCACGGATTGAAGGTTTTCCTAGAAACCCTAACTTCGTAACAGAGGTTTTATGAGGATCTCTTTGCGAGGGTTTCAAACGGACTTCCACACGAAGGTAATAGGCTTAAAACTTTTCTGATTTGCTACTGTTTCAAGCGGTTTAACACAAACCCTAATTTTGTGATTGTGTTTGTGATTAAATGCGAGGTTGAAGGCTACGACAGGAACAATCAACAAGAGAAACATGTATAAATCACTCTTCACAGTGATTTATTTATTTCTTTTGCTGATGATTGCCTTCTGATTTATTTACCTTTCTGTTTATGAACTGTAACCGTGTTCTTGAAGAACCACAAGGACATAAACTAAGTTGGGTCTTCTTCTCAAGACCACGAAGGTAAACTTTCACTACTCACTCTTTGTTTAATTTCTTTCTATTGTTTCAGTCACTGAAACACTTACTAATTCCCCTAATTTCTCTTTTGCAAGTCCAAATCAACCACTTGTTGATGAAGATGCACACTCAGAATTGAAGGAAGAAGAAGATTAAAGACAGAAGAAACTAGAACACTTCTAGGGTAATGAAAGAATACTTTGTGAGAATTTTTTCACTTGTAAAAACTGAAAACTGTATTTGATTACAAAGTGTATGTACATATTTATAGCTTTCTCTGGATTCTGTTAGCTGTTAGAAGGGTTTGTATTAGATGCAAACCCAGTTTGTTATATTAACAAATTGTTAACTATCAAAACAGATTTGTAACTACCTTATAACAGCTTTTAAATAACTGTTATATTATACCCAGGGTGGTTTAGGAATTTGCATTAAATTCCAGCAGTTTGCAAGTTACTAAAGATGAAGTCTATGAGGCTGTGATGAGTATGAAATCTTTCAAATCTTCAGGTCCTGATGGTTTTCAGCCTATTTTCTACAAGATGTTCTGGTAGGAAATTGGAGATGATATTTGGCAGTTTGTTAAAATGGCCTTTGAGAACGGTCTCTTTGATCATAGTGTGGCAGAAACGTTGCAAGTCTTAATTCCAAAAGGAGATACACCATCCACTTTCAAGAACTTTCGCCCAATAAGTTTGTGTAATATCATATACAAGCTCATCTCTTAGGTTTTAGTGTCTCAACTTCGTTCTATTTTGACAAGAGTGGTGAGCCCAACTCAAAGCAACTTCATTCCGGGAAGGGGTACAGTTGATAATGCAATTGTTCTTCAAGAGTTGTTGAATTATATGCACAATTTTAAAAAGAAAAAAAGGTGAAATGGTCATCCAACTTGATTTGGAGAAAGCTTATGACAGGGTTGACTGAGACTTTCTAAGAGAAACCTTAATTCTTTATGGCTTTTCTGGGTCCATCGTCTATCTGATTATGCATGGTGTAACACCCTAATATTTCTACCTTGGAAGAAATACCGGAATATTCATATTTAGCATACATCAAAGTGAACATTCTATTTTAAGACATTGAACAATCCTAACTCAATTGAAACTCGTCAAAATATCCTTTTTAAAATACCACAATTTACCAAAAGGACCCATAAAGGACATAAACCCAAGTGTATAGTCATTACACCTATTGTTCAACATCTCAAAATTAGAATTTTACGAAAGCGATACATAACTGTAGCGACCGAAAAATCCGGGTGAGGATTCCTCGAAGGTTCAAAGATGAAGCCGCCACCAAAGTTTAGTTTAAGGGAAAACATTGGAAAATCCCTTTTGGAATGGATAAGGGTCCTTGAGACCAGATAAGGGTTCGGGAGTCGGTTATGCGTGGGGAAGGTATTAGCACCCCACGACATCCTTCCTAAGGAAGGTTACCTGCTAACTAGTCGTAGGAAAGAAGATTAGTTTTGAAAATGTTTATTTTACCCTTTTATTGTGAATTGAAAATAAAGAAGACTTAATGAAAATTTTAGTTTTTTGTGCTTGCCAGGAGTGGGCCCCTGCTCCTACGTATCTCTAGGTGCGATGGAGAAATCAAAGCTACGTAGTTCTTGGGTAGAAAATGTTTGTTGGTTGATGTTTTTTAATATAGGGGTTTTAGGATTATTGAGCTGTACAGCTCATTCATCCTAGAACGCTGACTAACCCGTCTGTACAGTCGGCTTAGTCCCCTATTTTCGAAAAATAGAGTTTTTGGAGTTTGGAAAATGATTTGAAGTGTGTTGGTTTGTGTAATATCCCCAATTTTCGCTATTTAAATTATTTGGCGTGAAATGATTTTTTTATTGATTTAAATGAGTTGCTTGAAAAATAATTGTGTGGATTGTCAATTAATTTAATTGGGTGCCAAATTGAGTTAATTGCATCATATTTAGTTTATTAGGAGTGAGGGAGTCATTAGGAAGGAAATGTTTAAGTGAGGGGTATAATCGTATTTGCACATTCCCATATATATATATATACACCTTCAGCTGAAAACCAAAGCAAAACACTTCATTCTTCATTTTATAAAATTCTGGAACAACAAAGAGATAGGGAGGAGAAGAGAGAGGATGCGAATGGGAGAGGAAGAGAAGAGGTGAGGGTTTCCTTCAAACCATCATGCATGCTTCATCTATCAACATATTTTGAATCATCTCCCTATTTCCTTTCCATTGATGCTAAGTTCATAGTCATCCCCAACCTCCACCACATTCCACCATTGAAGACCACCTTGAGCTTCACATGGCCAAACACCAAATCTTTCCCTTGCATGTTATGTTGGAGAGTAGTAGAACCAGTCCCTGTACCTGAAAAACAAATTGGAGCAACCTAGAGAGTAGTTCAGTGGCTGGGTTTTCGGTTGGAAGTTAATTGGAGCGGTTTGGGTGAATTTGGAGTCACCGTGTGATCGTGATCGTGAAGTCTCGGTGTCTATTGCTATTGTCGTCCAAGAGGTGAGTTCTATAACTCACTAGGAAAACCATGAATATGTGTATGCATGTGTGTCCTGGTTCAGGTCTCGCGTTTTTATAAAATTCGAGTCGATAATATTTACGAAAATCTCGCGTGTGAACCGTCGAGTCATGAAGTCATTGGGATTGAAATTGTTAAATTGCATGAGTGTGATTGTTGAATGAATATGATTGAATGTACTGGTTGCTATGTCTGTTTTGATGTATTATTGAGTTAGAATGTGAATCGGAATGGACAGGGGAACGATCGGAATAGAAAAGAAAACGTGAAAACTGTTTTTCTGAAATACTGTTAGTCACGCACGGACCGTGTGCCTCTGGGCACGGGTCGTGCGTGAGATTCTGGACCCACTGGTGCTGTTTTTGAAAACGCGCACGGGTCGTGTGCCAAGGCGCACGGACCGTGCGTATCTCTCTGATGCGACATTTTGAAATACGTCCTAAGTCGTTCCGATTGGTCCTAAGTCCCTTCCAATCCACTCCCCAAGGTTCCCCTAGTATGGGAACACTATAATCCTACATGTTTGGCGTTGACTGAAGTGGTAGTATTGATCGGGAAGTAATTCGGGATCGGAAAGGAATGACACGATAAATTATGGACACGCACGGATCGTGTGTATGGGCGCACGGGTCGTGCGTGGTCTTCGGGTTGCCTATTTTAAAAAGTGTTTTAAATCATTCCGAACGATTCCAATTGCTTTCTAATCCTTCCTTCCACCTTCCCCAATGATACTATAATTGAGTTGCCCTGAATTGAGTGGTAGTTGGTTGTGTTTGGATTACGTTCCGGTTAAGTGAATGCTCATATGATTGACCATTAATTTCATGTTATGACTTGTGATTGATGTATTGTGCTGGATTGACTGGTTTAGTAAGATTGATAAGATAAGTTAGCGAACCTTAGTAATCCATGAGAGATCACTTAATAATTAGACTAAGTTAGTAATTAGATCACGTTAGTAATTAGTTTATGTTTTGTTCAGTTCATTAGTATGTTTAAGTCCATTATTGAGTTCAGTCCAGGTATATCTTCATATATATCTTTAGTCGGGGTGACGACCCTTTTTAGTTTAGTGTGCTAGGGGAGAGGCAGTCATGAGCCTTATGAACCTAGGCCCCGTTAGGGACCCAGCCGATTAGTGGGGACGGGTTCACCGAAAGCTTATTATGCCAAGTGACCGGTGACACGCTATAACTTTAGTTAGTGTTGTATCTTGTAACCGGCTTGAGGGTTACGAGGTCAACCTTTAGTTAGTTAGCCACATAGTCAACTTTGAGGACTATGATTTATGAGTTAAGTAAAATGAATCAAGCATAATTGAACCGAGAGAATTAGTAAGGGGTCGCGATAGAACTCACTGAGACAAGTTGTCTCACCCAATCCATTGTTGTTGTTTTTCAGTTAAGCAGGGAAAGATGAAGACCGTGAGGCACGGCTATGGAGAGGCTTGAGGAGCAGCCGCTATCCTTATTTCTTTATGTTTTGTATTTCAGTTTCCCTTGTATCTCTGTATTTTGTATTCAATTTCTTAGATGTACGATGGTACGACTTATGTTTTTAAGTTGTAAATCGCTTCTGCAGACTTTCGGTTTTGAGTACTGAACACTAGTTGAGGGTGTAAGGACCGCTTTATGTATTTTTATGTTAAGTTAAGTAAGCGAACTTGATGGGTTTTTAGCATCGAGTATTAGTATGTGTTCAGTATTTAAAAAGGAAGTCACTCTGATGTATGCCAGTAGTGCGCTTCGGTAATTTCTACAAGATAGAAATTAACGGGGTGTTACAATTGGTATCAAAGCAGTTCGACCCAGTCGGACTTAGAATAATGAGTCTCTTAAGTCCTCTAAGTGTGATTCCTCTTAGTATGCTATTAGACGTTTAGCCTGCTCAACTAAACACTTTGTGCATATTTCGCAGAATCATGGCTGGTGGAAGTAGGAGAAGCGTCCCTGTCTATCCTCAATCTGAATGGATGCAGAACGTGATCGTGAATCAACAACAGATGATGCAGGACATGATGTGGATGCATCACGAACTGATGAGTCAGCAGCAGCGACCGTATGTTGCAGAAACAAATCTCAACGGATCGAATGAGGGAAGGAAAGCGGATAGAGAAGGGAAAAAGAAGGCATTGGAATGGCCAACCCCAAGTGATGAACCGAGGAATACCTCCATCAAAGGAAAGCAAGTTGTGGTAGCTGAAATTCCGAGGTCCGTTAAGTGTTCGGCGTGTGGAAGGCCCCACAGCGGAAGGTGTCGTCTAGGATCAACCACCTGTTTTTATTGCAAGGGAGAAGGGCATTATGCTAACAAGTGCCCATAAAAGAAGAGGAAGGAGACTGAATGGTCCACTCCGGAGGAAGAACCAAGAGGTTCCTCCGGCAAGGGTAAGCAAGTGCAGGCGTCGCAATTATTAAAGCCCGCCAACTGTGGCAAATGCGGAAAACCTCACGGTGGAGAGTGTCGCCTGGGGTCAACTGTGTGCTATTACTGCAAAGGCGAAGGGCATTACGCTCGCGAGTGTCCGGTGAAGAAGAGGAATCGAGAAGGGAATTCTAACTCCGCAAGCGGAAAGGCCCTTGTAATGGACGCTCCGAAAGGCAAGACCATTGATGAATTCGGCGAAAGGTATATTGTGTGCTAATTGTCTTGATTGGTCCAATTTTGAGGACAAAATTTTTAAAAGTTGGGGTGATTGTAATATCCCCAATTTTCGCTATTTAAATTATTTGGCGTGAAATGATTTTTTTATTGATTTAAATGAGTTGCTTGAAAAATAATTGTGTAGATTGTCAATTAATTTAATTGGGTGCCAAATTGAGTTAATTGCATCATATTTAGTTTATTAGGAGTGAGGGAGTCATTAGGAAAGAAATGTTTAAGTGAGGGGTATAATCGTATTTGCACATTCCCATATATATATATATACACCTTCAGCTGAAAACCAAAGCAAAACACTTCATTCTTCATTTTATAAAATTCTGGAACAGCAAAGAGATAGGGAGGAGAAGAGAGAGGATGCGAATGGGAGAGGAAGAGAAGAGGTGAGGGTTTCCTTCAAACCATCATGCATGCTTCATCTATCAACATATTTTGAATCATCTCCCTATTTCCTTTCCATTGATGCTAAGTTCATAGTCATCCCCAACCTCCACCACATTCCACCATTGAAGACCACCTTGAGCTTCACATGGCCAAACACCAAATCTTTCCCTTGCATGTTATGTTGGAGAGTAGTAGAACCAGTCCCTGTACCTGAAAAACAAATTGGAGCAACCTAGAGAGTAGTTCAGTGGCTGGGTTTTCGGTTGGAAGTTAATTGGAGCGGTTTGGGTGAATTTGGAGTCACCGTGTGATCGTGATCGTGAAGTCTCGGTGTCTATTGCTATTGTCGTCCAAGAGGTGAGTTCTATAACTCACTAGGAAAACCATGAATATGTGTATGCATGTGTGTCCTGGTTCAGGTCTCGCGTTTTTATAAAATTCGAGTCGATAATATTTACGAAAATCTCGCGTGTGAACCGTCGAGTCATGAAGTCATTGGGATTGAAATTGTTAAATTGCATGAGTGTGATTGTTGAATGAATATGATTGAATGTACTGGTTGCTATGTCTGTTTTGATGTATTATTGAGTTAGAATGTGAATCGGAATGGACAGGGGAACGATCGGAATAGAAAAGAAAACGTGAAAACTGTTTTTCTGAAATACTGTTAGTCACGCACGGACCGTGTGCCTCTGGGCACGGGTCGTGCGTGAGATTCTGGACCCACTGGTGCTGTTTTTGAAAACGCGCACGGGTCGTGTGCCAAGGCGCACGGACCGTGCGTATCTCTCTGATGCGACATTTTGAAATACGTCCTAAGTCGTTCCGATTGGTCCTAAGTCCCTTCCAATCCACTCCCCAAGGTTCCCCTAGTATGGGAACACTATAATCCTACATGTTTGGCGTTGACTGAAGTGGTAGTATTGATCGGGAAGTAATTCGGGATCGGAAAGGAATGACACGATAAATTATGGACACGCACGGATCGTGTGTATGGGCGCACGGGTCGTGCGTGGTCTTCGGGTTGCCTATTTTAAAAAGTGTTTTAAATCATTCCGAACGATTCCAATTGCTTTCTAATCCTTCCTTCCACCTTCCCCAATGATACTATAATTGAGTTGCCCTGAATTGAGTGGTAGTTGGTTGTGTTTGGATTACGTTCCGGTTAAGTGAATGCTCATATGATTGACCATTAATTTCATGTTATGACTTGTGATTGATGTATTGTGCTGGATTGACTGGTTTAGTAAGATTGATAAGATAAGTTAGCGAACCTTAGTAATCCATGAGAGATCACTTAATAATTAGACTAAGTTAGTAATTAGATCACGTTAGTAATTAGTTTATGTTTTGTTCAGTTCATTAGTATGTTTAAGTCCATTATTGAGTTCAGTCCAGGTATATCTTCATATATATCTTTAATCGGGGTGACGACCATTTTTAGTTTAGTGTGCTAGGGGAGAGGCAGTCATGAGCCTTATGAACCTAGGCCCCGTTAGGGACCCAGCCGATTAGTGGGGACGGGTTCACCGAAAGCTTATTATGCCAAGTGACCGGTGACACGCTATAACTTTAGTTAGTGTTGTATCTTGTAACCGGCTTGAGGGTTACGAGGTCAACCTTTAGTTAGTTAGCCACATAGTCAACTTTGAGGACTATGATTTATGAGTTAAGTAAAATGAATCAAGCATAATTGAACCGAGAGAATTAGTAAGGGGTCGCGATAGAACTCACTGAGACAAGTTGTCTCACCCAATCCATTGTTGTTGTTTTTCAGTTAAGCAGGGAAAGATGAAGACCGTGAGGCACGGCTATGGAGAGGCTTGAGGAGCAGCCGCTATCCTTATTTCTTTATGTTTTGTATTTCAGTTTCCCTTGTATCTCTGTATTTTGTATTCAGTTTCTTAGATGTACGATGGTACGACTTATGTTTTTAAGTTGTAAATCGCTTCCGCAGACTTTCGGTTTTGAGTACTGAACACTAGTTGAGGGTGTAAGGACCGCTTTATGTATTTTTATGTTAAGTTAAGTAAGCGAACTTGATGGGTTTTTAGCATCGAGTATTAGTATGTGTTCAGTATTTAAAAAGGAAGTCACTCTGATGTATGCCAGTAGTGCGCTTCGGTAATTTCTACAAGATAGAAATTAACGGGGTGTTACAGTTTGATTTTATTGGAATAGGGGTTTTAGGATTCCTGAGCCGTACGGCTCATTCATCCTAGAACGCTGACTAACCCGTCTGTACAGTCGGCTTAGTCCCCTATTTTGAGAATTTGATTTGTGGGAAGAAATGTGTTGGTGTTAATTTTTACTTTAAAAATTGTTTGTTTTAAATAGGGATTTTAGGACATGATCCGTAACGGTTCATTAGTGACCTAAAAAGCAGACTAACCCGACTGTACAGTCGACTTAGTCCCCTATTTATATTTTTTGGGAATTAAATAAGTTATTTATGTATTTTATAGGTTTTTTGTAAAAGAAAATAATAAAAAACGAAAACAGAGGGTGCAATAGTAAAATGGGGTGCAGTTTGCAGAAGGGAGTTGTATTATTAAAGCCAGGTGTGAAAAGTAGCAGCCCAGTTCTTAGACTGGTCCACGGATTTATGGACTTTTCAGGGGGGAGGCGTATACAAGAAAATGAGAGGCGTAAATAGTATTGGGTTAAATGAAAAGACAAAAATGACCCTAGGTGTCTACACTATATAAGGAAATCTAAAAAAACCTAAACCTAATTTCCTTCACTCCCTCACGCGGCGCCATCCACATTCACACACTCTCAACCCTAATTTTCCATTTTCTCTCCCCCATTTGCGCCGCAACCAGAAACGGAGAGAGAGAGAGAGAGAGAGAGAGAGAGAGAGAGAGAGAGCGAAGCTGCGTGATCTACGGCGAGGGTTACGGCGGGGGATCCGGCGAGAGGGTTATGGAGAGAGAAAGGAAAGGGATCCAGAGAGAGAAAGCACGTGAGAGGGAAACAAAAGGGGAAAGGCCAGGATGAGGGAGAAGCTCGACGGTCGTTCTTTGGCCGGCGAAGACGACGACGACTTCAGCGGTTGAATCAGGAACCTCACGACGGCGTACATGCTAGGTTCGTGCGACGGTGGTGGAATACGCGATGGGCTGATGGCGTTTTTGGGGTGAACAGCCGCCGTCTACGGCGGCCGGAGCCATAGGTAAAGCCTTACTTTCCTCTTCTCTCCTCCTCTGCCTCTCCTGCATTCATTTTTTTGTTGGTTTCTGACTTTTAATTTCCTTTTTCTTCCTCCGCTTCTAAACCTAATTCCCTTTTGTTGTATTTGTTTTTCTTTGTTTCTGGGGGGTTCACGGTGGTCAGGCACGGCGTTTCGTCGCCATTAACGGCGACCTTGTGTTGCTGCTACGGCGAAGCGACGACGACTGCAACGCTGATGGCTGAACGTTGCGACGGGGATGTGACGGAGATGACCACCGTACGGTGGTCACTTGTTTCCGGTTCAGTTTTGATTGTGAATGTACAGAAAAGATAAAAGGGGCTTCGATGGGAGTGGAGGTTGTACGCGAAGGGACGGCAACGGCTATGGGTGTGGTTCACAGCCAACGGCGACGCGCTTTGGGGAGGCGACCACTGTCACGGTGGCCGGAGCTGGTATGGTTCTAACCCTATCTTCTCCTAGCTTCTATTTCTCTGTTTGGATTTTTTGCTTTTTTACCAATTTTCGGTTTCTGATTCTTTTCACCTTTCCCCTTTTAAAAAAGAAATCTACCCCAATTTTTAATTAAATCTTTACCTAAAAACAAGTTTCTGGCTAAACTATTTCAAACGAATTGCTGATCTCGTCTTCCTTTTTAGAACGAATTAACAGAACCCTAATCTTTGGCTAACAACTAATTTCCAAGTTTTAAAAGGAACAGAATGCTAAACCCTAACTTCATTACCTAATCCATTTTAATTCTATGATTGATTTCGTTTTCTACAAAAAGGACATGAACCCTAATCTGTCTAACTAAAAAGAAGTTGTTCGTAACACCGCACTCTTCTACTGATTGATTTTTTAAACCTTGCTTTTATAAACCTACTTAGTTCCTAAATTCCTTTTTAAAAAACTTAATCTATTCATACAGAATGCATATATGAAGTATACGTATTATTTTTGAATAAAAGAGACACCAACCTGTTTTCCAACTTCTGAGCTTTTGTTTGATTGTTGCTAACACTGGTTGCTGCTGCTTCTATTTCCTGTACCTCTGCTTCTGTTTCTGAATTTTTAGTGTTCTGCGATTAGGGTTTCAATGTGAAAACCCTAATCTTTTGGTTTTGAATTCTAGTGTATTTTCTATCTGATTTTTCCTGCCTTTTCCCTCTGAATCCAGCTTGTTTATATAGGCAGATTTTATGGTTTTGCTGATCCATTTCCATTTTCCTTCCTTTTTCTGGTATTTGGGATTGGGTTGGAGAAGATGGGTACTTGGTGAGCAAGGAAAGGACTAGGGTTCAGCTAGGGTTCAGCTGTTGTTGTTTTCTGTATTGTCGTTCTTCTATTTTTTTGTATTTTTTTTATTATTTTCGGATTGTATTATTTTTGTATTTTTTAATTTAATTTTTTTGGATTATTGTAAATATTTGTAAATTAATTTTTATTGATTTTTGAATATATTTGTTATTTTGCTGTGGACAGATTTATTTTTTGGTCAAAATGGAAGAGAATAATTAAATTGGGCCAAGCCCAATCAAAACTAAACATAGGCCCAATTTAGACAAATTACTATCATAGGTCCAATAGCCACATAGGCCCAATTAGGCAAATGACTAAAACATTAGACATAAGCCCGTTTATTAAACTGGTTCGAAACACTAAGCGTAAGCCCAATTAGGCAAACTAACAAAATCAGGCCCAAAAGGTTGGGCATAGGCCCAATTGGACAAACCGATCCGAATTAAAAGCAAAACAGTGCTTGAAATGCCATGGGTTTGTGATACGGGGCCAAAACAAATATGATAAAGAGATCGGGCAAAATTGGGGTATAACAATAACTTTAAACAATGTCTAAGTCATCATATCGAGTACAACATAAGCCTAGGAAACTAAGCAAAGCAAATAGCGGATCTCCAAGATCCTTCAAGTCTCCATAACTTTGCACAGCTCCTAGTCGTGCTTTCTTGCATTTGTTTTTCCATGTTTCTCTGTAAACACCATAAATATAAACAGTGAAATAATAATCTTAGTGAGCTCTTTCGTGGCCCCTCACAACTCTACTCGCGGTGTTTTATTTAATATTGCATTCGGACCCCAAAATCTAATTAATAGGATACCAATTATCCTTTCATGTGGATACCAAATCCTTTGGGAGGTGGATACCAAATCCTTTTGTGGACTCCAAGTCCTTTTGTGGATACCAAATCCTTTTTGTGGACACCAAGTCCTTTTTATTCATTAAACAATGTTATGTTCTCTCTCGGTACCTAACTAGTCAAACGGTTTCGACGCTATAATCATATATCATTCATTTCGCTTCATGAAAATAACAATCAGGAGGGCAAACATATTCAATCATCAATGGGAAGGGTTAAGAAAAGGATTGGGAGAGATTTGGAACCAAAAGGAATAGCATTGAACGTGTTTTAAAAAGTGGATCAGAGGTAGGGGCCCGGTCCGGGCTCATAGGCGCACGACCCGGGCTCACAAAAAAAAATTGCAAAGTGAGTATCAGATCCAGGCGCACGGTCCGGGCCTCGGGGCGCACTGACCGGGCCTGTTTGACAGCTTTAAAATTTTTCCTGTTTTAGCGAAATTAGCTATTCCGTTCGATTCTGATGCCTGTCACGCCCAATTCCTAACTCAACCACAGTTCATATAACATACTCAACTCTCAAGCATCATCAATCAACCAATTTATACAAACAATTCACGTTATAGCATTTCGTACCGAAATTTATCAACGACTCTTTTTGACGGTTTTCGAAAACGAAACTCAGTTTTTTCGAGAATAACACTAGTCACACGAAATCAAGCACAAGCAACGCAATCACTACTGCAAAAAATGCTTTTTGAATCGGTTGTTTGGCACATTTGGAGTCGGTTATTTGCCGATTCGAATACCCCCGATTCTAAAGGTGATAACATTTCGAATCGGTTAAATAACCGATTCAAAATGGGCAATTCCGAATCGGTTGTTGTAAAACCCGATTCCAAATGCTATCTCAGACAACAAATATGAACATGCCAAACAGAGAGATTTTGAATCAGTTATATAAACAGCCGATTCTAAAGACTATTTTTTGAATCGGTTATATAAACAACCGATTCTAAATGTCTGTTAATAAGTCAGAAGCTAGTTCCTGTTTATTTTCTTCCCTTTTTTTTTGCAATCACCTAATAACATTTTTACAGCAACTCATAATAATACATAAATATGTTTCTTACAATTCAATTCAGCAATTACATGTTTCTTTCAATTCAGCAACTACACACCATCAACTAAAACATGGAACTAAATACATATGTCTTTCAATTCAGCAACTAATACATGTACTATAACAAATACAGGTGGGAGCAACTAATTCCGCAACTAAATGTTTCTTTCAGCAACTAATACATGTACTATAACAAATATATATATATATATCAAACTTGTTAGCTTTCCACAAAAAAAAAAATCAAACTTGTTAGCCAATCATATATTTCCTGCTGGATGAATCTTCAAAGAAAATTCCGCCCAAAGCTTGCGGACCTCCAAAATTTCCTTATGAGTGTATGCCTTTTGGTTATCAAATACCTACAAAAGGTCCATAAAAAAACTCAGCACAATGAAAACCAAAAGACACAAAGAGGTCTGTACAAACAGAGGCAGAGCAGTATATAACAAGCAGAGTACAGTGTCAATGACAACAATGAAAGTGAAATGAATATAAGAACAGAAGCAATGCTTGAATAGAACTAAAACAAAGGTGAATAGAACCAAATATAGTAGAAACAGTAGAGCAACACCAACATGAACAAACTCTAACTCTGGGATGCAACAAAACTAGATTACTTGCAAACTCACAGAAAGAGACACAGAAAAATAGGATCAACCTAAAAAGTTAAACCTAAGCATAGAGCATGAAATACAACAATAAGCAGTAACTTAACCACTGAAACAAACAATTAGCAGTAACCCAACTACTGAAACAACCAAATTATGCATCTAGTTCACAGTTTGAACTCAGACAAAGAGAGAGAAGTAAACAAAAAACAAAACGAAATTTCAACCAAATAAAGCTCTGAAATTTCAATCAAAGACATCAGGCGCTATCAGATCTATTTTACATTCATGTCTTCTTTTGTTTTGATAATCGTCCTGTCTTCCACTCTTTATATTAGGCCTGGACATCGGGCGGTTTCGGGAGATTTCGGCCCAAAACCACCAAACCGACCAAAACCGCGGTCTACAATCACAGGCCCAAATCCGCCCAAAATTTTTCTCGGATTGTGCGGGTTCGGTTTTGTCGGTTCTCGGGCTACTCGGGCGAGTTTAAACGGGTTGGACAAATGGAAAAAAAAACTTTGTTTGTGAGAAGGAAACAACCAAGAAGAGAAAGATGAGGAAGAATAAAAATGGTGGGGAAGATGAGAGGTAGAAGCTGACCAAAAGTTAAAAAAAGTTTTTAAAAAAATAAAAGAAAAATGAAAAAGTGACGGAGCTGCGTGATTGAAAAAATAGTACTGAAAAAATATAATAAAGTAATAAAAAGTTTGATAAAATAGTAGAGTAGTACTAGTTGGTATTGACAGTGACTGGGAAGTGGGAAGATATCTAGTGTGAGATTGATTTGACAATGCAAGCAGCGGCAGCATATGGAGTAACACAGTAGCACACAGAGAATTAACACCCTATCCTATCCCACAGTCACACACACCTATCTCTGTCACCACCCTACACTTTCTTCACTTTTCATTATTCTATTTTATTTTACTGTATTTGTTGGTATTGATAGTGGAAAAAGCTGTGTCGGGCGGGTTCGGACACCGCTGGTTCTAGTTTCAAGAACCGAACCCACCCAATCAAACCCATTCTTAACCGATTCTTCTCACAAGTGTACCCGACACCCGACTTGACCCGCCCGTTGCAACCCATTTCTTTCGGCTTTCTGGTTTTTTGGGCCGATTTACCTTTCTGTCCAGGCCTACTTTATATAGGTAGATTGAGCATAAAAACTGGTAAAAAGACTCAGCAGTTCAGGACCAAAACACGGGTATACACCTGCTGATCGTATTGACACCTTAACTGATTCTAAAGATTAAATCAAAGTCAGTTTCTTTTGTTCAGCTTGTTTTACTCTTTGATGTAAATTTGAAATTTACAGGTAAAAAAAACAATGAAAATCTGAAAAGAACATGTTGGAGATGAAAATATCAGACGAGAAATACGGAAGAACAAAGAAATTCATCATCTTTCCAACAAAGTAATTTTAAATTCTATCAAGAGCAAATTGGTAAATGCGTATGTTTTTACACTGAAATCCCAATTTGTGGAGCTATGAGAAATGACAAAATGAGAGCTTTGGGAGTGTTCAAAAATACCCCACACCCTTTTATTTTTTAGCTAAATGCGTACCCACATGAACAAACTCTAACAAGAACTGAGGACCAAATTCACAGTTAGAGTTTGTTCAATAGCTAATGGTTAACACCAAGATGAACGAATATGTTAAAGATAAATAAAATGTACTTTAAAACTATTATATACCTCCTCCCATCTATTTATGATACTGGCATTCACAATTGTCATCATATACTTCATCACAAAGTACCCACAATGATACTTATTTTGTTGTCGTGCCACCTACACATATACAAACATAGCTTCACTTGGGTCATAATCACTTGGCATATAAACACACACCATTGAACATAATTCCTATCACTCAGCAAAGAGTAATGACTACAGTAAATTATGCTTATTTACCTTAGGGAGCAACCATATGGTGTCCAGTGTAGAATCCATTGCACTAATAACATCAAAAGTTAATTATAATTAATTATAAAAATTTTATCATAGTTAAAATATTACAATGGAAAATGGTAAACAACTAAACACTTACTTGTTAATCATCTCTTTGATTCTTTTGGCTGGTTTTTTACCATCTGAACACATCCAGACAACAGTATTTTGCTCGGGGACCAAGACAATCAGTTGTCAATGGTCTCTGCAGTATTGGTAAAGATAATAATATGTAAGAAAAGAAACTAACAAAGGAAAAATGTATTATCAATTTGTTCAAATATGCAATTACGTACTCATTGCAAAACGGAGCCAAATATACTTTCTTATGATTGCTGGCCATTTTGTTTTGAATATAGGCAGAAACAATGCTTGAGGAAGAGCCCTTCAAGGTAATTTTATATGGACACATAAATCCATATAAGTCACCAACACTCCTTTCAGCACATTTACAATGTAGATATCTATTAGCACGTAAAAATAGTTTTATCAAATTAATATATATATAGAAACACGAGAAATTTAATTACGAAATAAATTATACTACTTACGTGCACCATATAGCCAAGTGGGATAACTCAAGCCACCTATCACCGGAAGCCATGTCGCTCAGCTCTCCGAAAGAGATATAGCAATAATGCTCTTCATGCTCCAACATTATTTGGACGCTCCCCTCATCATAACCCTTGAAGACTATCTCTCTCAGCCAATCGGTTTCGACCAGCTCCTCCACATGAGTTGGTGAGCAGATACCCTTAGATCCGATAGTGCTTATGTGAGAGGGAACCTGGACAGCTGCATTTTGACCGCAACTGCCCATAGCAGCCATTTGCTGTACATCAGTTCCAAATTCAAATCAATTTCTTTATCATGTATAGTCAGCAAAAATAATGGTTCTAACCAGGAGATAATGAATACTTATGAGGCACCTAGTAGAAGAGATTTAACAACATAAGCCTAACCATAAAAATATTGAGCAGTACAAGGCTTCATAACAACATTGAAAATAACCAGTTAGCATTTTTGGTACAAACAAATCCCTGTCTCTCTGGCTTGTGAATAGAAGTGACATTTCATAAAAAGAGCAATGCCTTAATTGCAAAATGAACCTCCACTGACATATATAATATATTCAAAGACCAATGTTGCCTAAGTCATCTATATGGAAGGGAATTTTTCAATTTTCATAGTATCCTTTGGTTCAACTACAAACGTAGAACCATGGAGAACACTGCATAACAAAATGGGACATTACATTCTATACAGTTCATGAGCAAACCGCATTTAGGGTTAAAACAGAACAGAACATATGAATTTGATTTTATGTGATATGCATTTTGAAAGTAAAACAAAACTAAGACATATTGAGAAAAAGTGATATTTTTAATTCCACTTCCTCTAAAGAAACAACCAAAGTTATTAGGACAACAGAATAGACTTATCTTTACAGTTTGATCAGTGTAACAACTACCAAATGCTAATGTTTCACACACCAATAGAACCAAACATAATATGCATTGTTCACTTGATTTCATCTTTATACCGGAACTATGGTTTTAAATTGCAGTTAACATTACGGCGAAACCACAATCATAACCACAACCAAGGATAACATATACTTTTGCCACCTCCTTGCTAACTCGTTCTTCCATTTTCTTCTCGAACAATTGCTCCATTTGTTTCATCATCTGCGTTGGATTAAATTGTGAACTGCTCGAGCTCGTTCGAGCAACACCTCCAAAGTATTTTTTTAGCCCAACTCCTCTTCCAGTTGTTCGAACACGACCGGGATGGTCGGGTTTTCCGATGGCAGTGGCTAAAATATCATTTTTTTTCCTCTCGAAACAAAGGATCCTTGGCTGCTCAAATCCACAATATCATTCTACAATAAAAGAATGTTTGCGTGTTAGGATTAAATAAATTAAAATCAGGGTCAATTATGTGATTAATTGAAATTTTTACTTACAATCTTAGATGCAATTGATTCTGACTCCTCAGTTACATAAGATCCCGATTTCTTTTTATGGGCAGCCTTCCATAGCTCATGTCGCTCTGGAGATGTAGGCACCACCTCCAAATTAGGATCACCGGACTCCTCCCGCATTTTTTGTACTTGCTCTTCCTTCATATCTTGCTTCAACTTTTTATAACTGCCCCGCCCTACTGTGTGATAGTATTTATTATTACTTTGATTTTTCTGAGCAGATTCTCTTTTCACCTGTTACAAAGAACACACACCATCATATATAATAAATGAATAATATTTAAGAAACAAAAATAGTTGTGGTGAAAACAATACCACAAATTCCGAAGTAAGGCGACTTTTAACAAATGCGGTCCATGTCTCAGTAGATATACTAGGATACTTGTAAAATGGGGTTGTTTCGCCGGACTTATCCCCCTTGCCAAAGACATATTTGGTCGTGAGTGTTGTCTTAAACTGTTTCCAACAGAGACCTATATAAACCATCCAAGTTTTCTTGAATTCCTCATCATCGGGAACATCAAATGTTTCCTTAACACAAGAATAAGGTGGTGTTAGCACAAGAAATAAGGAAAGATGAATAAACCCAAGATTTCTTTCATTAGTGTATATACATACCAAAACACTATCCCAAACAATCTTCTTTGTCTGCTCATCCACTTCATCCCAAGCCATGGGCAATATGCTTACTTTTGCCCGCGCAACCACCCCTAAATAGCTCCTGAATTTGTCACCATACGGACCAATAGGTTCGCCGTCACTATCAAACTCCATTCTAAACCTTTGACCAATCGGACGCCTAGCAAGGAACCACTTTAATGATGTTGGACGCCTAGTCATCTTCTTTTTGGGAAGGTCAGTGTTGGAGTCACCCATGATATCTGTTGAACAAAGGAAAAAACACAAATATAAATATGAATTAGGTAAGCAAGTATAAATATAAATTAGATAACCAAATATAAATATAAATCATATAACCATGAATAAATATGAATCAGATAACCAAGTATAAATATAAATTAAAGAACCAAATATATGTACCCATACTCATTCATGGGTTAATTATAACTCCTTCGCATAAAATCCCTTCATTATGATCATTGCGAGTGGCATGTACACATCAACTTCATTATTATCCATTAAAGCAGGCACTTGTGTTAAGAAAGAAGGTGTCTCAGAAATTGCAAGAGTTGAATCTTCAATTTCATCACTACCTATTTTTCCTTGTAGGACCACCGACCACTTTTTGTTAGAAGGATCTTTGATATAGAAAACTTGTTTTGCATGGTCAGTCATGATGAAAGGCCCATTCTTATGACCTACCTTGTCAAGGTCCACTAGTGTAAATCCCATTTCATCGGTAAGTACACCACCATTGTTGTTTACCCAATTACATTTAAAAATGGGCACTTTAAATTTACAGTAATCAAGCTCCCAAATCTCTTCGATAACACCAAAGTAAGCAACGGATGCGAGTATAGGGTTTTTTATCTTTTGAACTAGAAAAGTGCATTGAAGAAGCCATGACCATAACACCACTATTTTGCACAGTACTCTTGTCATTTTGCGACTTTGTGGAAAAGGAAAAATTATTTATGTTGTACCCGTTCCAACAAAAGACATCAAAGTTAGGGTAATTTGCTAGCCATCTCAAAGTATTAGAGGCGCTTGCATCTTTATTAATCTCTGATATAAACCATTCGATGAATGTCTTGTTATGCTCTTTCAATAACCATAATTCATCCCTTTGAGGGTTTTTGGCCTTTACTAGCTTTTGATGAGAAGACAAGTAAGGTAGTACTTCATCTGTGTTATTCAAAATATAAAATTGTGCTTGAAGCACTTCCTCTCGACCCATGCTCTTAATGTTTATACCTCTACCCTTACCCTGACATCTCCATGAATATCGAGACTTGGGTAGCCCTACAGGTTTTGCTTCTGACAAGTAGTCTGAACAAAACTCAATAGCTTCTTCTGTGGCGTATCTTTCGACAATGGATGCTTCAGGACGATATTGGTTCTTCACATATCCTTTCAAGATATTCATGTATCGCCTGATTTGGTACATCCACCTTAAATAAACGGGACCACATAATCTAATCTCCCTCACTAGATGAACAATTAAGTGAACCATGATATCAAAGAATGAGGGCGGAAAAAACATTTCCAACTGACACAAGATAATAGCAGCCTCATTTTCCAACTCGTCCAACTTTTGAGGGTCAATGACTTTACCACATATAGTATTGAAGAATAAGCACAACCTAGTTATGGTATGTCGGACATCTTTTGGCAGGATGCCGCGTATAGCAACAGGTAGTAGTTGTTGCATCAACACGTGGCAGTCATGAGACTTCAAACCAACTAATTTGAGATCTTTCATTTAGACAAGACTTTTTACATTTGAAGAGTAACCCTGTGGCACTTTGATTCCCCTTAGGCACTCGCAAAAGCTTATTTTCTCTTTTTTTGACAAGGTATGACATGCTGGAGGCAAATATGTGCCTTTACCTCTTGCCACTGGATGTAACTGTTCTCTTATGCCCATCTCAAGCAAATCCAAACGAGATTTTATGCAATCCTTTGTCTTGCCTTTAATGTTAAGAAGCGTCCTGATGACACTATCACAGACATTTTTCTCGACGTGCATGACATCAAGACAATGTCTTACATCAAGACAAGACCAATATGGAAGATCAAAGAATACAGGCCTCTTCTTCCACTTGCAATTGGTATTCTCATTTGACTGCTTCTGCTTTTATCCGAATACAACATTGATGTTCTTAACCACTTGATAGACTTCTTCTCCGGTCAAGGAATTCAGAGCAATGTCATTTTCCTGGCACCCATTAAAAGCTTTTTTCAACCTACGATATGGGTGATTACGTCTTAGAAATTTACGATGCCCAAGGTAGACAGTTTTTCTTCCATGTTTTAGTTGATGGTGGTACGTGCCTTCTGCACAAATAGGACAACCTTTATGTCCTTTAACACTATACCCAGAAAAGTTCCCATATGCTGGGAAGTCATTGATCGTGCAAAATAACATCGCTCGCAGCTTAAATGTTTCATTAGAATACCCGTCAAACACATCCACACCTTGATCCCACATTTTTCTCAAGTCTTCAACCAACGGGCTAAGATAAACATCTATGTCATTACCTGGTTGTCTTGGGCCAGAAATCATCATAGGTAACATAACATACTTGCGTTTCATGCACAACCAAGGAGAAAGGTTGTAAATTACAATGAGAACGAGCCACGAACTATGATTTGTACTTAAGTTACCATATGGATTCATCCCATCTGAAGCAAGCGCGAGTCTAAGATTTCTTCGCTCGACGCCAAAATCCGGAAACAAACGATCAACTTTCTTCCACTGCAAAGAATCGACTGGATGGCGAAGCTGTCCATCACATTTCCTCTCATCTGCATGCCATCTAATGTTCTTTGCATCTTTTTCATTAGCAAATAAGCGTTGGAATCTGGGTATTATTGGAAGATACCACAAAACCTTTGCGGGAGAACCTTTTGTGACATCATCATCATCGCTACTAGATTCACCAGTCTTCACTTTGTAGCGCGAAAGATTGCATGTGGGACACTTTTGCAACTTCTCAAAATCATTTCGATACAATATGCAATCATTGGGGCATGCATGTATTTTCTTATACCCTACACCCATCGGACACAATATCTTCTTCGCATCATAGGTACGATTCGGCAATGTGTTACCTTCGGGAAGCATGTCTTTCAACAACTCAAGTAATTCAGTGAAGCCCTTATCGGTCCACCCATTTATTGCCTTCAGATTGATCAATCTTATCATCGCAGACAACCATGTGTATTTATTGCATCCCAAATACAGAGGCTCTTCTTTATCTTTGCATAGAGTATCATACACATGCACCCGCTTAAAAGATTCAGGACCGATGTCACGGATCATATCCTCCATTCGGTCATTCATATCTTCATCGACTTTCTCTCTTCTGGACACACTTGGGGTGTCTCTTGATTCACCATGCCCTATCCATGTGGTATAACCCATGCAGATCTCATGAACAAAGATATGGTCCTTTATTACGGAAAGTGATTGTGGGGTCTGATTAACACAAATAACACAAGGACAAGAAAAATTGACAACAGTTTTGGGAAGCTTTGCTTGAGCAAAATTTAGAAACTCTTCAACTCCTTTCGCATACTCATCACTCATACGATTACTTTGCATCCAGCTACGATCCATGGCTATGATCCAAGTAAGTGCTTCATGTCAGACACATATAGGGTCAGTTACTAGACTTGGGTATTAAAATGGAAATAATAAGACTCGGTCATTAAAATGGAAATAATAAGACTCGGTCATTAAAATGGAAATAATAGTTCCTTCTAAATTTACTATGAGTTTAGTGACAATAACTAACAACAAAGCAAACTTGACACAAAATTCATGTTAGTTAACTCCATGAGGGAGCATTATTGATTCAATAATAGTCCCTTTTGTTTTTGAAGATTATCATTACTAGAAGAAATGCATGTAGAATGCACCCTTCAACTTCAATCAAAGTCCCAAAATGCACCTTTCTATGTGCAATATAGCCAACCATTTTAATTAAAATCAAAGTAACAAAATGCACCCTTAATTATTGAAATCCAGTTCAAAACTAACAACTCAATTATGTAAGCTTGATAACACAATCTAGTCCTAAAATCAAATGAAACAGAATTATCCAACATCTACTTAGATGTATTATATATCAATTATAGTTTCATCAAATGAAACAGAATTATCCAACTAACAACTTTGCAAAATTAAAAACAAGTTTAACTAGACTAAGATTTCAATAGTAACAGAATGCTTTCTCTTGAAAACCAAACATATCAATGATTTCATACAGCCAAAAATCTTAGTACTAAAAATAAAAGACGAGGCGAACCTGGTAGCAGCGAGATGAGGGAACGGCGTGAGGAAAACGTGTGATGACAACGTTCTACACCTGAAGACAGCAACTGAGGAAGTGAGCTGAGAAAGAGAACAGATGCTATAAGGGAACAGATGCTGAAAAGAAGAGAAATACCGCGTGAGAGGGATGCGACGGAGTGAAGAGATGCGACGGAGAACGAAGGAGCAAACTGAAATGCGTCAGAGCGAGGGATGAGCTACGAAGAAATGGCAGGGAGCTGCGAACAGATACGAACGAAGGGGATTTGCTGCGAACGAAGGAGGGATTTACTGCGAACGAAGGAGGTATTTGATGCGAACGAAGAGGGATTTGTTGCGAGTGAGTTGCGAACAAAGGGGATGAGAACGAGTGAGCTGCGAGTGAGCTGCGAGCGAGGGATTTGCTGCGTGTGAGAGGGATTTGCTGCGTGTGAGAGCGAGGGAACAAGTTAGGGTTTGATGGGTAAAGTGTGAGAGGGAAACTGAAATAACAAGGGGGATCGTGAAAATTGTAATGAAACAGACATTATGAATCGGTTGTTTAAAGAACCGATTCTGAATGTAGATATTCGGAATCGGTTATTCATTCAACCGATTCCAAATGTCTAAATTGGCACATTTCGAATCGGTTGTTTAAACAACCGATTCTAAATGTCTAAAAAAATCCGTCACAATACCATTTAATTGCAAATTTGCCACCGCGTCCACATTTGGAATCGGTTATCCAAACAACCGATTCAAAATAGTTCTTTTTAAAGCTAATTTTGCACTGGTGAATTTTCATAACCAAAAACCTAGAATGGAGTAAGAACTCACCTCAATGCAAGAATCGACACGAAGGAAAGCGAAAAATGAAAGATCGAGTCAAGCTCTAAGCTCCCAAGTACCCAAATCGAACACTAGGCACCAACAATCTCCCAAGTACCCCCAAACTCAAAGATCAAGCTTCAAACCTTTTCAATCTACCATGTTGTTGATGCTAAGCCTCTAGGAGCCTTCCAAACTAACATTTTCGCAAATCTTGAAGAAAGAGAAGGAGGAGATGAACTAACTAGTTTCTTGTGGTGTGTTTTCAATCAAAGCTTGTTGGAAGTGAGTTTTGCTCTTGTGATGTTCAGTAACAAGGAGTTTAGAAGAAGGGAAGAAGATCAATTCTTGGCCATGGTAATAACTCTATTTTATATAGAGTTATTTATGCTCTCAAATCTAAACAATTGTGAGAATCTCAGTAAATATGTGTTACTAAATAGAGAAATACAAAAGAAATGCAACTTTTAAAGTTAAGAAAGGTTCAGGCACACTTCATGACTA
Organism: Astragalus membranaceus; assembly: GCA_039519185.1. Lineage (NCBI taxonomy): Eukaryota > Viridiplantae > Streptophyta > Magnoliopsida > Fabales > Fabaceae > Astragalus > Astragalus membranaceus. Next base: position 159,155,191 of record CM076846.1, on the reverse strand, counting down.
TTTTATATGATTTGTGGTATTTTATGTGTTTGCTCAATTGCTGCAGCAATCAATTTCCCCAGCAATCTTCACAACAAAAAATGCCTCGACATCCTAGTGATGACGTCATGGTGCGTCAAAAGTAAATGCAAGTGGTCATGTGGGAGAAATGCGGCGCCTGCCATTGACCCTCTAGATCACAAGAGTCACACCTCTAAGGGACACTTGTCCTCTCATCAATGGACCTCTTTTTTTACATGATGAGTGATCACATGGAAGCATTTGAGATAAAATTAAAAGAGGAAAACCTAACTTCATCTCAAAGTAACCTTGATGCTCAAGACAACTCCACTCCAAGAAGCCTATAAATACATCTCCTCCTCTTCATTGAAAAACATCTCAAATTTTAGGAAGTAGTCTTAGATATAATATTTTGGTTCGAAGAAGAGAAAGAAATTGACAACTTCTCCCTCTACTTTTATACCATCTTGTATTGTTGTTTTATTGCTCTAGCGTTGCTAGGCAAAATATGCAAATGAACTCCATTTGTGTAATTTCTATCTTATCTCCTTTCCTTTGTATTTTCAATCATATAAATATAACTCCTTGCGTTTATATGAGCTTATTTATGTCAAGCATGAACTAAATATATTAGTTGGGATGCTTTAGCTTTGTAATGAACTTTTAGATAGTGATTATGTTATATTGATGCAACTTCATATACAGGGGTGAACTTATTTAGAGCTTAGATATAAGACTTATAATGAAACCCTGACGTTAGTTGCTGAAAAGCACGCATCAATTGCTACAGCACCCATTGCAGGAGCAATCATTTCCCCAGCAATCATTGCTCCAACATCATATATATCATAATGCTATTAGAAGTGAATTACTTAGTGAAGAGCATTCCAACTATCTTTCTTAACTGATTTAAAATCAATCTCTATCTTGCTTACTTTAAATTCTGTTTCACTCACACCAATCATCTTTTATTTTATTTTTGATTACTTACTAGTATTGCTACCATTTTAAACTCTCAAAAATTAATCCAATCCTTGTGGGTACGACCTCTATTTTCTACTATATTACTTGTTAAAGACTGTGTTCACTTGCACACCTTTTTGCACAACCAGTTTTTGGCGCCGTTGTCGGGGATTGCCATTAATTTTTATTATTTAACTTAGCAGTAAATTAATGATAATTTTACTTTGCTGTTTGTTCCTTATTGTTTCAGCAATTGTTGATCTAGCAATCATTGCCCCGACAATAGTTGCTACAGGATATGCCCAGGTCCAACACACCAGAATTTCAGTTGGATCCTGAGATAGAGAGGAGATTTAGCAGATTGCGCAGAATTCAAAGACAGAGAGGTAGAGCTAGACAAACAATGTCTGAAACAGGAGTAGGTGAAGGTTCTAATCATGGCACAGGAAGAGGCTCTGGAAGAGGCAAAGGTTCTGCTCATGACTCACACCCTGGTCCTGAAAATGATTACAGAAACCAATTCATCAACATGGACCTATAGGTATGATAAATGACAGAGACAGACCAATGAGAGAATATGCTGTGTTTGATCAGCAAAACATGCAAACCAGCATAGTTAGACCTCAAATTAATGCAACTCATTTTGAGTTCAAACCCATGATGTTTAAAATGCTTCAAACAGTGGGTCAATTTAGTGGTTCCCCTCATTTGCATCTAAGACAATTCTTAGAAATGTGTAGCAATTTCATCATCCCTGGTGTTTCAGAAAATGCTTTTAGATTAAAACTGTTTCCATATTCACTCAAAGATAAAGCCAAGACTTGGTTGAATTCTCTAGAGCCTAACTCTATCACTGAGTGGAATGAATTAGCTGAAAAATTTCTAGCAAAGTATTTTCCACCAATTAAAAATGCCAGGATGAGAAATGACATAACTTCATTTAGACAAAAAGAAGGAGAATCACTGTTTGAAGCATGGGAAAGATGGAAAGAACTTTTAAGAAAATGTCCTCATCATGGTATACCTGTCATAATACAAATGGAAACATTTTATAATGGTTTGGAGCCACAAACCAGACTCATGTTGGATGCCTCATCTGGAGGAGTGTTACTAAATTCATCATACAATGAAGCATGTGAGTTGATAGACAAAATTCCAACCAACAGCTACAGTTGGCCCACAGAGAGGGTCAGTGCTCAAAAGAAGACAGCCGGGGTTCATGAACTCAATGAAATATCAGCTCAAGTGCCATCTCTCACCAACATGATCAAAAATCTAAATTCTACCAATGCCCCAACATCCATTGCTGGAGCAATGACAAAACCCACTGCTGCTGCAATAGAACAAGCCCCTCCAGGAACAACTAGTTGTGTATACTGTGGAGGTGGTCACTTGTATGAAGAATGTCCAAGCAACCCTATCTCTGTTAACTATGTGGGATACAACAAAAACAACAACCCTTACTCTAACACCTATAACCCAGGCTGAAGAAATCACCCCAATTTCAAGTGGAGTAATAACAATGCTCCAGTATCCACTGCTGCAGCACCCTCCACTCCACCAGGATACCACACTCAAAATTACCAAAGACCTCCTGCACCAGCAAATGACAACTCCTTGTAAGCCATGTTCAAAGCATACATGGGCAAAACTGATGCTTTCATCAGTGAAACCAGAACTGCAAGGCAAGCTCATGATGCATCACTTAAGAACTTGGAGAATCAAGTGGGATAATTGGCTACAACATTATATCAGAGGCCAAATGGTTCACTACCATCCACCAAAGAAGCCTCAACCTCACAAAAGCAAGGGAAGGAGCATGTAAAAGCAATTTCCTTGAGGAGTGGGAATGAATCCTTAACTAATTAATAACCACTAACATTTGTTTGCCTATAAAAAAATATCTTTTTAACTAAGAATTACTGGTTGAAACAAAAGAACACTAAGAATTACTAGCAATATTTCTTTATTTTATTGTAAAAAAATTAATATTTCTTTATTTTCAAAAAAGTAATATTTCTTTTTTGTTGAAGAAAAGTAACTTTTTTTTGGTAAACCAATGTATCCTCCACGGTGACTGTGTAGACTAATCCTTCGAGGTATTTGAGATCTATTTAAGGGGTTGACCTCTCCCAACAAATATTTTTCCATAAGCACCGGTCAGGGATCGAACTCATTACCAAATGGTTTCTTTAACTTTAAAAAGACACAGTTTGTCAAAAAAACAACTTTAAAAAGAAATTTAACAAACACACCTGTCATTCTTTTCGTAGTAGTAATAACACAATTTTGCATCATCAACACGGTAACTCTCCTGCTTATCGGAAAAAAAACACGGTAACACCTAAAAAAACGCGATAACTCATTTTTTGCCTTGACAATATCAGCCACTCTATTCTGATTTATCAAAGCAAAGTGCATTTTAGGGGAATGAGAACATGAAAAAGGGAAAAATCTAGATGTAATCAACGCGGGACAATGAATCATAAACACGAGTGTTTTCTTTTTGATCAAAACACGAGTGTTTTCTCATTATTTTTAAGGAATTATTTTATTTTTGGTACTTTATTAATAAAAAGTAGTGAGTAAATTAGGGGTAGGAACTTTGAGATCTCTTACCTTTCTCAAATTTTCTCTTTATTCTCTTTTCATTTACTCTCTCTCATCTTTCTATCAATGTTAAATCATTATTTTATCAGTCAAGTAGGCGCAACAGTGTTAAATCTCTTGAGAGAGAGCTTTGTCGCCCATTGTGCTCCTACATGCTAGTCACTTCGTAGGTCATTGTAAGTGATTAAGAATATATTAAGAATAGGCTAGGATTGACTAGCCACTTCCTAATTCTTTGTAAATGATTAAGAATAGATTAGGAATAGACTAAGATTGGCTAGCCTATTCCTAGGGATTAGTATCTGCAGTTGCCCGCAGCTAATACCTAGTTTATACCAAAAAAGAATAGAAATAAACATATAACATATAAAATTAGATAAATGATAAAGAGAATATTTATAATAAATGAAAAATTATTTAGAATAACAAGAGTAAAAATGGGGAAAAAAATATTGACACAATAAATGCAAAAGTTATATAATTCATCAAAAACAACTATATAATACTTATAAGAGTTTAATTAGTGTACGCAGTTGTTGTAAAATTGTTTACACTATCAACCAATAAAAATTAATGGTATGAATATCTTTTAAGGTAGTTGAGTTAAAATCAAACTATTTTCATGACATGTCATTTTGTGATTAGCTAGTATCATAAAAAATCTTATAGAACGACGATGTATATAAACTAAATCCTACTTATAACTTATCTAGCTTAACCAATGTTAAGTTTGAATCTAGTTTTGTCAACGTAGCAATTAAGAGTTTTGCGGTTTATTATGATCCTTGATGAACTCTACGATTACGCGTGAAGGATAGTCGGTTTACACGAAACTCAAACACCACTTTAATTAACTTACGTATGAAAAGGTGAAAAATAAATAAACTAGTTTAACGATATTCTCCTTAGGTAAAAAAAAAGTTTAACGATTTTCCATTTTACTAAACAGAGAGGATCTATCTTAAGAATATTCGAAATCACACGCACAAGATTCTTGACGACTATTTTCTCCATGTGCGACTGCCGCCACACCACACCAACTTCGCCGTTACCGTTTGCAACTTTACTTCATTTCATTTCTCATTTCACTTTCTTTCTTTAAGAGAAAGACAACAACAGCAGCGTGAATCTCGATCTTATATATATATATATATATATATAAGGCATCATCCCTCTTTGTCTTTCTCAAATCACATTTCACTTTTTCTTTCTCAATAACTCCGCGTTTCAACTTCCCCTTTCTTCTCTCACCAAATCTACTCTTATCTTATGCCAAATTTCTACCTCACTCTTGTTTTCTAGTAGGTGAGTTTCTCTCAACCATCATCATCATCATTATCATTGTTCTGCTCAGATTTAGCTTCTTCAACTCTCTTTTTATACGATTTGCTTTAATTTAGATGTTGTTTTGAGGTTCTTTTAGTAGGGTTTATGAGAGGGGTAAGGGGAAAAAGGAATTGAAATGTGAACTTCATTTCATTCTTTCTCTTTTGCCAATTAACTATCTGTGTATGCTATTTCTTTCTTTTATTTTTTGGTCTATTGTGTTCTTTGATTGGATCCATGTGATTCTGTGATATTGACTGTTCTTTTAAGTTTTATAGATTATTATTTCATCTTGATAATGGGTTGACAAATCTGAATTTGGGAGTCAAGTTTTTGTTTGTTTACTACCCGTAGTGTTCTTCAATAATTATACAAATTGTGTCTTCTTGTCCCAGCGAGCTCACAGCTCGTATTCTTTTAGTGATCAGTTATTGTTTTCTGACATATGGTGTGGAATTCTTCAGACTGCTGGCATTATTTTAATTTTCTTTTCCTTTTTTTAATTTTTTTTAGTCATGTTGAGTTAGTATGCAATGTACTTTTATGTGTTTGATTTGTTTATTTATTATATATTATATGAATATTATATGATGCAAGGATAAGATCTCTATGATGATTTATTATAGGGAGACCTGAGCACTGGTCCAATACTGTGCTGCCTAGCCAACCTCCGTAGATGGGCTGTTTCAACTCTAAGGCTAGAAGACAGTTTCCTGGCCAGGAGGATCCAGTAGTTCTTGCATCACAGACAGCTTGTAAGTTGATTAGTTTTTCAAGTGAAATGATTTTAAGCTTTAATTCTCGTATAATTATAAGATTTTGGGCTATGTGGAGCGAAATGATTTTCACCGTGCTCTGTGAATATATAGCGCGTGCCATGTGGATATGTAAATGTAAAGTAATCTTATAAATTGCATTTCTTCTGCTTATTGTGGAATTAAACTAATCCAAAGGAAATGTTGCACTATTTTCAAAATTAAAGAGACTGTTGCTAGTGTTTACTAGCCTAAAATCCATTCTCTTCCATTATGTCATCGCCCAATCAGAAAATGCCGCATTTTCTCCCATTTGCTACAAAAAGTTTCTCCTTTTTGACACAATTAGACCTATGCATTCAGCAAGCTCTGCTAATTGAAGAAGCATGAAATGTTGATTTTTGTGTCTTTGTTTCAGTTGAAACTTGAAATGGATGGGACAATTGTAAATTGTAGTTTGAGTTTTGTTAGTTATTAAGAAAAATGGTTCCATCTAGTGATGCAATTGTTATGGGATCTATTTCTCAAGCACCCAAGTTAGTTTTGTAGTTTAAACTTGTGTATCGCTTTTTGGTTTCCCAGTCACTGTCAGCGAAGTTGAAGCATTATTCGAGCTTTTTAAGGGCATCAGCAGTTCCGTTGTTGATGATGGGCTAATAAGCAAGGTACCATAGCAAATGTCTTCTATTTTGTGTGAATGTTTATTATTGCCGCGTTTAGTTGTTCCTATCTTCATTCAGTCCTGTGTGGAACTTAGTTCCATTTAGACATCTATCTTATGATGGGTATTTTGATATGAGAAATTAGGATATCATTTTTGAGTGTGATTTGTTGCAAGAATTAAACTTGGGTTTGCATTTCAATTATTTGGAATTTTCCCATTATTAAACTGTCATATGAAGATAATTGGTTGTGATTTTCTGAAGTATCTCTTTTCTTTGAGTTTTTCTCAGACTTTTTATCTTAGCTTATTGTCTCTTTGTTATAGACATTCTCATATATTATTGTCCTAGGGGCGTTTGGGTAAACAACTCAAGTAAGCACTTATTGAGAAAGCGCTTATCGTATAAATGCTAATGTGGAATGGTTTCTTTGCAGGAAGAATTTCAATTGGCGATCTTCAAGAATAGGAAAAAAGAAAATATCTTTGCAAATCGGGTACTATACATCTTACTTTTGCTTTCATCTTAATAATAACTATGCCACGATTGTTGTTATCTGCAAGCATGTTCGGATGCCTGTAAGCTGGCCCAAAAGTACTGTTTAGATGAACAATTTACTGCAAGTAGTTTATTGAAGAACTTTACTTCTAGAAGTAGCTCCTTCTCATCTCCTGCTTTCCTTTTCAAACAGAAACTAATGTGATTGCCTTTGTAATTTTATTATTAGTTTCTATGTCAACATTTTATGTCATTCTTGTGAAGTAACCCCGTTCATTTAGCTGGATATCTATTGATATGATATCAGAAGTTTATATCATTCTTGTGAAGTAAACCCGTTCCTTTTTAAAACAGAAGCCAATGTGATTACCTTTGCAACTTCATTATTAGTTTCTATGTCAACATCTTGTGTCATTCTTGTGAAGTAACCTTTTCAATTAGCTGGATATCTATCGATATGATATCAAAAATTTACCGTACATTTCTCTCTGTGTGGGTTAGTTTTCTTGTCTCCTGGTTTCCTTTTCAAACAGAAACCAGTGTGATTACCTTGCACTTGCAGCTTTACTATTAGTTTTTATGTCGACATTTTATATCATTCTTGTTAAATGACCTTTTCAATTGGCTGGATATCTATTGATATGATATCAGAAATTTCTACATGCAGATCTTTGATCTATTTGATGTCAAGAAGAAGGGAGTCATTGATTTTGATGACTTTGTTAGATCTCTCAATGTCTTCCACCCAAATGCGGCACTTGAAGACAAGATAGAGTGTGAGTTAAAAATCGAATTCTTGACTCAGTGGTTTACCTTTGATTCCTTACTGTGATCTGGCTGTACTGATATATTAGGTTTGGGATTTTCCTGCAGTTTCTTTTAGGCTCTATGATTTGCACAACACTGGCTTTATAGAGCGTCAAGAAGTAAGATAGTGATTCTTTGTTCATATACCTCCTTCATTGCAAATGTAGTTCCAAAGCGATAATTTTCATTTTAGCTTTGTTTTTTGAATTATACTTTTCACCTACGCGCACTGATATCCTTTGATCCCCTCCCCTTTTGGTGTCTGATAGGTCAAGCAAATGTTAATTGCACTTCTTTGCGAGTCTGAAATGAAATTGGCAGATGAGGTGATAGAAACAATTATAGACAAGGTGAGTTGTGTTTGCAAAATTCCTAGATAATATAAAATAGGCTTAATTGCAGTTTTGGTCCCCCTATTATGACCAATTTTCGATTTTGGTCCCTGAACTTTTAATTTGACGATTTTGGTCCCCCTATTTTCCCAATTTGAAAAATCAAGGTCCCCCACCCAATTTTGACTGACTTTTCCTACGTGGCAGCCCACGTGGACTGCCACGTAGGCACACCCCCACCCCCCCACCACCCCACCCCCCCCACCCCCTACCCCCCCACCCCACCTTCTTCTTCCTCGTGACCCTCTTCCCCTCCCCCCTCCACTGTTCCCCTCCCCCATCCCCTCACCACCGATTCCCTCTTCCCCTCCCCCCTCCACTGTTCCCCTCCCCCATCCCCTCACCACCGATTCCCTCGTCCCCTCCCCCCTCCACTGTTCCCGTCCCCTTCGCCCCTCCTCCCCTTCGCACCCCCTCCCCTTCGCACCTCCTCCCCTTCGCACCCCATCCCCTCACCACCGATTCCCTCTTCCCCTCCCCCCTCCACTGTTCCCCTCCCTCTTCCCCTCCCCCCACCACCGATTCGCTCTCGTCGCAGATCGTTCTCGCTCTCGCTCTCGTCGCTCTCGTTCTCCGCTCTCCCTCCCCCTCCTTCGTCGCCTCCCTTCTCTGCTCTCCCTCCCCTTCGCAGATCTCTCCCTCCTCTCTCTCTCTCTCTCTCTCTCTCCCTCTCTCTGCGTGAAGATCTCTCGGTGGTGGGTTGGGGTGGGGTGGGGGGGTGGGGTCGGTGGTGGGGGGTGGGGTGGGTTGGGGTGGGGTGGGGTCGGTGGTGGGGGGGTGGGGTGGGGGGGTGGGGTGGGTTGGGGTGGGGTGGGGTCGGTGGTTGGGGGGTGGGGTGGGCGTGGGGTGGGGGTGGGGTGGGGGTGGGGTGGGGGGTGGGGTGGGGGGGTGTGCCTACGTGGCAGTCCACGTGGGCTGCCACGTAGGATAAGTCAGTCAAACTGAGTCAAAATTGGGGTGGGGGACCTTGATTTTTCAAATTGGGAAAATAGGGGGACCAAAATCGTCAAATTAAAACTTTAGGGACCAAAATCGTGAGTTGGTCATAATAGGGGGACCAAAACTGCAATTAAGCCTATAAAATATTAGATATGGAAGTCCATCTGCAATCTGGAAAAATATTGATGTTAATAGAAGCTGTGTTGTTACGCTCTTCTTTTTTATTTCTTTTATAAATTGTTACAAATTAATCAAACATCGTATTTTTCTGGGCAGACTTTCTTGGATGCTGACCTGAATCATGATGGCAAAATAGACATTGTTGAGTGGCGAAAATTTGTTTCTGAAAATCCATCACTACTCAAAATCATGACCCTGCCCTACCTAAGGTATGTGCAGCGTTATCTTAATGGCATATATGAATCTACTTTCATCTAAATTATGATCTTCAAACTATAGTGTAATTTGTTATTCTTGTGATTAATGCAGGGACATAACAACTTCTTTCCCAAGTTTTGTATTTAATTCTAACGTGGATGAAATCGTCGCATGAGAACACACAACTTTAGGTTCTGCAGTTAAACAAAAATGAATAGATTTCATGTTTGATAATTAGCCTTTCTGAGTTGTAAATCACATTATCATTGAAATTTCAGTTGTGTTTCAAGTAAGATATATATTTTTTGAGCGTTGCTATATAACGTGAAGAATTCTTCTCGTCTATTCCACGAATGACGTGGAACTGCTCTTACAATACAGAATTGCAGAAAATAATGGGTGGTTGAATCAAACGAGTGATTGACCCACCAATCAGGGGGGTTCGCAATGGTGGTTCGTGGAAAATTTTCGCTAGATCTAGCATTTTCCATATTTTTTAACCAGCAAGTATTATTGTATTTTTTTGGGTCAAAGTGTAAGATTCAAGCTTACAAGGAAAGCACTAACTAGTCTAATGAAGGACAACATCATAATCAGGTATAGTTGAAACTCCTAAATACAGTACTAAGCATATGTCCAGCACCTGAAACACCTAATATCTTAACGAACTAACTAAAACATAAATCATAATCAGACCCCAATACAACCTGCAGTAGCAAATAAACTAAGCATTAACATAAACCCTACACAACTGTCACTGAATCGCTAAACGATTGGAGACCCAATCGAACTGCAATAGTAAACCAGTTCCACTAGTAAGAAAAGTAGGAGGCATCGCAGATCTGATACCAAAAACCCACGAATTTGGAGACTTTTCCCGTATTTGAAGGCCAAATGGCCCTGGGGATAAAGGTTCAAAATCTGAAAGCCAGAGAAGATGAGGTGAAACCCAGTAGAACTGCAACAGATTCCTAGAGTACTAAGAACAACCAACAACATTGACAAAAGACTGAAAAAGGGGCCGCAAAACAAAAGTTAGGGAGAGGGCAAGAAGTTCGATTGCAAGGGTTGTATATCTGGTGGATCTGGAGGATTCGATGGGTCAAGGGGTTTGGGGAGTGGGCGAACCGAGTCACGATCAGAAGGAGGAGCAGGGGATCGATTCGGCGGGTGAGGGGGAGGGTGGTGGGGTGCGGTTCGGGTTCGAACCAGGGTGGAGGAGCGCTGGAGGAAGGAGGCTGTTGCAGAGAGCTTGAGTCGCAAAGGCATCATGCATTGAAGGGAACGAAGGAAGCAGATCTGTCCGAAGCAGAAATAGAGCCTAGCGGAGCCAGGAACAGAGGGTTTCTAGGGAACTATTATTGCATTTTCTAAGTGTTTTTAAATATTTAAAGTTATTAGTTTGCTCCCCGTTTTTTTTTTGGTCAAGATAGTATGATTTCATTGCAAATGGGCAAGGCCCAAACCATACAATCAAAGAGAACAAAGCCCAAAGGCAGCTAGGCACCACACAAGTGGAAGTGGGCTCAAGCACTAAAACAGCAAACAACAACTATTTTGGCTAACCCGTAAAAGCAGCCAAAAGGAAGAGCGTTTGACGAAGTTCATGAAGACAGATCCAGGGAAGAGGAGATTCCTTGCGATTCCAATAGCATTAAACCTCAGAACAACGAAACCAGTGACACCCAGGTTAGGAGAAGAAGATCTGTAAACGATGCACCTGAATTTAAAGACGGAGGGGACGCAAATCTCAGCCATTAACAAGATGTAAGCAGCAAGAACAGAGAGAGCAAGAGTGTTAATCAAGGGCAATCTTCTTTCTTCTCTTAATGCCAAGGTCTTCACAAACAAACCTGCTAATCAACCTTAATGTCTGAATAGATGGGGATGTTCTTCCAATCATTTCCAAAGTAATTGCATGTCGCGAACAATACAGATTCGAAGCTTGTTAGGGGGATTTCTAAACCACGATCCATGGAGAAGATTGTCACGAGCCATCATTGCAATGGTGTGAGCTACTTGGTTACCTTCTCGACTAACCCATGATAAGTTCGAAACCCTAATTCTTTCTCTTATAAAATTAATGTCTTCAACTATTCCTCTAATTTCTCCTGTTTGCGCTTTTCCTTTGCAGGCTTCAATTAGTAGGAGATTATCAGATTCCAGAATAAGAGAATGAAGATTAAGATTGTGGGCCAATGACACAGCTTCCCTTAGGCCAAGGGCCTCAGCAGTCAATGGAGAGGAAGCAAAAATTGGTTTTGACATTGCAGTAAGAACATTTCCTTTGTCATCTCTACAAACAATTCCCACAAAACCTTTCCCCGATGCTTTATCAAAAGAAGCATCGCAGTTTATTTTAGTAAAGTTTTTTTGAGGAGGTCTCCATACAATTGGTGGCTTGTTCCTAAAAAATTGGGAGGGTTGAGAGGGTTGTATGATGGTTTTATCTGATGGGTTAGAGGATATTAGGAACTCTTGGCATTGGGAGTTTACTTTGTGAAGGGTTTGCAGAGGGGAGGGGAGAATATTGTTGAAAGAAGTTTCATTTCTTGCTTTCCAAATATGCCACAAGGAGAAGAAAATCCAAGCTGATAAGTTAGGGATATTTTGATGATGGGTTTCAATAGAATGTAGGATCCATTGGTGAAGAGATGAAAGGCCTATATCAGATGGAGGAGAGATGAATTGTAGCCCAAACCATAGAGGTTTTGTCCAAGGACACAATAGAAATATATGTTCAATAGTTTCAGTGTCTGTGTTACAAATAGGACATTGTTTTGTTATATGGATCCTCTTTTTATTCAGGTTCTCTCTGGATGGAAGTATATTGTGGCATGCTTTCCAAACAAAATGTTTGATTTTATTAGGAACCTTGGCAGCCCATATTAAGCCCCATAAGTCATCTGGAATTGAGTTAGATGAAGATGCCAGATCTGGAGCTGTAATTGAATTTCCATTCAAGGCTCCCCGTTTAGTAGTGGTGTAGTAGTTTTTTCTTTTGGGCTTCGACCCTCTTCATTTATTTATATATAAAAAAGTTCTTTTGACAAAAAAAAAGTTATTAGTTATTAATGAACCACCTTTATTGAGTATTGATGAATAAAGCTATGACTCTACATTATAATATTTTCTTTTCAAATGATGAAACAGAAACGGTATGAAAATTGCTATTGCCACCCCTCCCCAAATGGCATTTCTTTGAATAGGAAAGTTGAAATGTTTTCTATTGTACACAACTTCAATAGGTTGTGTACTGCACACAAGTAAAGTTCATTTTCTGGCCATTGTAGTTCAGTTGGCAGTCACACAAGGTGGCTTTTAAGGTCCACAAGGGACTCTTTTTGTGTGCCTAAAACAAAAGGTTAGGAAGTTCACCCGGTTTAAGTGATTATTATAATTGTGACCGGTGTTAGGTCTTATTAGAATAATTGAAAATAAGATATTTTATTTTATCTAGATTTTAGGGTTAGTTTGTTAGAGTTTATTAGATCTAGGTTAAGATCAAAGTAATCTTTTTATGGCTATATAAGCCACTAGCTTCACTTTTGTAATCAATTCATTTTTCATAATCAATAAAGATTTTTCACTTTTCCTTTCCATGTTCTTGTTATTCAACATGGTATCAGAGCAGGTTCTAATATTCTGACACCGTTTCAGTGCTTCACCACCACTGTCGGCCGCCGGCAGCACCACCTTTTCAGTTTTCAGTTTATTTCATTTTTACCGCTCCAATCACTTTTCCGGTTTCCATTACTCTGATTTTTCTCCTCTCTGAAAATCACACTTTTTCTCTCCCTCTTCAGAAACACCATAATCATTTCTGGTTTCAACCTTCTACCTCGCAATCTTGATTTTGATCTGCGATCTTTCCCTAATTTTGATTCTCCTTCGAATCATTGCTTTGAATTGTTGCTTCGATTCTCCTCTGGACCTGGATTGGGTTCCTTTTCTCAAAATCTTAATTAGGCTGATTTCTCTTTTCTCTTTGCCATTTTCTATTTCTCTTAGAATCTTGATTCATTTTTTCCTCTTGCTTCCATCGAGTGGTTATAACATTGTCGCTTCATCTGAATGGTTATAACATTGTCGCTTTCTTCGAGTGGTTATAGCATTGTTGCTTCATTCGAGTAGTTAAAGCATTTGTCTTATGCCTTTGATTTCTGCCGATGTATTTCTGGCATCTCCCATTGTAATTTTCTTTTGTTTTGATGTATCTTGTATTGTTCATGTCAAGCTAGAAGTGTTGTGAATGCCTTCTAGCTTGTGGGGGACGGTGTCCCAGAAGGGTAGCTCACGTGGTCGAGTGAAAGGGACATCGTTGGTGGAAAAACGTAGGCGTACGGGGTTCGAACCCCGCTCCCCCTCCCCTCTAACAACTAACACACTAATTACTAACCACTTTGCCTATCTAAAAAAAAAGCTTGTGGGGGACGGTTAGATATTATTAGAATAATTGAAAATAAGATATTTTATCTTATCTAGATTTTAGGGTTAGTTTGTTAGAGTTTGTTAGATCTAGGTTAAGATCAAAGTAATCTTTTTATGGCTATATAAGCCTCTAGCTTCACTTTTGTAATCAATTCATTTTCCACGATCAATACAGATTTTTCACTTTTCCTTTCCCTTATTCAACAACCAGTAAGTTTTACATATTTTAATAAAGGCCCTCTCATATTTTCTGTATTTGAAAATTTGCCATTTCCAGAAAATGACAAAGTCGCTGATGTGTCAAGCATCAATATTAAATGAATGTTTTTTGGACAAAGATTATTAAACGAAGTCTATCAAGTTTTTTTGGGTTACTATATTTTTGGTGCGCAGTTTTCACCGGTTTTGCCGATGACTAATCTATGCCGGCAAATCTGGCTCACCACGAGTATCCGGCTTTGCTGGTCCGTGTGGTTCTCTCCTCCCAACAGAGTTTTTCTCACACCCAAAATTCGAACCCAAGACCTTGGAGTGAGATTCAATTCTAGTTACCACATTAAATTGTGAACAACTGAAAATAAATTTAAGTCAAAAACCACATTAAATTAAGGTTTGTCTATTAACTCTGTTTTGTCGAAAAAAAAACTACCTTTCCCTATTAACTCTGCCTAATTACCATATGATTGCATTTTTTTGTGCATATTCGTAATAGGCAAATTTACCATTCTGTATTTGTAGCTTTTTTTTCTTTTTGACAATAGGCACTTAGTGCATTTTATTAATAATCAAACTGAAAATACATGTAGGAATATCAGAGTAATTATGAGGACTAGCTGACAATAACGCCACCCCTACTAGAGAGTGAGCAATCTTATTAGTATTTCTTATGTAAACTCAACATGAGAGTTGTACGGGATATTATAATCTACTTTTTATTATTATATGTTGTTTTAAAATTGCAATCGAAATGTCATTTTGTATTTGTAGCTGTTTTTTGTTTTAACAAACAGTATTGTCATGAAATTGATTTTTTTTCACCAAACTGGTTATTGAGGAACAAACTTCGCGTATTTGAATACCTAAATTTTTTTCCAAACGCTAAAGTACCCCAAAACACACGGTTTAACGTCACACTTTATGTATTTTGTCATGAAATTATTTTTTTCACCAAAATTGTTATTGAGGACTAAACTTTGCGCATTTGAACATCTAAACTTTGTTCATACCATCCATAGTTAAATGTCACTTAACGAAATGACCATTTTAATTAAATTTAAACAGAAAGACCATTTTAATGAACTTTAAATAAATAGAGGAGGCAAATGAACATTTTAGATGATAAATGACGTAAACAAAAAAATAGCCAAAGAAAATGTATTTTAGCCATTTTTTCACATTCATCAATTTTAAAGTTTACACTCATGTCCCTAAATTTCACGGACCGTACGTGATTCTATGCATTTGAGAATTACTACTGCAGTAAGGCAAAAGAACAACACAATTCAAGAGATGGATATCTTAGGAAGAGGGATATTAGGTGTTGAAAAGACAAAAAGGCCTTCTAAATGTGCCGGAATTAGCAGTATATTCGCGCATACGCATGGGTTGTGTCGTGTTACTTGATATGAATGATTCTGAAATTAAATTTGTATATTAAAAGTAAAGAATTACATAAATTGTTTATCCATCTTAAGTCAAAACAAAATGTTTGTTTATAATAAGTAAAAGTATTTACAAAAAAAAAATACAAAGTTTTATATGACTTTTTTATGTTGAGACTTATGCCGATCACTTATTATGTTTACCCGCTGTGACCCAAAAGTAAAACAATCATTGATAAATAGTAAATTTTTAAAAATTGATGTAGGGATAGTTTGGTAATTTAATCAACCCTTTTTTTTCATATATAGATAGATGTTTATCCATCGCGACTCAAAAGCAAGACAATCATTGATAAATAGTAATGTTTAAAAAATAAATGCATTGATAGTTTGGTAATTTAAACAACCCTCTTTTTTCATATTGACACCAAGTGTAAGTCATTTATCTAAACCACTCAAATCAATCCAATGGTTGATTTTTAACTCAATAAAAATAAAAAGACAAAATATCTTCCGGGGTCCCTTAACTTATTTTCAGGTAACAAAAAGGTCCCCTAACTTTTTTTGTAACGAATAGGTCCCTTATGTTTTAAAATCGTTGCACTATTAGCCTTTTTAACATTTTGTCACTAACTACGTCTAACAGTGTCTTATGTGACTGTTTGACTGCTGACTTGGCATGCCACATAGAATAATTTCATTATAATTAAAAATTAAAAAAAATGTGAATTGTCTTCCTTGTCCCCATCTTCTTCATTTCCCCCTTTCCAAACCCTATCTTCAATCCACAATCCACAATTTTTCTTTTACGTTCTTCAATCTCCAAGTCACACCCAAATCACGCCCAGATTGAACTAAAAAAAATTATTCACCCATAAATAGTTTCTTAACACCTAAACTAAAGTAAATTGTTGGCCGAGGGAAAAGAGGGGTTGAGAGCCCAAAACAGGCGCCGAGGCAGTCACAAGAACGATAGGACAAGAAGATAATTGCCGTAAGATTCGGGCTGGGGATGGAAAGAAGATCTTTAGAAGCCCCAATGGAATGAAGACAAGGCACCGAGACAATGTTATTAAAACCGACCCGGTGATCGACCCGGTCAGGTCACTGGGTCAACGGTCGGACCGAAGGGTCATTAGTTGGCCCGCATGACCCGTGACACTACTAAAAACTAATAAAATATTTAATATTGTAAGTCAATAAATATAATTAATAGGTTCTGTGAAAAAATATATAATTAAAATAGGTAAAATCACTTTTGTTAGTAATTAAATAATAGAATGTGTTAAGTATTATATATTACACAACAAAACCAACAAACGGAAGTGGCACAGTTGGTTAGCATGTGCGTCTCTTTCAAATAGGAGAGGGTTCGATACCCCAGGTGCTCAATTTTTTGAACCACTCAATGGTCTGGGTCCCGGTCCGACCGGCCGGTTCAGTCCGAGTTTAACAACACTGCACCGAGGTATCATGAGACTCGGTTGGAAAGAGCCTCGACCATGGGTTGACTCGACTGAAAAGTCAACGGCCGAAGGCTGAAGAGAGGACTCGGCCGAGAAGGGTTGTGGCCGAGGCGATGAATACTTGCTTGGAGCGCAAGTATTCAATGCACGTGGACACATTACGTTGGAGCGGTTAAGGTCAATGAGCGGAAGACTCCACAGAAACCAAAATGACTAGAGTTGCACCCCCACTAACAGTGCTAGTGAGGTCGTGGAGGAGTGGACACCGAGTTTCTAGGGATTAGGCTTAGTTAGAACCGTTGAACAGGATTAATCCAACAGTGGGCAAATGTAGGCTCGAGTAGTGGCCAACGAAGGCTCATGTATATATATATAGTAGTACTTGTAGAGTTCAAACACACATGAGTCAATACACAAGTCTTTACTTATTCTATTTTCTTTATATCTTTTCTTTATGCTTTTTTAGTTTCGTAGATAATCCAAGCCGCACTCCCTCTCACACCTAACCTAATGACTCTTTGGAGAAGTTAGGGAACCCAAAGTCGAGGAACAGAGTTCCTTCCTCGACGTCTTGGCTTGAAGAAAGAGGAATCACAAACTGTCTAAACCTCTGGCCGATTCCACGGTTAGGATACAAGAGTTTGACGACAACACCCACCAACCTCCTTTGTTCCCTCATTATTCTTCTTTGGTCATTTGTGATTCTTTCCTCCATTCTCCTTTGACCAATGTTCATGTTTTCAAGCTCTCTTCTTAGAATCTCCATTTGGCCTAAGATGGTCACCGTTCTAGGTAGGGCTGGACGAAACTTTAAACCCGCCCGCAAAACCGAAAATCCGAGACAAAAACGGAAAGAACGGGCGGGTCGGTGCGATGTTGGGTCTGTACATAATAAAAAACAGTTTAATTGGGTATAAACGGGCGGTTTCGGTCTCAATTTTTAATCCAACGGTATCCAAAACCGGTCGTAGTGTTCTCTTATTACACATTGGCACATTACTCTGTCAAGTACACAGTGCTGTCACACCTCTACTTCTACTTTTCAGTTTTCACTGCACTCTTCTTACACACTAGTGTACTTTTTCCTGCACACTGTATATCTTGCTTTCTACTTTTTGGCCTAAAACGATACTTCTTATCTTTTTCTATTCAACTTTTTAAACTTCACAAGTTATTTAATTTTTTATTGGTAAAGTAATATATAAAATAATACTTTTTGTCATGTTCATCTTCCTCCTTGTTCAAGCTTCGACTTTCAGTAAAACAGAGGACATAGCGATTAGCGATACCCTTTCTTCCTCCTCTGTTTACTCTTTTTTTTTTCTTCATTTTTTTGTTTTTCTATTATAGTTATGTTCCAAAAAAAAGATAGAAGTCATTTTGAACCAATTTGTTAAACCCGCCCGTGTAACCTGTTAAACCCGTCAAACTGAACCCGTCTTGTCCGAACCTTTCACCAGACGGAAATGGGCCTCTTGTTACACTTCTTGGTTTGTGCCGGATTGACCATTTTCAACCCGAAACCGCTTAAACCGACAGTTTGTCCAGCCCTAGTTCTAGGTGAGGGAGGATTAGAACTCATCCTTAACTAGAACAAGTATACCTACAAAAAAGTGTTAGTGTAAAAATAGTAGCATATAGTCCTCACAAGTGTGTTTAGCTCACTAAATGTCACTCCACTCACATTTTGGCTTTTTAGGAATAAAACACTCTCCACTCAAGGTTTTTTTTGGTCACACAAGTGTATAAGGGTCACACAAGTACCTCTATTCTCCAATGACTTCTTTAGAGTGAACCTCAAAAGCATCTTTCCAACCTTGATATTGATATTACTATAAATCTCAATGAGAGTATTGTCAATCACCAAAGAACAAAAAAGGAAAGAAACTACGATGATAAAATTTGGGAATCTGAACCAGTTTGGTAAAAGATCAACCTTTTCACGTTGTTGCACACCCATAAAACCGATGACTTTATCCTTGAATGACGTAGGTTGCTTCTCCATGGTTGTCCCTCCCTTCTTCCTTCGTGTTCCTTTGATCCCCTCGATCCGGTGGTTTCTCTGGATTCTCCGGTGGTACTAGCAGTGGCCTTGTGGCCGTAAACTCAAAATCCATGTTAAATCCTAGCAGAACAAGAGAGCCATATAAGTTTTTTATTTTTTTGTACATCATATAGGTTGTTTTTAGAAGCTGAATGGTACGATTAAAAAAACAACCTAAGAAAACATATAGGTTGTTTTTTTAATCGTACCATTCAGCTTCTAAAAAATGTTGCATTCTATATTATATTGATGCTAATATTAAACATACATTTTAATAGATAGTATAAGTATATTTGGTAAAAAAAAATAGATAGTATGAGTATAAGTAATTGTTGTTTAAAACAAGTAATTGTGTAATTTTAGTAATAAATATTTATAAATGTGTCAAAAAGGTAAATATTTATCTACATATTCTATGCGGTTTGTCAATGTTGGTGCCATCTTCACACTTCTTCTTTTTTTGGTTGACTTTTTTTTGTTTTCTTTTCTTCTTTTGTATTACTTCACTTTTTTTTATCCTCTTCCTTTTTATTGTTTCAGCTTTTTTTTTGCTTTTTTGGTTTTTACTTCAGTTTTTTTCTTCTTTTATATTTTTATGTTTTGCATTTTTTTCTTTTTTATAATTTAAGATGTACTTTACAGTCTCGAAAAATTTGAGATGTTTAAATATGCAAATTTTGTTGTTGAATAATTTATTCGGTGAAAAAAAATTAATTTCATGCCAAAATACGTAAAGTGAGATGCTAAACAGTGTGTTTTGGTGTATTTGATGGTGCAAACAAAATAATTTTGTAACAAAATGCGTAAAGTGAAATGTTAAGTGGCATGTTTTGGGATACTTTAGGATTAAGAAAAAAAATTTAACTCTTCAAATACCAGAAGTTTCTTCGTAAATAACCGATTTGGTAAAAAATAATAATAAGTTTGTGACAAAATACGTAGAGTGCTATTTTGACGGTGTATTTTGGTAGAAAATAATAATAAGTTATCTATTGTCAAAAAAAATTAATAAGTTATCTATATTACTGATTAATATAGATAACATCATTAAAAAAATGTAGACTTTTTATTCTTATTATCTGTGGATGTTCAATTCCAATGTCTGTGTTAAAGATTTTTTAATTTTATAATAGTGTTATTTAATTTATACTTATAATTTAACTTTTTCGTGGGAACTTTGGCCTTATTTACAATAGAACTCCACAATATTGGTATGTGTGTGTTAAAGATCTTTCAACTTTGTATAGATGCTTCTATTTTATTGGTAGTTTTCATCCAACCATGCATGATACTCACACGTTTCACTATCTATTTGTGTTTTCTTCTTTGTTTTGATAATTTTGCACTAACGGGTACTAAAAGCATATTTAAATTGGTGTTTAGTTTAAGCGCGCGAACTTCAGCATGTTTTTTTTTCTTTCATTGTTTTCTTCAACCTTTTTTCTCTTTTATATTTTTTAGTTTTGCATTTTTTTTTATATTTTAAGGAGAACTTTACGGTCTTGAAAATTTTTAGATGTTTAAATATACAAAGTTTATCTTTCAATAATCGATTCGGTGAAAAATAAAATTAATTTCATGACAAAATACGTAAAGTGAAATGCTAAACAATGTGGTTTGGTGTACTTGATGGTGAAAAAAATTATTTTGTAATAAAATACGTAAAGTGTGATGTTAAGTAGTGTATTTTAGGGTCCAGAAAAAAATTTAAATATTCAGATACGCTAAGTTCGGTTATAGATAAAGTTATTAAAGTTTTTAGACTTTTTCTTCTTATTATCTATAGATGTTCAATTTCAATATCTTTGTTAATGTTCATTTTTAATGTTATAATCTTCTTATCAAATTTATAGTTATAATTTAATTTTTTTTCACGGGAACTTCAGCCACATTTACAATAGAACTCATCATATTTTTCGACTTTGTATTTGTGCTTCTATTTTATTGGTGGTTTTATTCAACAATACATGATACCCACGCGTTTCACTATCTATTTGTGTTTTCTTCTTTGTTTTGATAATTTCGCACTAATGGGTATTAAAAGAATACTTAAATTGGTGTTTAGTTTAAGCGCGCGAACTTCAGCATGTTTTTTTTCTTTCATTTTTTCCTCAACTTTTTTTTTTCTTTTTTTCTTTTATATTTTAAAGTTTTGCCTTTTTCTTCTTTTTTATATTTTAAGGAGAACTTTACGGTCTTGAAAATTTTTAGATGTTTAAATATGCAAAGTTTATTCTTCAATAATCGATTCGGTGAAAAAAATATTAATTTCATGACAAAATACGTAAAGTGAAATGCTAAACAGTGTGCTTTGGTGTACTTGAGGTAATTTTTTTTAACGAAATACGTAAAGTGTGATGTTAAGTAGTGTATTTTGGGGTACTTTAGGGTCTAGAAAAAAATTTAAATGTTCAGATACGCGAAGTTCGGTTATAGATAACGTTATTAAAATTTTTAGACTTTTTCTTCTTATTATTTGTCAAAATCTGGGTGCTTTATTATTCATTATTTAGCAAAGTACTGTTATAGTGTATGGGAGACATATCCCTGAATTATAGGGATTTGACTTTATAGCTGTTGTTATTGTATTTCCTAAATTAGCTTTCCAGCCTTATATATATGACTGATGTATTCTCAGCATAATTCAATGAATATAATTCATTTTACCCTAATTTTTGAGATGGTATCAAAGCTCTCAAATTCTGGGAGTCGTCGCCTCTGACTGCGCAAACCAAAACCCTAGACGACAACCTTCATTGCTGCCGATCATCCCTTTGAAGACAGCCTTCATTGCTGTCAAAATACCTTGATGTTTCTTAGTTGTTGTTGCAACAACCAAACATCCCCTACATCTCACCTTCATCTCGTGTTCGTTGTGCGGCTGCCGCCATGGGTGAAACACGTGACACTACTCTATCCCAAGTTCAAAACCAAGGAGAGATGCAGAATCTTCACACTGCCTACAGATTGAATGGAAAGAATTATTTGAAATGGTCACAGCTTGTTCGTACCATTTTGAAAGGAAAAGGGAAAGCTGACCACTTAACAGATGATGCTCCTAAAAAGGAAGATTCCAAGTTTCCAAAATGAGATGAAGAGGACTCCATGATCATGGCATAGCTATGGAACTCAATGATCCCAGAAATCAGTGATACTTGCATGTTTCTTGACTTTGCAAAGCAGATTTGGAAGGCCATAGAGGAGACCTACTCCAAAGCTAAAGATGCTGCACAAATATATGATGTGAAGGTGAAGACTGTGGCTGCAAAACATGGAAACAAGACTGTT
The DNA here is from genome assembly GCA_039519185.1 of Astragalus membranaceus. Lineage (NCBI taxonomy): Eukaryota > Viridiplantae > Streptophyta > Magnoliopsida > Fabales > Fabaceae > Astragalus > Astragalus membranaceus. The sequence continues at coordinate 159,133,031 of CM076846.1, read as the reverse complement.
ACAGAGTATGCAAATCAACTCACATCTTTGTGGATGGAGTTAGACCATTACAGGGTCATAAAAGCCAAGTGTTCAGCAGATTCAGCAATGCTCAAAGAGTATATTGAGCAGGAGAGAGTCTATGACTTCTTGGTAGGGCTCAACTCTGATTTTGACCAGGCTAGAGTCCAAATCCTTGGAAAAGAAAAAGTCCAGGAATTAATGAAGTAGTGGCTATGGTAAGAAGTGAAGATAGTAGAAGGGGATTGATGCTAGAAACCCCAACTGTGGAAAGTTCAGTCATGGTAGCTGATGGGGCCTCGGCCATGATGATTGACCAAAAGAAAGGGGGAATAACCAATATGGAGAAGAAAGGTGAAGGAGTGTGGAGTACCTACTGCAACAGGCCTCGCCACACTCGTGAGAAATGCTGGAAATTGCATGGAAAGACATCTAGTAGAGATTATTGGGGTCCCCAAAACCGAGACAAGGATTGGGGAAAAAGAGGAAAGAACCCAAGGAAGGGAGGACAAGCGCACGTTGCTACTGGAACCAGTGAAGAAAGCAGGGGAGGATTGATTCAACTCAGTGAAGATGAACTAGAGAAGATGAGATCACTCCTCAACAAGTTGGATAAACCATCAGGTACTTGTTCTTTGGCATATTCAGGTATGTTTCCACCTCCTCTTGGTAAGTTTCCATTCTCTTTTGGATTTAATGCTTCAGATACACCCTATAACCAATATTGGATACTAGATTCGGGAGCCACCGACCACATGACACCCTCACCTAAACCTTTCTCCACTTACTCTCCTTGCCCTAGCAATAAAAAATATCTACAGCAAATGGCACTCTTATAACTGCAGCAGGTCAAGGAGAGGTTCAAATAAACCCATCCATAACCTTAAAAAATGTCCTTCATATTTCCAAACTGTCTGTTAGCCTACTTTTCGTACATACACTCACGAAAGATTTCTCATGTAAGGCTATTTTTGATGACGATACTTGTATACTGCAGGACAAGCACTCGGGGAGGACGATTGGACATGCTAGAGAATGGAATGGCCTTTACTACTTGGAAAACCCAGATCTGCCCTCAAACTTACTCAACACCAGCAACTCTTTTTTCTCTAATTCAATAAAGACCAACAAGGAGAAGGTCCTTCTTCATCACTGTCGCCTTGGACTTCCCTCCTTTAGAGTCATAAAAGTTTTATTCCCTTCCCTTTTTAACAAATTAGATGTGGAGAGTCTTCATTGGGAGGTGTGTGAGCTTGCTAAACACAAGCGTGTACCTTTTCCTATTAGTAATAAAATGAGCACTTCTCCTTTCTATTTAATTCATACTGATGTGTGGGGTCCTTCAAATGTCCCAAATATCTGGTGCTCGTTGGTTCCTTACCTTTATAGATGATTGTACTCGAGTTACATGGGTTTTCTTACTAAAACAAAAGTCTGAAGTTACCTCTGTGGTTCTACATTTTTTCTCAATGGTAAAAAATCAGTTTGGTGTTAGCATTAAGAGGATTAGATCCGACAATGCCAAAGATTACTTTAATCATGGGCTTAATTCCTTTTGTCAAAAAGAAGGTATCATTCACGAGTCCTCCAGTGTAAAAACACCCCAACAAACTGGGATTGCTGAGAGGAAAAATGGACACTTATTAGACCAAACTCGAGCTCTTATTTTTCAAAATAAGGTTCCTAATTTTTTTTTGGGGGGGGGGGGGGGGGGGGCTGTTCTCACTGCATGTTATCTAATTAATAGATTACCTTCTAGTGTTCTGTCCCTAAAAAGTCCTATGGAGGTTCTATCCTCTTTCTATCCTAATGTGGCCACATCAAATAACGTTGTTCCAAGAATATTTGGGTGCGTATCATTTGTCCATGGCCATAGTGGTGATAGAGGTAAACTTGATCCTAGAGCCTTAGAGTGTGTCTTTATAGGATACTCATCCACACAAAAAGGATACAAATGCTATCACCCACCATCCCAAAAAATCTTTGTGTCTAGAGATGTTACATTTCTTGAGAAAGAAAGCTACTTTCACCAAGCTCATCTTCAGGGGGAGACTAGAAAGGAAGATGAGCCTTTTATGCTCACTGAATTTACCCTTGGACCTGAAGTAAGGACTGAAAATGAAACAGGTTCTGAAAATTCCACTCAAGATAGAGCTGATGTAAGATTTGGGAAGAATCTCATGTATACAAGGAAGACAAAGGCCATTCCAAAATCTGTCCATGTCCAAGAATCTAACCCAACATTAAATGAGGTAACTTCCCTTGATTTTTTACCCTCTAATGAACCAATTTCTGATTTCCCAACTGCACAGGAACCATAATCCAGTTCAGCACCACTTTATGAGGACCTAGATATTCCAATTGCCCTTAGGAAAGAGACTAGAAAGTGCACCAACAAGCCAGTTTACCCTCTATCCAATTACCTATCCTTTAAACACTTCTCACATACCCATCAAGCCTTCCTTACAAGCCTAAACACTACAACCACACCTACCTCCGTATCTGAAGCATTGTCTGACTGAAAATGGAAACAAGCCATGGACTTAGAAATGAAAGCATTGAACAAGAATGGTACTTGGGAATTGGTTACTCTACCAAAAGGGAAAAAACCAGTAGGATGCAAGTGGGTATACACTGTTAAATACAAGGCTGATGGGTCCATTGAGAGGTATAAGGCAAGGTTAGTAGCCAAGAGATTCACTCAAACCTATGGAGTAGATTACTCGGAGACATTTTCTGTAGTTGCAAAAATGAATACAGTGAGGGTGATATTATCCCTAGCTGCTAATTATAGTTGGAACTTGCAACAATTTGATGTAAAAATGCCTTCCTCCATGGAGAACTTGAAGAAGAGATTTACATGGAATTGCCCCCTGGATATGATGAAAAAACTACTGCCAACACTGTTTGCAAGCTAAAAAGGCATTATATGGGCTGAAACAATCACCACGAGCGTGGTTTGGAAGGTTTACTAAGGTTGTGATAGCTCTAGGCTTCAAACAAAGGCAAGGAGACCATACTTTATTCATTAAACACTCTGCGTTAGGGGGAGTAACAGCTTTACTGGTGTATGTGGATGATATTATAGTGACAGGTAATGATGAGGAGGAACAACAACAGTTAGGCCATCATCTAGCCAAGGAATTTGAGATTAAGACCTTGGGAAAATTGAAGTATTTTTTAGGGATTGAAGTGGCCCATTCTAAAAAGGGGATCTTCATTTCCCAACAAAAATACATTACTGATTTGTTGAAAGAGACTGGTAAAACATCATGCAAGCCAGCGAATACACCGATTGATCCAAAACTGAAGTTAGGAAATGCAGAGGAGGATGTTGAGGTTGATAAGGAAATGTATCAAATACTAGTTGGCAGACTCATGTATTTGTCTCACACTAGACCCGATGTTTCATTTACTGTGAGTTTAGTTAGTCAATTCTTGCACCAACCGAAGGAGATACACTTACAAGCTGCACTTAGAATTGTGCAGTATTTAAAAGGGACTCCGGGCAGAGGAATTTTGTTCAAACGGAATGGAAATGTGAAACCTTAAGCATATACAGATGCTGACTATGCAGGATCAATTGTGGATAGGAGGTCAACTACGGGATATTGCACTTTCCTTGGCGGGAATCTTGTGACTTGGAAGAGTAAAAAACAAAGTGTAGTAGCTAGATCTAGTGCTGAAGCAAAGTTCAGAGCAATGGCACAAGGGATTTGTGAACTTCTTTGGTTGAAGATTATATTGGAAGACTTGAGAATAAAGTGGGACGAACCAATGAGGCTTTAATGTGATAATAAATCTGCTATTAGCATAGCCCATAACCCAGTACAGCATGATAGAACAAAGCATATTGAAGTTGATAGGCATTTCATCAAAGAAAAATTAGATAGTGGCCTAATCTGCACTCCATATGTCTCCTCACAAGGCAACCTTGCAGATCTTCTAACAAAGGGGTTGAATAGCAACAATTTTGAAAGGATTGTTTCCAAGCTGGGGATAGAAAATACCTATTCACCAACTTGAGGGGGAGTGTCAAAATCTGGGTGCTTTATTATTCATTATTTAGCAAAGTACTGTTATAGTGAATGGGAGACATATCCCTGAATTATAGGGATTTGACTGTATAGGTGTTGTTATTGTATTTCCTAAATTAGCTTTCCAGCCTTGTATATATGACTGGTGTATTCTCAGCATAATTCAATGTTTTTGTTAATATTCATTTTCAATTTTATAATCTTCTTATCAAATTTATAGTTATAATTTAATTTTTTTTTCACGGGAACTTCAGGCACATTTTTACAATAGAACTCCTCATCTTATTCTTTCAACTTTGTATATGTGCTTCTATTTTATTGGTGGTTTTCATCCAACCATGTATGATACCCATGTGTTTCACTATCTATTTGTGTTTTCTTCTTTGTTTTGATTATTTCGCACTAACGGGTACTAGAAGCATACTTAAATTGGTGTTTAGTTTTAAATCAAACTCTGCATGATATACGTACGTGTTTCAATTTCTAATTGTGTTGTCTTATTTTCTCCCCAATCATATTCTTTCAACTTTCTATAGGTGCTTCTATTTTATTGTTGGTTTTCATCCAACCCTGCACGATACCCATGTGTTTCACTTTTTATTTGTATTGTCTTTTTTATTTTGGTCATTTCGCACCATCGGGCATTAGAAGCATACTTAAATTGGTGTTTATATTTTTTTATCTTTCTTTAATATTTGAGTACAACATTGTTGCATTGACTCCCGCGGGAAATTCAGCCACATTTACAATAGAACCTCAATCATCTTCTTTCAGCGGGAACTTCAGTCACATTTATAATAGAACCTCCATCATTTTCTTTCAACTTTGTATAATTTGCTCCTATTTTATCATAGGTTTTCATTCAACCATGCATGATACTCACATGCTTCACTTTTTAATTGTGTTGTCTTCTTTTCTTTCTAATTATGGGTTAAGTTTTAATATTTACATTTGATGAATGTGGATTATGTTATTAAAATTCTTTAGACTTTTTCTTCTTCTTCTTCTTTTTCTTCTTCTTCTTCTTCTTCTTCTTCTTCTTCTTCTTCTTCTTCTTCTTCTTCTTCTTCTTCTTCTTCTTCTTCTTCTTCTTCTTCTTCTTCTTCTTCTTCTTCTTCTTCTTCTTCTGTATGGAAGATGTTCAATTTAAATGTCTTTTTTTTGGGTAAACCCGGGTATCCTCCACGGCGACTGTGGAGACTAGTCTCTCGAGGTACTGGAGTTCATTTAAGGGCTGACCTCTCCCAAGCAATTTCTCTCCATGCACACCGGTCAGGGATCTAACCCCTGACCAAATGCTTAAGGGGCCAAAGCAACTTACCACTTGTGTCACACCCACTTGGTAATCAATTTAAATGTCTTTGTTAATGTTTCTTTTTAAATTTATAATCTTCTTATTTAATTTAAAATTATAATATAATTTTTATTCACCGTTATTAGATTTTATATTTTGCAAACTAACAACATTGGCCCAATTGCATAGGCTACCATTGGACACAGGGGTCGACCCGATGCTCCCGAGTTTGATTCTCACAGTGGACAAACTCGGTGTTGGCCAGTGCAAAATTTGCTCCAAAGCACGATGAGATGTTAATCCTTCGTTAAAAGTGTCGTGACAGTCCTGAGTAGCCAACAATAGTCCAAACTATAAAAAAAAAACTATATTTTACACTAACCAAATTTAGTCCTCTCCGTGGATGGCACGGGTGGTAGTAGGGCTAGTAAATTTTATATAGATTGATTCAAGAACTAACTCACCAATCTAACCGATAATTCAGTAACCTAGTACCTCCACCACCGACGGATCCAAGTGAGTGGGTGATGGGCCTCCCCAAGCTTGTTTTTTTACTTTATAATTTTTGTTTTTTCCCTCGAAGAATCCATTTCAAAATTTCAGAGAATCCATTCCAAATTTCACTCTCCCTCGCACTCCTTTGCTCTCTCTCCCTCAGACGACGTTCTCCTCGCTCTCGAATCAACTCGCTGCTCACAGTTTCCGGTGGCGTCCGTTCGAACCAAGCCTCTCATTTGTTATTGGTGAGTTATCTCTCTTCTGTCTTCACTACTTTACAGATTCGATTTTCAAACCCTAACTTTGATTTTGATTTTGTTCAGATTGGTAAGAACGTATCTGCAATTATCACCAACCCCGGTGTTCTCGACTCTTTGAATTGGTGCCAAAGCAAATCCATGACCTTTTCTTTTCTGTATTGTCGGTCAGTTTCTTCCCATCCCTTTTTATTTGGATCTTGTGTTTTGTCGATGAATTTTGCATTTTTTTTCCAGAGAGTACCAGTTATGACAAGATTCATACCAATCTATCGGAAAAAAATAAATAGTACAAGATTTGAAAAAGTTCATTTAATATAAAAAACGCAAAAAAGAAAAACCTCGTAAATATTTACTTCATCTATTACATTAGGGTTTTCACTTGGATTCATACTCGCAGTCTCTGTGTTGCAGTTCTATGCAGAAATAAATTTCAAGCTGCACAGGCACGTGGCATGGTTCTTCCTTTTGCAAAATACATTCTATTGCATAACCACTTTCTCAGAAAGGCTTCTCCTTTGCAAAGCATTCTTCAAAGGTATGTCTGCATCGAGCGGCCGAATCTGTTTTTGCAAAAAATATCGACTTCTGGTCACAGTGAGAGATTATCATGGGAACGTTCTACGGAACAAATTCTATCTGGGAAGCTCAAATCTGCTTTGAGGAATCATCAGATGCATGAAGCATTGGAAAGCTTTCATGATTTTAGAAGCCTTTATGGCTACCCTGATACCCACCTTGTGAACCAGCTAATGGTTCAATTGTCTTATTCTTCTAATCATGTTTGGGTGCGAAAAGCATGTGATTTGGCTTTGAAAATTCTTGAAGATAAATCAGATTTGCTTCATGTTCATACCTTAACCAAACTTGCACTATCTCTGGCTAGACTGCAAATGACATCTCCTGCTTCTGTGATGCTTAGGTTGATACTTAACAAAGGG